>JAWWLV010000121.1:99926809-99974468 GCA_035041135.1 Platyrinchus mystaceus | reverse complement strand
CAGAGGCGTTACCAAAACTTTTGATTGGGGGTTTTGCTCTGGAAATCCACCTGGCAAAACCATCCTCAGCCCCAGGGAGGGGGCTGACTGGCAAATCCACGACACCTAGGGCCAGTCTGTCCTATGACAGTCCAAAGTAGACCAAGCTCTGGGCATAACTGGGGGGAAAGGTTGGCCAGTGCAAGAAAAATAAGTTTGATTTAGCCTAGTGAATTGGGGGAAGAGTAGGGATGGCAGTGATCTCCATTAGTGCAGCAAACCCTAGAGATAAGGATGGTGAGTAAGCTAGGGGATGGCATGACTGATGCCAGCAGTTGCACTGCAAGAGCAAATGAGCTGCTCTGCTCAGGAATGGCTTCAGACTGAAAATGAAATGGTGATTCCAACCTGCTAGAGCAGACAGGGTTTGGAAAGGCTCTTGGGGAAAGCAGAACAGTGAAAAATGCCTGCAAGTTTGAAGACAGCATTGGCTTTGACTATGAGTGTGTGGAAGGCAGATGGTGAGTAGCAGTGAGGTCTCTGCCTATCCTCTGCATCTCACATGTCTCCTTGCACCCTCCAACAGGGTCTACTCTGCCCATGTTACTCCCTGGGAGGATGATGGAGGGAGGCTGGCACGGTCAACAAGCCAGCCAGGTCCCTGCAGCCCAGCAGATGCATGAGGGTTGTAGGTGTCTTGAAGACGAGACAGGCACTGCTTTCTCTTCTCTGAGGATCTTCTCCTTCCTTCCTCTCTCCCTTCCTGAGACAGACAAAAGTGGGTAAAATGCCAGGGCTTGTTTTCTGCAGTGGGGGATCATTTCTGTCTCACTTCTACTCCCAGGCTCCTGTGTAAATGGCAATCGTGGGTATTACTAGACTTCGTTTCATATAGGGTAATTTACCTGCCAACTTTTTAATGTGAAGATCTTGTTATCCTGTTCTTTTCAAAGATTTTAAAGGGATCTTTTTCTCTACTTAACAACCACACCAAATAGTTAAGATTTTGCTTTAAACATGCTAGGTGTTAAGCAATCAGGATAATATTTCTGTTATGCCCAGCACAATTGACACAGTCACAGAGGATGAAGAAGCCTTTCAGCAGCAATGCCACTGTGGGAACCCTAAAGAACAGATGCTTGTTACCAGCATTATCCAAAGAGTAACACAGTCCAGAATACCCTGAGTTTCATATAATCAGCCCAAACAGAAGAGAGTGATTAGTGAGACCTACAAGGATATGAACATTAGTGCATGTAAATCAAACTGCCTTCAAAATATGTAAGGAAACAGAAATTAACCCTTGGATATAAATTCCTTCCTCGAGGTCACTTTGAATTGTCTCTGGACCCAGAGAAGGCTGTGGCCAGGGTATTTTTCAAAGGCCTGGTTGACATGGACTCCAAAAATACAAACACATATGTGGTGGCATTCCGTGCAGATGAGAAACCTGCTTGATTAATAAAGAGGAGAAGAAACTTGCAGATGAAACCCATCATCTTCCTCAGGTAGATTATGCTGTCGGGGTAGGGGGGTGGGCCTGTTTTCTGAGTTGTTATTTTTGGACACAGCTGCCCTTCTCCCCTGGAACTGACTCACCTCTGCAGGAAAGCCTCTTCCCACCCCATGCAGTTGTCTGCATTTTCCTTCCATGGCTCCTGATTTCCTTCTAGGGGCTTGCATCAAACCTCTCACACAAATAGTTTTAGAGCCTGACAACTGTGACTGTTTTTACAGGGAGAGATCTGAGCCAAAGAAAACAATAAATGCTTGAACTCTGTCCCATTAATCAGATCTCAAAGCATGATTATACCGAATCTTGTAAACCCCAACAAGCAATTCCTCTTATCCTCACGTTGTGAGGATATCCTCAATTTTGGAAGGTTGTGCATAGACAATTCAAATTATTTTCACCAAATTCATGTTGCGTGGCAGGCTCAGGAATAGATTTTAGATCTAGATATTTGTAGGCAGCCCAAGCTGGAAGAGATGAGTTTTCAGTCAACATCAGCTTAGAAGCTGGTCTGAGATGTCCCTTTTCAGTGCTGTTACTTAGATTGTACCAGGAGAAAGTAGGGCAGGAACCCTCTGAGCATTGAGGAGACACAAACCTTTCTCTCAGCAGCACACAGTTACTCTCTCTTTCATGAAAGAACATGAAACCCAGAGATTCAGGAAGCAAGCAGGCACCATGTTGCACAGCTTGGCAGGACCAGGCATCCCTGAAACAGAACCCTTTCAGAAGCCTCAAAGGCCTTTTGCAAGATCCTTGCGGAGAATCTTTCCTTCAATTTCCCACATAAATTGGTCTTAAAAACAACAGGCAACAGCAGAAAAGAAAACAAAAGGCAAGAATCTTAGTAATCACTGTGAGTCTTAAAAAAAAAAAAAGAAGAGGGTGAACGGGTCTTGTTAGAGCTCTGCAGTGTGGGGGACCTGCAGGTGCACAGGGGGGTGTGTGTGTGTGTGTTGGCAAAACTTCCTGGGAATGGGAGATGAGGTCATGCCTTGTCCTGGATTTTTGGTTTGTTTAGGGGTTTTTTGTCTCTGCCTTAGGCATCCCCTCAGGTGATTTATGAACATCTCGTATCTTGCAAAATTTACAGTGAACTGCCTTTTGATAAAAGTTTCATTTTAGCAAATCCATCTCTCCCATCCCCAGGCACACTGTAGCATCCAAGAGGAAGACCAAGTGCTCATTATCCTTCCTCCCTGATCTGCACCACCAGCTCTTAGCCTACCGTGGCCATAAAAGCCTTCCCTATTTGATCAAAAACCATAAAATCAATGAAAACTGCAATTTCCTGGCTAAAATTCTGATCCAAAATCTGCAAGGAGATGAAGCCTTGAAGGGTCATCATATGCTCAGGGCTGATCACGTTTTTCTGCCCACTCTTTCTCATCTGAAGATTTTAATGGCTTAAATATGTAAGTGTTTGGAGCAGTCACAGTTTGTAGCTATGTTTTAGAATAAATAGGAAGTGAGAAGACTTGAGCAGCAGCAAGGTTGCCATGGCAATTATTTGTTGAAGAACAGAAATTGCAATAATAAAACCCTGGAGGACATGTCACCTTTTGCATCAGGCCCATCTGGACTTCAGAGAGGACAGGCTGCATGGGAGAAGAGAACACCCTTGGCCTCCCTGCTGCTCCTCAGCAGAGACTTGGGGAACCTGCCCGGGGGCACGGCCGAGGCAGTGAACCCCTCGGTTCGTAATGAAGTTCTGTTGAGTGACACACACCTGAACTTTGCAGACACGTTAAATCACACATGAGTCATCAAGTGATCCCTCCATTATATCAGTGCAAGCACTTACTTATAAATCATAGATGAATCATAAGGCATTAGTTTGACTCTTTAAACCATGGAGTATCAATCACATGTTTTGTCTCAGATTTTAGCCTGCAATCACTTTGAAAACAAGCCGATCTCTGCTGTAGAAAGGTTATCCGCGGGGTGCTCTTGTGCTACTCAGCTGAACATTGATGGACTACTACCCAGACAAGTAGATAAATGGAAAATAAATCCACATGCAATTACTTTAACTTACATGAAAGTATCTCTGAGAACTAAACACCGGATATATCAGCACAGTGATATTTGTACACTGTTATCTGAGCAATGCAATGATAAATTGACAGCATTTGTAGGGAGTTTTTCCTTGTGGCTTTGCAGTTGATGTTTTATATATTTCCTTTGCTTATCCCTGGCACCAGGCTTTAATGGTTGACTTCATTATTATTCTCATCTTACAAAGGAAGGGGCAAGGACAGAATGTAAATGGGAGCCAAGGTGAGATAGACACAGCAGAGCTAGAAATAGATCTTGTTTCCAGGCTCCATTGACACAGATCCTGCCTAATAGTATAAACTCATGGTCATTCTGCTGCCACTACAGCAGATGCTGCTGGCACCTCCTAGATGTGAGGGTCACACCATGTCTGAGCACCAGCATTTCAGTGACAACATTCAGAGACACCCTTGGGACGTTTATGTTCACATGTCAACGTCACTGGCCCAGGAAGTAATGTTTGCATAAATAGTTTAAAAACGCTGTCTGGAAAATCTTAACCACCATAGGACACCCTTCTCTAAATACAACAGCAAAGTGACCCTTGTGGCTTAGGAAGAGGGAAGGGGAGGCAGAGCAGTATCTCACCAGTCACCAGACCAGCAGCTGGCTGCACTGGACAGCAAAGAGCAGCTGCAGAACGGCCCCACCCTTCTCACCCACAGGAGAACAACTCAGACTAACATGGTGCTTCTAGAGGAAGGATTTAAAAGGTGACTTCATGACCATGTCTGTACTAGACTACACTGACGCACAAATGCTTAAGCTGTACTCACAAAATATACACAGGTCATAGCATATCCAAACCAGGTTCTGAGTACCTTTTTGGGCACAGTTGGCCCGAAATGATCTTTTCTCTTGAAATACTTGCCAGCGCTTTGTCAGGCAGAGCCAGTCCTGTCTTGGAGCAGGAAGGTGGACCAGAAAGTATTCCAGGATCTCTTCAAGCTCTATTTTCTTGTGGACCTTGTTCTGGTTAAAATAAAATCGATGACTTTGGTCCCTGCTTTGAACTATTAGAGCTTATGAAGCAGAACAACCTGCTCTGATACTTCTTCAATGCAGGAAATAGCCAGAGACCCAGTTGTGTGAAATATTCATCAAAAACTGTGGAAGAACACCAGAACTGCTTTCCTACACAAACCAATGAGCCACGTAAAATAGAAGCACATGTCCAACTGCAGTCAGCTATGCCGAAGTAAGAGGGAGATGCAAAGTAGCACTTGGCATAAATTCATTGCCAGCAATTCACACTATTGACCATGAGTTAATATCATTTGCTTTCAGAAGAACAAGGCAGCTCTAGGATAATTCTCACCCACCTGCCCTGTGGCTTTGCACGGAACACAGCTTCCTTAGAACTGACTCGTATTGGTAATTGCCAAACAAATTTTTCATGCACAAAGACCTTGCTGTTTAAAATAACAAACAGCTTGTCATAAAGAAATGAAAATCTGAGACCTTTATATTCCCAAGCTAGTTTCCAAGACAGGATATGAAAAGCTAAGGCTGCACTTAAAAGCCTGCATTAACTGAGTGCTTGTGTAATGAAGGCTAGAAAGGGAGTAGCCACCTTGTCCTCAGAAAAGACAGGAGAAAGTTTTGAGAATTGGGAATTAATTTCATCTGCTTGGACCAGTTCAAGAGGGAACCACTCTGTGCCAGGGAGGGCTTATCCATGGCTCCTTCCCTAAGGCTATTCCTTGGCCCAGTGTCTGTGGTGTTCCCAGTACAGAAAACAGTTTACCCACTCACTGGCACAAACCTTCACGGGTACCAGGTGTGTCAAGACAGGAAGGTCAGTGCAATCACCCTGATGTCTGCCATCATTTGGAAAACAAACACCTCTCATTCTGCAGAGCACATTTCTGCACAGCCCTCCTTCTGCAGCTTGAAAACATTATGTATGCTTGGTGTCTCACTACCTCGATACTGAAACACTGTCGCCAAGCAAAGCTACCTCCTTGAATAATGTACTGAATGCCAAGGAATATGAACCATCCTACAGCAGGAAATTTAGTTTGTTTTAAGCAAAATCACCTGCCAAATCCAAATTCTTTTTGCTATAAGACATGGTTGATAAAAAATATTTATATAAAGTTATCCTTTGTACGGTTTGAACTGCAGGCTCAGCTTTCATAGTAACTCTGCTTCAACACTGAAATGAAATGGTTTTATTTCCCTACATTCCTGCTTTTTAGCTTGGTCAAAGATCACTGCACTTGCCTGACAGCAGAGCACATCTTCTGAAGCCCGAGTCAGAGCCCATGGGTCCTGCTTGTCTGTCAGAGCTTGCACTGAGGCCCCTGGTTTCAAAGATGTAAATATCGGCTCCATATCAGCCAAGCACTGTTTCTAAAGCAGTTTCCAAATCCTCCATGCTAAGGAGCTGTTACTGTCTTGTGAAAGGCTTCAGCAAGCAGAGACAGGTTCATGGATCAGTTCCCTCCTCTTGCATTACTGCAGATATTTACCTGAAAATAAGATGCTTTGTTAATGAAAGATATTCTATGCCTTGGTGCATTTCCCCACTAAAATCCAGGTTTATTTTAGTCTTGTTATCAGGTGCAGAATTAGTAGGCTACATTAACAGGATCAGAAAAAAATACCTAATTTTTTGGAACTCTTACGTACAAGTTGAGAGTGGGGAGAAGCATAAGTTCATACTGTCTCAGCAGGGTTATCTTCTACTGGAAAGCTTTTGGATTTGTCAGCGTTAGATTATGAAATTACTTTCATTTGTTACCATCTCCCCTTCAAGGCAATATATTCCCAGGAACTCTTAGAAATCAATTTCTTTCCTATCCCTGACAGAAGAACTACCAGTGTCCAAAACAAATTCCTGACCATGTCCAGTCCTCTCCTGGACAGCAACCATTCAGCACCAGAGAGAGAAAGTAGGACAAAATCTGTGCAACATATGGTCCGTGAGGTGACTTGCTTCTTCCCACAGCTGCTGAGGGGGACTGGGAGCCGCACGGCCCCTCCAGAGGCCACAAGGAGCAGCCAAGTGGCCCATCAGGCTGCAGGGCCCCAAGTCAGGCTCTTGGCTGGGGACCACACACACACCACTTGGCTGCCAAGTGGCAGGCACATATGTACTTCTGGCTGCCAGCCAGGCTGTGTCCCTTTGGTTTTGCCCAGCCCAAGGAGCAGCCCAGTGGGAATCTAGATGTTTTCTGGGCTGGAGAGTGATGGAGGCTGTGGCTATTGTAGTGGTGGGGGCTGGGGACATGGATGGCTCTGTGGATACAAGTTCAGGGTCAAGTAAGAGATGTGGAAGGTGTTGCATTGTAGGAGTCTTAAGGCACAGCAGATGGCAGATGTGATGAATGAGGGGGAACCTGGGATCTTGTGGAGAAGAGAGAAGGAAAATTGAAGGTTAAATATCATGGGTGTAAGGAGTTGTGGACCAGTAGTGATGTCTGATGTTCTCTAAAATCCAGAATGTCCATGGGAGCTATGCCCTGTGCCCATGAGGGATGCACTGGGCTGTTTCACCAGCCTTCAGGAAACCAGCTTCACCTCAGGGAACACCTTCACTGTTTGCATTTGTAAACACCAGACCCATTGAACAGTGGGGTGTGGATTCACAATGCCTGCACAGCTCACTTGTGTGCTGTTCAGGTTGGGCAGCATTTATGCTTTACATTTTTCTTCTTTTTAATGTGAGTGAGTTTTCTATTCCCCAAGGTTACAGGAAGAATTTTCCAAATGGGGACTGGGTATCATCCAACCTCATCACCTCAACCTCTCATTTCACCACAGAGTACAATTAAAACTGAAATCCTTCTCTTTCTGATGAGCTTCTTTGTGAGACATACTGGTTAGGAGTTTGTAATTGCAAACTCCTTTGAGCAGGTCTACAGAAGAAAAGTGATGGTGATTCTGATTTCTGTAGCATCTCCTGTAGCTTTGGCTGTGTTTGGCTCCAGTTGTGCATCCACAAAATAGCTCTGGAGCAGAAAGAGACACACAGCTGTACAAGCCACCAGCTCAGACACATTGAGCAGAAGCATTATGTTACCTGTTGCACTACAGCCTCAGGGTACCTAAGCAATAACCCAATACTCACCATAGGAGCAAAAGTTCTACAGATTATCACCAAATGCAACATTCGGTATTCATTGCATTATTATAGTCTTTAAAATAATATTTTTATCTTTACAGGAAGAATATCACAACCACTTTTTCTTATTGCTTCATTTCTGAATTAATGCCCATTAGCCAATTTCTTATATCAGAATGGGATGCTGGCTGGAGCTTAAAGTGTAGGCAAATAGGATTTCACATACAAGTGTGATTCATTACCACCACCAGATAACAGAATTACCTATTCAAAGACCTCTGAACTATTCAGTATTCACTGAAGGTGAGGTATTATGTTTATTAACAAGTGGTATTTGCATGAGCTTCTCCACATTCTCGAGAGGGCATAAAGGCACTACAGTGTGCGTCAGCCTATGGAAAGAAAATTAGACACATCAAGAAAAAAATTAAAGGACGTAACCTCTCCAATTTTGGCTCCAAAGTGAAACACACTGAAAACTTGCTCTTCTCTCAGCTGCTACTAGAATGTCCTGAGGTGGCTTGTGCCAACACTCAGGCTTTGGAGATGAGAGTGGTCCTGGGCAGATGCATGCTCTTCACTCATCTCCAAGCAGCCATAGAGAACAAAAACCAGGAGCCTTGATGAGAAGTGCTTCTGCAGCTGTGAGTTGGTGTTGCCTCTCATCCTTGCTGGCTCATGTCCTCAAGGCACGTGTGCAGGTGGCACTGCCTCTTTCCTTTGCTCTTCTGGAAGCGCCTCCAAGCTCCCCACAGCAGACTCATAAACCAGCAACATCTTCAACTCTCCTGATGAAATTTTCCCCTTTTCCTTGCAAAAGATGTGTCCTGTGCAGCACTGCCAGCACTGGGAAGAGCTGTGTCCCAGTGATTTCCCAGGCATCTGGCCCTTTGTTGGTCAAACACACACTTAGGAATCAGCCTGCAAGAGTTTAATGTACATTCAAATCTTCTTCTGCCAGGTGCTCTTAGATTAGGAAAGAATGGAGCCAGAAGAGCCCAAGCAGGCAGATACAAACACTTCATGGTCATCCCTTTTCGTTCAAACAGTTAAATACCAAACCTTTTGTACACTTTGCTATTTCACCCCATGGTGATGTTCTTCTACAAGAAGCATGAGTATCGTCCCATGTAGCTGACTATTTGTGTTCTCCTGTGGAGAGCAGACAAAGTGCATTTTGTCTCATGCTCACTAACTCTGGGTAAGTCTGCAAGCTTGTCTCCTCCTAAACCTCATGAGAAGGAAGGGCCCTGCATGAGCAAATCACCATTAAAAGACAGAAAAAAGAAGGTAGGAATAGGCAGGAGGTGTTCTTGGACACAGGACTTCCAGGGTTTGCTTCATGTGAAGCATATGGATCATATGATGACATCTTCATAAACAGTTTGAAAGAGTGAGGAACAGAGATTGCTGACGATATGAACTGATTCAGAGCAATAAAACTGAAAGCTGACTGTACAGAGTTGTAGTACAATCTTGCAATAAGGGACTGGATGATAAAAAGCAAGGTGAAATGTGATATTGATAAATGTGGAATAATGCATACTGGAAAGACAACTTTAACTCCATGCACACAGTGAAGGGCTTTGAATGGGTTGCTACCTCTCAGGAAAGTGATCTTAGAGAGATTTGTTGAACTGTCTACTCAAAGCTCAGGACTACTTTGAAAAGGCTAATTTTAATATCAGTATTAGGAAGTGATAGAAAAGAATTTGAGAAAAAACAAGAAAATATTGCAATGATTGTATGCCTGTATCTTACCATACATCTCTACATGCATTGGCATCTCTTCCCAAAACAACACAATAGTAGCAGAAAAAGCACAGAAATATGAAGCAAGGGTGATTTCCTACACGGGGAACACCCTGACAGAGATAAGGAATCTTCAGCCTAAGGAATAGAGGACCATGAGGAATATATGTTAGGGTTTATAAAACTGCGAGGCACATAGAGAAAGCTAACAGGGAATAATGATGCAACTTCTCATAATAAATTAATAAAGAAGCTAGGGGACCTCAGCTAAAATTTTCTAGTGGCAGATTTGGAAACAAGAGGTGTACACAGTGTGTTGTCAAAATTGGGAACTCACTGAGACATAATATTGGTGGATGTCACAACTGTATGTGTTCAAACAGTGAATGGAAATTGTAGATGGAAGAAAGAACATATCAAGTATTATGAAGTACAAAGATATCTACTTGACTCAGGAGTTCCTTGGCAAAGACTCCTGGGGAAGTTCTCCTACAGCTTTCACACTTTGTTGCCTATGTATAAGCATCCACTGTCACTCACCTTATTTTTTGTGTGCCTTAAGTCCCTCATAGTTCTAAATATCATTCTGCAGTCCCATCAGAGGTGTGAGGATGAGGCAGTGAAACCTAGTAGAAATGTAAGTCAAGCTCACAGGGGACTAAATGACACCAGGGTGTGCTAACCCAGGTCATGGAAAGAACAGGGGCTTCTTGAAACAGAGAATTTCTATGGCAACAGTGAAAAACTGTGATCTCCTTGCTTGTCTTGACATCTTTTGATCCACAGTAGCCTATGGCTTGCACAGTGTTTATCTCTCTTTCTGGACATGGGCAGAGGCAACCTGCTGACCATCCAAGCATCCACTCTCAGCAGTACAGAGTTGGTCCTAATGCTTTCTGGCTGGCAGGGATCTTAATGGAAAAGTTGCTAGTATGTAGTGTTTGTAGTGTGCTTAATGCAGTGGAGGATTAAGTGAACAAAATAATACAAAACCCAACAATATAGATTTTTAAATGTGAAGATAATAACAAGATTTGTTTGCTACATGTTGGGGGGGGGAATGGTCTGTTTTGGTGCTTGAGCTTGTACTTGAACTTACAAAGAACTTTGCAGCTTTCTGCTGTGTATTCCTTCTCACTCTTGGCCAATTGCCACATGCCAGCAATGCCAACTGTGCAGTTAGGGATACCCAGCAATATCTCTACTGAGGGCTGCTGTGCAGGACCTTTTTATAGTCTTCCTTTATGTCATAATGCCTAGATTGGTGCAAAAGTGAGCTACAAGCCACAGTTCCTAGGAAGGGTCTCAGCCAACCCTTCCACTTGCCAGGGTTCCTCTGCAGGGTGCACAACACAAATCTCTGCAGAGGAAAGGCAGTTGCTTGGACCTCTGAGGATCTGGGAAAAGACAAGTAGCCTTTACTTTCTGCAGGTTCAAACATTTCGTCCTCACTGTGGGTGTGCTGAGCCTGTGCTGCAGCTGAAGGTAGTTGGCAGTACAGACACTTCATAAGGAATGAGAGGTATTTCCTATTCCAAATTACTGCTGCCTCATCTGAGAATGGGTGAGCAGGTGTTAGATGTGATTTTGGACCATCTGCAGTGTGTGATTGCAAGCCATGCATTAAGGAAGGTTATTAACTTTAAATTGATCATGTAAGTACATCTCTGAACAGAAACGTTGAGTTTGGCTGTTAATCTGGGGGGGGAGCTGTGCTCACAGGAGTCCTAGCTAGATAAAGGAGCCAAAATGAGGATGTATGTTCAACAAGTTTGAGGAATATTGATTTGGATGGACTCCACTGATGGTAAAACCAGTGCTGGTGTGGGGTTGTGCACAGTCCCCAAGGACAATGTCCCATGGGTGCCAACACTGCCATCACTGCGTCACTACATGGGCACAGCTGAAATGCCCTTTAAATGTCAGTGAACAATGTAAGGAAGACATCAATTAGATATTTACCTTGCCCTATCTTATGCCTTTTCTGACATCAAAATCCAATATTATAAATTGTAGGAAATTTATAAGAAAACTAAGTACCTAGAAGAAAAGGTCATAGCTGGCAGGACAGGTGACAATAAAAAGACAGGATGTTCACTTTGCTAGTATTAACTGTTGAATAAACCTCATTGTCCTGAGCAGGTTGTGAAGTCTAGAAGAGGGCTGTTGTAGCAGCTAATTCAAAATTAGCAGGTTAGCATCACTCAAAACTGAAGGACAATGAGTCAGGGTATTAGACAAAAAAGCAAAAAGGCTGTTGAAGGACAAGAGTAGAAATATAATTATGGAAGATAAGACCTGCCAAAGAGAATATTTAATCCTTTGAAGAGATTTTGTGTTTGATTTATAACTGCAAAGACATAATAGATTTTTGCAAGGTTTTTTCTGAGCACAATATTGGCATTCTGATTAGAAATTGTCAATATACAATATTAATAAATCATTTTGTGGATAAAGAAGTGACTAATAAACAGCTCAAAAAAGTATTTTCTACATCAAACAGATTTGTTATCTATGAGATCTTATGAAGATCAGCAGGAGCCTAATAACTCTCCAAAATTTTTATGGATAAAAATCCGTAAGATACAAAATCACTGTTGGTAAAATTTCAAATGCAGCAACTGTTGGAGAGGACAGAAAGATCTGGAACAAGAAGCAAACAGACTTTTAAAAAGCAAGACATTTAAAGGAAGCAAAATTCAAAGTTGGCCTGATCCAAGCAAGGGAGACCAGCCCTAAGAAGAGCTGCATCTCAGAAGTGACTCTGGAGCACCCAATGCAATGCACCACGAGCATTCAATGGGGTTAAAAACTTCAAAGGATTTTAGCAGGCAGAGAGGCAATAGAAGCAATGAACTATGTTAAGCAAAGCATAGAGAAACTGAATACATTTGTCTTGGCCCTTCCCAATACCTCCAGACTCATAGAAACCACCAGCAGCCCTTGCACTTTGCTGGGCGCTGAGGCTTTTCCCCACCAAAGCTCCCTACCAAAGCCTGCACCCCTCTTATTCCATGATGCTGCTTTCTTTGGATTTTAGCCTCCTGTTATTTGAAAACCAAGTTTACCCAATCACTTGAAAAGCAGGCACCTTGACAGGAACACAAACAACTCTGGAAAACATCAGTCTGAAAACAAATCTTTTCCTGGCAGCTGATAAGAGCAGACAGAGAATGGAACCAGCAATAGTCATGCCACTGCTAAGGAATTGTTGTGGCCAAAGATGAGTCTGCTGGGGCATGCACTGCTTTGTCAAAGGACTTCATTTCTCAATGGTTTTGAACTACTTATGCTGTACACATGTCACTTTCTAATTTATTTTTGGCTAATGAAGTTTCTGAGAAGCAAATTAGATTGCTATTGACACTGAATCTAATGCAGCCCCTTCTTTGTCACAGTCACTTTCTGAAATGAAGTTGTAACAGTGCTGCAAAAAAATACTTGATGTGACAGGCCTGGAAGATGAAATGGTTTGTTGATGTCAGCCTGTGCTAATGGAAGCTGAGCCGAATCGCTCAAGAGCAACAAATTATATAGATTTAGGGCATAGAACAATTTCAGCTACATCACCTTAATGTTCTTTTTAATGAAAACAAATTGCTTTGTGCTATGTAAAGTGGTGCCAGTGGGAGCTGCAAAGTTCAAAATGACACAAGGTCATTGGTAGATTCCTCATCCAGCTCAGTGGAAGTGTGACAGAGTGAAATATGAGGAAGGAACCTCATTGGTTCCTTCCTGAAGAATTTGGTCCTCAACATATATTACCTGATCTTTGTTTAGATACTATTTTAAGGCAAATATGAGGAAATAATCTTGTTTTATTTATAATAGTAACTGCTTATCATTTGACTTCATCAAAGTATCCATCAAACTTCAATTTGCAACACCTCTGAAACCTGGCCTACATTTCAAAGTGTTTAGTTTTTTAAACTAAGGTGATATAATTGCAAAAGAAAAAAGAACAACCCCCAAAATAAGTGGGTCTACCAAGGAGCTGTTAATTCAATACAGTTTATTTAAATTGTGCAAAGCAACATTAGCAGTACTCCAGTGAGTGATCATTATTTGTGTGGTGTGGCACCTCAGGCTCCCAATGACACACCTGCATCACGTTGTACTGGGTGATAGATGAATATACAAATCTAATGTCAATATTTTTGTACTAGGCTTTTAATATCCCAAATACATTTGGAAAAGAGGAAAACTAAAGTCAGGTCAATTTTTCTTTCAATCACAAAGGTGAAAATAGAGACATTTACAGATTTCCACAGAAGAGACTTGACAGGACACCTTTTCCCACAAAGATATTGGATTGCTGATTCCAGGTCATATAATGAAGTGGGACCCAGTCCTTTTTCTTTTGGAGATGACTACATTTCAGTGCCACTCTTCTGTATTGTAACAGTGATTCTTTTCAGGAATAAACCTTCCCCTTTGTACCTGTACATTCATAAATGTCTTGAAGTGAGTTTTTAAATTTTAGTAGTCTTATTAGGTACAGACATATCTACCTTCTGTACTGCAAAAAGAAATTGGAATAAATGTGGATGTCATTATATTTGCGTTCTTATAAGTGGCCACCAAAAAGACTGACTTTGACCAGGTTGGTGAGCCAAGTGAAAGAACTGTGGTGCTGATCAACAGACAGTGCAGCTGTGCAAGAGCTCTGTGACTGCTCTGGTAGGTCTGAGCTCAGAGTCACCACACAGTCACTGATGCTTTTTGTTTGCAATAGAAGAGAGCTTTGACAGGTATATAATAGATCATATCCCATTTCTACCTTTTGATGCTTAGATGACACACTAAACACTTTGCTCAGTTTCAACTAATGTTTCTACTAACTTTTTGCTAATGCATCCTTCAGAAAAGCATCAAAATACTTCTGGAGACAGACCTTGATCATATGGCTTTTGGGAAACATCTGCTTGGCCAAAATGAAATGCATGAATGAATTAGCAGTCAGATGCTCAGAAAGCAAAAAATGACATTGTATGAGCTGGGTGACTCTTCCTGCAGCATGAACAATGGATTATTTTGGGAAAATAAGCAAATTCTAAGAGGAAATGTATTTACTTAACCAGTGGCAAAATAATTTGAATATCAAGTACATTTGTAAAGTTCAAAGTCTGTGCAAGAATACCTAAAATGGGCTAGTATGATGAAGCACATGGACAGCAAAAAAATATCCTCCCTTCTATGCTCCATCAAAATCATACAGGTTTCCAGATGACCTCCGTTCCCTTGCACAAATTATTAGTTCTTTGGCTATGTGTGTACAGATGTGCATTCTACAAAACCATGAAGTATCTATGTGAGCCTGCATATCCCAGTGTAGCCATTACACAAGACATCTTTCCATTCCCATGCAAAACTTAAATTTAAGCCTAAAATGGCCTTGCCTGTGAAATAATTTCTTTCAAAAATTACTCTGCTGAGCAATGGCTATTTTATTATTTGATAGCACATAGAGGAATTGTAGGCAAAAGCCATGTTGCTGTTACAGAACCTGGAAGCTGAGAACCTCCCCAATACAAGGAGGATGTGAACATACTGCAGCAACTCCAATGAGGGCAACAAGAGTGGTGAAGGGATTGGAGCATCCATCACACAAGGAGGGGCAGAGAGATGGGACTGTTCAGCCTGGAGAAGAGAGGGCTCAGCAAGATCTTACCAATGTGTTTACCTACCTGATGGGGAGGGAGTAAAGAGAATGGAGCCAGGCTCTTCTCCATGGTGCCTTTCTGACCTCTGAACTGCAATTTTATGAGCCAGCTGGCTGACTTTCACTGTGGCTGGACTGGATCATGACTGGACAGGATTATGGCTGGATTGTGTCTTCAGTACTTAATGTTTTCTATTGGTCTAAAAGAATCAGAAACATTTTAACAGGACTGAGCTGGGCAACAATCTCATTGGAGTCTTTCTGTGTCAGGATGCCAGAGGGAATGCCACCAGCCTTATATTAAACACTTCAGCAAAAAGCAATAATCCAGATTTAAACTAGATCACAGGGACATGTCTTTATTTAGTCTTATTTTAAGGCCACTGTTGTAACTGCAGTAACAGTAGAGATCTTTATATGACTGATGCAGTATCTTGTGGAATGGACAGGTAAGACCAGGGTTCACCTACACAATCAAGCTGGTAAGCTCATGATTTTGCTGTCCTTCCCATGTGGCATCACATGCTCCATGATGCTTGAAAGCTTCTGCCATGGAGAGAGCAGGGCCAGTGTGCCAAGCTGTGAACACCTGCAGGATCCATGGGGCTGGGTGCAAGATCTTGGAGTCACTATCCCACCTCCCAGCAGGGCTACCTTCTGGAGCAGTCTCCTACTGCCACATGCCTGCAAACTGAGCATGCCTGAGCCTTGAGTACTGCTAACCATTCGTCTTCACAACTAATGACACGAAAAATAAACAAAACCTCATGCCCTCCTTTTTTTAATCATTACCTTGCGACTTTTAGCCCACACAGTTGTTCCAGCTCTCTCCCTGCCCCAGAGTACCCACAAAACGGAAGGTAATTCCTTCCCTTCCATCAGGGAATACGTTGTTGTGGTAAGGGCTATCCCAGAGCAAGGACACCTCTGTTATTAAAGCAACTCCTGGTCTTCTATCTTAAAAACTAAGGGAGGATGAAATAATGTGCAAACCTGGCGTGCGAAAATCAATCAACATGATTGAATTTTGAGACTCGCCTCTTAAATTCTGGAAGAAGAAACTTTTTCTTTAAGGACTGGAGAAGAGAAAAACCAGAAAAATAAAATAAATTAAAAAATTGAGGGCTGTGCTGTTGCTAGTTGTACATATATATAAACAAGATGCAGTTCACAGTTCAGTTGTGGTACTAATAGCTTGTCCCATTTTGTGTGACAACAGGGATAATATATTGAGGTAGGAAACAGAAATGAAGGGGACATTCATAAAGATGTCTGCAAGCACAGTAAATCCTCAGGATCCAGGCAGGGCAGGACACTCACAAACACACCACTGTCCCTGACAGCCCTTTGCCAGGGGTCCTTGCTAATGAGACAGCTCTTGGCCTGAGAGACTATCACTCCTCTCCTGCACACAGAGGGGATGGTAACTGGTTTGCTTGCATGGGAAAAGACAGAATTTTCATTAAATCTTGTACCTGGGCAGGCAGCCTGCTGCCTGCTGAAACCTGACATATGCGACTGGCTTAGCCTAGCAGGAGGCAGAGAGAGAGGAAATCCAGGGTAAGGAAAAACTCAAACAGCAAGCATACTAAGAGGAAAAAAAAAAAGAAAAAGATTATTTAGGTGCAACCCCCTGGTAGGTATAAGACAGATGGTCTTCCAGGGCCAAGTGCCAAGATTTTTTTTACTATTGGCTAGAAATTACATTAAATTCTGGGGGCTTTATTTATTTATTTACTTAGCCTTCAATTAAAAATATCTTAGAACTAAATCTGACAGTGTTCAAATTCATTTTACTCCAGCTTTACCTTTTCATCCACTAATGGGTTCAATTCCTTTTTGATCTTTGCTTGGTGAAGTTTAAAAACTGATGTGTAGAATTTTCATGAGGGCTGCTGACAGTTTCACTCTGCATCAGCGCTCCCAAGACTTTCCAGCAGCAAACCTGCCTGGGCAAGTATGGCACGAGCAAGCCTTTCTTCTCTTTCCCCTCCTGGAAAATGATGTCATGGTGATTGCAATGACATCACCTGTACACAGGGAGGGAAAATGCAGTCCCACACATCTCACACCAGGGGGAGGGGAAGGGAAACCACAACAAGGCAGAAGGGAACAACCTACAAGAACTCAAATTCCACGATGATAAGACCAAGGGAGAAGATGTCATGGCAGTTGGCCAAGGGGCCAGCAGCGAGCAAGGCACGGCACTGCCGGGCCTGGAGAGCTTCCACCTCCACCCCCCTCAGCCACCGACCACAGCTGAACCAGGCGGGGAAGGGCACAGGAAGCACCTCATGTTGCCCATGGGATGTGCCAGATATGGTCTGGGAAAAAGCCCAGTGCCTTAGGTATGCCCTTATCTCAGGGCTGGCTTTGAGAGATTGGCAAATGAGAAGAGCTTGTATTACATAATTACACTTAAAAACAAAAGTAGTGGGTTTTTTTTAAAGTAAGAAAGATCTGGTTATGTGATCCAGATGGGTTTTTATTTAAAATCCTCTCCCCCAGAGTTGTGTCATAGCATTTTCTCAAAGCAAACTGCCCAAGGACTGAATTAGAATAAGCCAGAGCATTAAATCCGTTAGTTCACAAGGTTTTAATTTTCTCTTTGTTAAATTTAGTGAAAGCTCTTTAACAATACCCTAAAAGTGTTACTTAAGAGAAAATGATTTGAGCAGTCAGAAACAGGAGACAAGGTGTCGGGGCTTATGAATCAGATTGTAAAGGGTAAAACAATGAAGCTCCACTGATTTCCACTAAACTAAAGCCATTTTACACCACCTGAGCATCTGGTCTTTCAGCTTCAGCTCACCTCCACTGCCAAATCACTGTTGTGATAATGCCCTTCAACGGAGGACATCCATTAAAGGAAACAACAACAATATGATTTTTCTTCCCTTTCTACTGTTCCAAAGATAATTACAACTAGAGAGTCTAAATAAAAGGTTGTCTTTGCTTTCAGATTTGTACAGGGACATTATTTTGCAGTGTTGGAGACAAGATTTAGTCACAGCTTACATTTCCTTAGATACCTCTGTCAGTCATCCAGAAACACAAACACTGGGGGAATTCAGCCCTTTGAGCATCACCATGAATGTGTCCTGCCTTCCTTGCTGTTGTGGGGGCAGAGCCACCTCCTCTGGGATAGGTAAAGGAGGGCTGCCTGCAGAGGATCAGCTGTTGAGCCTCTGAGTCCAGCTCTCCACACTTATCCACAATTCATGGTCTCTCATAAGAAGGGAGAGGCAGACATCACTTGCTCACTGGGCAGATGAAATAACTTAAATGCTAAAAGAGAGTCATGAAGGGATCAGCCCACAGCCTCAGCTGGAGCATGGGAACCGACAGGGGAAGATGCAGAGGGAAGGGCTTTGTATTGCTGTAGAGGAAACCATGGCACTTCACAGAGAATTTATTAATGTTTTATGAGTCCTGTCTAGAGGTCAGACCACATGTAAGGGTCTCTCTGGGGATTTACTCCATCATTCACTCTCAAGAAACTCCCAGGTTTGCAGCCTGCAAGTGACCCATCTTTGCTCTTGGATGTATTTCACCAGAAGTCCCAGTGTCTGAGGCAGCCATACCCATGCCTGGCATTCCTGTGCTGGTTCACAACTACTCATAAGTCTTTTTTAGGATCTGCTCTTCCGAGCTGGGTGAAAGCTGTAGATCTATTGCTTGCTTTTAAGTGTGCAGACAGCAGCAGACAACATGTCATGGACTGAATGTGCCATAGGAGAGATCTTCACAGTCTGGGGGGTGAAAGCCTTTCTTCAGTCTAAACCATGATCAGCTTTAGGTTTAATAAATTTCCTTTTCTAGGTATCAAGTTTCACTTTAGAAAGGGCAGCAGAGTGCATAACAAGGACCTGAACATCCCAGCATGGTGCAGACAAGCCTCAGAGTCAGATCAGCTACACCGATCCCTGCACATTCAGTTGGTGTTAACAATCTTTCCAGACCACTGCCTGTGCAATAAAGCTGAGGTGAGATGAGACTCTGAGGAGTCCCACAGTCTTTACAAGTAACTCAGTCTCATACTTCAGAGACAGTGATGCTGCTGGCCAGAGGAGGCAGGCTGCCAGCACTGCACAGGGAAGGGTTTTGCTGATCATTCTCTGAAGCAGAAGCAGTAACTTCAGTCACCAGGGCTCTTTGTGGCTGTTAGCAAGTCAGTTGCAAGCAAGCAAATTACATTATTAAAAAATATTCATGGAAGAACACAACTTGAAGTCACATGAAATGGCATAACAGTCCCATTTTTCTTTCTCAGACCTGCTGTGTGATGATGCCTGCCAAGGATGCCCATGTCCTTACGGTGTGGCATCCCTGGAGCAGCAGCAGGCTCCTCCACCTGCCCCAGCCCTCCATCGCACTGCAGGCACCCATCCCTCCAGGGAGAGATGCTCACTGTTATCAGAGGCCTCACAACTCAACCCAGCAGTTCCCAGCTACAGCCTGGAAATGCAAATGACAAGAGGATCTTGATCCCCATCCACAGAGAGATATCATCGGCACCACAGTTTGAGCAACTCCAGCATCGAATCAGGGCATGGGGTCAAGACTGCCGTCACAAAAAGCTGCAATTTGCAGTGAATAGCCTGGCATTTGGTCCAAAGCTCAGCAAATGCAGGGGAAAAAGCTCTGCATTTCATGACATTTGGATTAGATCCTCCACGTTTAATACAAAATAATGTTCCCTTGGCTTATTTTTCTTTCCATTATTTAAAAAATAACTCACACAAACACCCAGTAAGAGAGCTGTTACTTGAACCTACTAGGTAAGTCCCTCCAAATCCTTATTCTCTTGTATTCCAGGACATCTGTGCATGTTAAGCAAAAAAAAACTATTATTTGCTACAAGGAAGGTGTTTTAGCTGTACTGGGAGTTAGAAAAGAGAGTCTGGCTAAAAACTAATTCAATTCAATGAGAAGTTCTTTAATTTAACACACAAATTGATTTGTTTTGGCTGATCAGTAGTGATAAAAATAGAAAGACATGCTTTGAAATAATTAAAAAACCATTTGACTGGAATAAAATGTTGACTACAAATGCCTTCTGAATGAGAATAATTTTCACTTCAGTTTTTTGAGAAGAGATTTGGAGCTGACAATGAATTGGACCGGTTTTCTAATATTGGGGTCCTTGGCTAGTTGGTTGGTTGCTTTTCTGTTACAGACTACAGAGGCCATGTGCTACTTTTGAGAGTAATCATCTGACTTTGGGATGTGGCACTTAAACTGGTGCCATAATTTTTAAAATACCCCTACTTGCACATCTTGTTCCAACCTTTTTTCAGTAGGCAATTAAATGCTCTAAAAATTTGAAAAATATATGGTAGGAAACATCATAGCTCAGTTTCTGAAGTTCCTTCTCATTTATTCCTCTCCTGAACTACTCAGAAACTGTAAAGATCTCGATAAATCCAGAAGAATCCTCCTCTAAAGAGAGGAACACAGTGTTTTCCACTATAATAAAGAAAATGTGACATTCTTGAGTGGTTCTTCATCCCTACAAAAAGTAAAGCATGACTTCTTTGCTCAGTAGTTCTTGTTCTAAAGTGACAGGTAACTGGGGATGATTATTATGAGATGGAAATTAATTAATTTCCTAAGAAAAAGTGGTTTAGACAGCATCAAAAAAGCTGGCATCTGGCCTATCAAGGTGAAAAATCTGCATCAGGAATCAAATTGAAGGTGATTTTGGTTTTTAAGTTCATGAACTTGGACACCTGGAGCACTCCTTGATAGGCATTTGCATCATTTCCACTGGTGAAGTTATCAGAAAATATTAATAAAAATAATCTAATCATATTTTCCAGGAATAGGCATTAATAATTTTCTTCATTTTTACACCCACAATGAAAACCCTGTAACACATTCTTATGTTCAAACAAGAGAGTATAGTAGGCTTTGCTGATGCATATGAATGTCATTCATAGAGAGTCCATTCTATTGTTTTATTATATTGATCTCTGTGATTTTGTGTACACTAGAATTACATCAAGGACTTTTTTCTTTTTCAAATAGCTTGAAAAAACTGCACAGAAGAAATAACTCAGGCAATCCACCACTGTTTTTAAAATGTTACAATTTTCGAGGCGCATCATTACATGGAGTAAATATCTAAGCAATCACTGTTGCAGTGGGACAGCGAGCAACAGTCAGTGCATGGGCTGAGCATGGGACTGGGAAGAAGGACTGACCTCCAGGGTTGTCCTCCTGCTTGTGCTACTGACCTGAAGGGCCATTGATTTTCTGTAGTTCTTAATGTTCTCAAGGTACTTAACTTCTAGGATGCTTGTTCACCTCTGAAATTTTGTTTCCCATTGAGCTTGATGGGCTCAGAAGTGATGAACACAGCTTTGGCTATAGTCAATGAATGTCAAGAGTATTTTGCAGCAAGTCCAGTTATGTTTAAATGAAAAATCTCTGGGAGGGAAGGTACAGGTCACATTTACCTCTGTGTAGTTGGAGAAGGCCATTCCCATCACCAGCTTCCAGCAGAGATTTCCTTTCATTGACTATCTCAGGATGGGTACAATCCTGCCTTATCACCAGTAGCATTTTACAGACAGGTGGACAGCTTGAGTTTGCTACACCAGATAAGAACATTTTCTATTTTTATTACCCATAAAAGAGAGTCTGAAAGTTGGGAGTATTTAACATTAACAAGGTGCCCTATAACCCTGGCATTCCTAGGCTGTGCAAGAGGAAAACATCATCATAACCACTGAGAGCAAAGGGAATCACTCTTTGTCACCCCATCTATATTTTTGTAATTGTGCTCTCTAGTAAATCTTTATAAATAGAACCATTGTGCATTAATGTAGTCTCTGAATGAAATGTAAGCTCATGCCAGACACCTATACCACAAAGGAATAGGAACAACATTGGTGAATCTTCTAATTGAAGAAGAAAGCTGCAGAGAGATCCCAGACTGTGCCAAGAAAGTCTCTGCCTGTATGAGTGCAAGCGCTTTAATCTGCATGACAAAGGCTCCCCTCCCCTTCGGAACTGCCACAACATAGCACCCACTATTCATTCCATGCAGTCTCCACAATGCAATCTGGAAAAAGAGGCTGGACCCGTGCAAGCAGTGCCGTGAGTATGTCTTGCAAAACATAGAACATTAAATTCTCACTAGAATACGTGCTTTCATTACCTTCCCCTGTGCAGGGCAGAACTGCACCCAGTGTTTCCTTCCCACAACAGTCAGTCCCTTCACTACAACAGAGATTTTGCAAGCCTGACTCTAAAACACACTGCAGAGGTTCAATTACTCATTCCGTATAAAATTCTGCCTGGTAATAAGATGTCCCTGAGATGCAACTGCTGTGCTGTGGTTGACACAGCAGAAATAAGGCAGAAACAAAGGAAGGAGTGTGAATCACCAAAATCCACAGCACAGCAAGTCTTCAGCTGAAACACGGGTTGCCTGTTGATACTGCTGTTTGCAGGGAGAACCAGGGAGACCCCACTGAAACCCGCAGGGCAGGTGATCTCACCGAGCGATCTGCTGGCTCACGCCAGCCTCCAGACACAATCCCCTTCCTGGGAATGGTGCTGGGACCAGGGCAGGGCAGCTCCCCCGCTGGGCAAGCAGAGGGGCCCATCGGACCCACTCCCTCCCCAGACGGTGCTGGGCTGTGGCAGGAGCTCTCTTATCCAAGTGGATTTCTTTAATCCAGTGGTATGTGTCACTTTTGACTCACACATATTTCTGCTCCCCAGACTCACTGATTCAGCTACCCTGTCTACTTATTGTATATGCTTGAATCAGACTGGAAAACCTCAGGTACTCCAGTGCCAAGCTCTGCTCTGAATTGCAGGGTGAAAGATAAAGTAACTCCAGAGAAGACAAAGTTTTACATAGAGTAAATAAGCAGACATTGGCCTTTTCTCCTTTCACTGCTGACTTTTTACAATTAGTTCTATCCAAATCTCTCCCATGTTTTTGACAGGACCTTCTTTCTGATCAGACAGAGCTCCGGATAAAGACAAGATGGATTTTGCTTAGAGCAGGATCCTGTTAAAGACATGGAGAGATTTGTTCAGAACAGTATTTCTATTTTTTTTTATTATGATCAAGTAGCAACTGGTAGGGAAAGAAAATGAAAGATTTAAAATTTAAGATTTTTTAATTTTTTAAAAACTTGCCCTGCAGATCTGTTGCAAAAAATATGTGAGATATTGAACTACAACTATTACCCATCTACTTGCTTGCTGATACTGATAGTTCAGTCTGTTGGGACTGCAGAAACTTGGGGCACAGAGACTCTGTGCCAATTCTGATCTCAACTGCCCATGGTGTAATTTACCTCATGTTGGTATTTCTCTAGCATAACAGAGATGGAAATATGTTTCACCCTTTCCATCTTTTTGCCTTTGGAGTTGAAGAAAAGGGAAGCTTTACTTCAAAAAGTAGGAGCAGTGAAATGATTAACAATAGCTAAATAGGGCAGTTTCAGGCTGAAAAATGTATGATTCATAGCAGCTTGTTCAGACATATTCCTAAGTCATATACATTATGGCAATTTAATTATGTAATAGAAGGGATCATGTACTGTTGCATGCCCACAGTTCCCACTCATTCAACTAAATGCAGATGGGCTTGCACTACGCAGAAAGTAACACACAAAAGAGAGGGAGAGAGAGAAAAGTGGTGCTGGAATTTAAGGAAAAAACATGTATCAAAAATAATACCCAAATGGCAAGTTCTGCACACCACAAAGTATTCATTTGCTCAACTATAGCAAAAGGCCAGACAGGAGACTGGCCCAGTAACAAGCCAAGGCAATCCCAGTGTAGGATTAATGCCATTAAAAGGAGGGGAAATGTCACAGCACGCATAAGAAATCTGAAGACTTCAGACAAGCAAGTGGGTGTTTCTATTATAGAGCTAGATGTAGAATTTCAAAGCCTTTCCAGTGCATTTCTCCAGTTAAATCAGAGGTTTAAAGGCTAGTCAGTGTTGCCTCAGCTTCTTTAGCCATCTGATAAAATCTAGCAGATGATTTCTGTGAAAGATGCAGGTATTTTGTAGACCTCATGACCGTATCTTCCACGAGCCCACAACACTTCCTGCTTCATCCAAATATCATCTTCAAAAAACTCCTGCGCTGTTTATGTGCTGGAAGACTTATGTTATGGGAACATGCATCCTCACAAATTTGTGTCATAGTGATCTCTTTTGAAAGTAGTGGTGGCAAAGAGCAGCTGAATATGAGGGATGCAATGCTGGCAGTACTCACAGCTACAGTTACTGTTTGCAGTGATGGGAAACCTTTTAAAGAGGAAATGGCCTCAGTTTGTGCCGGGTGGTTTATATTGGATATTAGGAAAAATTTCTTCATGGAAAGGGTGGTCAAGCATTGGAACAGGCTGCCAAGTGAAGTGGTTGAGTCACCATCCCTGGAGGGATTTAAAAGATGTGTAGATGTGACACTTGGGAACATGATTAAGTGGTGGACTTGGCAGTGCTGGGTTAATGGTTGGACTCAACCCATCAACTCAAGGTCTTTTCGAACCTAAATGATTCCATGTGAAAAACTCATTTGATACCCTGAGGTACCAGGAGTTACATCCTTCTTTTGATTGACCTTCAAACACAGAACAGCATGGGCACCATCTCCTGTAGCCATCAGTGCCAGGAAAGATCATTTCTGTATGAGAAGTTGTGGCTGTGGTTCCGCGATCACCAGTGTCAGATCTGTGCAATAAGATAAACCTCTGGTATGTATACAATCTAGATCTGACACCAACATGTAATTACTTTTATATAGAATTAACAGGATTTGGTAATGCCAAGTTAATACTCTTGTTATAGCTTATGCCTGCTTTTGCCAGATTTAGGAGAGCAGATAAGAACTGATTAGCCACAAGGTGCCCGGCGTGCTCTGTGGTCCCTCTAAGGGGCACTCCCCCTCCTGCACACCCTGTTGTTGCAGCTGCATCCTGACAGGGAGGATTGCTCCCAGCAAGAGGGGAGGAGGGCTGGGAGTAATATAAAATATAGATTTATTTTATAAAATACATGATTGGATAGAAAATGTGCATTTTTAAAAATAAATAAAATCAATGCCTTGATGACTGAGCACCTGGGCGTGCTCTCAGATGCATCCTCTCTGTGCCAGCAGCAGCAGGGTTGTAAGGACACTGCTGCACTGGAGGAAAGCCTGCCTGTTCCAGGTGAATGGCACTTGACCCAAGGGCAACATAAGTAAAAATACATATAGGGCACACAGTGTGAATGGTCTCTGAGCAAACAGAGTGGGCACAGCCTCCAGCAAGCCTTGCTTCCTCAGATTTGACCGCTTCCCAACAGGAGGAACAGGAGGAGTGGGAGGCTGCTTGCTGGCCTGACACCTTGCTCTGACCACCACAGAAAGATGCAAAGCAATCCAGTGATGCAGAGGAATGCAGCCAAAGGCAGAAGGAAGCAAGTGCTTAGAGGCAGTACGGGCACCCAAGGGAAAAAGGACATCCTGCTGGCACTGTGCAATCTGATATGTGGAACTGCCACTGGCCAAATCTTGCTTGTAGTGCATGGTGAAAGCTTAAACCCTGCAGAGAGGGCAGGGAGGACCTCTTGTGCCAGGGAGATGTTCACATGCAATGCAAGAAGGAAACCTTGATTTATTAATCTGTGCCCCCATTAACTAGCAGAGCCAGGCTGTGGCATTTTCCTGCAGGATTTACGGGGAAAAAAGCATAAGAAAAACATGAAGAAATTATTGAATAATAGGAAAGTATTATAATTGTATTGAATAATAGGAAAGTGAGGTCTGGGAGGAGGAACAGCCCCCGCGCTCAGCTGCACTGTCTCTGGATCACCACTCCTACGGGGGAGAGCAGCCGCCGCCACCCCAGCGCGTGGGGAAGCCATTAGCAGCATTACCTCATCCCACGGGAGTGACTCAGAGCAGCAGTATCACCTCTGCATTCCAAGCATATCAGGTCAATACAATTATTCCAAAATGTTGAGGAAGGAGGTCTAGTGTGTAAGGGAAAAGGAACAGACACAAACTATAGAGAAAGGCAGGCTATTGTACATTCCTGTGCATCATCCATCCATACAGCAACACAAAGAGGCAACTGATTTCCATAAGCTTCAGGCAGAGTGCAGCATATTCATGCTTCAGGTGTGCACCTTCTCCATCCCTGCTATGTGCTGTTATCAGTGAAGACAGGGTCAAAGAAGTTCACCTGAGTTTGGAACACAAAGGGACATACCCCTAAGGACTGGCAGAGCTGGTTGCACAGTGTTGAGCTAGACCCTGAAAAATGGCAGCTAAAGAAAGAGCCCATATTGCACCATAAATATTCATCTTTGAGTTTACAGATCAGCTGTGACACAGCAAAAACTTTGGACTCCATTTTACAGAGCTATGGGGTTTTAGGCTTGCTGGAGGCTGAGAAAGAACAGTAAGTCTGATCATAGTAACCGTTCTGGTCTGGATGCAAACTGTAATGATATCTTCTTATACAGGAAATAGCTCTGTAGCTATCACATAGAAATATGGAGCTATTCTTTGGGAGTGGTGCAAGGAATATGCTTCAGCTTGCCTCACTTTCTACAGCTCCAGGTGAGAGAAGCTGTGTCAAGAGAGGGACAAAGCCCAAGCCTGATCCCTGACTTTGAATATTAGTGTTCCACTGAGCTAAGCACCATGTGTGTGGTGCTGTTTCTTAGCTGGGATCATCCCTGCAAAGGTAGTGTATGTTCTCCACCAAAGCAAGCTGCAGGGAATTTTGGTGCACTTTCTTATGGAGAAAGCAGGATTCAGGTTTTAACTCTTTTTACACATAGTAAGGCACTGGTCAAAACAGGCTCAGTGACAGGATAATTTACACACTTTTCCTTAAGAAAAAAGTTAAAAAATATAGCTCTTCTGATCAGTGATGGGCACATCTTATCTCTGATTTAAACCTACCAGAACCCCAGGATGCAGATTTCTGACCTCAGGTTTCAGCTGAGGAACCTTCATGTATTCAAGTTGGGAGGCAGAAACCATTTCTTGGTCCATCTTTACTCACAGTGTTTTTCAGTGGCTTTAAGAGGAATTTTGCCCTTCTTTCTAACCTAGGTTTTCAAAGGTTCACATATACTAAAGCAAAGCCACAGGATTTCATTTTCTTGATGGAATAAAACCAGAAACATGTATATTTCATAACCACATAAGGAGTACCCATTTTGTTTCCATTTGCCTTTAAACAGAATAAAAAGGCATCAACTCACCAAAATGCAAGCACTGCCAACAGCCAACAGTGGGCTCTGTCCCCAGGGCAGGTCATCACCGATGGCACAGTGCTCAGTGTCCTGCCAGCCAAGGGGAACTTGCTGAAGAACAGCCCTTCTGGCACCAAAACTGCTGACTATAACATTTGACAATATTGCATTTTTTTGCCAGTCAGATTGAGAAACGGAAGGAGGATCAGTCCAGTTTCTAAGGTGTAGCAGGTCATGACAAACAACCAGGAGAAATGACCCTGGGGTTAAAATCAATCCTTATTACCAGCCCAAGCTCAGCCTTCATGCACAGACTTGAGCAAGTTTCTGTGTGTATGGCTATATCCTGTTGGAGCCAATAAAACTAACCTGTCTCATGGGGGAAGATTTACACAATTCACTAATTCTTTCAGAAAAAAAATGTTGCTTGACAGAGTGAGCCCAGGGCTGGGAACCAGACAAAGACAACTCCTGGAGAAATGCTTTGTGTTCTCTGGGAAAAAGCCTGTCCTGCCCCAACCCTCTCCAACTCCTGCCATTGGCATCAGTGGGGCCAAGATCTCATTTTTTTAAGCAAACACAAATAAACAAGGATGTAACACTGGGAACACTAATGTGTACTGGACACTGTCCACTGTTGTGAGGTCTCACGGACAGGATCACAGCACTGATCTCTGGCTTTGCCCAGCCCCAGTGCAGCAGCAGAAAGCACCTTTCTGTTAAAATGTCAGAAATCAGGTTCTCTGTTTGGGCAGTTTATTAGCAGGAAACTCTACACAGAAGTTGAAAAGGGCTGCAAGAAGGATTAACGCTGCTTTGAACTTGACACTAACAATGGATAAGGGGAATTACACCAGTGAGGAAGGTGTGAATTTAATTAATCATGCTGGCAGCATAATTCCCCATGTGAACATTTCTCTTCCAGTATGAACCATGGCCATTTTCAACACAGTTGATGTTTCTTAAGAGGTAGTTTAAACTAAGCTGAAAAAAAGTCACTCTTTATCCTGTAATAAGAGGATCCTCATGGGAGATTATACTGCATAACTGCAGCAACACAGCTATAATTACAGCAGTCTGATTCTCATGCAGATGGGCCCTGACTCTGGTAGAGTTATTGATTTGTGCTGCTGTGTTTGAGAGGGAAACAAGCCCATTGTGTCTGAATTATCCTCTCTGTACAGCCAAGAAGGAGGACAACAATTTTTGCTAAAGAAGAAAGAACTGGAATTTCCTTTCTCCCTTTTTCACTTCACAACTTCCAACAAAATTATTTGATGTCAAACCACTTAATCTGTAGGACTGTAATCCTCCCAAAATACCATTTGATTTATGGAGGAAAAGGAATACAGAAACAGATTGCTTTTTATTTCTCATTTTTTTCAGGCACTAATGCAGTCATTTTAGACACTAAACCACAGGAGAAGACAGAACATATCCCTGCCTTTTCTCCCTGCAGCCAAGGGTTAGGTGAGCTGGCAGTGTAGGCTGAGCCTGCTTTCATGACATCTTCCCTGACAGCTCATTTTCGATCCCTGGTTCAGCTGCCCCTATCACAGGTACATTGCATCACACCTACAAACTCACGGGCATTTTATTAGACTGCAAAGAGCAGACTATTCCTATGTACTGTGCTCTATATGTAAGTAGAATAATGTTAAGTCATATGTAGATGTCTAAACATAGCCTGAGCCACCATTACCTTCCATAAAGATCTATCAAATACAGGCACAATCAAGTCAATGTATCAAACATAAATTACTCCAAATGAGGATCTAACCCCAAATGCTGGTGAAGTTCAGCACTACCTTTGTTCAAATCAGGTGTCATTCCACATGCAGGGAACTGTCCATGTGACAACTTTTAATTATTTGCATACAAATTTGACCTGGATATTAACAGCACAACTTCTGCAGAATAGTGTCATGCTCAATATTTAAAGTCTGTGGGCTCTAGTCTTTCACCAGGCCACTGATATAAATGTCACTTTACCTGTACAATTAATAAAAATGTGAAAAGGCAAATGGTGAAGAATCTCAGAAAGTTTTATGATTTGAAAACAGCTCACTCAAGGTATTTAAGAACAGGGCTCCCACTTTCTGTGTAAGCTGGCCAAGAACTGCACCCTGGCATTTCAAGAAGCTGGAGATCTTTTCTCCCTGCCCAGCCCCATGTAGTATTTGGGGCACACAGAGCATCCATGGCAGGCAAAGGGCAACAGGCAAAACCTGGGCCACCTGCAATGCCAATGAATCGTGCTTCCATAGGCGTTGTACAGGTTCCCCATAACATGGATGGAGAACTGAGCACTAGATGACCATGACAAAGCCTTGCCCTGAAGTAGAAACCACTATTAAAGGGAGATGAGATCCTGGGCACAGGAGAATCTTGAGAGGTTTCCTCCTCCTCATTTGATCATCAGAAGTGTCTCCTGGACAGGTTATTCCTCACTGTTTGAGGAGTGCACATTCCTACTGTACTGCACCTGAGATGGCAGTGGGAAGAAGCATCACTCCTGCAGGCTCTCTGTTGCATAGAAGATGTGCTGTGCACTGAGGAGCTTTGGGGTCAGGTCAGGGCACAGACCTCTTTGGTGTTTTGCACACTCAGTTGTGTCAGGGACACAAAGCAAGCCTGCAGCTTGAGCTGTCCTCCAGCAACCTCCCTCTGGGACCTCCTCTGAGTGGAAGATCCACAGCAGAGGCAGGCATGACTCTGATGTGTTTGTATGATTTTTGAAATGAAGATTAACAACAGTAAACAATAAAGGAGAATTTTGTCCTGTTGTGACTGCTGTGACACAGACACTGTCCTCCCTCCTGGGGCCTCAGCTGGGATGCTCAGTGAGCAGAGGGACTTGTGTCCTTCCTATCCTGGGGGGCTTGCCGAAGTTCACACTAAGCTGTAACCAACTACAGCTACTTCGGCTCTCCCAGAAAAGGGTTTGCTTTCCACCAGTAGATTGCTACAAATCTGCAACTTCCCCTCAAGAAACATTTTTTATTTATCCCCACCAAAATTTGAAGTGACACATGGCCAAGGTATAATGCTCCAGGTTCACACATACTTCTCCCAGTATATTCCCTTACCTACATGTATCCTCTCTGTTCCCAGCCCAGGCAAGTCCCATTTGCTCATCCTGGGGGGTTGCAGGAGCAGCAGTCATTGCTCTCAGTCAGCTCCCTCTGTCTCCAGCTTCCTGCTGACACACCCTTGCAGCCCCCAGTTCCCTCCCTTCCTACAGGGCTCCCATGCTCACAGTTCAGCCTGCCCCGCTCTCCTCAGCCTTTCCAAAGTAGTCTCCCATAGACAGGGGCTGGAGCTCAAGGATCCCTCTTCATCCCTCTCCATTTCTGTCCAGGGGAGTGGTTTTTATCCAAGTCATTGTTTCCTCTTTCCTGCCTGGTTTCTTGAGTTTCAATACTGCCTCCTTTAACTCTGCATTTCCAGTTAGCAACACAGAACTGAGCTGGGAAAGCAAGTTGTAAGGGATAATCATACCAAAAAAAAGAGAAAAAATAACCAAATCAAACAAACTCAAGCCTTTTGGGGTGCTTTTCCCCCCTGTGCAAAACTATGCAGAAATTGGTGTGCATAAAAACACGGGATCTCTTGCTGAGGTGCTGGTGCCTGGCGCTGAGGCAGGCAGACAAGGTGCTGGGGAAGGCAGCCTACCTGGAGATCTGGGGTTTCCTACATTTTCCAAATAATTGGAGACACTGAATGCTGAATCCCACAAAGGGGTTAAGTTCAAACCTTAAGTCAGTTGGCTCCAGTGGGAATGAGTCGCAGGGTGTTTCACCATCCCAGTGCTCCTCCCTCATAGCAAGCTGGCAAACTGCTCAGGTTTTTCTTTGCAAACTGCCAAACCACTATTAAACCTTAAACTCATGCCACTGGAGAGAGGAAACTATTTATAGAATAAAAAATTGAATGAGTTTGCTGGCCCTGGTTCATATTTGGTGACTTCAACAAGTTATGTAAGGGCAGATTTCAAGCCACCATCTTTGGAGAATCCTTGTCAGGCTTTTCCCAGTTTTTCCTGTTGTTTTGCTCGCCTCTGCTGATCAGAGCTGGGCATCATTCTGCAAGAGTATTTTAACTGGTACATTTTAAATGTTTTCTTTAGGTGAGAGTTCTGTGGCCTGGCCTGGCCTGAGCATCTCACTCAGAGCCTCACTGCAGGCAGTGGGATCCAGCAGCCTTCAGAAGTCAAGGAAGTAGGATTCCCCTCTAGTCTACTCATAAACCTGCCCAAAACTCAAAAAGCATGGTGATGATAATGGAAGGGATGGAAGATGTTTCCTTTCTACCCACTGTTTAGCATTTATCGAAAGTTCTAAATAAAAATACTTGTTGTAAAAAAGTACTGACAAAAGAGCTTTATTAAAAAATACTTCGTGGCTTGCATAACAAATGCAGGAGGAATATTATACTTAAATACATAAATTGAAACTCAGAACTGAGCTGCCAGAAGCCTAGGCATCATGAATTCTCAGTACTTCTGAGGACATTACTTGTCCTCCAATTTGAGATGCAGACAGCTATGCTGATAAAATATTGACTTTTTCAGTAACATCAGTCTGAAAATGGAGACCAACATAAAGACACAATTCATAATCCAGAGGAACAGAGAGACCTGCTGTCCCATTGAAAACTGCCCCTGCAAACTTCTGAGATGATATCAGTCCTGGCTGCCACCAAAGCCAAAGTGTTTTAAGGGCTCATGCAGCATTTCCACAAAGCAGAGCTCTGGTTTACAACTGGTGGGGAACAATCCACAATGTAAATAGGGCAGCATATCCCTATCAGCATGCAGTGCTGCTTTCAACTCATTTAGAAGAAGGATTGCTTTTCTTATTTCAAGACACATCATAGGAATACATGACCTTTGGATTTGACAAGGGTTCTGGTGGGATCTTCAAAAGCATTGCATTGCATTTTACATCTCCATGTCCCAGAGCTCACATGCATTAATAAATCTGCAGAGTTTTATAAGATAGAGCAGCAGCTTAGGGATGGTTTTGACATCTCTGCCTCCGTCAGATCCATGTGGCACGATAGAAAGCGGTTTCTCAGGTCACATGGAAGGTGTGTCCTATTTCCTCCGACTAACAGAGACAGGGAAGTGCCCCCTGGGGACTGTGTTTTAGTTGTAATGTTTCCTTTGTTGTAAACAACAAGTTGTGCCCTGGGAGAGGACCTGCTAAAAAGATATGGGGGCTGAAATGTGCTTTGCTTGTAGCTTGGCTTAGCTTAACTTGGCTTTGCCTCTCAGCTTCAGGGGCCATCAGACAGTACACCTAAGTGCCCAGCTCCCACAGCCTTTAATGATGCTTTTAAGGTATTTGACAGGGAATTAAGACTCCAAACTGCATGAAATCTCTTAAACCCAATCTCCATTTCTTTAATAATTGAGGCGATTGTAACATTTAGGAACTTTAGGTCTGTGCATGAAAACTGAACTTCTACACTTGAAAAGGAGCTGGGCAGTGTTTCAATCCTAAAGCTCAATGTGTGCTTCAGGGTTCTTACTGATTTGAGCCAAAATGATGACTTATAAACCAGTCCTTGGCTCGCAATTTAAATATTTTAAATATCTGTCACACAGCAGTCTCAATCATTTAAATATTGTGTGGGCATACACCAAAAAATAGGCGAGGAAATGGAATTAAACAAAAGCAAGATGTTGCATTAAGTGCAAAAGGAATGAAATTAAATGAAGTGTTGGAATATTAGATTAGATTATGGAGTAGCAAGGATTAGATCTAATACATGAATCAGACAAAGCCTGAAAAACTCCATGAGAGAAAAGTGATACTTCTTTGGGTTGGAGGTTTTTAGCAGCACATGTGGCATCCAGGCAGTGGAAGAGGATGAGAGCAGGGGCTGTGTCCAACAGCCTCCTGTATTTGCAGCTACTAAGGGTGAGCAAAGCTTTCCTGTCTGCACAAATGAAGTGCTGTATTATGCTCCAAACACTTCTTTGTTACAAAGATCCTAATGTCCTCCCCAGCTTCTCTAACTCTGGAAAGGGCTGGTGGAAGCACGGAAGGGACTCATTACAGCAATAAACTCACACCTACAGGAGTACTGTCCCTGATACACCAAGTACAGTCATGATGACACAGTGATAGTTACCTCCCAAAGATACTGTAGGCTGGGCATCACTGCTTGTTGCCCAGGCATTGCTTGAAAACACACAGGACTCCACCTCAGGTTATTACCTTTAAATTTTTTACAATGCCTGGGTGATGCAGGCCCACTTCCACCACCAGACTGCGAGATGTAATGTGGGCTCAGCATCTCTCAGAATGCAGAATGACGACAGAAGGAAAATTGCCAGGGTACTTTGTGGCAAGGGCAGCACAAATTAGCATATAAATTCTGTTGCTATGATTATAATGCCTTTTACAGGCATGATGCACATCCTTGAAATGCTTTGACAGAGATTAGATTTCAGCTATAAAGTCCAGATTACTTGATGGCCTTAATTTTTCTATTCAATTAGGTTGATACCAAAAGCTGCAAGGCTCCTGTTTCATTTCACTTTCTTTGAGCAGGAAAAAACAACACTTCCAACACTTTATTTTCCCTTATGGTGGGATGCAGTGTTGTGGCTTTATTCCTCCTTTCAGCTCAGAATTTGGCTTGGAGCAGGTTGCTGTGGTTTTCAAGCTATCCTTTACCAGGCATTACAAAAGAAGTGTCTCCTTTGGACAATGCTTCAAAGGACAAATGCTTGGAGAAAGCAAATGTCATTCAGAGTAGATCCATCCTGGCAGATGTATACCTGCAATATCATAGGAATTAAGGTTCTCCTAAATACTGGGCAGTGAAAAGTTGCAACCAAAATGAGAATAAGCTAATCACTGTACATACAAGGCACACTGCCTGTGGTGTACCTTAACACATGTGTCACATCCTTCTGGAAGTGTGCTAGGAAGTTTCTGTCCAGATTTGGGGGAACATGAATGGAAAAATTCATATAGGAGGGTAGAGAATATGATGTCCTGAGTTTAAGGACCAAATCTACTGCTGGTCCTGACTTTACACAGAGGAGAGGGAATCTTTCCTTTCCCCATCATTGAAAGGGAATAGAGTTGAACAGAGGATATTTGTCCCCAGTGTTCTTTTTCCTTTGCAGAAGTAGAACCCTAATCCTTCAGTAGAAAGACGAGACGCTCACAGGGCACACTCCCCCTTCCCCTGCAGGTTAACATTCACTAACCTTCATCCCTGAGCCTCAAGCCAGTGGCTTTGCAGGAGGTTTGTGGTCTGGCTGGTTCTCTTCCAGACCCAGCCCTGACTATGAAACAGTGTAAAGAACGTGAGGAAATGGAACAAAAGTGATCTCCTGTAAGGGATGAACCAGGAGAGGGATTTTTGTCTTCTTCTTTCCATGAATAACTCCAGCTAGATGGCTGTTACGTGTATGCATTTCACAAACTTGCTCTGAGTTAAATAGCATCAAGGTGAACACTCAGTACACAATTAACAAAAATAATCATGTCCAACTGGGAATGGCAATTCCTTCTTCAGTGCATTAAAGAGAGCTGCTCAAGCTGAAGGACTGGTACAATAGTGGGACTACAGCCTGAACACTTAATACAGGAATGAACACAGGGCAAAAAAACTTCCAGAGATATGTTGCTGGCTTACAGTTTAATTGGTGCCCTCAGCTTTGAGCCAGCATAAATTATTATTATTATGAGGGGAATCGCTGAGGTCAAGCTATGCAAACACTTGCTAAAGGAAAGCAATTCTGACAGCTGCTATGGGGAATTCTCTGCAGCTTTCCTATAATTTTGCAGTGTACTTCACACTGATTTGCTGGAACTAAATGAATTTATGCCAAAAGTAGTGCACTCACCTCAGCATGAAGACTGTGCATTGACACAGCTCTCTGATGATGCTCATACTGAGAGGAAGTGTGCTTGTGTCTAGTCTGGGGCCTGTATACTGGTATGTATTTTTCCTTTTCTGTCCTTACTCTCATTTAAAAAAATCCAATTTTGCCTGCTGGCAACAAGTTTGACAGTGACATTCTTCGAAGTGAGGACAACCCTAAGCATGCCCACTTACTAATTTGCCTCTCATATACTTTGCTACCCCATATTGAAAGCAGCCATCGACCCTCCTAACAGAGACACACACAACCCCTGATGCCTCTCTCTAGTTAATAAACTTCTACCCTCCTGCTCCTTCCCTGGATATCTACAAAACCATGCCATGTTTAATAAATTTCTCCTTGAGTTACCAGGAAAGCACTGCCTTTTCCTGGCCCAAGGGACCAGGAAAAATTTGGAAAGATGAAATCCTTGTAACTTCGGATTTGTTTAGGTCTGGAAAGAGTCTGTGAGAGTGAAGACACAAACTTGAGGAAAAGGCAAGAGGACATCTGCACTGGGTTAATGTCTGTAAATTGGAAAGTAATTTCTTGTTTTTCTTCTTTGTGTTTCCCCAGAGCATCAGTATAATAAAGAGAAGACAGACAGAAAGGGACAGGAGAAGGGCTGACATGCTACAGTAGCACAACAGCTCTCAGGGATCACAGAAGACCAAATAACCCTCCCGGAGCCCATGAGCTTTAATACTCCTAACTTCTTTTCAGATGCTTAATAACATGAGTTTTCTCAATGTTTAGCTCTATGTACTCTTGCTATTTATTAAAAAAAGAAATCATTGAAAATATCTTTCCACGGAAAGTGCAATTAATTCTGCATGTAAAATAATGTGAAAGGTACACATGAATCATGACAATAGTATTCCATACATAAGAAGCAATAAGCTTGACTAGTGCTTTATATAAAGATGTATCTGTTGTTCACAAGTGGCTGTTTGAGTCACACCAAGAGCACAATGCATTTCTGACTCTATGCCCCCAAGAACGTACAGCATTTCTGTGAGGCTCCGTAACTGTCCATTCAAGGCATTCAGCTTGTGTGTCTTCTACCTCTTCCCACATCTGCACAAGATGCTCTCGCTTGTTTTCCCCTTACAAAATTGCTGCAAAATACACTCAGCAGTAAGACACCAGTATTTCTGTCCTGCCTCCATCTCAATATCAGCATTATCCATTCAATCATGCTTCTTCCAAATCATATTTCACTGTCCCTATGAAGCTACCCAGGCCATAGGACAAGGGACTGTTTTGCTATCTGTGTGCAGGACAAAAGACTGAAACGAAGCAGCATCCTCTGAATAAGCAGAATAACTCTACAGAAGACACCAGGATTAGGCTGATTTGCTCCAATGAGGATCTGTCCTGTGTCCTTTGTTTATCTACAAAATGTACCCTGCACATCCAATTAAGGCTTCTTTAAGCTTGGGACCTTGGAACTGATCTTATTTAATACTTTCATTAACGACCTTCTTGGCACAAGAAAATGAAAACATGCTAATGAAACAAGAGCATACCAAAAGATTCAAAAGCTGTGTCAGTGCACAGGAAGATCAGAGTATTGTAGAGATAGGCTAAGAGTAAAGTAGACAGATTAAAACTGAAGATCGTGGAGCATATAGTCATGTATTTAAGGATTAACACCAGAATTTCAGCTATAAATTTAGAAGACTATAATTTAGCAGCAAAATAGGAGCGCCTTATATTCTAGACCCTGAGATTTGCTGAGTTGGTTAGAGCATGGTGCTCTGATCCACCAAGGTTGTGGGTTTGATCCCTGTAGGGGCCATTCACTTGAGAGCTGGACTCGATGATCCTTGTGAGTCCCTTCCAACTCAGAATATTTTGTGATTCTAGCTAAGCACAATCTGATAACCTCTTGCTAATGTGAGGTAGGGCTGAGAAACCAAAGTGTGATGCCAAGAGGTATAAGAGTTATTTTCACCAGTCAAAAAAAATGAATGTGCTAGCACCAAAAGTCCTACTGGGATCTTCCTGGGATACTCTAAGAAACTGGGTTTTTTGTGTTGAACAAAGACAAATTCAGACTCAAGAGGTACTGAGGCTGTTTTTGTGGAGGGAAGGAGCGAGATGCAAAGGGGATACATATAGGAGGTTTAGGCTACACTTGCACAGGCAGCACAAGTGAATTGTAAGGTAGTATGGCAGGATTTGAGGCAGACACAGGCAATCAGACATGCTCCTGCCTTGAAACGTGCACAGAATTTGCTCTCGTGCTTCAGTGAACAAGCACAGAGCCTTCCAGCATCCCTTGTACCACCTTCCCCAGCATACTTCTGCTGTTTAACATTAAAGACAAACCCAAGAGGGGAGACAGGCCTGCAGGAACGACTCCCTCAGAAGCTGCCTTAGCAAAATGTTGAAAAGTAAGTGGATCTTCCTTGCCAAATTGGACTAGACATAACCATCTCCTTCCAACTAATGAAAGACTTATTTTTGTTTCGATTTCTCAGCTGGGGCTCCTATCCTGGTGTTTTGATATCTGATCCCATTTTTCCCCATCTGCTCACACATTTTCTCTTCCCTCATCCCAACCCATTCCCTCTGCAAGTTGCCTGTGTGCCTCTGAGGGATGAGATGAACTACAAAAGGGAATGTTTCATATCAGGCTCTTGAACTTAAACATGGGCATTAAGGAGCTCTTTTGCAATGAAGCAGCATCAATAATTCAGCAGCATGAGAAGAGGGGAAAGCCTATAGCTGAGCAGGATCCAGGCAACCATTTGGGAATGTAAAAGATGCCAGGACTTAAGTCATCCTATGCTGAAGCTTTCAGAGTATAACATAGCAAAGAAAGTAGAGTTTCCAGGGACTGTGAACTTCCGCACCACCTCCTGCACATTGAATGAGCCACAGTGATGACAAGCTATGTGCAGAAATACACCTTTCCAGTAATGGCTAGAAAGACTGATGGAAGAAAGAGGGGAAAAACCCACAGAATGCTTTACATTGATCTCAGTGCAATGGAGACAGTTCTGCACTGGAGTCAGTCTCCAGTGCCCCAGCCAGGCTTATTCACATGGCATAGCCCAACATGCACCCATTCCCTCAGCCCACACTTCACCTCCCACCCAAGGGCTCAGCTGCCAGCCAGGGGTAGTCTGGGATGGTTAGACAACAGATAACAAGGGTATGACTCTGAGACTGTAGGAAACACTCATCCATGGGCTCCACTCCTGCAACTCTGACAGGTTTCTTGGAACCACCCCGAGATTCTGATGCCACCAAAGGTGCTCACAGCACCATTTTTATCCAAACTGGTTCAAATTTCAAGCAATGCTGAAGTCTACAGGGACAGCACCTTCTCAGATGCTTCTGTCACTGTCACTCATGGAAACAAAAAAGTGGGTAATACAGGTTTTACTTTTCACTCAGGCCAAAGATTAACTGCACAGTGCCTAAACATGCAGGGTACTGCTTGATGTCTTGACTAATGATCTGGAAAAGAGTGTGAGCAGGGCAAGTTTACAAGTGACACAATGTTATTTGACAGTTAAAACAGAACACTGAGATAATGTTGTGAAAAAACTGCATACAGACCTAACAAATGCTGGTTGAATGGACAACATAAAACAGAGAAAACATAGTGTTAGCAAGTACAGTCTTGGAAGGAATCCTTTAAGTATTGATGTAGTCAGCAAAATAAAAGCATTTGCACAATATTCAGGGTCATTTCATAAAGCTGACAGAATATCAGGAAGCATTGGACTGGGAAAAGTCCTGAAAGCATTAAACCACTGTTTAAATCAATATAGTCTCACTTTGCAAGCAGTGTTCTCCCATCACAGAGATATATGTGAAACAGGAAGTATACACAGAGGTATAGAAGATGAATTTCAGTAACAAGGATGGACTAAATGAGATTGTACAAATCCTACAATGGGCTTACAAGAAAAATCTTCAAGCAATTAATTAAATACCAGAGACACACATTCACAACAGGCAGCATTTTTCTCTGATTTACACCAGACAAAAATCTGGCTTTATCCTTTTAAAGTGAATCAAAGGGAGCTTGTGCTCTCTGAAAGCAAAGCACTAAATGACTCTTGATGACAATCATCCTACTTATCAGGCCCTGCAACTACTGTTCCTTCAAACCAATTAAATGTCCGTGTGCCAAGAGTAACAATAAAACCAATTACATCAGCAATATGGAATATTCCTCTCCACCTGAAAAAAAAGTATGACTTTGAATGAAAGTATATAAGAATGATATAAAAGGGGATAATCTAGAAAATTCAGTCCCCTAACAAATAACACTTTAAACTGTATGAAACTGAGCCCTTCTTACAGACCTGATGACTGCTTATGTGCCTCCTGAGCAAACTTCACCTGCTCATTATTAATATATAGTCTCTGTATTGGTCCATTAGGAGTAAACTTCAGCCATTATGAATATTAACAAATTTCTCTCATATTTGTAGACTTTGGCTTATATTCAACCTATTTCATTTTATTTAGTTTCTTAAGGATCTGGAAAGAGACACCTCCGGAGTCTCAGTGAAATGGGAAGAATCATGCTCTGGAAATGTTTTCCACAGGCTACTTAGGCTACAATGCTCAAAAATTCTGTAACTTGGAACTATGCCTACCAGAGAGAAATTCATGTCTGTTTTTCTGTGGAGTGTCCTAACAGACTTAGGGAACAGATTTGACATTTCCAGGATACAACCTTCTATTTATCAATAAGGGAGGCCTTATTGTGGCCTTTCAATATAAAAAGAGGGCTTATAAGAAAGAGGAAGGACTTTTTACGAGGGCCCGAGAGATGAGGGGGCCACAGTTTTAAACTGAGAGTAGATTTAAATCAGACATACAGAAGACATTTTTTTGTAGGTATTGAGGTATTTTTGTAGGTATTGAGGCACTAGTACACGCTGTCCAGTGGAACTGTGGATACCTCATTCCTGGAAGTGTTCAAGACCAGGCTGCATGGGGCTTTAAGCAACCGGGTCTAAGGAAAGATGTCCCTGCCCATGGCAGGGGAGGTGGAAGTACCTGAGTTTTCATCATGCTCTTTTTGGGACCATATGTTGTAAGCGTAGCTCTTCACCTCAGCAGAAAGCTCTACTCTCTCATTAGCAGTAGAAATGAGAGGAGGGAATGCCTCTCTCGTTTAGGTTTCTCCAGAAAGCAAAACCTCCCATTGGTAAGCTCACCCCACTAATGCAGGAGGCAACCCATCACCCAGACACTTCTTTCCCTAGTCTGAAGCTTTTTTCCTTGCTTGTAGCTCCACAGACACTCATTCTGTGTTATCTGAGGCTTCCTACAACATTAATGCAAGTAATTAAGTGATACAATTTATATTAGTACAGGCCATCTTTAAGCAGCTTGTTTATAATGATAGCAGATAAGTACAACGGTGATAAAATATTTCAGTAAAGCAAATACACAGTATGTTACCAAAATTAATTAAATTAATAAAGATGCACATTAGTGTCCTGTTCTTGGCTTGTCAAAGATTATTTCAGCCTAAAATATGTATATGTATGCTTATGCTACCCCCTTCTTACGCTGCAGAATTATTTTATTCTATATAAAAAATCATTATTAATGGTGTACCTGGTACATAATCTTAACTAGCTAGACATTTAACATTCATTTTTTATAGTCCTCAGATTTCTGATCCTTGTACATGAAAGACAGTAGTGAGTCTTAATTAAACTCATAACCAAGAACCTCATCATTAGAAATTGCATGGAAAAATTCAATAAATACACATCATATTGCCATGTTGAGCTGATGAAAGAGCATGAACTCTTCAAAACTGAATTTGAAAAAATATCTCACCTTTAAACACATTTCTGAGGCTTACTACATGACTAATTTCAGCCTATAAAGTTCACATGAAAAAAGATATTTATATCACATCTTCCCACAGGTATCTCTGGTCAACCACTTGACTACCTTCTTTCCATCTCTATCTTTTTTGTCCTCTCCCTTTCCTTACTTTATTCTTATGGTTTGTCTATGCTGGGAATAGTCTGATAATCATAGTTTGTTGTTATTGCTCCTCTAGCAGGCACTGTATTTCAGAATACAAGTGTCTATCTTTCTAGAATGGAGTTTCCATGTGAGGAATTACCCCAGCTTACCTACAGTATACAGGTACAACTATTCACAACTCCTTTACCAGTCAGTTTCCCCATACAGATGAGCACTTGACCTTCAGATATCCATCAGTCTTAATATTATATGACATAGAAGAAAAAGAGTACAATTAGATTATACAAAGAAACTATATGGGTACTTTCAGATCAAATGCTTGTCTATTTTTCCAATTGTTAATTGATCCAGTAGGAAATATCTCTCTGCACCAACTTTGCCTGCTGGCATTCCCAGCCCACCACAGCTACACACCAAACTAAGGAGAATGGCCTGCAGCAATCTCCCTCCAGGACCTGAGGCTTTCTCACATTATGCTCCTGACTATACCTTCAATGTCACCTCTCCCACCCCCATTATGTCATTTGGTTGACTGGTGTCCCTTCTTCCGTTTGGCCAACGTGCTCATACAGCAGTTGCAGGGGAAGGACAAGAAGATAGAGACAAAAACGAAAAAGTGCAGAGATTAAACACAGACAGAGCTTTCCCTGAATTTGCTAAACCTTTACTAAACCAGAAGCCTTTCCAAGTACCAGTGCATCTTACTCCCTAGTGCTCCCTTTCCCTCCAATACTTCTCACTGCCTCCCAGACATGCTAAATGTGTGCAAGATTTGTGCCCTTTGCCCTCTGCATTTCATTTTTGCCTTGCACATCCACGCTCACTACCTGCTTTCTCATTTGTCATGACCGTTAGCAAAACAGCAGAAGAACCAAAAATCTATACATATCTATTGCAATATAGACATTTTCTGAAACCAGCAATCTCATAGCACCACAATAAACTGTTCACGGATGAGCAACTTTAATGGTCCACTCGCATAAATTGGGTAATTTTTCTTAGATAAAAGCAAGCCATATAATTAGAAAAGGGAACTGGTTACTTGTAATGAAAGAATAATCAAATCACCATTAAAAGGACATTAGCTGTATTTGTCTTAATTCTAGGGGTTCTACTGTTGCCTCCTGATAGGAGGATACAATTTACTTGACAATCTCAGTGACTTTTGCCACTCCTGTTTTTTCATGCAAAAGGCGGCCCTTTATCATGCTTTGGCAGAGCAAGTTGCATTTTACCGAACAAAAGCCATTAAAAGGCTATTAGGGTCATTTCCATAAAAAAAGACACACCTCAACTTTGAGGGATACCATCTAGCTCCAGCGGGCTCCTCTGTCCTCCCACTTACAAATCACAGACAGAGCTAGTGAAAACAAGAGAGAGGACCAAGAGACATCTGCAAAAGCTTTGTGTCCAGCTAGACCAGTGCAGGGTATTCCTGGAGTGGAATTCCATATGGGGCTCCATCACGAATGTCTCTCGGAATTGCAGGACAGTGAGGGCCCAGGGCTTTGGATCCACTTCACAGGAGATTCTCTGGGGACCTGCTTAGGACCAGAACTTATAAACTTGTAATTTATCACCAACAGCACGAAAAAGGGAATGGTTCTGTTTAGCCAGCATCCTCCCTCCCTCACAGGCCACCAGGAGGAAAGGGCAGCTCTCTGAGGTAGGGAGATTGTTCACCCAGGTAACAGGTTTGGCTCTGCTCCCCAGAGTCTATTCCACTTTTCAGTACCACGTGCCACAGAAAGGATGCAGAGAAACCCTGTCACATTCAATACAGTGATATATACTGCACCCCCAGAAAAAGGAGTGGACTGTAACGTCAACTACTGTAATGGTAGGAGGGAAGAAAAAGCGTCAGACAAAGGCTGAGACTCTATTATCAGCCATGATCAGTAGCTGCTTCAGCATATCAGACTACAGCAGCATTTACCCTGCAGCAGATATCAATATTGATCAGTATCATCCTTGACCAGCAAAGACTAAACTACTCCCAGCATGGAGATACACTCATCCTGCAGCCAGTTAACCAGACAAATGGCACTCAGCAGCAAAGGTGTGGTTTGGTACCATTCTCCCACACTAGCAGTCCCCCTCCTAACCCAAGTATTCCTTGATTCCTCTTCTCCCAGCAGAAGAAAACTATTTGCGTAAAACAGCACCACCATTAGCTACACATCCATCAACATCTTCAGAGGCTTGTCCTCCCTAAAGCAATTAGTTTATCCCAGTAATGAACAAGCCATGCAAGTACCTTCAAAAATTCAAAGTTCCGTGGCTTTCTCAAAGCACCGTACAGATACAATATGGAATCAGAATAATGTTTAAAGAGCTTGGATCCCACTGACTTGCATTTATTTGTCACTTAACTGGACCATGATGATGCTTTAGCCTCTGACATGGGTGACTTTCCATTTCTGATATAAGAGCATCCATGCCACCCTCTAGCATCTTTACAATATCAGCATAAAATACAAGTGTAACAAAAGATTTTCTTATCCTTTCACTCCTAAGTCCCCCAACCAAATGAGAGAGAAACAAATTTAAGTAAATTTAAGTTTTATCTAGAAAAATCATGACCGTTGGTTTAGCTCCTATCTAAAGGCTTAAATACAGATCAGTCTATATGAACACACTTAGAATGTTTTTCATGTTTCAGCTAGAACAGTTTAGCTGTTTCTCACAGAGAAAATCAAAGGCAATTCCATTTTTTTCCAGGCTAACACACTTTATTACCACTTTATCAAAGAATTCCAACACCTACAACCACCAGAGTGGTGCCTTTAAACTCAGTTGGCCAGCTGGAAGTTAAATGTTTTCATGGTTTCATGGAAAACTATCCAAATATGGAAAATGTAATGAGAAAACTCAATTTTAGTATCCTCAGCTGACATCTTAAAATTTGCCTGGAGAATTTCCTTAAGGCTCCAGTTCACATATAAGACTGCTAAATGTCCAGTCCCCCTAAGCAAGCCATCTTCTCTGCCAAGAAGCTTTACTAGAAGTTGGAACAACAAAAGAAGGGCAGAGGGTACAGAAAGAGAAAGAATGACAGCAGGAGAACATGATGGGGAGCATATGGGCAGGAGCTGAGCAGAAGGCAGGAATCAGAAGGGGAGGAGATGGGATAGCAGTGTAAATTAGGGGGCTGATAATAAGGCAAAGATGACAGGAACTAGCATGGGAACCAAAGAGAAAAGAGAAAAGTCAAAGAGAAAATCCTTAGCCACAGGGCCTTAATAAACACAAAATATGTTCTCTCGCTATTAAGTGAAGAGACACGAGACTAGTTGTAAAGAATCTCCATCCCACTCAAGGCAGGACACAAAATGATAAGTTTTTCTGCTGCTACCCATGACAGGACTATTTTGGATAGTACAGGAGTATGCTGCATGTCCAAAGAACTCACTCATACTGTTGTTCAGCAACAGCCTGGGTAAATCCCATGACAGAAATCTGGGAGGGGGTCTTCATTTGTGTGTTTACCTTAATTCAAAGTGCTGTATGTTTGCTTTGTGAGATGCCACCGTCAGCTGCCCATGTACCTGTTGTACAGACAGTAGGGAAGGAAGCTGCTGTCAGTATCATCTCGAACTCCTTTGCTAGAAAGATGAAAAGCATGTGATGGAGGGAGCTGATTCTGCTGGGAAAAAGAAAGAAGAGTCTTACAGCAAATAAAAGAGCCTCTAGAAAACTATAGTCCAACTCTGTCATAAAGTTCACGTGTAAGTCTGAGGAATTTGCATTATATATAATCCTTGTTTTTCTCCCGCACCCCAACTGAGTAATTCGTGGTGTGAGCTACTAAGATGCTGAATGTGAGTAGGTGCAGCTGAAGTCAGTGGGAGGTGAACTTTTAGTACATGCAGAGTAACATAAAACATTTACCACCCTAAAAATGAAGGTCTTTGATTTAGTATTTACCTCTTGGGAAATTAAGGTCTTATATTTCTTCACATAGGTAACTACAAGTGTTGATATTTTTCATTTCCTAGACACAAGACAAGATAATGCCAACCATTCCATAGCGGTAACAAGGGTAAAGTCGTTAACAGTCAGTAAGACAATAGCACTCCTGAAATGCTCTAAAGGAAATTAATTTTTTTTAAATTCAATGAAGGATAATGTTATGCAGTAAACAGTACATTGCAGTATACATGAAATAAGAAATAAAATAAAGAATTGGAAAGCTTCTGGAGTTTCATCTTCTGCTATCTCAGGCAACTGTATCTCATAAAGCACTTTTATAAATCGACTGGGCTCAGCTTGCAAAGCGGGTGGGCTTCCTGCTCTCAGCACAGGGAAACTGTCTCATGGCTTCATAGCTCTGAAAATTCCAAATATTCTAATTCACAATCCAAATTCATTAATGTCCATTTTATACACGTCTTCCATTTAAACAACAGTTCTATATCCATGTCATTTATTCTCCTTTTGAGACAACATCAAATCTTCTCTTCAACATTTTGATAAACTAAACAAATTTTTCAAGCCCCCTCTCATAAAAGCTCCCCAAAGCACATCATTCCTGAGCAATAGGGTTCTTATGGGAAAACAAGCTTATGGCTATGTGATTAAGAACAATATTGTAGTGCAGTGTTACAGCACATAAGCTCATAGGACCGAAGCCTGAAAAGCAAGCAGCACACAGGGGGCCTGAAGCCAGACACACAGAAGCCACACAGCTGCTCTGCACACATATATCAGACTCTGCATCGTGTGTGTGGTTAATCTGGATCCACTACACAGCTCTGTGCACACAGACTGCTCTGCTCAGCACTTCCCAACTTTCGAGATCGATCTCCATTTTTCCCAACTCTAAGTAGGTGGGAGATAGACAGGAACTAAATGTTACAAGGCTAGTTCATAGTATCTTCCCCTTTCCTGAGGGGAATCAGTGAAGGAAGTAGCCTCAATTAGATCAGCCGTCTTTCTTCAGGTATAACAGAGTCACCCGTGCCTTATAGGTGGAATGGTTAGTTTTATCTCTGATGGAGATGATGTTAATCAAAAAAGGTATTGCTGCACAATTGGTCAATTTTGGTCTTTACCTCATGTAAATGAAGATAATTGTTAGGGACTGGTGAAAATAAGAGTGTATCCTACTGATACAGAAGAATAAAATGGCTACCTAAAACTGTAGCAAGTTGCGGAGAGGTAACTTTTGGGGGAAAGTACATCTCCTTAGCAGTTTCTGAAAGAGTTTTGTTACAGTTGAAGTGCTATCAATAATTGTTGTTTTGTTTTTTTTTTAATAAAGGAATACATGCTTCCCAAACTCAAATGACAAAGGGTGGCTTGTTAACAGCATAGATCAAATTTCCATGTACATAGTCCCACTCCTAGACCAAACACAGCCCAAGAGCTTTATGACTTGAGACAGTAACATCCTGAGGTTGATTCAGAGAATTCATCATCCCATCTGGATGCCGAAGTTCCTCAGCGTGACTATATTTGGTGATGCTGAAACCAAAGGTGAGACATCTCATCACTTCACGCAGAGAGTCGGTACTGCACAAACACTGGTGAACCTGAACTCGCCTGAGCCCTGAAACACCAGACGCGTTTGATCCACGCCTGGAATCTGCATGTCAGAACAGCACAAACCCACCGTGTCCCTACACATCCTCTGGGGCTTGGGCTGTGTGAGCGCACACAAAGTCATGCATCCACTCGGCCACACATGCCGCAATAGGTGCCTCACCTTTATCCATAAGTAACGTGCTGCTATTGTACGTCATAGCATGCTCTGACCTCTTGAGAATTAAGGTGAAATCAAGAGGAGGAAAACAAGCAAATCCACTGATAGCTGATTATAGGAAACGCTGCTTCCCTATTAGTGGGGCCTCGGGAACATGAACTCGGGAATACGAAGCCCTGCTGTGTCTGTACGGACCCCGCCACCCCCTCGGCCCCCGGCGGCGGCAGCGCCCGGACCTTGCCCGGCCCGGCTCCGGAAGGGCCTCGGGGCGGCTCCCGGCCGTGCCCCGCCCGAGCCGCCGCAGGGGCAGCGGGGCAGGGCCGTGCCCGCCGCCCGCTCCTGCCGGAGCTCCCGCCCCGGGCGCTGCGGGAGCGCCGGCTCGAGGGCGCGGCCGCCGCGGGCGGAACAGCGGCCGCCGGGGTGCGGGCACCGCCTCGCCCCCCCGCCCCGCGGGCACCGCCTCGGCCGGGGCCGCCCCCCGGGAGCTCCGTTCCCCCTCCCGCCGCCTCCCCCGTTCCCATTCCCAATGCCATTCCCGGTGCCGGGGGGGAGCGGCGGGGGAGAGCACGGGGAAGGAGGGGGGGGTTGTAGCGGCGTCACCATGGCGACAGTGACGTCACGCCACCCTGGATCTCATTGGAGGAAACCCCGTGGCCCCAGCCGCAGCCCACGGGCCCAGCCGCGCTCGCGCCCTGCCCGCGCTCGCCCCCGCGGCGGCGCGCTCTGCTCCCATTGGCCGGCGGGGCGCGGGGGGCGGGGCCGGACGCCCAGGCCGGGCCGCGCTTGGCCACGTGGGCGCGGGCCGCGCAGCGGGTCG
>JAWWLV010000121.1:99864547-99926798 GCA_035041135.1 Platyrinchus mystaceus | reverse complement strand
AACGCCCTTCAGCGCTGGCTCGGCCGAGACGGGAGCGGTTCTTTCTCTCCGCCACAGCCCCGAGCGCGGCACCGACCGGGCGCGGCCCGGCCCCACAGCCCGGCCGACACAGGTGAGCGCGGCGCCGCGGCCGGCGGCGGGATGGGCCCCGCTCCGTCGCCTCCTCCCGCCCGTGTCCTCCATTTTGTGATCTCGGCGTGGAGCGCTCGGCGGCCCCGACGAGCGGGAGGCGCAGCCAGCGCCGCCATTTCACACCCGCCGCCGCTTCCTCTTCCCGCCCCGCCGCCGTGGGGGCTCTGCCGGCCGCCCCCGCTCCCCCCGCCGGTCCTTGGGGACGCTGTCGCTGGGGCCGGAGCCGCACCCGCTGCCGCGCACCGGCAGCTGCCGCGCTCCCCTCCGGCTGCGCGGGGCCCCCGCTGGGCCGGGGTCGGCGCTGCGGCCGCCGGGGCAGGCGGGAGGCCCGGGCCCGCCGCGCCCCGCCGGGGGGAGGCGAAACGTCCCGGGCCCCCGCCCCGGCCTCGCTCGCCCCGAGGGAGGCGGGTCCCGCGGTGGTTTAACCCCTGCCGTGCTCCCCCGGGGAGAAGCACGTCTCGCTGCCATTATTATGTATTTTTTTCCCGCCAGTGCCGGTGTTCTTGTCTGCCCGGCTCCGGCGCTCGCCCGCGGCGCTGGTGGTACACGGGGGCAGGGATTTGGGCTGGGTGGTGACGAGGGGTCCTTCCTCGAGTCCCTGTTAGGCAGCATTTTAGTGTGCTCACGTGAGGCAGGGAGGAAGAGCGGGGTAAGGAGTTTCTGATGGAAAACCATCTATTTCCAGTGACTGATCGGCAGGCTGTCGTCCCTTGGCTGGAACCGAGCGTGCCTTCTCCGACTAGGTTTCTAGGTCGTGGTTTCCCCAGGGGTGGACCCTTGGGACCAGTGCCACTCCCCATAGCTCTGCGTGGAAGGGCTGGATGCTGCAGCCCATCTCTCCAGGAGAAGCACCTGTAGATGGGGAAGGGGGGGCAAGGCTCGAAGTGATCCTCGGTTTTTGGTGGGTTGCGAGGGGTGCCGCAGGACCGTGTTCGGTGGTATTTCATCCCGGCATCATGGTTACTGTCTTCTTCTGCCAGGTTTTGAGGCGCGTTCTCGTGTTGGTAGTCTGACATCCCCAGCTTCTCCTGCTCCAGCTCCCACACTGCTCTTGTCCCATTGCCAGCCACCATGGATAAAACCGAGTTGATCCAGAAAGCCAAGCTGGCTGAGCAAGCCGAACGCTATGACGACATGGCCACCTGCATGAAGGCGGTAACAGAGCAGGGCGCCGAGCTGTCCAACGAGGAGCGCAACCTGCTCTCCGTGGCCTACAAGAACGTGGTGGGGGGGCGGCGCTCGGCCTGGAGGGTCATCTCCAGCATCGAGCAGAAGACAGACACCAGCGACAAGAAGATGCAGCTTATCAAGGACTATCGGGAGAAGGTGGAGTCTGAGCTCAGGTCCATCTGCACCACGGTGCTGGTAAGTGGGGACTTTATTTTTTTTTTCGTCTTTTTTGTTTATTTTTTCCTTCTGTGTTGTTTAAGAGAAAGAAATGCAGTATTTATGGGTGCTGCTGTACTGAGGGAAGGACTGGGGTCTTGGCTGGGGCATATCATGCGAAGAGTTACGCTGAGGTGAGGGAAGTCAGTGCAGTAACTTCTGCAATCACTGTGTGGGTCACCGTGATGAGCGTGATCACACTGTGCTGTGGGCCCTATATGTGTAGAGGTATTTGAAATACTCAATTTTGAGTGTCTGTGAGGCACATCTTTGGATGGAGTGATCCATATGCAGTATTTCCCCAGATAGTTGCAGAGGTAACAAGGAACTTAGCCTTGTGCCTGTCTGTGCTGTGGTTAGTAAGCTTGTCTATTTGTAAGATAAGCTGAAATGAAAATATGAAAATCCTTTTATTCACATCAAAGCTAATAAATTGCTGAAAGCATTTAAACTGTGTGTGCATTTATGAAGAAAAATGCTCTCAAGGGGTCCTTAAGAGACATTTTGAGGAATCTTTTAACGTAAAATATGGCTTTATAAGTGAAACATCTGTATTGAAGATGGGAAAGAGATGTAGAAATTGGCTTTGTTAGATTCAACTTCTCAGGGGTATCTTTAAGATGAATTTGCAGTAATTTTGGAATAATGTAAAACTAATGTGTAAAGACATGCTTGAGCTGTCAAGCCAGTATCAAAGCTCAAAAATATATTTCTGTGCAAGCAGAATTTCAGGTGCTCTTGATAGGAAAACTGTACTGCACTGTAGTGGGAGCCAGAGAGACGTGTGTAATCAGTATGGAAGCTGCTGGACCCTGTTCTACATGACCTGGGAGTTATGGCTGCAGGAATGGCTGCATGTGTGCAATGCAATAGTAATTGTGTGGCAGATAATCTTCAGTGGTTTATTTGCTCCTCTTAGCTACTTTTTTTTTTTTTGGTGTCTAGTATTGCTAATGTGAGAATAGGAAGAAGCAAGTCTATAAGGAAATAAACAACTTTGAGGTAAATTTATACTAGATTGGTTTAGGAGACATAAATTTTAAGGTGAGTGATTTGGAAGTAACTGAATTTGCTTCTTGTTTAAGTGTTCTGGCTCACGTACAAAGGGAGTGCTTTGGATTGTGCTGAAAGTACCTGTATGCCTCCTTGTATGCTGCCACCTAGATTTGTTCTTTCTTTTTTCCTAAATCAGTCAAACTGAGTTACCTTTTCCTGAAAATAGTTTTGAAATTTGTTAGCTTTATGAATCAGTTGATTCCTTAACATATTTAAGAGTCTGTGCTTTCCAAAGGAGCTGTTTATGCAGTTACAGGTGCAATTGTCAAATTGTAAAATTTTCGCCTTTGTGAAAATGATGTGACTTGTGTAGGGTTCCTGTTTCCTGTGACAAGAGTTTCCCTAGAACCTGTGTGATGAATTGCCAGCATTTGTGCTGTTGTCACCCTTCTTGCTCTCCTCTACTCAGTGCCCCACTTCAGAACTAACTTCTTGGGACCTCTACATAAAGCTCACTTCTCAAACTGCTTAATCTCCCTTTGTCCTCCTAGCTCCTAAGAGAAGGTGATGCATAAAATCTCATACTGGCTTGTGCTTCCATAGGGAGAGGAGATGAACCACTTCACACAGAGTCCATACCAAAATGATTCCACCCACGTGCAGTGCTGGCCGGCCGGTATCCTGGTAGCCGTGCTAGTGCAAACCTCTGCTGTATGGAAAGCAAGTTCTTGCTGTGCTAGATGAATTTTTCCCTGCATTCTAGTCTCTCTCTGTTCTCAGCAATGGCCTGGTTGACAGCTCTCCCCTTCCAGCATGGAAGGCTGTGGGAAGTAGTGAAGACTGAAACCTGCAGCTAAGCCTGCTTTTCCTGGCCTGTCCTGCTGCAAAGGTGTTTCTTCTTTGGTAGGAGATGTCAGCTATCTACTGCAAGCCTTCCCTTTTTTACTCTTTCTTTGAGGGCCATGTGCAGTTATGTTCTGTTCTGATTCCCTCCTTTTCCTCCTCCATCTACCACTCCTGTGATCCATGAGTCAGCATCCGAGAGGTTGGAACTCATGAGCAGGCGTTAACAAAGGATGGGTTTCCTAAAGCTGAGACACAAAATGGTTTTGGCTCCTCCTTCTTTGAATGATAATGTATTCTGTACTAATACTATGGTAACTGCTTGTAGCTTTTTCAGATCTCTTAAGTTGAATCTGAGATGCTTTTTTAATTATAGGAAGGCGGCTAAACTGAAACAACTGCTGGCAAGTAGTATGGAAAGGTTGCTTGTCATCTGGAGTATTTAGATTTAGCAAGGGTGGGTGTGTTGGGTGGAGTGTGACTGCTGTTAGTCATACTACTAACAGTTTTTTCAAAAGGTTTTTTTTATTACTGGTATAGCATGTTTCTAGATCTTCATTTAGAAATACTTGTGCTAGCATTAAAAATACTACTTTTTTTTTTACTAAAAAGACAGCAATGGTGAATCTGTAGTTAGTTTTTTCCTGTAGAACTTGCCAGTTAGGTAAGGCATTGTTTCAGGGCATGGTTTGATAAAGAACTTAATTTTAATCAACACTAGAATACGAACATTCAAAGTTGTGATATCTGTATATAGATAGATACATACATAAAAATAAAACTTTTACCAATTATTTAACTGTCATTCTGCAACTGCCTATCTTGCAAGTAGGAGTAGGTGTTATCTGAATGCTTTTTAACTGTTAATTCTATGACTGGTCTTTCAGGTGAGAGTAGCTCTTTAATGGAGAAATGATATGACTGTCAAACAACTTGCACAAGTGTTTTATTTGAAAGGTACATGAGGTTTTATTGAAGTCCCTGTATTGATTGATTAATTATTTGGTAATACAGAGAATTAATATTGAATCATCCCATATGACTCATAGTTAAAACTGTTCTTGTAACTGTCTTCTAAAATAAAGAAACAGGTTGGCAACTTAATTTTTTCCAGGGTAAAGTTGAACTATATTGTTTCATATACTCTCTGAGCACAAAGTTCGTGTTTCTTGAGCACAAAGTTCATGTTTCTTTCTACCCTCTTGAGTGATTTCAAGACAGATACTAGATAAAGTAGAAGGGGTGGATGCAGCAGCAACTTTCACATAATTAGTGAAGTCACATGTGAAACTTTGAAGAAGGAAGGTACAATATAAGACCTACTTTATTGTGTGCACATTGCTGTCTAGTGACATTAGGTTTTAAAAAAGGGTAACTTTTGAATTGGAACTTTTCTGGGGAAGCAGATTAAACTGGTGTGTTTTCTGAGAGCCTCAGTCACTTTGCATGGTGATGATTCGTGTTGCATTCAAGCTTTTTTGTTCTTTAGAGAGAAGTAGAAAAAGGAAGGGAGGGCAGCAGCCATTGCCTGGAAATGCTCTCCACGTGCAGCTTGAGGATTTTTCCACCTGTGCTTGGTAGTGCTCTGCATGTGTTTAGTTTCTAGGTCCTGATGTGTTGGATCTCTTCATAGAGCAACAGAGATGAGATTTGATAACTGCTTGGCCACAGTTTAAAACGTGATGAAGATGCAACAGCTAAAATCATTAGGGCTTGGAAACAGCAGTATCTCGATGGTTACTTACTTGTCTCCAGCTGAAACTCAAGTGTTTAAGATTCTTTAAAAGTTTTGTGTAGAAAAGTTACGTTATTTTTCAGTTGTTTCAAAACAATTGTTTTACAGTGACCTCTGTAAACATTTATACATCCCACTGTGTCAGGGCCATGTTGGCCAGTTTCTTTAGAAGTGAGCAAGGGCATTGTGAACTTCTACAAGTGAAGGAAAGAAACATTACTTGTGCTATTGATTCTTTTCAGCACCCTGTAGCTGTGCCTGCAGTGAAATAGTTGTGAGCTATAAGGTGTATATTGTCTCCATTTATACTGTCTTGAGGCTGAGAGATTGCTTGTAAATGTTTGACCTTCTGTGAGATTGCAGCGTTAATTGGTGAAAGCATGTATTGGTGTGTTGCTCCTGCCAGTTCTGCTTTCCTTCCTTCCTCCCTCCCCCCCAAGGTTGCAATGTTGTTCCTACTACTGCTTTGCATAATTAAGAAACAATAAAGGCTAATAAGAATGAGTAAAAAAAAAAATCTGTGTCCTCTTCTAATTATTATCCATTTTGTAGATCTAAATTTAATAACAAAAACCAACAATCCCCATACTAAAAAGTAATGGTCAAAGCAGGTTTTTTTCAACAGCACAAGTTTCATGGCTCCATTGAAAATGAAGTTGGTATATTCTTGCAGCAGCAAATAGATTGCTCATGTCAGCTAAAATATCTGATGTCTGATAATGAATAAGCTTTGACTGTAGCCCTGCTTTTTACCCTATTGTTTCCTTTGGCTTATGGAAAAGTGAGATTTTTATTTTTTTATTACACATGCAGAAATTTGGCAGATTCAGTAGGTATCAGGTTGGTGCTGCTATATGAACAATTTACCAGACTTTCATGTCTTGGGAATCCTTTGTCTCTGCTTTCCTATTTTCAGTGGACAGAGTTTGTACAGAAATGTATGGTGTGGTAGAGGTGAAACTGAGTAAAAGGATATTACATACAGTCTTTTGATACAGGAACTATGTAGGATGGAGTTTTATTTTGAAGATCAAGCATGCTTATCACTTAACACTACTTTAGGACTTAGTTGTCCCAGTCATGGTTGGGACAGTGTTTCAGGTGTTGCTTCAACTTACAAAAGGTAAAAAAGTAACTGCTATGGACTCATCCTTTTTGAGTGATTGATTAAAAGGACTGTCCACTACATGAAAGTCAGACCGTAAGTTGTGTACATTACTCCTTGGCAAATCTAGAACTGTGGAGTAAATGTAAAGGGAATGTTTGATATGGAATAAATCATCTTTTTGATCTGTGGAGAGGGAGTTGATTTTCCTTTGTGTTCTCAGCACAACTTCTAGCAACCGTCAACACATTTGTGATAAGAATTGTGGAACTTTAATGAGTGGCTCTTTTCCAGCTTAATATGCTTGAAACTGAAATTCATGATCTGAACTTGACTTATTCATAGTTGTACCTTGTCTTACATTGTCCTGCAGTAGACTCTGCTGCTGGAATACTCACTTTTGTGCAAAGAAAATGGAATCCTAAGAAAGGACTGATGCTTACAGAAACAAAGCCTACAATGCACCCAGGTTCTTAAACAAACTCAAAATCGTTAAGAGTCCAGCTAAAAATAGTTCAAGGAATTCTGATGGAAGTTGAGGCCTCTGTCCCATGCAGTCATTTCTTACTGCCCCTCCCCCTGCAGCTGTATGCTGTCCAGAATTGTTGAATTTCTTGGAGGATATTTGCTGGTTTGGTGGCCTTGAGAAAGTAGCATGTGCTCACTAGGTAGAACAACAAAACCACAAATTCTGTTTTTCTGCTAATGCAGTGAACCCCTTAACAGATTTTGTAGATCACTCATGCTTACCTGCTAGACAGTTGTCTCACAGACATTGCTACTACCTTAGATGCTAATCTGGTAGGTGCCTTTTTGAAGTAAAACATAGAAGGCTGTATATCAGAGAGAACTTGATGAGGAAAGAACACACTCAAGCTTGAAAGTTATTAACAGTTGATTTCTTTATGATGGCACAGACTGGGGTTGTTTAGCATGTTATTAAAGCAGTAAATTGTACCAGTTTCTGTACAGGCACAGCAGCTTGATATTCTGTTTTAGTAATGGGGGATGCCTGATTTTCAGAGGCAGGTAGTGAGGAAAATGGCAGGGGGAAGGCTGGTAAAAGTGCATAGATGTACTGTGTAAGAATGGTAGATGAAGGTCCATGCTTAATTAATCAGTTTTTTCATATTTAGTTTTATGCTCCTGGTCTTTGAGAATGATGGGTCTATTGCCCCTAGATGTTACCTGCTGCTTGTGTTTAAGTGGTTTTGTACTTTTCAATAAACTTGAACCTAATTTTGTCACAGACAGGTAAGGTAAGTAAGACTGTTTTTGAGCACTGCATTTGTGGCACTTAATCAGGATAGCTCCACCGAGTTCATTGGACAGGTGTTTACAAGTTTCTCCTCATCGTTTCTGCTTCCCAGGAAGCGGAACCAACATCAGAGTACTTCAGCTGAGCACACTGCTGATTTTTAAGCTTATCATTTGCTAATTCATCCTGTATATCTGAATGTGTACCAGTGCCCAGTTTGTGTGAGCTGGGCACTTACAGGTAGCAGTAAAAATAATTTAAGTGCAGAGTTTCACGTCCTGTGCACCCACCAGAACATCAGATGTAAAGACCTACGAACTGGAAGTCCTAAATTAGCCACAGTTTTGCTCGTGCCTTTCTTAAAATTTGTTAAAGGGATCGAGGGTATGATTTACTGGTTCCTAACATTGATAAAGGTTTATTACTTGCTCTATTATTCTTTATTCTGTCCTTTAATTTGTATGATCCATTCACTGAAGTAGTTGGATATAGGAGTCATGTTAGGCTCTGAAAACAGAAAAATTTCTATTTGCTCTAATAATAAGTTTTCTAAATACACCATGTACACTCTTACCTGACAGACACATGCTTCCTGGATAAGACTTCTTCGTGAAGTTTTGTTCTGAAATTGAATACGTTTTGCAAAATTCTCATAAGCAGAAATGGTTTTTAATAAAAGTAGATAGCAGGGCCTTAGCAAAAAGTCCAGGCTCACTTGCTGTGAGAAATGGTTATAACCGGGTTATCTGAAATGATACCTTCTAGATTTTTCTGACCTAAAGGTTAGACTTAATTGTTGTAGGTTGTTTCGTTTGGGGAATAACAAAATACTGGCACACTCCTAATAGACTGAATGAAATAACATATTGCTGGGTTTTCTTTGAGGTGAAGATGGACAATGCGAAAGGCTCTTCCAGCTGCTCTAAGTGATGGGAAGAAAGTACATCTCTTGATTATCATTTTGAATTTCAGTGATCCCAAGCCTCTGATCAAGGGCTCCCAAACAGAGAGCAGAGCTGAAGCAAGTAAAAAATTTAGGGTCTTCAGAGTTTGTTTATTATATGAAAGAACAGTTTTAAAAATCAGTACTTTGCATAAGGGCAACGTACCTTAAGCACACGTAACTCCTGCGTGCTGTTGTACATTTTAAGTATTGCTAGTCTAGATACACCTCAGTCAGTCATTTAATCATTCATACCTTTGGACTTCTGTAGCTGCAAAGCATATAAGTATTTTTAAATGAGAATTTCGACTTTTCTGTTGCTGTCTGTCATATTATGGAAGGTCACAAATGGAGGATGGTGGAAGAAGCTTTTAGATGGTCAGGTTTCTGAAGGGAAAATTTTGATGTCTGTAATATCTATAAGAGGAGAAGAACACTTGAAGTATTTTGAGGAATTAGAAATATGAGAAATGCAATCATAGAAGAATGTTAGAATCAATTTGAGATAAATCTCAGATACCAAGAAAATTTTCCTGTAGGCTTTTGGCCATTACTTAATGAAAAATCTGTAATTGTTGAAAAGGGGAATGACTTTTTTTTTAAGACTCACTTCTACATTTCGTGGGGGAGAAACTGGAAAACTTTAGGCTCTTCCTTAAAAACTTGAATAATTGTTTGACTTTGACTGGATTGTTCATTTTGTCTGAAAATCTATACAAAGGAGAACTTGGATTTCCACACATTCTAGTTCCTGGCTTACATAGTTCTCTGGGGACCACAGAACTTTCTAACTTCTTGTTTTAGGAGAAATGTAAGTATTGAGTATAAATTCTAGATAAAATTAATCTCAGGCCCATATGGGAATAGCATGGGCAGGCGTGCTACAGCAGGCTTCCAGTGCATTTGTTAAGTGGGATTCCAGATACTTCATTCAGGGCCAGTCCTAAGTACTGACTGCCAGTTTTTAAAACTGTGTAGACAAAGACACGGAACCAAATGGAAAAGGCGAATTAGGTCACTCTCTCCGGTTCCACGTCAGGTGCGTTTGTCTCTGCTCTCAGCAGTGCTTTGTTGGGTCATCCTAAGGCCATGCCATTGCTGGAAAGGTGCACACATATTTTCCTCAATACGTAAACTGACACACTATTAGTCTTAAGAGGTCTGTATGAAAATTACTTAATGTTCTCCCAAAAGGAGTTGATGCACAGAGCTTGAATCCTGAAGGATGAAGAACTTCCGCTGAAATTACACTTTTGAAAGTAAAGGGATCTTACTGTTGCAGCAGGGGACTCTCCCTTTCCTGTCAAGAAAACAACTGCTGAATGTTAAAACACACCTAGGCTGCAGTGAGTCATACTGTGGACTTTGGAATGACTGATTATACTTGAAATAGTCAAGAAGTCTTAAATACCAATTTGCTAGACGATTAAAACAGGCAGTCATTTGTGAATAGAAGCTTTATTGAAAGTTCTGAGCCCACACAGATCATCCGTGCTGTCAGACACTTCAGAACATTTGATATGTTTGAATTCACTTTTAAGTTATATTAAGGGAATATGTTGGTCTGAGCTGCCTCACCAACTTTTATCTTTTTTGCCTGCAGTTAAGGTGGAAACCATTTCACTGTATGCTGCTTGTAGATGTTTTTTCTCATACTGGCTCTGAATGGACCCTCAGAAATACTTGAGACTGAATAATGTTTCCAGGTATTTTGCATCTGCAGCCGTGGCTGAATTTACGTAGCCTCGCACACTTCACACAGTGTGCCTGTGGGATGCAAGCTGCTCATCTAGAGGAGACTCCGATGTTGAATCCGCGTTCAGGGTGGTGAGTTAACTTGCTAAAAGAAGTGTTGACGTGCACTCTGTGTGTGTGCATTATTTTTAAGGAACCTTGTCTCAAAATAGGTTTGTGTTGAAACAGTTTCTTTACTTGCATGAGACTTTTTGGTCCTGTAGGTTTTGGCCAGTAAGTGTGTGGTACAATGTTAAGTAGCCAGTTAATTGCTGTCACCCAGGTAACATCTGTTCTGGTGGTGAGCTTCAGTGCTCCCTAAAAAAAACAAAAAACTCAACAAAACCCCCCAACAAAACAGCAATGCCCCCCAAAAAAACCAGGGGAAAAAAACCCCCAAGCACTTTAGAGCTCAAAATAGGGAACATTCTGTGTTGGTTCAGGAAGGGAAGGAACATCTAAGAAACAACAATAAAAATCTAGTTCCTGTAGGACCTGTGATAATCAGTATCCTGTGGAATGGCAGCACCTCTTCTGCTGGTAGGTCTGAGACAGCAAAGAGCTGCTGAGCAGAAACTGAACCTGTTTGGTTTTTTTTTTTCTCCATATAAATGAACTTTTTCCATTATGCAGTGAGGAGGAATATAATTTTTTTAACATTATATGCATTGATATTTATTAGTTTGTTCTTCTGTGGAAAAAAAAAAAGCTTTGGATTATGTTTTCTCTAGATGCTTTCTGGCTCATGTAAATTCAAGTCCAGTAAAAGATACTGTCTAAAGTTACTAAGACCTGCAAATACAAATACTTTCCACAAATTGTTAGGATGTTTGCTTTTAGAAATAGCGTTTAAAATTATATTCCCAAAGGATGAAGGTGGTGTTGAAATAAGTTGTTTTAAACAACTTGAAGTAAGATATGTGGGCCTTAGAATCAAGGATATTGCTGAAAAAAGTCTCACTTGAAAATCAAATTTTATGTAGCATAGACTTTATTTTAAAAACTCTATGCCAGCCATTTTGGACCTTGACACGCTCCTCTTTGCTAACACAATGCAGCGGCTTAACCAGTTTATTCTTACAGGGGCAGACTTTTGGAGAGCGTTGCTGCTTCTGATGGTTGCTTTTACATTGTCTTTTTTCCTTCTGGTGGAACAAAAGTAAATGATAAACTGTACTGGACGAGAAATGCAAATGACAAGGTACCTCAGTCTTTTAATAACATAACATTAAATAACTTGGTGCTGGTGATGTGACCCAAACATGTGGTAGGTGTTGACATTAGAGTGATGGTGACATTGTAAGTATTTTGGGTTACTTCACTTTACTACAGTGAGAACTTCTGTCAGTACCTAGGCACATGGTACCTTTAGATTGCTTTGAAAATTGGCCTCAAACTACTTGTGATGAGTAGATAATCTCTGGAGCTGACCTAGTTCATGTTCAGCCTCTAGTATTGAAGTGTGAAGAAGAATAATCCATTAGCTAGTGGTATTGGAATATATGAGGAGACTTCTATTCGTGTTTGCTTTTCTTACTGAAGTCTCAATTCTAAATGGCACAACTGCTGCAGGCAGCTAAAAAGTCAGTTTGGTATTCAAGATGGGTTTTTTTCCAAACTGATTTTTGCTGTTGAGATTTTTTGTAGCAGGATATGTGGGAAGAGACAACAGTACACATCAGATAGCAGTGGTATTTTTCTACCACTTGTACCTACCCCATGGTTGTGCAGAAAGTAGTGTACGCTGCGGTTGAACTTAATGTCTCAATCAGTCTTGCCTTTTAAAATATGCTTAGATGGGGAGAGGGTGATGGGACCTTCTGTTTTGATGTCAGCTTTTTAAAGAAGGGGTTGCCCTGAAAACAGCAGAAAGCATATGCGGAGTGGGACTGGAACATGAATTGCAGGGGGGGGTGTGCAGTGGATTGTAAGGAGGGGCTGTCTGGATGCACACACCCCAGATAAATATGAAGGAGCTGCTTTATCCGTGTGAGACACTTCAGGTAACGATATGGCTGACATAGTCCTTCGGGGCTTCCTTTTCATGGAAGTGAAATAATGGGGAAGTGATGAGAGCAGACTTAGTATTTCTGGCTCAGGTTAATTGCAGTGGTCAATGAGCCCCACTTGTTCAATCCTTGATCCTGCCTAAACAGAGGGGAAAAGGGACTGAGAGATGACAGTTACTCAGTTGTGAAAGAACAAGAGTAGAACTGGAGAAGGATCCAGAAAGGCCATTGAAATGGAACTTCCATTTGGCATGCAGAGGAATAAGTCTGCCAGTGGAGAGAAAAAGGAAAAAAAAATAATTTTCAGCTTTAAGGGGGGAAGAAGTAGATTGCTGCCAGGCTCCTAGCCTGCTCTTCATGGCTTCTTCAGGCAGCTGGGGGTCTGTTCCAGGGATCAGTAGTCCTTTGTTGCTGGCATCTCTGTAATGGATAAATAAGTAAGCCTGCTTTCTGTCAGAGGGGAAAAGAATATCATATATGAGATTATGATGCTGTTAGGATGACAAGAGTGTTAGCACATTGTGAAGGTAGGAATAAATTGAGATGGATGAGCAGCACTAATGAGAAGTAGGGTGGGGAAATCCTGTCACAGTACAGGAGGACCAGCACACACTTGAGAATACCGTGTCAGTGTGGGGGAAGCAGCAGCATCTACCAACCCAGACTGTCACACTGCAAACCTCTTGTAGTGCAACTGCAGTGGGACATGAGGGGTCTGGCCTGAGAGAAAACTTTGATTTCTGTGTCTTCATAGTGCTTGTGGGTTCTGAGAGTCACCCCCCAACAGGGCAGCAGCTTGAACATGGTGTGGCTTTCAGGGCACCGTGTGTGGTATGTTTGGTGTTGGAGAGCACATAATTGCTGGTTGTTGAGGGCTTGGTGAGGGGAACAATTGCAGTTCTTAAGTGATGGTGGCAGCTGTATTTTGATACATAAAAGGGATGGGTGGGTTTGCAGTATGTGAACATGGATGGCAGTCTACTGTATTGACTGACCTCATCCCAGAGTCATACCTGTGGCACTGCTTGTCTCTCCCTAGGTAAGTTATCACGAAAATTTCAAGGTTTTCTGAGGTCTGCTTCATTGCTTTGGCTGCCTGTGTTCATTTTACTTGATATCAGCTGATGTTTAAAATAAGGATTCCTAGCTGATTGCTGTCTGATGGAAAGGTAAAAAAGCCCAGGTGGGGGAAGATAAAGGAACAGATGTAGGAAATCACGAGTTTTCCTGGCTATTGGTGACTCACAACATTGTAAAGTAAATCATTTGGCTTATTGTGCTGTCTGCTCTCATTGCCCCGCCAACATTTTGTCTGTTAGAGGAAGGTGCCTTCCAAGAAATGATGATGATCCTGAGATGAATGGCTCACAAAATATACAAAATACATTATTGATTTGAAAGATAAAGCCTGGCCTGAAAAATAATTAGCTTTATTCAAGGTCTGTTTGGATTCTCTTCTAACGTGTGTGATTCATAAATGAGATCTTGTTCCATCTAAGGCTATTAAAAAACCAAAACAGGACATGTAAAGTCCAGAATGAGGATGTTCCACCCTGGCTAACATGGTTTACCATGTGTTGTGTAAGGATTAGGAGGCACTCAAGATGAACTGGGAGTGGGAGCTGCTGGGCAGCTCAGCTCCTCCACGTAAGGAGTGCCTAGGAAATAATCCACTCTGCTGTCTGAAAAACTACAGTTCACTCTCAGCATCCACTTTTTTGTGTCAGTTTCTGAGAAATCTGCACAGAACCACTGGTTTTCAGACCTACCTAGTGAAGTCAGCATTCAGGGTGCACTGACAACACAGGCTGCAGTGATGCTTGTTTGTGGTAGGGCTGGGACCATGGCAAAATCCTTCTGTATTCCTGGAAGAAGTGTGTGACCTACTCCATCTGGGGGGGGAGTGGACATTAGTGCTCTAGGTTTCAGGTTCAGCTTAAATTGGTCACGGTTAAACTTTCCTGTAAATGTTCTTCAGTGTACACCAGATTCCAAGGTTTTAGTATTTTTAAGTCATAACAAAGCCAGATCAGTTATACACAATACTCTGGTGTTAGAGCTACCACAAAAGACAGAGTTTTGCAGTAAAATCAGTAATATTTTTTGTGTGCTAAGTTTACAATATTTTTTTTTGTTTGGAAGTCATAAAAGAAAAATTCCTGTTTGTTCCCTTGATGTAGTTGTAATATCTTGAAAAATTTTATTTCAGCATTTTAAAAATTAATCAGGGATACAGTTTTGCCAAATGCCTGGTTTAAAATGCCACACTATCTTTTCTGCTTGTCTAGTCAGTGCTCCTTACACTGTGACATAGTTTTTCATAGCTAGTCTGAGCACACGGATAAATCGTGTCTGCTGCTCAACACAGCTGTAGGATGGCCTTCAGAGATTCAAACATGAGGCATTTAAGGAACCTTTCTAAACACAGTTGTATTTTGTCACATTTTATCATTCTGTGCAGTTTCTTTTAAAATCAAACTTTGATGTCAGACTTGAGGTTACTGGGTTGTTGTCTCTGAGACTCTGAAACTGGTTTGTGTAATGTTGTGCTTTTATGGCTGGCGTGGACATTGTCATAGGAGAACAGCATCAGGAAAACACTGAGCCAAAATATAAAGTTTTTTTCATTGCAAAACCCTGTATGGTGGGAATAACTCATTCTAATATGGAATGACTCATGCACAGTAACAGTATTAATATAGGGTTGTATTACCCATCTTCCTACTACCTCTTAACTCTTGTTTTGAAACACACCTAAGGTTTCGGCTGCATTTTCCGTAACACCAGTGAGCGTTATTGTTTCTATATGCTTGCTCAAGCCCTTGCATACTTACTTGATTGTGTTAAATTGTTACACAAATTCCTCACTTATCCCTTTGCTAAACTAGCCAGTGTCTGGCTTTGGCAGTGGTTTTATAGCCTTACAGAAACTCCTAAAAATGTCTGTCTCTGATTTGGTAGGTGCTAAGGGTATGTCAGGCTTGGTATCCTCTTACCCTTTCTCTAGGGTGGTATCAAGGGTAGTTGTAATTCTGTACTGTTCCTTAATGTCTCTGAGGGAGCTTGTCTGGGTGCTGTGTGCAGCGTTACATCCATGGGACACACATTGTGTGGATGCAAAAATGATTTTTTCACCCAGTTGGAAGTTCCCTGTTACAAGTGTCAGTATAAAATAGTCACCAACACCTCAAATGGACTTGGAATGAGTAAATGCTTTCAGGTGGACTGTTCTGCTCCCATTGATTATTAAAGGAAGTAGTAAAGGTGTGGTGGTGTGCACAGGGGGCTTGTGTCTGAAATGAGGTTGTTTTGATTATAATGCTATAGTAGCCAAGTAAAGTGCTAAGGATTTTTGTGCTGAAACCTTACAGTTCCTTAAACGTTTCCTTTGTAGCTGCCTCAGGAATTTGGATACATGTTCCTGTAGCAAAAAATCATAATTAATTAGCCAGCTGTAAGCTGTGGAAACTTTCTGATCCTTTTATGACCTGTTTACTTTCCAAATAAGTGAATGTAAATCTTTATCACTAAAATTTCTACTGTGATGCTGCTCTGAGTACTGCAGGGTTTCCTTGAGTCTTTTGGAACTTGCGTCTGTTGTCAGCTCTGGAGAACGTGGGTGGCTGTGGTAATGAGCTGGGTTTCGGGACCGTGTCAGCCAGAAGCTGCCCCCCTTCATGTCAGTTCCCAGAACTACCCTGTTTGCTGGGGAGAGGTCCTGTATGTTGTTTCTCCTTTGCCTTCACCCCTACCTTGGAAGGACTAGGAGTTCCTACCTTGCAGCCTTGGAGAGACACTTAACCTTCTCTTGCTGGAGCCTTATAAACCTTTCTGGTGATCAGGTAGGAGAGCTGTGAGCAAGGGAAGTGATGTTAGCATAGCTCAGGGTGTGCTGGAGAGCAGTGTATAGCTCTTCCCATTCCAGGCAGCAGCAGGGAGGATATGAGGGATGCCTCCCTGCTATGCTGGAGGAGGTGTTTCTTTGTTATTTTACAGCCTTGCAGAGAGCTGGTGCAGTTTGAAGCTGGCTGCCAACTGGATGGCTTCGAATCCTTGACTCTCTGTGGAAGGTGGGCTAGAGATTCCTTATCACAGGTCTAATAAGTGCAATTTATGCCAAAAATAGAGTTGGTTTTTGTCCTGTGAAGTGGAAATAAAGTCTTACTTATAAGTATCTTTGAAACTTTCTGTACAGTGTTTCATTTTTCCAGTAAAAGCTTACTCATTTACAATGTTTTTGAAATGAGAAGTGCATATCCTGAAACTAAACTTGGTTCTGAAACTGTACTCCAGGTAAATCTTTTCTTGTTATGTTTTTTGCAGTCTGATCAGATGGTTGATTGTTCACCTTAATGTAGTCTCTAGCTTTATGCCTTTACACAGTTTTTTGAAATTAGTGTGCCTCTGTCTAAAATGCTTTTAAAACTCCTTTTTGCCTTGTAGCAATCATTGGAGTCCATTCAGACTTCCTGGAGAGAAGATTGACCTTAGTTTCAATGGTGTTTGCCATATGTCAATGTCTATTTTGTTGTTGTTGCAGGAGCTGTTGGACAAATATTTAATAGCTAATGCAACCAATCCAGAGAGCAAGGTATTCTACCTGAAGATGAAGGGAGACTACTTCCGATACCTTGCTGAAGTTGCCTGTGGTGATGACAGGAAACGTAAGTACCGTGTGGTCTCAGGTTTTTCACAGCGTAGGAACTCTGGTCTGTGGCCAGAGGAGCAGTAGATGTACAGACTCTGGATTCACTGAGTTAGCTGTTTCAGCTGGAAATCTCCAGTGTTCATACACACAGAGGGTGACACTGAATAGACTTTAAGCATAGTATGCCATGGAGTTTTAGCTGGTGTTCTATCATCTGTCTGAAATTTTTGACTAGCTGTTCCATAATGCTTATTCAAAGCTTCTGGAAAACAATGCAGGTGAAGGTGTGCTAACATATTTAATGTTGTTTATTTGTAATTCTTTGCTAAAATACAGTTGGTGGGAGAGAGTAAACACATCTCTGTAAGATTTTGTACTCCATGATGGAGTCCTGTTGATCCACAAATTTTAACCATGTCATTGTGAAGCAGACTTCATTGTAGTTACCTAAATTTATAAAGAAGCAACAGAATCACTAGGTCAGTACACTAGCTAAAAAGCATGAGCTGCACTCTGAAATGACTAATTTTCGTGGAGATGATACTGTCTCTGTAATTTTAGTTTGTCCTTTTGGATCCAGCAGAAAAGGCCTGGAAACTGCCACTTAATACTGGGCATCCTGAGAATGTAAAACATTCCTAGATATTAGAACATGGGTGGTTGTAAGTACGTCAGGAGCCTTTTCTGGGGAAGACTTTAATTCTCTATTCAGAGGATGTATTGAATTAATTGTTAGAACTCTCTTGCAAGGTGCTCAGATACTGTTGTGATGTTAAAAACTCTTGGTGTGGCATTAGCCAGTGATGCGTTTCTACATAACAAGCTAAAATTAGTCCTGGAGTAATGCTGTGACACAAAGGAGAGGGCTGGTTGGAGCAGGTGGAGCACTGCAGGGACCGTCCCTGGGGTTGGCCATGGGAGGGTCTCACAGCCTTGGCCCGTTGAAACCGTTTGCTTTGCAAAGCGGGAGGACAGGGCTGATGTCACTTAAAGCCTTCATCGGTCTCCTTGTATTGTAGGAGCGTTTAAGTTGAAAGATGAAAACATGCAAAATGGAGCAAAAGTCTTTGCATTAATGAGTTGCATTCAGAAATGCTTAACCTGATTCAAATGGCAACAGCAGGTCAGAGGGTAGCAGAGAAAACCTGTCTTTGGCTTTCACAAAGTTCCTCTGATTTATATTTTGTATCTCAAGCAACAGTTACAAATCTGGGCTTGTCTGAGGAAAGGAATACCAGCTTTTCTTGGCTAAAATGATTGCATTTAAATGACATGCATGCTGATATGGGTGCTTACAGTGGGAGAGAGATTGATTGATATAACCTTACTGGTGGTGGTGTTTATCTGGGAAGTTACAGCTTGTGTATCACCCTGCAGACGTTTTGTGCTTGACTTCTTGCAAACTTCAAGGAGTTTCACTTTAAGCTTTTCTGATGTTCTGCCTCTAAGCATCTGTTTCTCAGCTTCAAATATATTTTCTGTACTTGCAAGATAATTTATTTCCTGGGTTTGGTAGGGGGTTTTTGGCCTTTTTTTCACCTGTTCTCAACAAATTAATAGTCCATTGGCACACATTACAGTGTAAATACAGGAAAACCCAAATCTGTTTTGACTCTTTTGAATACTTACTAGATTTTACTTACCAAACTCTTTTAACAGCATTTTCTAGAGCAGTTGCAGCATTAGCTCCTCCAGAGAGCTCTATTTTGAGCAGTCTCCTTCCTTTCTGCAAAATGTTTAGGGCAGCTGTTGGCCCTTTGCTTGTCTGTGGAAGTGAATCTGGAATAGACTATAGCACTCCTACAGTACCCTCTGGCCTGGTAACCTCTTTTCTCTGTGGTATTTATCGCAGTTATTTTGGGCACAGCCTCGGGGGGTTTTTATCTTGACCTCTACACCCCGTTTTTGGAGGCAGACTTTTATTTTTTCAGGAACATGCCATACATGCCTTCCAAACTTCCTCAAGAAGTCATGCTTCACACACAGTAACCCTTCTTTACTCTGCACACCCAACTCACATGAGCACGTCCATCATGTGCAAGGAATGAAGGAATTCTGTAGGAAAAGTAATGCACAAATGGGTTTTTTTCCCACCTGAAGTATCGAAGGCCATTGAGGTAATACAGTAATCTTGGTTATTTGTATTTACCAGGTTCTGTGTTTATCTGTCTCTTGAATACCTTTGCTCTGTAGTAGCTTAATTTGCTCATTGTGTTTCAGCTGCTGTACTTAAAATGGGTGTAAAATCATTACCTTGATTAAAGTAAGTGCAGTGTTTTGCTAAGAGCAGTTCAGTCTCCTACTAATGGAGTACTTTAAATGGTCATGTCTTGAAAAAAATTTAAACAAAAACAAACCCCCAAAACACTTAAAGTTTGTCATTCTTTTACAGAAACAATAGAAAACTCACAGGGAGCTTATCAGGAGGCATTTGATATCAGCAAGAAGGAGATGCAGCCAACACATCCAATTCGCTTGGGTCTAGCTCTTAACTTCTCTGTATTTTATTATGAGATTCTCAACAATCCTGAGCTTGCCTGCACACTGGCAAAGACAGTAAGTTACTTTTTTTTTTCCTGTGTGACTGCAGGGACAGTAGAAGAGAGTTTATGCTTCAAACAGTATGAATTATTATTTCCTAGAGTTTATGCAGGAAATTATCTATTTTGAAGTTTCTGGTTTCCAAGTTCATAGTGGGATTAAAGGCGTTCAATCAGGCTGTATTTACAGTGTGACTTAAATTTTCAGCAACATGGCAAGCTTTTATTATGCCTTTATTGTGGTTTTGTTTCAAATAGAGCAATTCAAGTCATTAACTTCTAATGTTGCCCTTTTTTTTAAGCTACCTTTGCTGATAGGTTTAGCTTCTACTTGCTTAATGATAGTTAATAGAAAGGCTAAAGATGGTTTAATTATTCCAGGCATTTGATGAGGCTATTGCAGAACTTGATACACTGAACGAAGACTCATACAAAGACAGTACTCTCATCATGCAGTTGCTTAGAGACAACCTAACAGTAAGTTGCCTTTTTATGTGCTATCTGGTTTTGTAACCATGTCCTTGATTAGTTAGACTGAATCTGTGATTAACAAAGCCCTTATTTCATTCTAGTTCAAAGCGTAGCACTGACTTGGGGTATTTACCTACTATACCTTTTCGTAACTTAGTTTTAACATTGTGTAAGTTGCTGTCAATTTACATGTTGTTCATGCTGTGTAATCTGTGGAATAACAGCTTGGGTAGCTCACATTCTTCCTGGTTTGATGGCCTTCTCAGTGGAAGGGAGAAGGGGCATTCAGCTAACCTAACGTACCAGATGGGGCAAGGAGTTAAACCACAGTATCCGTGATCTGTCAGGGATTCATCCTCAGACTTTTTTGATGAGTACTTCAAAACAAAATGTTTCTCCTGTTATACATCCAGTGTAGCTTGCTTTATTCATTGTCCTCATTTTCTTTCAAAAGATCTGAAATTTCAATATATTAAGAATAAAATCAGTTGATGTTTGAGTATGTTATTGTAATGATTAACTTATTTAAGAAAAGTGCCTAGTGGAACAACTAGGTTCTATTAAAATATGAAACTAAGACAATTTTTCAGGCAATATCGTCTCTGGATATTCACTGTATTTAAAATTATAGCAACATTTATTATTTTGCAATACTCCTTCAGTAGAAATGCTGTTAGCAGTATGAAGTGCTTAGCTTCGATAACTGAAATGGTGATTTACACTTCCAGGATTCAGACTGGTGTGTTTGAAGTGGAAGTTACCTGTGAAGCTGTTCAGGCTCGTAGAATGCCCTGGGATCGATGGCACAGCTCTCTGTTAAACACAAATCTGGAGCCCTTTAGAACAGTTTGCTCTGCCCCTCTACCTGAGGGTGTAGCTGGTTGTGCCCTGTGCACAGGGAGCTCTTTCCCGTTACCTCTCCCCTAGCAAGTACCAGCAGCCAGGGCTGTGCAGTGCCCGTGCACTGGTACCTTGTGGAGACCCTTAAGTCTAATTTGTTGCCATTTCCATACAGTCACCAGTTGTCACTTTTTGGAATTCCAGCTGTGCTTCTGAAAGCTGACACCATTTTTCTCTTCTTTCTAGTTATGGACATCAGACAGTGCAGGAGAAGAATGTGATGCTGCAGAAGGTGCAGAAAACTAAACTGCACGAGGGGCGTCATTCTCCCTTTCCTTCTCAAGAAACCTTTTTACACGTCTCCATTCCTTATAGCTCCACTTGGATTTCCTATAGCAAAGAAAACCCATCCATGTGTATGGAAATCAATTTATAGTCCTTTCACACTGCAGCTTTGGGAAAACTTCATTCCTTGATTTGTGTTTGTCCTGGCCTTCCTGGTGTGCGGTTACTGCTGTAGAAAAGTATTAATAGCTTCATTTCATATAAACATAAGTAACTTCCAAACACTTATGTAGCGGACTAAAGTGTACCTGGTATTTAAAAACAAATCTGAACCAGTTCCTGCCAGTTGACTGTGTTTTGTATTACAGTAAGATATGAAAATGTAGTTAATTGCAACTAAAGAGTGTTCCACATAGCATTTAATTCTCCACATTCCCTTCTTATTCTGCAGGGTTTCCTTTCCATAATTGACTTTCACATGCTACTGTGTATTCGTTTCAGTAGGAATATGGAAGTACTGGGCCAGATCAAGTTGAGCATTTAAAGTTTGGAAAATCATAAATTGAGTTGCTTCCCGTATCATGTAATACAGAAACTTGTGTGTTCGAAAACAGGGGCTTCTCTTAATCTTCAGTTGCTGCTGTTTAAGTTGATATCCCTTCCCAATAAAAGTTCACTTACACTCCTGCCTTTGTAGTTCTGGTATTCACTTTACTATGTATTAGAAGCAGCATGTTACTGCTGGAGTACAGGCAGTGCTTTTTGGCAGACTGAAGTGCATGTCATTTCTTAATACACTGGAATGGGAAAACCAATTGAAGTTCACATGTCCAAGTATAAAATTTAGTACTTTTCCATGCAGGTTTGTGCACATGTGAGAAGGTGTCAAGTTTGTCCAGTGATTGTTAGAGAGTTTGGACCACTATTGTGTGTTGCTAATCATTGACTGTAGTCCCAAAAAAGCCTTGTGAAAATGTTATTGCCCTCTGTAACAGCAAAGTAACATGAAATAAAATTACATTTTATAAACCACCTACTGTCGACTTGTAACAATTCCATGTAATAACTTAAGGGCTAAACTTAAATGTAAGTATATCTTGTGCTGGAAATGTTTTTCTCAAATTTATTGCAAACTTTTAAAAAGTCTGCTCTTAAATGAACTCATCTTATGAAAATATCCTGGATAACTTTTCATAATTAACCTGACATGTGGACTTCTTAGTAACTAAATCTACTAGAGGAAATGGCTTCACCTTAATAATGACCTAAGAAAAGACAGCCAATTTCTTGATACTCTTTCATGGCTTGCAAATATTCTCATCTAAATTACGCTTTTTTTTTTTTGGTGATCTATTGAAATTCTCCTCTCTGTTCTCCTGTTGTGTTTTTTCACTGATGGACATCATTACAGTATTCCAGCTACAAGTCTAGTAATGCAGAGGAATTTGTTCGTCTCTAGAATGTTAGTTTGTGTGCTGCCACATCATTATATGCTTTCTGTTGTTCTTAGACTGCTTTTAGTGTTACTGTGTTCCCCATTTTTGGAGGTTTTTGTAATAATATGTTACCCTATTTTTCTTTTATTTTTTCTTTGCTCCCCTCAATCACTTAAGAGTTTTTTTCCTAAACCTCTACCTCTTAGTTTCCCATTTTGGTGGGTTTTTGAAAATATTTAACTCCTATTAGTGTCCTGGCTACACAGGATATGACATTATGAAAAAGGATATATTACTAGTCTTTGCAGGCTTTTGATGGTACATCTTCCAGCTTCCATGTTTTTGTTCATTCTTTGAGTGTGCACAATGAGTGTTTCTACAATAAAACTGTTCAGATTCTGTGCTTCAATTGACATGCATTAGTTTTAAAAAAAATTGTATAAATTCCATTTTCTTCATGCAGTCACTTTGAATTGCTGTCAAAGTATTGTGTGGCAGGACTCTACATAAACTCATATGCTTCTTAATTGGTGTTTTGGTTTCGTAATTTCTTCCCCTCCCCCCTGCATTTCTTATTGATCCTTTATTTGTTTCATAAAGGTTTTTAGCTCGTAAATGCTGCCATTCTCTAGTAAAGCTGTTTGGGTACTGACATGTAGCAGCTTTTTCTGTCCATTTAAGAGTTTGCTTTCTTTGCTGTCTCTGGCTGCTGTCTTAGCTTGCGCTACATTGTCAGCTAACGCTGTTCTCTCGTTTCCTTTCTTTTGCACCTTGTCAAGGGAGTTGTCAATTTTCCTTACAGGAATGGGATCTGGGACTTGTATCTAGATTATAGCTTAATTTATTAAATGCTCTTTTTGATGTTTATCAAGCTGGGCAAATTCTAGCTGCCACTTGTTCGTTGCACGTACGTTTTACAAAATAAGTCTTGAAACTGCAGCATCAGCTTTTGAATTTAAATAATAACAAATGCAGCATCATCTCATAGTGTTACTTCCAAAATTCGGCCAAATATTTGTATGGTTTTGAAGGAGAGAGGTAATGAAACACGTAGAGGAATGGGATGATAGTACAAAAAAAGGGGATGAACTGTAATTCCCTAAATGACTTTTCCTAGCCTTTCCCTCCTGGGCAAACTCCTTTATTAGTACAATATCAAGAAAAATTAGGCAGATACATCTGGTATTATGGTTTCCAGCCCCAGGAGATAATTTGCCCCACCTCACATAAGGACCTGCCCCACAGCTTAGAAACACTGGACAGACTAATGCTGCAAGTTCCGAACTCTGCATCTCCTTTGCAAGCCAGAGACACGATTGACAATACGATCCAAGGCACCTCAGTAAAACAATAACGTATTGTTAAAATAAGGATGGGATTTTCATATGGTGAACATGGTTGTATAAAGTAAATCCTGTGGGGCACAGTTACTGTCTGTATCTCTGCAGTGAATTTTGCAGTACTGCGTTAATCATCTCAACTCCCTTCTTAGTATCTTCAGACTATTAAATAAAAACGAGTTCTCACTTTTCTGCTATATGAGTTATGGTGGTAGAGATGGTAGTTCATGCTAAGCCACTTTTGAGGTATTTCTGTTATAACTCAGCAAAACATGGGCTTTGTACTTGATTTCTCAGGTTCTTTGTTAAAATGAGTAATGTCAGCAAAGAGTTCTCTCCAAGTCTAGTCTTCTGTGGTAGCCGGCTACTTGTTACACCAGGAGACACATTCATTTATGGTTCTGTAAAACAGCACTCGCTCCTTTGCTCATAACTTTGTTCTGTGCAGTACAAAGGAATGTGTGGAGACCACACTTAGGTTTGGGTTTGTGGGAGTGTTTTGTTAGGGGTTTCTGGGGGGGGGCTTTTTCTTTTGTTTTTATGGGGGATGGGGATTGAAAGCTTTTGCCATAACCACACCAAAGAGGAAAAGAAAAGCCAGTAGAAATGTTGATTTGGGTAACCAGAATTGACATGAGCATACAAAATACACTGTTTTAGTGTGGTTTTCAAAGTAATGGCCTAAATATGTCAGAACTGGTCTGATGCCACCTAAAATTATCATTCTTAGCAAACCAAGAGGGTAAATGGGGCAATAAATCATCATATATAGGAAAAGGACACACTTGATTAATTTATTCCTAACATCACTGGAAGACTAAAAACTTGAGATCCCAATAGTACAACTGAAATCCCAGACTTCTGTAACAAGAACTAACTGCCCTCTTTTATGTGAGTGTGGCTAGATGACACGGCTGCTGAAAGCTCCAGCAATTACAGCTTGGCTAGCTTTCAGCTGAATAAAATGCCAGTGTGGGAAGGGTGAAATGTTAGTACCAGCTTTGGATTACTGCCATGATATTTTCCACTATGCTGTGAAGACTCCAGCTTCCTAGAGGGAATGCTTTGTTGTCTTCTGCCAGAATCCTTAAATCAATAAACAGTGACGAGTACATCTGATAATAAAAGTGTAGCCTGAAACTATGTCATTAAGTATTTTAAAACATCTGTATATGCAAACTTTTTTAAGGGCAGTTTGTCTGTGGTGTAGGATTTGTGAGTTGACATCAGTGTAAGAATCCCTGAGCGGAGATTCTGTAAATGCCATTGGAAGTGGCTCATAAGCTCTTTTATTGCAAATTATGTTCTCAGTTGTCCAATCTCTTTGCTTAGTTATATCCACATTCCTTCTGTTGTTGTCATTGTAAAATCCCTCTCCTTTGGATCACAGTTTGTAAAACCTGTTTGGGGGGAGAAAGGTGGGGCTTCTTTAGGCCTTGGCTTCAAATCATGTATGGCTGCTGATCTTGTTATTGCTGGGCAGATGCTGGGTATTTCCAATTTATTGTAAATCTGTTGGAAACAATAAAAGGGGCTTGTTACAGCCCTGTAAGAAGGAGGAAAAGGAGAGGGAGGAGAGATGTTTGTTTCTATGCTCTGAATTACTTAAATTGTGCTCCCCAAGGAAATCTGCTGTGTTACAGCCAGACAGCAATACAGTTTGGTCTCAGCAGTGACAGCAGTAACTACTAAAGCTGTACATCATCACATTCTTCACATAACTCGAGTCTTCCAAAGAGATTTTGTGTGAGTGTTGAAGCCTCTGTAGTAATGGATGCATGAATTAGCCCGGTGAAGTTTAAAAATTCCGTGCATTTCTATTCAGAGAACAAATTGTGCCAACATGAACTGGGAGGCAACAATGCTTTGGGGCTGTTTTATAAAATGGCAGAGTCAAGGTTTTGCCACTCTCGCCCTTTCTGAAAAATCCAGACTGATACAAAAAGCTGCTTTTGCTCTGTTAGCATAATTTCATTGATTTTAATGTATAGGTAACTTAAATTCTGTTCATACAGTTAATTTGATCAGAATAAGCGGTCTAAACAAGATCTTGCTATATGATTTAAAAGGTTTCAGTAGTTGGTGAACTTTATTAATTACTTAATTCACCTCTTAATGTTAGAAGTAATCAGTTTAAATACAGGACCTTGAGAATATAATTCAATTTTCATAGATCAGGTCATCAAGTAGGATTCATGCAAACAGAATAGATACCCACGTGCAAGGGCCTTCAAAGTATAGCTATTTGTTACTACATAGCCATGCCAAAATGCTTCAAATAAGTGTTAGTGCTCACTAAGCACTGTGTCAAGTGGAAACTCTGATGCCAGTTTATTGCTGTTAAGCTTTGTGCTTGAGAGGTGGTCGGTATTTTTATCAGTGGGAGGAACAGGAGGAAGCTCTCAAGAAGTACCTGAGCATCACTGGAGAAGTTTGTGTACAGTGAAAACCCAGCCAGGGGCAATTGAAATTAGTCCATGTTTTTGCTATTCCATTTTGTCCCTTTTCCCAATTTTTATCCCATCTGAGGCAATTTAAATAATGCTCAGTGGGAGACATAATGATGCTTTTTGCTAGGTCCAGTCAAATTACTTACCAGCTGAGTTCAGAACTGCTCTGCTGTGAAACTTCTGTTCCGACACGTGTTTCTAATGGTCTGGTTACTCTCCTGCTCTGCTCTACTCCAGCTGTCTTTGCCCATCCCTTCCTTTCTACCCTGTCCTTCCAAGGATCTGGAGCAAGGGTTGGGCGTGCTGGATGGCCAGTGAAGAGAGACTGTTCTTGAAGGCACAAATGGTTCTCATCTCTTGCACCCTGAAAATACTTGCAGGAGGGGATGGTCTCCGCACCCAGGTGCTGCACGGTGTGTAGGATCCCAAAGGGGAGGAGATACAGCAAGTATCTGAAAGTGCATTTTAAGGCAGGAGAATCAAAAAAACCTCCGTAGATCAGAGTAGTATTGAATGCAAACACTACTGTCTCTTATTATTATCTCCAGACTGGAAAGAACTTAGAGTATCTTGTCACTTAAAACAGTGATGCATGGATGCTCAGAAGCATGAAGGTCTGTTCTGTGGTCAGGGCTGAAAAGATAGTTACAGCTCTGTTTGTGTGCTGCTCCATTCTTCTGCAAGCAGTGAGACAGTTACGTGCTGTTCTGTACCAAGAGCACATGGTCACCTCTGGTGGAGCTGTGGAATGTGGTTGAAAACAAAACAAAACAAAAAATTAAATTGTAGAAATAATAATATAAATGGTTCCTATGGAGAATAAAACCTTAAGTGTGCCAGCATAACCAATTGAAGACTTTTGCTTCAAAGTGGGACAACTTATGCTGCGATTTAGGTACTTAAAATAAGTCTGGAGGAGACCCCCTAGATCATCACATCCCACTCATTGCCATCACAGGCACTATAGAGTATGTTTATCCAGGCTTGTATTTAGATTCTTTTCCTCCTTTGGTACTGGAGGCCTGTTCCTGGTCTGTGGCTTGCTGATAGGTAGAAATCCAAATAAGAAGCTTTCTCTTAGCTAGTTATTACCCACTTGTCTTTGTGTCAGTTCTGCCTGATGGCTAAAATCCAGTAAGCATTCTGCTGTCAGCAGCTCTGCACAGAGAGGCATCTTAGATTAATAGATCTGAGTGCTCCAGGAACCTTTTGTGGTATGCAGGGATGGTAGGAATTGCGGAGCTTCAATATATCCGTAACAGTAATTGGTTTTCAGAGACAGGTCGTAGGGCTGCACATCCTTTTGCTTATGGTTTTGCTGATTTCGGTGAGGATTCAGTTTATTGGTGGTCTGTGATAGATCTGTATTTTGTCAATGATCTGGTTGGGAAGGGGGGCAGTTTGCTTTGGTGCGTGTCTGCAAAGAAAAAACAGCTGAGGGAGGAGGAATCGCTGAAGTCCTGTTTTGATTGCCTAATAGAATGATCTTTAACAACATGAGCATTGACATTTGAAAGAAATAAACATTGTATTTTCTTTCCAAATGGCTGCTCTTTATAAAGGTGGCTCACTTGTTAGTTCACTGTCTTAGAAGATAAAAAGGAAATTTTGCTTATCTGTCTTGATTGATGGGTCAGTTGCAAATACTATTTTTGTCCAATTAGAACCAGAGAGGAGAAGGATGGATCATATTTGTCAAAGGTGCTTCAATTTTTAAAAGGTGCTCAAGCTTTCCAATGTAACATAACTTCTTTTTTTTCAGCCAGATACAAATATGGAATTGATATCAGTATCCTGGAACTTCATGTTTTATTTCTTGCCTTTATAAATTTCACTTGTTGAGACAACTAGGCAGGCCCTGCTACTAATTAATAAACCACCAGAATTAAACAGTGCAATAGGAAAGTAACGGGGAAGAAAACAAATTGACTGTTCAGTGGATTTGTAATACTGCAACGTTTTTTGTTTTTCTCTAACAGTAGGAAATTGCTACACCCACAAAAGCTCTACAATTTAATGTGTTCTTCTGTTAGTAACCAAATCTTTCCTCATCAAGTGGAATCTAGAAGCCTGTTATTGCAACAAAACCAATGAAAATTGTCACGTCAGAGCAAACCTAATCATTATTGTTATTGCAGGAAAGTTTACATACACAAGCATCCAGAAAAGTCATGTCCCTGGGAACTCACACCTGGCATGCGAACCCTTTCATGACTGATGATTTTTTGGCAACCTTTGGTAACTTTGGTATCTTCAATGACTACCTAAAACCATGAGGTAAAGCCCATTTAAATTAACACAAGGTCAAATGTTATTTATGTAAAGAAATGAAACACGGTGTGCTCTATGTACTTTAAAAGATAAGGAGGATGATAAGGACTTGACAATGACTTCAGGGTTCATAGTAGAGATGGAATAACTCTGTCATCTCTTTATAGTCTTGCTGGAGACAAAAGGAAAAGCTATGTGGATTAATTTGAAGACTTAGTAAGGCCACTATAGAGAGTAACCTGTTTTATTCCTGAACTCTGAAGCACCTGAGAGCACTCTGCTGGAGAAGGGAAAAAGGCATCTTTTACCGAGAAAATCTTATGATTCTTCTGGTGAGTCTGAGCAACCACATGCACTTGTACTTGAGGTTGCAGTAGTTGTGATCTTTTCACAGAAGATCTAGAGAAGACATTACTGATTTTGTCCTGATGAGCTTGTTTCTGAACTGTTGGGTTGCTGCTGAGGTTCTTTAAATGCTCTTGGGTCCTGGCTGGTGAGAATGTTGCTGCAGGGTGAAGTTCAAACAGAATTCTCTAGTGAAGGATGATGGTCTAAAAACGTAATTCCAAGAACTGATGTAGAAAAGCACAAGAAGCCAGAGAAGGAGGAGAATTTGGTGGCCAAAGGAAATGCTATAGCAAGGCTGAGCAGGGCGTGGAGAATCCCTGCCTAAGTTCAGAAAGTGAATCCTTAAACGAAACTACATGGCCACATCTGGTAAAATGAAGCAAACAGGTCCTTTGGGAAAGGAGATCAACCTCAGGGAAATATTTGGACTGCCCCTTACTAATGCAAACTATTGAATTTACTCGATCATGGTGATGTAGTGGTAAAAGATGGGGGTTATTCACATTTGCAGGCAGTGTGGAAGTTAGTCATGCTAAAGCTGCTGAAAGGGAAGTATTTGCCATTTACTTATGTATGAGTTCTATCACTGTTTTTCCATTTGTGCTATTTTTTTTTCCTTGGTAACCAACCCTGCCCTGTAGAGTCTGAGTGCTTGCCCATTGAGATGTTCTGCTGGAGGATGGGGATCAAGGCAACCTGGATTACCTGCAGTCAGCTAGCACTAGTGCTGAATCTCCTGGTCACAGTCTGCTCAGAGCATCTCGAGTACTGGATGCTTCACTACTTACTGAACTAGTTGTTTGATCTTTTTAGCAGGAAACCTATTGTTTAATTTGTAGAACTGAGTCTAGAAACTATTTCCTATCCGAAATACTACACAATTTTTCTATTAAAAGGTTTTACTGAGAATGAAATTCTGAGATTTGCTTTTTTTTCTTTGAAATTTCTTTAAAATTGTTAGCTCTGATTCTCTCATTAAGCATTTTGGCCAAATAAAAAGTCCTCAAAAGCTCTGGTAGTCATAGCCAAATGGGACTCTGAATTGCATTTCCATCTTACAAAAGACGGCTGGAAAGATAACTGTGTGGGAAGTGATCCGCTGCAGGGAACAGTCATGTCCTGGCAGTGAGGATGGACCAGATGACCTAATTTCTCTTTTCCATTAGAGCTGCCTCTGATTCCCCAACTAGTCATGCAAGCACATGACTGACAAGGATAAAAAAATATGGAAAATATATCTCCCAGTGTAACAAATAAATCCTGTTATTCTTGATTCCATCACCTTGAAAGCACTGATTAATTGAACACCACAGAGTCCTATATCATTATGTTGGTCTTTTAGATGAAACCCTTAAAACTGACTTGCCATCTGCTCTGCCTGGAATTCAGAACTGCTTCCTCAGCTGCATGAGACATCTGTTTGATGCAGCTGATGTGTGAATGTAAGTGAGATATGAGAACAGCTCAAAGAAGCAGGGGTAATATACTCTATGCCCTGTTTTAGTAATACCCCATACAACTCATCTACGAGATTTTGGAATTGCAGCACTGTGCTGACTACTTCTACATTATCATACCTTGTATACCTATGACATGGGTTTGCTGTTCTAAGGCACAGCACTGAGGTCTGCAGAGTTGGTTGGACTGGCCTTCAGATGGCTTTTTGCTGCTCTTTGTAAATCAGCCATGACTTGGCTGTCATGATCCAAAGGAGAATTTTCTTTTGCAAGTAAAATCTTCCCTGACCATTGCCAAATTTTCCTTTCCCATCACTTGGTGCTTCTTGCTGGCTGACTGTTCTCCCTCAGCCAGGTTGCCTGAGGTCTTGCAGTGTCAGATCTTATCTGGAATATGAAGAATGTTGAAGTCAGCATTTAGATTATTATCACGGGATAAGTCTTTGAAATACATGTTATTAGCATAACCTCATACTGCAGAGTTTGTACATGAAATCTTATTCCCTCTCGGTGCATCCCATCTCTATCGTTCTCCATTAACATTATTCACATCATACCTACAAAAACAAAACCAAAGGCCAAAGAATCCTGACTGTAGCATTAAGATGATAGTGGATGACAGGAATGGATTTAGGAATACCTGCAGCTAGGTGAAGAGGTGAGGGTGTACAACTTAAAGAACTTTAAAAACAGTCTGAAAGTGGATGTTTACCCTTGAGATTCCTCACAACTCTGATCTGCAATTACTAGATGGATGCTCATCTAGCCAACTGGGATCCAGGAGGAGTTTGCCTCTCAGTTCCATTTTGGAGGAACTGTTACAAATTTTATTTCCTTCTCTGTAAGAGAAAGTGGAGTAGAGTGCTTCTCACTGGAACTTTATGTCATATACTTTCTACTATTGCAGAAGCAAGGGTTTCTGCAATGCCCAGTTCCTCCTGACCTCCTCTTGTGCCTTATTTTTTTAATAGTTGTGGCTTGCAGTCTTTAGGTATTTTGTGTTAGAGGATGTTGAAAGCTGTTTTGTAGCTCAGATTTATTGACTATGCATTTTGTGGAGCCTTCTGAAGTAGATGTCTATTACAGGCCTACCTGCGTGTACCAGGCTGGACAAGTCCTGTATTCCTTTGGCCCTGCTAATCAGCTCTTTCCTCCTCATGTGGGCCAAAGGAAGTACTCTCTCCACCCTGCCACCTGTGGAGCCAGAGACAAGGACAAGATACAGGGATGTCAATTGTTTTCCATTCTTGTGCCTAAAGTATTTTCCTGTGCAGAGCTCTCCCAGTTTTTAAAACAATGAGAAAAAAATCTTCAAGCTCTTAAGAAATAAAAATAAATACATTTGTATCTCATTGGTTAATAAGAAAAATAGTATGATAATGAAGAAAGTTTAACATTTAGAAATGAGGAATGTCTGGCTACTGGGGGCCCTTTGTGGAAGGAATGACCAAAATTTCAAAATCTTACATTTAATAGCATATATTCTCTGTTCCTACTTGTTTTTTTCCTTGACTTGTGACGTTTTTCCATGTTTTCCTTTTCCAAATGGAACAGAGAGATTGTTGCTGTTCAGGGAAATTGCCTCAGAGATGTATTTCGTTGAGACAAAAGTAACTGGTAGATGTAGTTTGATGTATTTTTCTTTGTTTTTTTTCCTTGACACTCAGCTTTCATATTCACTTGCACCCACCCACTTCCAGAACTCTTATTTGCTATTAGGAATTTGTTTACTTGCTTTCTTAGTTTGAAGATCCTTGGCTTTAAAACACTACACATTGCTTCTAAACAGTATTGCAGAATGAAGGGTATTGGTCTGAGCCTTACAAATTACAGCAACCCAAAGTCTATGCTGATTAATACTCGCTGCCAGTGGTGTCTGAAGACTGTTTCATTAACTGGGAATTGCTGGGTACAAATCTCCGGTGACAGCCTGTCTTCCTGTACTGTGCCTCCTATGCTGACAACCAGTTCCTGCACTGGATATATGCTCTGCAGGATCCCACTGAGGTCACAGTTATGAGGCCAGTTTAGTCCAACACAAATCCATACTGCCTTTGAAACCTTCTGCTTGTCCCTAGTGCCTCCCTTAGTCTGGCATCAGGGAGCCGGAATGCAAAATCCCATACAAGGATGGACACCTTTCCCTTATCCCTCCCCCAACCACATGCTGACCCCACGCTGCATGGTTCCACAGGAAGAGAAATGCCTGGGAGGAGAGGCCAGGAGGACTCCCCCTCCCCCTGGCAAAGCAAATTACAATGGATGAAGTGACTACCTAACAAAAACCCAAGTACGAGGACTTTTTAACATCCCTATTTGTCAGACTCAGGGCAGGTTTCTTTGTCTGGTTTGCTTGGGATTCTGGGTCTAGTCTCATAATGTTTATTGTTGGCTGAAAGTGAGTGATACCAGATTCTCACTCATTAGGGCTGCATGATCAAGTCTCTTTAAGAGTAATACTTTCCAACAGTGAAAACTCGCAAGACTCAAAAGTAAATTGCACAAAAAGAAGAGTTATGTCTAAAAGACAAAAATTATGAAAGAACCTTGGTATCCTTAGCAGAAGCATCAATCCAAATGACACCTGAGCAGAATATAAGGATGGTAACCAGACATGTCTTACTACAATTTTCAGGTACTCTATATGATCCAATTTCTTTCTACCTTCACAGCTGCACTTAAGGGTGAAAAAACATTTAAGCATCAAAAGGCAAACCTTGGGTTTGGTTCTCCCATGATTTATGGTGTGGGAGGCTGTTTCTGTAGTGTTCCAGATGAAATGTCCTGGTACCTATGCCTGTAATCAAAGAAACAGGAGAATATGGGATTGATGCAAGAAACAAATGATCTGGTAAGTGTCCATAGAAAATTAGTTCATCAAAAAAGTTTAACTGATTAAAATGAAACAATCTAGAGCAAGACTCCTATTAAGTTCAATTGGGAAATTAAGAGGATTTGGAATCATCTCTTTTACAACTTAAAAATGTGCCACATTCATGAGATGTAAAAGGTGGGAAAATAGTTTCAGTTGTGCTGGTGTGTGTATATGAAATATATATTTTATTTATAAGAATTATATTGTCTATTTTTACATGTATTTGTATATATATATATTTATTTATGAGATGTTACCACATCTGCTTGCAGAAGACTGACTCATTTCATGTTGGAAATTAGTTATAATCAGATACTAACAACTTTTGGTTACTAAGGACCTAGACTGACCCCATGCCAGTAACTACACATCATTCATTAGCTGTAAGTTTGCAGTCCTCTGAGCCCCTCCTGCCTTTGCATAACTCAGATTTCTGGACTCAAACAGAGACCGAAAAATGTTGTTAAATTTTTGCATGAAATAGACTGCTTTAATTATGGCATCTTAGGTGAAGACTACTTAGAAACCACATTTGACACAGTAATTACTGGTCGTGTTGTCTGGAAAAACAGAAATAGAAGTATAAATCCTTAAAGACAGAGATAAACTCCTATTTTCTGGATGTTCCTGTAGACTTAGATAAGAATAGCCAATTAAATACCTACTCTTTAAGTAAATTTAGCTTTTCAAATAGCTCATTTAAATATGGTTTAAGTTATTATAGGAAATACTAGAGGTTTGCACAGTAAAAACAGCAATATAAAAGACTAATAAACTCATAAAATATAAAAAAACTGCTCAGGTTTACTTACTACCATATATGCAGTATCTTTGCATTAAGAGGAGCAAAACCAGTAATATACATTTAAAGATCTTAAAAAAAATCTAATACTTAAATTGGTTTTCTACATTGCATAAATTGCACACACACATTTATAAAGTACAGCTGCTGGTTTATGGCTTCATACTTTATGATTTTTTATAGCTTAACATCACACCTGCATTGCTCTTACCATTAGACAATGTTGTCAGCCAGTAAAAAGTCAAATATTTTAATAAAAGCAGCTTGGTTTCAGTAATTCTTTATAGTCATAAAATCATTAAGGCTGGAAGGGACCTATGGAAATCACCTGGTTCAACTCTCCTCCCAGAGCAGGTCCAACTTCAAAGTTCCATGTTCCTCAGGGTTGTGTCTTTCAAACACACATAATGCTAAATTGTCCTAATACTCTACATAGCATTAAAAATTTTAATGTAGTCAGTTGTTCTCACTAATCCACTAACAAATATATTAGTGTTATCCTGTGTTTATTTATTTCTATATCCACTATATTTTTATATCCACTATATTTATTTCATCATACATAAACAGCAGTGATACTGGTTTTTTCTCTCAAGACCTTAATTTCTTTTATTTTTATACTACCTTATTTTTATTTAACAACTTTTACTGCAAAAGCCATTAAGTACAAATATGTTTATATGGTCAGTGGTGGTGTTTTTATTCTTGGTGAACTACCATTGCATTCTGAAGGCTTGGTGAATTATGCTTTAGACTACTGCTCAGATATTCAGAAAAGCCAATAATCTGTATTCTTAAGGGAAAAAGACTTGGATTTGTATCAGCTGTGGTAAACAAGAACACATGTCCAACAGCAACACACTAAAATTCAACTGGCTTAATTTTGTTCTAATAATTTGAGTGTTGTAAAAGGTCCTGAAAACTGGTGTTTTCTTTATTCTCAGTATAATTGCATCAAAAATAGTAGCAATGCATCCTTGCTTACACTGGCTTCAGCAATGTTTCTATCAAAAGAAGAATGGACTTTTGCCCAAAAGGATGGTTTAATTTGCAGGGCACAGTCTGCTTGTGTTACTTATTCCTACTGGGAAATGACTCCTACAGCAAGGCCTCTGCAAGTACAGCTGGAAGATGCTGGGTACACCTGATCAGTCTGTACTCCTGCTAAAGGTACCCAAGCAGGGTGACCACTGTGACAAGAGCCCAGAGGTCTCATGGTGCTGACAATGCTGCCCTGAGATGGACAGTGTAAGTGGAGACCCTGGTATTCCATCACAAGTGTTACGTGGGTCTGTCTGACTTTTCTCAATCACCTCTCCTGGGGGAGACAGTCCAGAAATCCAACAACTGTAGACCTTGATTCTGTGTAAGTATTTACACCTTTCACACTTTTGGTTACCTGTGTTTGTGAACAAAAATAAATGAGAGAAAAACCCCAACCAACCATGCAACAAAATCAACTATGAGTGTACCTAAGAGTTCAGTGCAGTTTAATTACAAATACATACAAGGACAAACCATATTCACGTCATTTAATTAGTCAAACTGGAACAGTTTTTGTGAAGCCCAAAGGGAAAAGGAAAGGAGAAGAAGGTATCAAAGGGACAAGTGCAAGAGCAAAAGCTCTGATGGCACCACAGAGTTTAAAGTTTTTTTCTCTGAGACTTTTTCTTGGTCACCTTGTTGACCTCCTCATCTTTCATGGCCCCTTTAATGTCCTGTTTCAGGGTCCTTCTTTGCCCTGAGCCCACAGGGTCAGCTTCTCTCAGCATCCCAGAAAAAGCAAGAATGGTTACCCACTGCTGATATCTGACAGGAGAGTTAGTTTGATTCAGCTGAATATATAAATATATATTTTTATATAATATACAATATATATATATATATATAATATATTCAGGTATACAAGTAGCATAAGATCCAAATCAAGGCTTCTGTATGTGTCTTAGAGATATGAACTCTGTCCTTTGAACCACATTCTTGATGATATTTGTCACACATTTCCTCAGCAACTTCAAAAGAGTTTGAGTCCTTTGATTACACTGCTGTTTACCTACTATCTTAACTAACAAGCATTTGCTCAGAACAGACATTCTCTTAAAACACTCCCTTTATTATCTTTTCCTTCATGTGCAAAAATAATTTACAAAGAGCCATATTAACATCCCTGGTTAAATATAAAGCAATACTCTTTTGAGAACAAAAATATTAAAAGAGTGATAACCAAGTATGAGTTTCTGTCCTAGATTTGCAGTGCCTGTGCTTTCTGCTTTAGAGACCTTAGAAACTTCCTGCCTACAGTTCTTCACCAGTAACATTATGCAGTCATATGTAAGAAACATGAGCTTGGTCTCACTTTTCATAAAGAAAATTACCTTGTCCCTAAGATCATCAATTTAAAATGGGTCTAGCTCTGTGCTTGTTTTCAGGTTGTTTCCCAGTCCTTTTAAGTTGGTGCTTTAGATCAACAGGTATATAATAACTATGAGTACTTGGCACTTGCACTGCATATTTATTGTATATCAATATCCATGGTCTACCACTGGAAAACTGATTCACACACAGAAAGGTGAAGAGACTTAGTCAGAGATCTCCCCACTTCTGTAGAGGTACCTTGAGTTAGTTACAGCTGAAGAAGTATTTTGGCCAGTGGTTTCCTTACTGTCTCCCATGAGCCAGTGCTATGGGCTCTGTAGAACCACATGAAAACACATTTTTAAGTAGAATTTTAATAACATGTTACAATAAGTTTTCAGAGTTGACTACACTTCAGGGGTCCAAACTGTTTGGAGACTGCTGACCTAGTTTGACATTTGTGATTGCAGAATCACCGAAGGGCTCCCAGGTGCCTTATGATGGCAGAGCTGTGTTACCAGGGCTATCTAAGCTACAGCTCCATGAACAACACAGCTCAGTGGCATTCTGGCTGATCCACAGTGCAGGGCTCTCAAGGCTCTTTACTACCACTACACAGAATATGCTTCCAACCAAACTGCTCCAGCTAGGCCAGGATGAGAGCCTGCCCAGGTGTAGAAGGGAACATGCAGCACTGTCCTGCAGCTGAAGTGTCCCTTGGAAGTGCTCCTGTCTCTGTGTTCCTGCTGTGTGTCCCGTATCAGATCAAGCTGGTGAGCAAATGAAGAACAGTGTAACTGGGCAGGGCTGGGGAATGGTGACTGTGTGAGTCACATTTTAAGCACACGGAACTGAAAGCCCTGCAGTGGAGAGAAATGAGGCACCATGAAAATGAGAGATCAAAGGCATATAAATACTAAGACATACAAAAATAAAAGTTTTGAAATCTCAGCTGATGGGCAGGTGACTCTTGAATCACACATAGATCTTAAACAGTTCAAAAGCAGTTCCTGCAACAAAGTTCCATCATGAGGATGGCCAGTCTGGGTACCCTGAACCCCAACTGTTGGATGAAATGAGCCAGCTGGTGCTCCTGAGCCTGACATCAGTAGGCTGTCTGCAAGTCCAAGACACATGCAGGCCCATTTTGCAGTGGTGAACTGCTGTCCCAGATGCAGGCTGCTCACAGAGGTTTCCTTTCCTTTTTGGAAATAGGTTGCATGTGCACATTCTGGTCACATGAAGATTTTGACATAGTGTTTATAGACCCAAGTCATTTGATGAACTTCTTTTTTTTCTTTTTTTTTTGCAAAGAAATGACTTAGAAATAAATCCTCTTGGTCTCACTCACCTACTCAGCGGAACTATTCTGTCTGAGAAAGAACTGTGAGAAGCTGGATCCAGTTTCCTTGCTTAGAGTGTGAAGTACTTGCTAGCCTGGAGCAGTAATGCTTCACACTGTTGTTGCTCAGACACCATTGAGTTGGCAGGGTCAAAAACAAGTAAGGAGAATGAAACCTCTGAACAGGTTGAGAGCTTGTTACACTGAGGGCTGTGCCAGCTCAGCAAAAAGCTGCCTGCATTCTGCCAGGTCTGGGGTGAATGGGTTCATTCAGCCAGTGGTGCAATTTAGGGGTAACTCTGTCCTGTTCTTCTGCTCCAAAGCCACTAGGTCACTACAGGAGATCCTCTTGTCCTTTTCAGTCTGTTGAGGCTTTAAGATGGTGCCCAGAGGAGCATTAAGACAGACATGCAACTTTACAGAATGAGAATTGCTACAACATCCCATCACAGCAGGTTTTTTTCAAGATCATCTGATTCTGCAGGAGGCTCTGGGTGCCTGTTCTTCACCATGGAACTCAAGGAAGATGCATGGTCTTACTTTCTTGGCTGAGGCATTTGTCTCTTTTCAAGCAACTCTTGGTGATGCCACATTCCCACGTGTGGTCTACTACAGCTCTAAGTAGGAACAGCAAGCAAAGTAATGCTACATTCCATGTATTCCATGGATTGCTCTCTATTTGAGATCTTGCCAAAAAAAACCCTGGAAGGCATCTACTCCAGCACAGCCTCTTTTTAGCCCACTCTTTTTCAGTTTCTTTGTAATGCAGATGGTACAGCATTCACTACATTAATTTTTCATGACATGTTTAAGGTTCCACTTACTTACACTTAAATCCCATATTGCCAACGTGGTGAGGGAAAAAAAATCCCAGCAGTTCTACCTTGCAACTCTCACACATGAGAATAAACCTCATTTATGAAGTCAATGAATACTGATTTCAGATTTTGCCCAAAAGAGTTTCATTTGTCTCTTATAAAGCTTCCTGTACAGTTCTAAGCCTAAGCAGGGACTGTTCATATGTGTGTATAGACACAGACACATATACATACACACAAACATAGGACCAAAGAAGTCAGCACAAGGTAGATTGCCAGCAGAACTTTCCAAATCCAAATGTGTGCAAATTTAATAAGTTAAAATTCCTACTAATTCATTTTTTTAGTACAGGAGACATCCAGTTGTCCAGCTGACAGGTTTTGCTTGGGCTACTGGAGTATGCTGGCAATCTGTGTCATACACCAAAATAGTACAGCTGGAGACTGTCCCACATTTCATTTCTTTCCTCAAGCTCCACATTAGCTGCCTTTACATTAACAATACTCCTGGAGTAATAATTGGCCCTAATGTCTGACCAAAAATATTGCCTAGATGAAGTATATTTTATCTTATTGAATATTTAGATTCTCTCATGCTATTATAGTTCACATCAGAGAAGCTTTTGCTCAGGAGAGAAAAGAGAATGAATAAAAATATCTGATGTCCTCTGAAAAGCAGGAATTGGTACCAAAGATGTTAACTTTCAGCAGTGTCTGTGACAGCTGTAGTGTGGGTAAGAGAAATCACCAGGACATATATTAAATCAGTGGAATCAGGAGCCACGGGACCTGTTAACATTGATGCTAACAGAACACTCTCAGTTACCAAAAGTGATTTAGGATGAGATTTAAAACTGCATCTTGCTTCCATTTAAAGCAGTGTCAAAGCTCTTGTTGTGTGAACAGGGCTGGGATGCCTGTGAGAGTATGAATCACGTTGCCAGAGTGCATCCAGAGGTGTCTGTAAAGGTGAGAAAGGCATGTGTGAAACTACCCAGGAAATCATAAAGACGAGGAGTTTGTATTTATCATTCTGTCATGGAGCACTGGAAAACTCTGGAAAGTTCCTGAATGGTTTTTCCATTGACATCTGGTGAATCTTAAATATGTATGTCCAGTTCTGAGACAGTAGTAAGCTTTAAATATGGAGAGGTGTTTTCTGTTTCCGTGTTAGGACAAAAGTGCACCAGTCAGATGGCAGAAGTATCGTCATGATTTATACATGAACATGTGCCACCTTTCCTAAGAACTGGAAAGAGAGAGATGGAAGACTGGCAGCACCATCTCCTGGCAGATTTAAGAAACAGGGACCACTTTGTGTCAGAAAGTAGGGCCAAGTAATTTCTTTGTGGATTTTAAAAAGACTGTGGCAGAAAGTAACTTCACAGAGTATATTCCCTCCCTAGGAAGATTAACTTTGTTATGCTTCAGGGAATAAAAGCATAATGTGTTATTATAATTATGGAGAATGCGTGCTCACAATTATGAAGAACAAATTCAGGTTGCTTCTGCCTTTAAAAAGCTCCCTCTTGTTGATCTCTCTGTTTTCCTTTATGTTGCAGTAATAGCAGATTTCAAAACTAGCACAGCAGGTAAGTCAGTCAGAAGACCACAAGAGACCAGAGAAGTTCCTTGCAGTCAGAAAATATTGGAATATGAATATTTCAATAGTTGTAGCCAAATTCCTGTCTTGCTGAGTAGGCAGGGGAAATGTTGGGAAAAGACTATTTATGAACTGCTGGATCACTAATGTGGGATGCTATTATACATATTTAGAAAGTGACAATAGGCCAAACAATGCTAAGTAAGGGTGAGGCCTTCGAAGTAATGAAATGCTGGGGGGAGGGGAATATTATCTATAGAGATAAAAGAGAGGAGACTAAGTCAGATGACTTGGTGAAAGACAGCCATGGAAGAGAACAGAGGAGAAAAAAGAGGTGAGAAAGAGAAGAATTAACAGGCACTTCAGAACTGGTATGCCACAGGAGTCCAGACCTCATTTATCAGAACAGTCTCAACCAGCAAGAGGGAGAAGACGTAACCTCAGTGATCAGACAGATCAGTCTTCTGCCTTGTCACTCCTGCAGACCTGTCTTGCTGTTAGGTCCCCCGATCCATGACATGAAACAAACACGAAGCCCTCCTTGTGTTACACAAGCAGAGATAATGTTTTGCTTCTGGGTTTTTTTTTCTGTGTTTTGGAGGTTATTTTACTTTGAGAAACTTCCAAGTGCTTTTAGGGATTTTTTTTTTTTTTTGCAGATGATTGGAAGAGACTTATGAACTCAGTCATTCCATCCTCCTCCCAAAGGAAGAACAATTCTTATAAGTCACCACACTTCCCAGGGCTTTGTCCAACATAGATTCAAAAGCCACAGGTAATAGGAGTTTCAATAATTCCCATGGGAAAATATGCAGCTTTATGCAGCCTACCTCTCCCACATGGCTGGGGAGGGGCTCTCTTATCTCTTTAGCTCAGAACCAAGATCAGGACTATTTCCTCAGGGGATCATTTACTATTCACACATTCACAAAACAAAGGTAATCCTGCATCTTCCTCCAGGACTTGCCACAGAATCCACCTTCTTCTCCAAGTGAACTACTAAACCCTATATTTTAGGAATCTCTCCAGTTAGTGGATTAACCTCTTTTATCAAACACTTGCTCTTAAACCCCTCTTCAGAACAGGGTTAGCTGCCCAGTTAGCTGTCACTACACATCTCCAGCTTTTGTTATTAACACAGGGAAATGTATTTTATTTGCTACGTATATTATATTGTTTTTGGGGTTTTTTTTTATTCCATGTGCTGTAGTTGTGCTATTCTTCACCAAAACACACTACATGCTCCTTCCCATTTATTTCTAATTATATCCCATGTATGTATCATATGCTTGTTTAGTCCCTAATTACCTTAATAAAATGGCTCCAATTCCTCTCTGAGGATAGGAAAGAGTGCATTTCTATCAATACTGAATATCAATGCACTCCAAAAGTGCTCTTGTACTGGACACGAGATGATATATTTGAATAAATAAATTAAAATAAAAAAATAAATCACACCCAGAAATGCAATCAAACTAACCTGCCAATACACAATAAATTATTGTTATTAATGTGGAATAAACAATATTGCCAAATTACACTTCTCACAATTACTATTATGTTATTATTAAATAACAACAGTCTAAACACTTTATCTAACAACTCCATTGTGATGGGCTCTGTCAAAACACAAATCACAGTTTATAACCCTAAAAATATTTACAGACAGTCAAGTGAGATAAGAAGTAAAGGGAAGAAACAAACCTAGTCAGTGAGAAAATTCAAGTGATAACAGAAAAATAAACCTTCTACCTGGCTTTCTGTTTCTTGCTTCACAAGTTACAAAATAGTGAGAGAGAGGAAAGTCCACCCATTGACAAAAAAATGGATCTGTACTGGGACCTCTGCAGGCCAATATATGACCTGAAAATAGGGATAAAGAGTTCCCAGATAAAACGAACCTATTCCAAAAAATTCCACCTAAAGTTGATTCTAAGACTTACAGAAAGATCCTGCAATATTAAATCACTTCTGATAAAATGGCAAATGAAAATTGATGTTTATAAATGCCAAGTATAACCTTAACCAAATGCAATGATGAGCACTTTTTTAGTTGTTACTAACTTGGAAAGGCATTTGGGAAAGCTGGTGGAGCATCACTTACCTGAAACCTCAACTCTGTACTCAGCAGAGGTCAAAAAATAAGAAAGTCACCAGAATCAAGAAATGGGTAGGGAAAAATTATATATTATGTGCTTCAGAATGGGTATACTATATCTAAAAAAACCAACCAAGACCAGAAAGAGGTAACCAGATTAAGCACAAACATGGAATAATCCCACACAAAGGAATAAGACACAAACCCCCCCCATGAAATCTCCAATTCAGAGGGTTATGATAGATCTCGTGAATTACATCAAAGTCATACAAAGCATAAAACTCATTAATAAATCATTTTCAAAGAGGATCTGATATTATTTCAATATTCTTAGTGTACCAGGTGCCAGAAGGTGAAACCCATCAACTGAACTGACTACAGAAGTAGTACTGGGAGATGTTAAGGCCGTGGTGGAAAACCCAAGAGACCTTCCTGAGTCTGTGTTCTGCTGCTGGAACACCATCATTGGCCTTCTCCCTGATCTGTTTCAAAATGAGGTGATGACTTACAAAGAGGTTCATGAACTAAGAATACACAAAACAAATGGTGACAGATTCTCTGCGGATTCTGTTCATCCAGGAAACTCAAGGATGCAGTAACTGAAATTCTAATTGTGGTGTAAATTCTTCCTTAAAACTTTCTTGGCATCTAAGAAGTGGATTGTATAAAATATTACATTATATTTTAAAAATTGTTTCTAGGGGAAAGATGAGAACTACAGACCATTAAAACTGACACCTATTCTGCACAGACTAGTACAAATATAATTAGTGCACATATGGAGAGATATGATTTACCAGGGAAAGGTCAACAAGGGTTTTGTTGACATTGTTCTTCCAAAGAGAAGTCTTGTCTTGTACACTCAGTATGAAGTTTTCTGAATGTGTCAGCAAGCACTTGGATAAGAGGGATTGCAGAGGTACAGTTTGCTGAGATTTTTCCAAATGACTTTCAAGACTTTCTTGCCAAAGGCTCTTAAGGAGACTAAGCAACCATGGGATAAGAGAGAAGATCCCAGCATGGATTAAAATGCAGTTAAAAGACTAAGTAAATGGCCAGTTTTCACAGTAAGATGCCACTAATGCACCTTCACATCTCTGTGCTTATTCATAAACAATTTGAATAAGGCAAGGAGTGACAAGACTAAGATTGCTGATGGTACTGTGTTATTCACAGAGGGAAAGAAAAGGTGTGGCTGAGAACTGCAGAAAGACCTTTCACTATTTGGGGCTCAATCATCCGCACTCATGGGAGGCACCTTATTGGCTCTGGCACAGGACTCGGTGGAGACACACAAGGCTCCTCTGAAGCCTCAGTCAGACCCTCTGTGTCATCTGGGATAGTGCTGGACACCCACATGGGGACAACTGAACACAGGCCTCAGTGCCTGGCAGGAAAATGACAGATGATCAAGAAGACAGACACATGTAAAATTAAACACACAGGGAAGAGACAGTCCTACATCACATGTGGAATAATGGTGTCCGAACTGACCACCAAACCGCAGGAGTGAGAGCTGGGAAGTTTAATGTTAGCTGTAGAACAGTGGCAGCTTAGCGGAGACAACACCACACTGAATACTAGAAATATTTAGGGACAATATTGAGAACAAGGCAGGGAATATTGTTATGCCACTTTATAAATCCACTGTGCTTCTGTCAGGAACACTGTATGCAGTTCCAGTCCCACCACCACAAACAGGAATAGCAGAAACGGTAAAGTTCATAGAATAACAACAAACACTTCCTTGGAAAGAAGAACAAGATTTCACTTGGACTTGTCAGTCTGCAAGAGAAGACTTACCAGACTGAAAGGGGATGTTGTGGAGCCCATGGAGTGGTGACTGGCACAGAGAAGGCAAAATCATTTTACTTCTTACTTTCCATCATCACATGGTGTCACAAACATCAGGAAAGCAAGGAAAGTGATTGTTCATACATACAGTGACACTCTGGAACTCCCTGCAATGGGATGTTATGGATGCTACAAGCTTACAAGCAGTAAAAGGTCACAGAATCACAGAATGGGTCAGGTTGGAAGGGACCACAGTGGGTTGTCTGGTCCAACCTCCCTGCTCAGGCAGGGTCATCCTAGAGCACGTGGCACAGGATTGCATCCAGATGGTTCTGCAATATCTCCAGAGAGGGAGACTCCACAACCTCTCTGGGCAATCTGTTCCTGTGTGTGGTCACTGCACAGTAAAGAAGTTCTTCCTCATGTTTGGGTGGAACTTCCTGAGCATCAAGTCAACTGGACAACTGTATGGAGGAGATACAGTGAGAGCTGCTTAGCAAGACACTACTACCTCCAATTTTGGGAGTCACTAGATGCAAATTGTTGGAAGTTCAAAGTGGACCCACTGGAAGCTTCCCCAGAAGTTTGGCTTGTAATCTTACCATCTTTGGGGACAAGAACTGGGAGACAACCTCTTGGTTTAAGCAGTATATCTGACCTTATGTTCTTATGAAAAATTGAAAAAGGAGTAATTCTATTGATGCTATTTAAGTATTTCAGGCTAAACAACGAGCAGCACGACTTAAGCAGGATGGGCAATGGGGATCTTTTTCTCCACTTTTGATGATTACATCACTTGCAATCATGTTTGCCACAGACATCTGCAAAAAGATTGAGGCAATTCTGGAGAACATTAACTGGAGCACTACAGCACAGCTGTAACTCAGGTATGTTTCCTGTGTTTTTGTCTCAGTAAGGTGTTGCTGTTTGGGAACAGTTGACTATGGATCCATCAATTAATATTTGTACTGAGGGCCACAATCCTCAATCGTGCTGCGAAAACTACACAAAACCTTATAAAGTCACCAGCAGAGTCGCTTGCATGGGAGGAGAAGCTGCAAACGTAGCTGTGAGCGGCACCACTACGTGTGCAGGACCCGAGAGCGCTGGTGTCCTGCCTGGGGGGATCCACAGCCCCTGCTCTCCCCAGGGACAGGCTGCAGAACCCAGAGCACCCTCCCTTTTTGCAGAGATCTGTTCCCACTCTGGGAGGCTGGTGAGGGGGCTGCGGTGAGGGGGCTGCGGTGAGGATGCCTCAAGAAAGTGAGTGCCCTTGGTGGGAAGAGCATTGGCAGCAAGTTGAGGGAGATGATCCTGCCCCTTCCACCCAACCCTAAAGAGGCCACATCTGGAGTGATGTGTCTAGTTGTGGCCTGCTCAGTACAAGAGAGACATGTAGCTCCTGGAGCAGGTCCAACAGAGGGCAATGAGGGTGATTTGGAGACTGGAGCATCTCTGAGGAAAAGCTGAGGGAGTTGGGCCTGTTCAGCCTCAAGAAGAGACAACTGAGAAGGAACCCTGTTGGTGTCTGTAAGTATCTGAATGGAGCCAGACTCTTCTCAGTGGTGCCAAGCAATATAACAAGAGGCAAAGGGCAGAAACTGATGCACAGAAGTTCCACTTGAACATGCGGAAGAACTTTAGTGTGTGAGTGACCCCATAATGGAACAGATTGACCAGAGAGGTTGTGGAGTATCCCTCACTGGAGATATTCCAAGAATCATCTGGACGCAATCCTGTGCCATGTGCTCTAAGATGACCTTTCTGGAGCAGGGAAGTTGGACCAGATGACCCATGGTGGTCCCTTCCACCATGGCCTAGTCTGTGATTCTGTAAAAGTCCTCACGGGCTGCCCGGGTCCGCCGCTCCCGCCCGGAGCCGCCTCTCCGTCTCCGGCTCTTGCTCCCGCCCGGAGCCGCCTCTCTGTCTCTGGCTCTCGCTCCCGCCCGGGGCCGTCTCTCCGTCTCTCCGTCTCTCCGTCTCCGACTCCCGCTGCTCCCCCCCGGCGCCTCCCTCAGCACCGCCCCCCCCGCCCAAGATGGCGGCCCCGCCCGCCCCCACAATGCCCCGCGCGCAGCCGCCGCGCTTCCGGGTGCGGGCCCAGGAGGGCGGCGGGCCCGGCGCGGCGGGCGGAGGGTGAGGCTGTCCCGGACGGAGGGTGAGGCTGTCCCGGACGGAGGGTGAGGCTGTCCCGGACGGAGGGTGAGGCTGTCCCGGACGGATGCGAACGAGCGGGCGGCCGGTGCCGGAGGGAGCCGCGCCCGGACCATGAGGCTCCGACTGTGGCTGGTGCCGGCCCTGGTGCTGCTGTGGGGGCCGAGCGGGCTGGAGGCGCTGGGGCGCCCGCGGCGCTCGCAGCGCTACGGTGAGGGCAGGGCGCGACCACGGCAACCGCGGGGGAGGGAGGGAGAGAGAAGGGGAGAGACCACTGCGGCGGGGCGGGGGGATGGGGGGACACCCGCTCCTCTGGGAGGGCTCAGTGATGGGGTAACGGGTGCGGTGGTGAGAGGGGAACCCCTGGCTCTTACAGGGGTTACGGTGATGGGTAATGCGAGGGGCGGGGGCAGAGGGCACACCCACCTCTGCCAGGGCTCAGTGGTGGGCAGTGCGTGGGGTGAGGAGAGACCACCCCCTTTAGCTGAAGGCATCGCTGATGGGCAGCGTTTGGGGGCCACTGCTGTCTGCAGGGGGCCCGTGAATTCACACTCGAGTTCTGCTATAGAGTTTTTCTCACAGGCGTTTGTGTGCTGTACGGCGGGACAATCACAGAACGGGTCAGGTTGGAAGGGACCACAGTGGGTCATCTGGTCCCGCCTCCCTGCTCAGGCAGGGTCATCCTCGAGCATATGGTACAGGATTGCGTCCAGATGGTTCTTGGAATATCTCCAGTGAGGGGGACTCCACAACGTCTCTGGGCAAAATCATATAAATGGTTTCCCTTCATAGCTCTGGAGAGTCGCTGCCAGAGCCTGAAGCCATTGGAGCTGAATGTGACCTCTCGAAAAGCTTGACGTGTGGGGAGAACCCGCTGCCTTATTTAACTTCTGCAAACAGTTTTGCGTCTAAGCTTTCGCTTTGCAGTGAAGAAGTTGCAAACTTCTGTTCGATAAACAAAAGCTTATCACTGAAATGGCAGATGAGCTCTTGTGAGAGGCAGTGGTCATGTCTGACCCAGCCAGTGCTGCCTGCTCCAAGTCTCTTTTCTTGGCTTAGATCTCTCAGCAGATTTTCCTACAGGCATCCAGGCTGCACCTCTGTCCTCCTCTCCCACACCTGAGGTGGACTTGTGGTTCTGGGCAGACCTCAGCAGTTGCTGACTGCAGGAACCTGGGGAGGATGGGATTCAGTGGTGGATGCTCCGGGAAGTATAAAAGAAACAAACACAGTGTCTCCTTTCAGCATCAGGCAGGTCAGGGAGGCCCCGGAACAGAGGTTGTATCTTGGGCTGTCAGATCTTTATGCCTTCTAAAGGACTTGTGTGTTATGAATTTGTGTAGCCTTTATCTGACAGCTTTTGTGTTCTTGGCCTATGTACCACCATACCTGCACTATTCAGTTTTATGAAATACTGCATAGAGGAAGAACTCTTTTCTTCTGTTTCTAGGTTTTGACCATTTCTTCTGTCAGAAGTGGTCAGCATGGAAGAATTATTCATTTTCTTCACACCGTCAGTGACTTACAGACCTATGTAATTTGCCTCTTTTGTACTAACTTTTTTTTTTTAATCAGAAAATATTGGTCTATATAATAATTTTTAGTATGGGGAAAATAATTACTTAATTTCTTACTTTTTTTGATACACTCCATATCACATGAAGTATATTTTTATTTATTTGAGATGAATGACCAGGGCTGCAAGGAAGTATTTGTGATTCAAAGGTAGCATGGATTTATAGCAATGAATGCTTTTGATTTTGTTTTCTTTCTGATGTTTAATAGTCACTCCAAGCTCCCTTTTCTTTTTGGCTTTTTTTTGGAGTGGTAATAACTGTACTGAAATAATTTGCTGTCTAGATTTATTTTCCTCCTGTGTTATTTCACACATTGAATTTCATCAAATGCTTTGTTCTGTTGTTCAGTAAACTAAATATGCAAAAGCATTTTGTGAGGGAGCTTGAAAAGACCTGGTGTGCTACATTAACTGTTTTATTTGCCCACACACTCCTGTTCTCTCAGAATGCTGATATATACGAGGCACTACTTTCCTAGTAGCTTCTTTAGCCACAAGTTTAGTACCTCACACTTTGTTGTTATTATTATCTGTTTTTCAGATAAGGACATCGAGCATATTTGTTGATTAGGCCCCTGGATGGTACCTGGAGTGGAAATTGGTCCTTTCAGGCCACCTGAAGCAACACCAGTAGCACTATACTTTTGTATTACTAGTTGACCAGTTATAGTTTTGCAGTGCTTTATAACTCTTGGGTTAATACATTCATATCCTGTTGATTTATTGGTAATTTTCTTGGCTTGTTTTAAAGCCTCTTTTCTTGAGTCTCAGAAGCAGGTCTTTAAATATATCCTGTCAAGACAAGCGTTCAGGGAGCTTTTCAGTCTCCTCTGCAGTAAATGCTGAAGTCAGTTACGGCCTTACTTTTTGGTGCTGGCCTTTAGCATCCATTCTTGGGGCTATAGTTCCAGCTTACTTGTTTTACAGCCCCTTTGGTTATTTAGCTGTGTGGTTTTCATAAAATAAAAAAAATATTTAAAGTATTAGCTTTATGCCTTTTACAAGGTGCTTTTCAAAATACCTTGGCTTACTTTATTGTGGTTTTATGTTCGTCTGTTGCTGGAGTTCTGTTGTTGTCATCTTACACACAGCTTGGTTTGCTGAAATACCATCTTTTCCTTCTAATAATTTCAGCTCTATTATTTTGAAAGCTCTGTTTAACCACAGCTTGAGTTTTAGGAACTGAAATCAGATTTCCGGTGAGCAGTATCCTTAAGGAAGTTTCAGGAACTAACACTTCATGATTTCTATTAAAAACTTTTTTGCTTATTTCTCTGAGTTCAGTTTTTCAGAAAGGGAAAAGAAATATAATACAGTGAAAAAAAGAATTTGACAAAGAATAGAATATGTAGATAAAAAGATGTGGGTCATTTTCCATCTTTTTTCAGCTGAAGTAATCTTAGGGTGTGGTGCTCCAGCAGTCTAAACTGATGTAAAATGGGACTGCCAGAGTCCTGGCCTCAGCTTTCTGATCCCTTCCCCATTCCTGTGAGCACATTCATGGACCTGAGATGCCCAGAAGCTAATCTCTTTTTTTCCCTTGTTGGGGAATTTTTTGTTGTTGTTTTTTGTTTTGTTTGTTTGTTTGTTTGGGGGTTTTGTTTTGATTTCGGTAAGGAGTAGAGTGTCTGCATTCCAGTATTTTCTCTTTGCAGAGTCCATTCCCTGGAGCAGCTCACGATGTGACTGTCCAAGCACCTGCCCCTTGGTTTTGGGGTACTGGTTGTGCTCCATGTGAGGGATGAAGGCAGGATGGTGTCCACCTCAGTTTGCCTTTAGGCAAACTCTTTCTAATAACATTGACATCAGGTATTCATTTCTGGGAGAAGTGGGACTCTATTTGTCAATACAATGACCGATATTATAGTTTTTTCCTGAAAAATGAACATTAACTCTTTCAAAATTTTTCTCTTTGTTGTCGTTTATCTCTGAAGATAACCTTTTATAGCTGTGAATATATCTGAATGATAACAGAACTTAAGGAACTTTAAAAGAGTAACAGTGCAAAGACCCAGCTTGGGTGCTGTTCAACAGGTCACTGAATATATCTAAAGAGCTGCCTGAGAGTGTATTACAACACAGTGGAACTAGTTGTGTGCTGCCACTAAGCAGTGTACATCCAGGATTGCCCACAACAGGATCTGCATGTAAAATGGATCTTACTCTACTGTTACCTCTTTTGAATGAGGACTTTTCATCACAAGCCTGGTAGGGAACTAAAACAAGATGGTTGTTCCTATCCTGGGCAGGTGACATTCTTTGAATCACCCACTGACTGTCTTTTTCTACATGTCAAATTGCACTAATCAAATCTGAGACAGGTAACCTGAGCTTCACTACTTTTTTTCTCCGCACTGCTGAAATACCACACAGAAGTCAAACCAAACTGCATCAGCTGAAGAAATGGGCCATTATAAAAGGTTTGGTACAAACTTTAGTAATGCACATCAGAAGACTAGAATTTACAAGTTGTTGAGTGAAAAAAACCAAATGGTAGTGGTATTGATGAGTAAACTGGGGGAGCTGAGTGACACAGAGGGCAGCATAAATTGATTTGCAGTCAGTTTGAATTCTCCTTCACACTTGGTGTGACAAAAATGCCGGAGGTCCGTAAGGCCAGGAGCGCAAGTGACTGCCCAAGTGTTAAAGGGTTGGAAATTCAGCTCAGTGTCAAGAATGTGCAGTGTGGTAATTAGTGACAAAATCTTTATGCAAGATTAAATTTCATCCTGCTGGACTGAAACTTCTGTGGGAGATTAAGGAATAACCTACGTGAGGGTCAAATGATTCCTTTTCCCAGCATAGTTTGCCTTTTTTGTTACTGCTTCTTATCCCATTTTGATATCCCTTGAAGTAAGATGACTATTTTAGATGCAGCTAGTTTTGCAGTTTGACCCCACAAGCTGAAGGTTGAGAGTGTCTCATCATGCGCCACGTGGAGGAGAATTCAAGAACGCACAATCCCGCAGCATATGGTACCTGCCTGGGATGCTGTGGGATTATTTCAGAATCATTGCAGGAATTTGTTGATGCAGTGTCTTTGTCTCCATATAAACAGCAAGTGCTTGGTGTAGACATGGCCTTATTGAATTCAAGGTATCAATGTAATTTTTGTGTCGTGGGTTAGCAGTCTTTTCAGTGGAATTACTTAATATCAAGGTTTTCAAGCACTTTTCTGAGGTTTGTTTTCTTTTGTTCATGTGAATCAGTGTTTCCATTTCCAACTGAAAAAAAAAAAAGTGATTGAAGTGTAATTTCTGAGAGAAGTACTCGAAGTCAACAAAAAGAAGAATGTCAACACTAGATTAAATTCTACTTAGTAAGAATTACCTTTAACTATTGCAAGATTTTTGTAATGGGAACATAATCCAGGGCTCAGCCTGAGTTTGGTTTTCAGTATTGCCAATTTGTTCTGACCTTTAAGCAGACAAAAACTAAAATTCTTGTTTGCACTTAAGGTTTGGGGTGGTTTAATTTTCCTTCCCCTCCCACTGTAGAACCTGACAACTTCACTACTTCTGTGTGTTGCTGATAGCAGCAGTGACTCATCTCAGCTTCACGCTTTTGCCACTCTGGAATTTTTGTGTGCGTGTGCAGAAGCCCCAGTGTGGCTGGAAGGGCCAAGCGAGGAAGTGCAGCCAGGCAGCTCCTCAGCCCGGAGTTCTGGTTGTATTCAAACATTGCATTAGGATTTAATTGTGCCTTTAGTAGTCGGTAAGAGATTTATCCTTGAGGCAGAAGTTTATATTTAACTTTGATTATAAACAGGTTGATTCCCCCCCCCAGTTTTTTTATAAACTGCAGGAGTCTGAGTTTGCCTAATTTCCCAGACTGATCATGGGAAGTACTTTGCTGTGAAACCAAGAACCAGGTTTCTTTAACAAAGAGCAGTTTATCCTGCGGTCCTGTTCTTCAAGTTTTATGTGCAACACACAAACTTGCTTGTTTAGGGGATATCCTGTAACCCTCTTAATAGTTCTAATGGTATTATGTCTTTTATTCTTGCAGGTTCATGTGACAGTACTGCCCATCTTTATGTCACTTATGCCCTTTATGTCACAATAGCCATCCCTGTCTTCCTGTGCTGCTCTTAATATGCATTATTTGTACCTTTTCTCCTCCTCGATACTTGTGTTTTTAACCTGTGTGTGTGCATGGACTGGGAGTGGGAAGGGAAGGGGGCTCTGTTATGCAGAGAGGCACCTACAGCTACCACCCACTTGATGTTGATCCATAATTACTGAGGTGTTGCATAAGAACATGGTATCCCTTGGTTTCCTTTCTTACCTTTTCAGATTGTTACTGAAATTGTAAAGTTCTGCCCCTCAGTACCTGTGACGTGCCTTGAATTTTGGAGGGTCATGTTTGAGTCCGAAGTCACATCCACAAGGAGAAGAAATGGAGTCGGAAGTGGAGAAGGGGTTGGTCTCACAAGCGTAGTGTAGACAGTAATTAGTCTCTACTGAGAGTCGGCTCCAATCAAACCTATTTTGTGACACAACAGGATTTTGTGATGTGGTATCTAAGCAAAGTGAGGCTTGCAGTTCTTTTGAGAGCCAGACAAATTATCTGTTTCCAAAGAACACTGCATCCTGTGACTTTCTGCAGGATATATGAAAGCATGTGATTTGGGGGTGTGTTGAATTGGGTTTTACTGAGCATCAAGTCATATGATGGTATTTTGGTGTAAGATGGAATGGCCTTACTGCCCTTATTTCACTTTGACCATGAGGATGTTAATTCATTGGGCTTCCTTGACATTTTTAATAATGTCAATATTTGAGCAGGTTATTGCATTCTTTTTTTTTTTCCTGAGAAGTGGTCTGCTGCCCTTTATAGGACAGACTGAGTTATTAAATCAAGTAGATCCAATAGTATAAGTTTTGTTCCTTATTGGTCCCTTTGTAAGACATATTCAGGGAAGGAGATAATTGGCAAGGTTGGAAGTGTGTGAGGTAACGTGTAGGAGCCATTGTGGGTATTCAGCTGTTTTCATAACCACCAGAAATAGCAGTTTAATTATCTGTACAGCTTCTGCTAAACAGAATTTGCACCCTTAGGGCAATACTCCCACTGCCCAGAAACAGATGTCTGCTTTACTGTAGGGAAAAAACTTTGGAGTAGTATAAAGGTGCAGCTACATGAACAAGTTTTTCCTGAGAGGAGCTAAAGAGTGTTTAGAAGCTATTAGCTTTTCCATGATATCCATCACTGGGCATGTCTGAATGTGTGATAAGCAGAGCGTGGTTTGCCCTGTGTGACTGCAGAAGTGCTGTGGAGGAGCTGCTGGACGGTAGCTCGGCAGTGTGAGGGCTGGGTAACCGTACCCCGAGGCCTCGTCTGCGCTGCTCACTAACTGAATCTGGACACTGTGTTTTCTCACATGGTTTAGCCAGTTTGGTGTAGGTGGGACTGAGTCAAAAACACGCCTTCTAAAACATTTGGGAGTGCAGACATGGCTGGCCATTCTTACTAACAGGTTTGTCTAGAAATGTGCTTAAACAGAGTGTAAAGCTTAATCTTGTTAAGGTCCATAAGAATGCTGATGTGTTTGGTTCTTGCTTTGAACCTGTTTCTCACACAAGTTCTTCTGTTTACATGTACTTGATGAACAAAACAGCAGCTACTCTGGTGGAAACAAGTAAACATGATTTATCTAAACTGTTAAAAGCATGGGCTGTTCTATGTGGGGTAAGTGTTTCAATTCACTTTGTTTTCTGTCTTTGGCAATGGCTCTGTACCAGATATACTGGAGAAAGATGTAACAGCATGTGCAATGAGCTGTTATGGAACAGCTTTCCCACAGCTGGACATTCTCAACACTTCCTCTTCATCAACAGTCTCCTAAAAGCAGTGTAAACTGTTAAAGAGAAGATACCCACAAATATTTAGGCATGACTGCATCACCTCCTGCCTCATGAAGACGGTTTGTGTGCCCAGTTGAAATATGAATATGTTTGCCTTCTCTATTAGCAGTCCCTGGAATGGTGCTGCAGTCAAACCATCCCACTGTATGGCAGCCAGTGAGCAGCTGTTACCACAAACACAAGGGCAGCTGTTTTATGTGGGGTGATGGAGACCTGCTTTAGCTGATGTGGTTCAGGTTGGAAGGACTCCAGTCCATGTTTCCTGGTCTAAATTCTGACTGAGGTTCTGAATTATGTTTCAAGTGACTATATTTGGTTACTTTAATTAAAGTATTTTAATGTACTGAGAAGAGCGTATAAAAATAAATAGTAACAATAAGGAATATGGAGCCCTTAAACTATTCAGTCACTCCCCAGCTGAATCAGAAAAATTGTTATTAGTTAACTGCTCGTAAGCTTTTGATAAGTGTTTGATACCCACTGGAAATCAGCTTGAGATCAGTACCCCGTGCCACACGATGTGCAGGCTGGAGCCCTTTTTTGGGCATATGACAATGATTTCACACTGCAAAATCCTCCCGTGTGTGTTTGCTGTGCTTGTTCTAGGACTGCTCTCTGTAGGCTTGTCATCCCATTCCAGTGCTTTTGATAGAAGATTTATTTCTGCTTAGATTCCCTTTGGGATGGTTGGAGAAATAACTGTAATCATTCCTGCAAACCCCTCTGATTATCTTGTGGTCATTTTTAAATCCTGAAAGTATTATTTTTTTTAATATTGTTTGATCGTTTGGTTTAGCTAGAGACATTTTCTATCATGAGATAATTGTGAAGAGAGTTTAAAAAAATATTAATTATATCTTCTGGGTTAAAACTTCATGCTTCTAGATAAGCCTAACCTTTCTATAAATAATGCAGTGCAAAAGAATTCTTATGAAATGGCTGACTTGCCACATTTACTTGTTGATTTCCGGGCAATAGATGGGGCATGAGATCATGGGAATTTACTGTTGTGCTTATGAAAGCTGAGCTGGTTGGAGAAGGGCGACATTGGTATTTGAATTGGTAGCTGAGCACTGGAAGAGAAACCTCTTCTTTTGAAATACATGCAGTGGCCTTGAACTCCTTGATCTCAGCTCTTGCCCAGCACATTCTTGAGCTCTTTGCTGCTGTAGCCTGCTGCAATGCCCAGTTTATTTAAAGGATACTTGTCTGTGTTAAGTCTGAAAGTCTAGTGCCAGGGGGCTTTTAGCCCTGAAACAAGGTGATAAAAAAAAGAGGGAATGTTTGGTGAGTTCAAAGTTGGGGGCAGAGGAAGAGTCACTGCTGTGGATTTCTTCTCAAGAGCTTCGGGATATCATCTTTGTCACTGATGTTTCTTCTCTGTCTCTCTTGCAAACCTGAGATGTTTATGTTCTTGGGAGATTCCCATGCAGGAAAGAAGGTGTAATGAGGTGAAGGCTGGTGACAATAAATAATTGGGATATCAGGACGAAATTAAGATTCTCCAAAAAGACAGGAATGCAGAAATCTAGGAGGGGCTGGAAGGGAAGGAACCACAAGAAGGTGGTTTGGGAAAATCTGAGTCAGCTCAGTGTTGTTGAAGCCCATGGAAAATGGCTCTTGGACCATAGTGAAGATAATGAGGAAGGAATGCCAAAAAGATTTTCAGACTTGAGTAAAAAGTAGTCAAATATATGCTTGTTGTGGCTCCTGTCCATAGACTGCTGTACAATTGGATTCTGTACAGTTCTGTGTTTTGTTTAAAATAATAACACTTCAATAAGCCATGGCCATGAATTAATTTTTCACAATATGAACATGATACAGAAAAATTTTGGTTTGAACGTGTTACCAATATATTTTTTCCATGTCTGTCTAGTACCATAATTAGTTAACAGATTTATGTCTAGGAGCAGCATGTCTTAAGCCTCTACTTATGTCATAAGTAAAATTAAAAGCAAACAAATTTAGGAAGGGTAAGAGGAAATATGAACAAGTGCATTCTTGTTTCAGGGTTACAGGAACTAGGAGTGTCCTGTGTTTCATTTGTTACTTCAACAGAATCATCTTATTCATCTTCATGAACTTTTTAGGTCTTGTTCTTACTATCCTTCCTGTGTCTCTGTGAGGCATTTCCAGAGGGGGGTTCGTGTATATTGAGGTGGAGCAGGACTTCTGAACCCTAATTTTTTTTAGCAGACTTTTCAGTTCTGTTGCCATGAAACAGAAACATTTTGTCTGGCCATAGTGGCAACTGCATCTTGCTCTTTGGCATGACTTTCCCTTGGTTCTGGTCTGTACTTTGCAGGCAGAGGTGGAAAAGGACAGAAATAGTGTCTTGTAGCTGAGTTTGTGCCTCTCAGGCAGACCTGGTCCTTGGCAAGTCCCCAAACAGTACAGCAGTGGTACCACATCTTTGTTTCATGCCCCATATGCCACATGCTTGGTTTGTATCAGAAACCAGTGCTATCTTGTATATCAGCATTTCATTGAGGGGTCTGCTCTAGCTGTGGTGAAAGAATCTTGAGTTTAATTAAAATAATTTAGAACTAGACAATTTAATTACATTTTAGTTTTTTTCCAGAGTTGATTTCCCTGGCTGTCCCTACCCTCCTCCTCGGTGGTTCTGGATGACGGCAGGTGCCAGACCATAAGCAATGAATTATAATGGGCGAAAAGGAGTACTTTGGGGGGTTTTAGGTATTTGCTCACTGCATGGCTCTAGTGAACCAGCTCTGCAGCACTAAGGATGAAGGCACTGCCCAGTGTGCAGCAGCTGGGCACATAGGGGAAAAACCCCACAACACAAAGCAAGGTGAGGGAAACTTGCCTTTGAGTATCACCCGAAACGCACGGTAATCGATTGCAGGTGCTCCCGACCTGTGGGTGGTGAACAGAAATCAGGAAATCACAACTGCACTGCCCTTCCTGTGTTGCTCAACGGCCGGGGAGGAGCAGCCGAGTAGGGAGAAGCCTGGGAACCGCTGCTTGGTGGCTTCTGCTGCCCGAGAAAGCAGCCGTGTCGCCCGCCTGTCGCTCTGCTAGTGGGTCTGGTACAGGGCCAGGAGGGCCGTGAGGGTCTTCTTTGCTTCTGCGGCTCCCTCACTTCAGTGTACACAAGCACATGTGCACATGTACACCGGTGGTTAATTCTCCCCACCCACCCCCTTTCAAAGGAAAATTGCCTTGCCCTGATCAGTGCATCCATTTTTAAAGCTTTCTTGGGCTTTAGAAGCGTGGATTTGGGGATAAATTATGGTACTGAGTGCTAGGTTTAAAAAAATCCACATTATTTCAAGAGCTATACTTTATCTAGATTTCAGTGTGGCAATCTTGGTTTGTTGCACAAGAGCCAGTAAACCAGCTTATTAGTGGTGCTGCTTACTTTAAAAGTCCAATAAAACATGTGAGGTTATTTGGCTGGGTGGTGTAAGCTGGTGATGAGGGGCTCTGGAGGAAGGCCATCTTCCTTAACAAAATAACCACTTTGGTAGCTATCAGGTCTGGTTTAGAAGCATAGCTGGAAATGGAGGGGAAAGAAACAGGGAATTTTTAAATAAAGAATGTCTGGATGAGCACTTCTATATCTTGTAAAACATGTCTAAGTCCTCATCTAGTGCTGTGAGCAGAGCAAGCACCCCTGGCTGAGAACGAAGACAGTGATGTGGGAATAAGGGCCTCTGATTAAGGCTGTAAATAGCAGCTGATGGAAGTGAAGGTGGTTGTCAGGTGTCCCACTGAGTGGTGTGTGATCCAGAGAAGGAAGAGTGTTGATGGGTGCTCTGGCAAAGGAATGCCTTAGGAAACAGCTGCAGGCTTTATCAGCAAGAGTCAAACACTGTTGGCAGCCCTCACAGTGCAGGTGCACTTGTTAATGGTGGAAACATCTGCACAGTATTGACTTGAATTTGTAATTTGTGTGCTGCTCCCCACAGGAGTTCAGGCATTCGGATTCCTTCTTCTGAACAAGTTTTCATGGTCTGGGTAGGGAAATCAAAGGAGTTTTGTATGGTGGTAAGGTATTGGGAAAGCAGGGTGCCTGGCAGTGCATCATATGAGGTGCCTTGTTAGTTCTGATTGATGATGCTATGCAGATATCTGTTTTCTGGCTACTGTTGGACAGAAAGGTAAAAAATGCAGTCCCAATCTGGAGTTAATTTGGTATAAGTCTCGTAGGTTAAACTTCCTTAGATTCATGTGGGGACCAGCCAGTGAGGAGAGTGATTCACCCAGAGAAATGGGGACATTGTCCACCATCTAGTTTCTGCGGGGCAGCCAGGGAGGGCATTAGCTCTGCATTGTTGTGGCAGTAAAAGTGATGGGTTGGTTGCTCAGAAATTGCTACAACAAGTGAACTAAACTCTTGGTTTTTCTCTCTCAGACTGTGTCTTGTCTCACTCTGATTTCTAGTTGACGACGCAAAATGTGCCTTTACAAAAATGTACAATAGTTATCCTAAAATTAGAGCAAACTGTAGTCTTGCTGCTGAAATGGGTGGCTCTGGTTTGCTCTTTTTTTTGTGTGTGCATTTGGAAAGAGAGTCTTTTTAAACTAAAACTTTCCTTGTTGGTGTTCCAGACACAGTTGAGTCCATGCTTTCGGACTATGACATCCTTTCTCAGTCCAGCATCCAGCAACACTCACTGAAGAAGAGGGACCTCCAGCCTGAGACACACGTAGAGAGGCTCTTAAGTTTTTCAGCCCTGCAGAGGTAATGAAATGAAGTAGCACAATATTTTTCTTCAGTTTTTGCTTAACAATGTGTAGTTTCAAACCCAGAAATATATATCTTGTTTTCTGTCATGATGGCCAGTTCTTCTTAGTCATCTCCATGGTTATATGACATCAGAGATACACAGAGGAAAAGGGAAAGTAAGTTACATTGTATTGCTCTGATTGCTGAAGTGGCAGTGATTTAGGATTTCTTTTGCTTTGTTCTGGGCTTTAGTTTCATGTAGATTACTTCCACTGATTGGATTGGATCCTGCTTATACCTCATGTGGCAACATTGTCGTACTTCTTTACTGTCCTCTGGTTCTTGAAAATCTCAGCCTTCAGTTTGGGCAGCACATGTGTGTTGCCCAGGAGATGTATTTTTTTTCATGGAGGTTTAATCCTCTTTGTACTGAGTGTAAATTTCCCATTAAATAAAACACTTCTAATCTTTTTTGTGATATTGTTGTAGCAAGATGGGAAATAGAAGCACAGGTGAAAGGGGAAGGAGAGATAGAAGGGATCAGGCATGACAATTCTAGGGATGTTATTCTGGAAGTCAGAAAAGTGCCTTACAGGCATTTGGATGCTGAAATTGTTAATCTAAAGTGGGACGAGGATGAGAATAATGCTTTATATTAACAAATGTACATCGATTTTGTTACCTGACATCTTTGTTTACTGTGTTCTCATATGCCTTCCCCTTTGTCATTTACAACTGTCATGCAAGTTGTGCATAATTTTTGAATTTCGAAATGTTGTGGGGAGAGGAAATTTTTAAGTACCAAGTATAAAAGGTTAATGGGATCAGATGTCTGACTGTCCCTGTTTTGTACTGCCTCACGCACCCTGACTTTATGGTGAGGTTGCAATACTGCCAGTGATGATGACAGAATGATTGCAGAGGGGCATGCCAAAAATCTTTGACCCAAAGCCCACATAAACCAAGAGCCCATAAGGCTTCTTATAGAGAAGGTTTTCCATTTACTTCTTGGGATAACCTTTACTTTCTGTGACAATATATTTTTAAAATATTTACAGTTACGAATTTTAAAGTATATGTTTTTGTAGCCTGCTTATCAGACTTAATGCTTTATAACGTCTTTTGGACCCTCAGTAAAATGGTGACTGAATGTATCTGTTATGTGCATACTTTGCTTAAAAGTAAATGTAAGTAAATTCTCTTACAGGCACTTTAAATTATACTTAACTGCAACTGCTGAACACTTTTCAGAAAAATTTCAAGCATTAATTGTGGATGGTGAAGGCAAGGAAAAGGAGTATCGTGTTCAATGGCAAGACTTTTTCACTGGACATGTTGTTGGTTAGTATGAAGTAGACTGTGGGTCAATGCTGAGAAACCACAGCTTTGCACAAGTCTCTTGGCCAGAGTAAATGATATATTTTCCTTATTTTTGTCAGATACAATTAGGATGAACAAATAAACTTAATCCTTATGTCCTTTGGGTTTTCTGGTTTTGTTTTTGTGGTGTGTTTGGGGATTTTTTTTTTTTTTTTAGGTTTGATGGGTGGTAGGGTTTTTTTGAGCTATTACACCAATGTCCTAAGATAGGACTCCTGTGTTTAGTTTGGCAGAACACAAAAGTATAATTTACTCAAGCAGTGCCTTGCAAATTATAATTTATTTTTTTAAATTATAATAGTGGCTTTAATTCCAGCTGGAATGTGAGACTTGTTCTGTGTCCCAGAACACAAAGCCAAAGTAGAGGTGATGCAGTGCTGCCCAGATTGCTCAATTAAAAGATTTACAGATAGTTCTTTGTAGATTACTTTTCTGTAAATAAAGGGTATCTCACTTAACTTTTGTCCAGCCCTAATGCTTCTGCTAAATTGTTTTTATTTCTGTGTTGTCTGTGTGATGTGGTGAATCTTTTCCACTGGAGTCCAGGCTGACGCCGTGAAACTGCTGAGTGATAATAGTTAGATGCACACTGCTTTTGTTGGCAGAAATATTCTGTGTCCCATTACTAATCCCCAGAGCCATCTCAACACTTTCTGTAAAATTAAGAGTTACATCTGAGTCTTGTTGACTGTGACCACTGAGAAGTAAAAACTGGGGGGAGGTGTTGGTTCGTTTCTTTTTTCCTTTGTACTGAACAGTTCTTCAGACACCAAGGAAGGTAATTTGGCATGAAGTTTAGAAACAATTAAAAAAACTCTAACAAACAGTGTAGAGTGCATGCAAGCAGAGCTGAATTAACTTATTTCTTCCTTGCTTATGTTAAAGGAGAGCATAATTCCAAGGTTGTGGCACATATTGGGGATGAAGATTTTACAGTGCGAATCAATACTGATGGAGAAGAATACAATATCGAGGTACTCTTTGCTGTGGGAAACTGTATTCAAACGATCATTTTCTTTCCCTGCGGGTACTTCTTTTTCTAGTTAGTCACGTTGACACCTCTGTAGCTCAGACTAGACTTGGTGGTGGTGTTTGTTTTTGGGGTGAGAAGGGAGGAGGAAGGGAAATGTGAAATCAATGTGACTGTTGCAAATGTAGACTTTTATTAGTGACTGTTGCAAGTGTTGACTTTTATTAGTGACATTCTCTGATGGTTGTATGCTTTAGATAGATCAGGCAGAAGGTATGTTTTAAAGAGGAAAAGGTTTCAGAAGCAGAAATGGGTAACGATTGTAATTAGTGGTAATCGTGTCTTTTAAACTAACAAACTGTGTGGCAGTCTGAGCAGAGTCGAGGTCTGTGGAGCTTTCTAAAATTTTGGCTGTGTTATGTTGTGAATTTTTTCCTCTTCTTAAAGCTTCATTTAAAAATCTGCTGTTATCTTAGAGCTTCATTTGTAAATCTGATATTTTTTCCAACTCCCTTGTTTTTCACCATTTTCATTGTTTGTCTTATTTTAAACTGTTGGTTAAAAAATATATTCAACAAGTTTATAATTAGAGACTATCCTAATGACTCGTTCAGTGCAGTATATTCCTGGACACAAGCAGTATTAGAATGTTTGAATGACAGTAATTATGGCTGAGTGTTAGATGGATATTGTAATTGTCTCCAAACCCAAGGATATGCGGAATCTTGGGTAGACCTGAGAAATCTAGTCATGTGAAAGTATAAAAATGGGATTAAAATATCCAAATCACTCTACTTGTGTTTTACATTATGAACATCCAGTAGCTGTTTGACTGTGATTTAAAGTGTTTTTGTGTCTGTGGTCCAGAGCAGTGAAAGTGCATCCAATCCCTTGCTCCTCACTGTCTGTGTCTGTGCAGCTGAGGGCAGGCAATGGTGTGCAGGCTCCAGCTCACTGGGGGTGTCCCCAGGTCAGCTTTGGCCCCTGAGCAGCCCTGGGTGAGATGATGCCTGTTTGCAGTCAGAGAGGGTGCATGCCACAGTCTGTTCCCAAAAGGCAGCACGGACAAAGCTGCTCCACTGTTGCCTGCTTTTGTTTTCATGGTGCTTCTGTATCATTTGGAAAGGTTATGGACCACCTGTGCCCTCACACCTTACCTTAGCATGTGAAACGCTCAGTTTTGGGCTGCAGACGTGTGGCTGCTGGGCTGGCACAGCCTTCATGTTTTGTGACTTTTTTGCTGTGAATTGAAAGCACAATATGCTAAAAAATAGCCATCTGAAGTTGCAAGAGTGCTGCCTGAGGGCCAGAGGAGACCCACACCCAGGTGCTCTGTGTTGAGGATATGGGCAGTCGGTGCTGCTTGGCCTTGGCCAAAGAACAGACCCTGACCATGCTGTGTTTGTTGGTGTTGCTGTAGTTGTTACGTTCAGATAAAAACAGGACATGTCAGTAAAGTAAAAACTGCTCTGTTAAGATGATCTCAGAGTTTTGGATGCCCGTGTAGCATAAGAGAGTTGAATTCTGTTGGCTTTCTTGGGGATGTCATTTTATCAGTAGACCTGTTGCTGTGGATGAGGTTATCATAGTCCTGTGCATTTGTGCGTGTACACAGAAAGCTCTGGGGGTTTGATGGTACATATCTATAATTTTTTACTTACCTAGACTTAGTCTTTGCATTCACAGTGTTCCTA
>JAWWLV010000121.1:99821329-99864447 GCA_035041135.1 Platyrinchus mystaceus | reverse complement strand
AGCTCTGGGGGTTTGATGGTACATATCTATAATTTTTTACTTACCTAGACTTAGTCTTTGCATTCACAGTGTTCCTAACTTCTTCTTGTGCTGTTAGCCACTGTGGAGATTTGTAGATGATGTGGAAGATGAAAGACTGCTGGTCTACAGATCTGAAGACATTAAAGACTTCTCAAGATTGCAGTCCCCCAAAGTGTGTGGTTATTTAAAGCTGAATGAAGAAGAACTGTTGCCAAAAGGACTGGAAGACAGGAAGCAAAACGAAGGTGAGTGTCCATAGTTGGAGGAGCAGCATCTTTGAAACACTTGAAATCCGGCTGTGTTGGCAAGTAAGGTCAGAACCTGGGCAATACTCTGTGTTGCTGTTTCTAGTTTAACTATTAGCTCTTTAAATTCACTGGGGGCATGGAGGTGGGGAGCAGCACTAACTCAGGCCCATTCCCCATCCACAAAAGCCCCAACAACTGATGGAAGGAAGATACTGTTGCTCAGGGCATATTTGTTCCTGGCTTGTTGAATGGATGCTTGGCCCCACCAAAATGTAGGCTGAGGACAGGAAGCCATTTCCTCAGGCCTGAGCAGTCTGTTATGACAGCTGGCAGCAGTGTAGGTACGTGTTCTGAGATGAACATTAAAACAGCTTTGTACTTCTGTGCACTGTGCAGCAGGACCTGTTTGGCCTTGATGGTCACTCAAGGAATCCGTCTTGAGCTATGATGGTGTTTTGAGAGATTTCAGTCCCTTTTTCCTCTGTCCTTTGCTGTGTCAGCAGAGGTTGGGATGATGACTAGGAACAGGAGGTCTAAGGTTGACGTGATGACCATAAAAGCTCTATAGGTAAATCTGATGAATAACTCAATTTCACTGCCGCACATTCCTTTCCTTACAGTAAGTTTGAGGACTGTTAGGAAGACAAAATTTAAGAATAGCTATTGAAAAAAGCCCAAAATTAAGCATCCCCATTCTCTCCACAGAAACACACCCACAGTCACAGTCATGACTTAAATAAGGATAATAGACTCTATTACTCTATTACCACTAATGGTGGTAGTTGTATTGAGTGTTTATTGTATTTAAAATATTCACTGTAGCAAGCATCCATCGGAAGAAAAGAGCCACTCCAGAGAACTCCAAAAACACGTGCAAGATGTTGGTAGTGGCAGATCATCGTTTTTTCAAGTATATGGGCCGTGGGGAAGAGAGTACCACTATAAACTATTTGGTAAGTAAATGGACTTCCTTAAAATTTGCTGGAACAAACGTGGGAAAACATAGTGATCTGGTAGTTAAAACAACATACAGCTTATACTACTTTTGTACAACATCTTGACTGTGACTGTGTGTAATTTTTAAATGGGAAAGTGCTAAATCGTGCTTTAAAAATGCTTTACAATTATGATAAGTTAAGTATTCTTCAAGTTTTACTTATAAGCAAATTCCTTCCTTTCATATATTTCTTGTGGCTATGCCATTTTCTACCTAAGAACTTCTCTTTTCCCAGTCAGAACTTTAGAGTCTCCTGGGTTTTGAAATCCAGTGCAAATGATCCAGGCATCTCTAAAGTTCTAGCATGTTTAATGCTCATATGAGAGGCAAATGCAACTTACGTAGATTTATTGGTTTTTTTCCAGATTCTTTCAGGATTCTCTGTCCAGTAAAATTCTGTGTACAATAAAATTAGAAGCAGGCATAGTAAACAGTTTGGTTGTACATGGATGTTGTGGGTTAGCACCAGCAGGCAGTTCAGCCTCACACGGCTGCTTGCTTGCTCCACACAGATGGGATGGAGGAGAGAATCAGAAGGGTAAAGCTGAGACAACTTGTAGGTTGAGACAGAAACAGTTTGATAGAGCAAAAGCTGTTCACAGAAGCAAAGCAAAACAAGGAATTAGTTCACTACTTCCCATTAGCAGGCAGATGTTCAGCCATTCTTGGGAAAGCAGGGCTCCATCACATGTACCAGTAACAAGTAACCCAGGCAAAAACGGTGTGATTTTCTATCTGACAAGTTTTTGTGGAATAGAACAAGGCCTGCCTGCAGCCTTTCAGCAGAAGTGGAAAGTATGGGGGGGTTGGGGACTGGAGACAAAATCAAATGAAAACACTTTTGGAGGTGTGTTGTTTGCCAGAAGTCTCTTTCTGAATCTGCCTCTTTGAAATGCTAATCACTGTTTCACCTTTGCTGGCTTTTTGACCTTTCTGTCCCCAGAAATGCTTTTACATTCTCCAGGTAAGGGGGTCTCAATTGATATGTTTGCAGAGATGCTTTTATCTCAGTATCTGAGCTGTGCTGATGCTGACCCACTGTGGTGTTTCCTGGGTGGATGGGTACTGTTAAGAAAACAGTGGTTGGAAAACCAAAGCATGAATTATTATCGAGTGACTCTGAATGTCCCTTCTCATTCTCAGCAAGTTTGTGCATTTCTATTTAGTAGAAGGTGGTTTTTCAGAATATGTAAACAGCTTGAAAAGCTGATTGTGAGCACTCATAAGAGACTTTCTGGAACCTTGTGCTTGAACCGTAATGACGAAAATAATAGCTTTTTAGCTTCAGGGGTCAGTTAAACTAGTTAAGCACTGTGCTAAGATAAAGCAGTAAAAGCAACTCCCTCCTCTGCCCTTCCCCTTAAAGAAATCTGGAAAACTAGTGTTTGAACAAAGTGTTTCCCAAGATGTCATGTTCTTACTCTTGTTATTGTTCTTCCACTACACAAATTAAAGTGATAAATGGAAAAGTTTGTACTGCTTTGTTAAGATGGAAATTTTTCAAGGATATTTGATAATACTCACTAATCCAAAACCGACAGCACTTGGATCCAGAGAGTATTTCTGTTACCTTATATGAGGTTCCATTTTAATTTGAAGTAGGTGTTTCTAGATAAGTATGTTGCACCTTCTCAGAGTGTCTTGACTTTCAGTGCATGAAAGCTTAACTAAGTAACTTGTGTTTCTTTTCTACATAGATTGAACTGATAGACAGAGTAGATGACATCTACCGAAACACTTCCTGGGATGATGGAGCCTTCAATGGGTATGGCATACAGATAGAGCAGGTATTCACTGAACTCTGCAAAGGGTTTCCAATTAAAGGAACATGGTTTAAATGCTGGGGTTTCTGATTATTTTATCTAAGATAATAAAATCCTCCATTATTAACTCCAGCCAGGAGCACTCAGAAATAGCATCTTACCAGTGGTAGTGTTAATGATCTGAGACATCATGCCCATTTTCAGTTCCTATGGTGTTTGAGATGTGATTTTTCAGGGAGACTCTTTCCATATTTAATCTCAATTCAAAGGTGCTTTTTTTCCCCAAATGAGCAATTCTTGTTTCTGTCAGACATGCTTTATGAATTTATGTCATATTTCTGTCTGTGGCTGCTGCTTAGCTTACAAAGCCTGAGTGGGCCTCAAACACAGATGAAAAAACACTAATCCTGCCTGAAGAGCTTTAATGGCTCCCTTAGACATCATGATAGTGTAGAGGCTGGTATAGGGTGGACATAGCTACTGTAGTGACTTCAGTTTTATGGCATCTGAGAGTTAGTGCACAGAAATATGAAAAAGGGCATTAAAACCAGGAGTAATCCATCAGCTCAGCATACTGCAAGAGCTGTGATGTGGGACATGGAGACTAATGGGACAAGCTAGCTACCACTTTGCTGGGAAAAGGTCTGCAGGAACAAGAGAGGAGTGTTAATTGGGCAGGGAGGGGGAGAGAACATGAAGCACTAATTCTAGCTTACTGGGAAAGTAACAACCCTTTAAAATATGTTTTGGTTAGCTAGAACTTTGAAATGATTTGGGGTTATTTATACTGGTTGTATTTGGGGTTTTTTTTGAAAGAGTAAAATGCATGTCAAAGCAGAATGTTACAGTGAAAACTTGATGTTATCCTGTAAAAGGGCTGGTATAGTTACTTATAATGTAGTTAGTGTATTTAACCAGCAGAGCCTGGAAAGTTAACATTAGAATCATGCCGAGTCTGAATTTTTCTCCTTACGGATCTATTGAGGCATTTAAAATTACATTGAAACCTTTTCTGTAGCTGTAAATTTGACCAAAATTCCTCTACATTATTGTTGCCCTTTTTGAAATGTAGATTATCATCCACAATGAGCCAAATTCTGTAAAACCTGGAGAAAAGCATTACAATATGGCAAGAAGCTACCCGGATGATAAAAAAGATGCCTGGGATGTGAAAATGCTGCTAGAGGTAGGTTGTAACCCTTGAAAAAACCCTCCTGTACAGAGGATTACTCATTCATACAGCTGCTCTGTAGTAACGGGTGAAACTCCTCTGCTCCCTTTGCATGACGTGTGGGTGTCACACAGAGTCAAACCAGCTGCTGTGCCCTGTAGCCCATGGTAAAGGGCTCCATTGCATAACTCCAGAGCAGACATCAATTAGTCTTATTAATGTGGTCTGAGTCAGAAAGGCAGTCCTGATATGTGTGGCCCTGACACTGGCTGCCTTGTGTCCTTCATCAGATTATTGTACTTGGTTTTCCCCTCCCTGTGAAAAGGGGAAATGAATAGACAAGTTATGTAAATGCATGCATGCGTGTTTGGGTATTTGTTTAATATCCTACAGCTCTGTAGGACAGCTAAACAGCTGCTGTTTTCTGACTTAACCAGATCTAGGAGGTGCTTGTCTGGCACATTAGATAAATGTTCTTATCTATAGACTTCTGATATGTATTGTAAACTGTCTAACATAGATTTGACTTTTTTTTCTTTATTAAAGCAATTTAGCTTTGATATTGCTGAGAAAGCAGCTCACGTGTGCCTTGCTCATCTCTTCACGTATCAAGATTTTGACATGGGAACGCTTGGTTTGGCTTATGTTGGCTCTCCCAGACCTAACAGCCATGGTGGCATTTGTCCTAAAGGCAAGGCTTCTTTTTCTTTTGTCTCAGTTGTGGGTTGAAGCTAGTTTTTGTTATTTGTGTTTAATCCTTTTCTCCAACTTTCCTGGAATATGCTGTGTTATTTGCATACACTCTAGTAGGTTTTTTTTGCATAGAAGAGATGGCCATTTTTTCAGCTGGAGATGGAAAAAGGGAGGGAAGGGTAAAAGTCACTAAGCTGTTGGTGTGAACAAGCTGGCTAGAACAAACCCTCGACCAAGGGCTGCTTTGTGTGGGTGCATCTTGCAGTGGTTGTGGAATGGCAAATGCTATTGTCTTGGAAATTTCTGATGTTTTCCCCTTTACTGCAATACATGAGCTGTTTGAGTTGTGCTGGAAAGATTTCCCAGCCCAAAAAACTGGCAAGAGGCAGGCTCTCACTAGTGAGCCAGTGAGAACAATAAAGCTGTTCATTTCCCCAGACAAGGATCCCTGTCTCCCCAAAAGTACCCTGAAACCCAAGAAAAATATTTGTCAATTTTCATTTATTTCTCACTTCTATAGCATATTACAGTCAAATTGCAAAGAAGGATATCTATTTGAACAGTGGCCTAACCAGCACCAAGAACTATGGGAAGACCATCCTCACAAAGGTAGGAGAGTGTCCTCCTTGTATGTGTTTGCTGGTGATGTGTGCCATGGGATTGTGAGAAACTTTTGTGCTCTCTGAAACAAGCTGCTGGCTTTCCATTTGAGTCAGCTTCCTGGGGACAAAGATGTAGGTCACAAAACAAAAATCATCCTTTTTGTTGTTACTGACAAGGGGAGATGGAATTCACTGCGAGAAAGGAGTGAGGAAACATAGCTAGTGTCTAATAGGAACTGGAGTTTTCCAGGTATAATAAACAGGTTTTTGGTATCAAAAGATGAATTTAAGTGTATTTTGCTTTAACAAAAAAAAATGAAACAACAAAACTCCAACAAACAAACCCTCCAAAAGAACAAGGAGGCAAAGCAGGAGGTTTAGTTTGAGCCTTTTAATGAAATTCCTCCACCTGATTTTTCTGTGTCCTGAGTAAGAGAGCAGTGTAGACAGGACTTATGTGCTTATACTAAGCCTACTGTAAGTTGAAGCTGTCTGGATTTTTTCCATGCTTGATAAGATAGTAAATACATAAAGGCCTGAATATGAGCTTTGTCTCACTTGTAAAGATACCAGAGCAGTGCCTGTGTCTGCATCTACAAAATCTTTGCAGTTGGGCATATTTCACTTTTGCTGACTTTTGCTGACTTCTCAGCTGTGCTTTTCTGTAGCCTGATTATAAAGGGAATTCATAACTGATGTGTGGGCTAAAACTTGGCACAGAAGCTGTCAAGAAGATAGGAAAAAAAGACAGTGAAGCTTTGTGTTAGAAGGATGTTGACTGAGAGCTCTTGCTGTTGCCATGCCATTTGCATCAATCTCCAAACTGGAGTTGTGCCTTGGATTACAAAGGAAATTGGGTTTTTTGTCTTCCCAGTGGCAGGCACAAGGCTTGGGATGAGGCAGTGGGAGCATTATGGATTGGTTTCACAGGGAAAGTGCTGCATAGTATCCACTTGGGTTTAAAAAGAACCTGCTTAAAACACTTCTCCAAATAAAACCCAGTGAAGCACAGGAGGGATCCCTGGGCAACTCTCCTGTCTCTGGCTCTCACATTAGCCATGCTTAGACACAAACCAGTGCTGCTCATTCCAGTGCTTGCTCCTTCCCGTGCCCACAGAGCAGCTGCAGTGAGGGATTCTCTCTCCTGGCCTGGTGTCCTTGTGTTCACCTTTGTTTCTGTGCAAGTCTAGTTTGTGGTTGTCACCTTGTGAGCTTGACACCATCTGCTGGCCAAGGCGCCGTGGGAGGCGCACAGCGAGCAGAGCTGGTTTGGGATCCTCAGCACAGGCAGACCTGTCTTGCAGAAATGATATTGGAAATTCATCCCTGTTGGGCCACAACTGTCGGTGTCTTTCTCAGAAATTGTGCAATAGCAGAGTTTATTCAGCACTCCTAATGTCATCATCCCTTGAGAAGAAATAATTGTAATGGCAATATATATTAAACAAGAGGTTGACTAATTGTAGTAGCTGGTGTTTGTTTGAATTGGTTTTTGTTTCAACTCTTTATGCCTTCCAGCTACTTAAAAGCAAATTTTCATATTTTAAGTATCTTCATTGCATTGAAAAAAAGCTTAAATTGGTGTTCTAGGACAGCATTTTGCTTTTACCACTGATTTAGTGTTCAAAGCTAGTCCTGAAACTTGACTTTGAAATGGACCATAATTTTATTTGCCTTTATTTCGCCACTTTTAGAAAAAGAAAAATGTTCATTCTGTCTACCTTGGTGTATTTTAGAAGTGCTAATGGCCTGGAAGCAGCTGGGATCTTCTGTCCTTTCCTACTTGGACTAATTTTTTTTAACATTGTTTTTTTTGTGTTCCAAAAAGGAGGCTGACCTGGTTACGACACATGAACTTGGACATAACTTTGGAGCAGAGCATGATCCTGACAGTCTGCCAGAATGTGCCCCCACTGAAGACGAGGGAGGGAAATATGTCATGTATCCTATTGCTGTCAGTGGAGATCATGAAAACAACAAGGTATGGTGGTTTAGTTTTGCTTCAACATACAAGTTTTTGCTGTGGTTGATGACCCTTTGCATGGCAACTCTGTTTAGTTAATGATTCCTGTAGCTTGAGACCATCAGGAATGTAATGGATTAGCCATAAGGAAAAAACATTCGCCAGCAGTTGGATTCTCTGCAAGATAAGGTCATTTTTGGAATCTGAGTTTCACTGGAGTTCATAGCATGTCAAGGTGCATTTTAATTAGTTGCTTGTAATTAGCTGTGGCCACATGCCGCTACAAGCGAGTCATCAGCAGGAGTCCAGTCCAGGCCCTTCAGTACCAAATAGTGTTTGGGTGGTCCATAGCTGCCGTTGTTGTAGAGAGACTGCCAGACGCCACAGCTGCAGTGGGAGCTTACACTGGCAGTGTGGAGTTGGCCTTGTGCCTGTTTTGCAGATGAGAAACCAAGATTATCAGGGGATGATTAGTCTGCAGTGGAGTCTGACTTGTGGCTCGTGCCCAGCCCCGCTGCCGAGAGGTAGTGCAGTCTGTTCTGGGGGTGGTGAAGCCCTGAAGCCGTGGGAGAGCTGGGTTTGGCTCTGAGCCCAGCTGTGTGGGGGAGTCCCTGCAAAGTAATGTAGCAGTGTCCATTACGGACCAAACCCTTACTTTCCCTTCTTAAAATTTTTCAAGGTACCAAGCTGACAGTGCAGAGGGAATAACTGATTTCTGAGACACCAGAATTTGGAAGTGTAGGGAGGCCGTGGCTGTCTTAGATGCCAGTTGTTGACAGAAAGGTACACTCCTCAGTGCTGTTCTTTCCCCCTGTGACTCTCTAGATGTTCTCAAGCTGCAGCAAAAAATCCATCCATAGGACCATAGAGATCAAGGCCCAGGAGTGCTTCAAGGAGCGCAACAACAAAGTGTGTGGGAACTCCAGGGTGGATGAAGGGGAGGAATGCGATCCTGGCCTCTTGTACCAACAGGCTGATCCCTGCTGCACTGCAGACTGTAAACTGAAAGATGGTGCCAAGTGCAGGTAAGGGGAAATGAGCTGCAACTTCTCTTTATGCAGGAGAGAATGATGGGCTGGGCTCTAAACTCCTAAAGCCACTTGCAGTGTCATAACCTTTTTCTTGGCTTTAAGGCTAAACATGTGAGCTCAAGACAATAGAGGATTTGAGGAAAGGCTACTGTGTGCATACATTAGCTTTTATAGCATTCTCTTTTTCTGAAAAGTGTCAGAAGCTACAGGCTTGAAAATTATTATTGTGGTGGTGTTATTTTTACTAGCATTATTATAAAGCACACTTAGGCAATTGAAAAATAAGATTTAAAACTTCTTGTGCAAACTTTCTGTGCAAATGCAATTTTTGCTTGTATTGCAAGGTAGCTTTATGCTGGGATCACATACTGATATTTCAAGACTGCTGCAGAACATGTTTGAGCAGACAACACAGTGACTGCACTAAATGAGTCCTCTTTCTGTTCTTGCTTTTTTTGGGTTGTTCATGGCCCTGTTGCAACGCAAGTGCCCCATCTGTTTTTTCATAGTTCAGCTTTACACCATGTAACATTAGAGAGCTTGTGCAATTCCTGTTGTTTAGCAAGAAAATCCCTCAATTTTAGTGAGTATTTTTGTACTCAGGGCCTTTTTACGTTAGGTGAGAACAATGAAAATAAAGACAGCGCAGAATAAAATGTAGGAAACCTTTAGGACAAACGGAAGGGGAGGAAGTGTTTGGGGAAGGAAAGGGTGAAAGATCTTGTCCTAAGTTGCACAGCAAGTGACAAGAGGAGGATCCAAGGGCCTTAAACAGAAGGGTCCCTGTGTTGTCTCTCAATGGGCTGTACTTTCTATGTGATTTTACCTTTAGTACATGAAGACTCGATGGGTGTGTAGAGAGGTGGTTGTAGGAGGGGGCAGAGAGGGCAAGTGTTGAATCGATGAGTCAATCTCCAAGAAGTAGCTTTTTTTCCTAAACATCTTTTTTTCTCTGGTTTTGTCACACTTGTACTTAATTTTTTAAAATGGCTTAGTATTTATTTCCTTCATTTTGGTCTTTCCCCAGTGATCGGAACAGTCCCTGCTGTAAAGGCTGCCAGTTTGAAAGTGCACAAAAGAAATGCCAAGAAGCCATAAATGCCACTTGTAAAGGAGAGTCTTTTTGCACTGGTAGGATGTGGTTCTGTCCCCTGTATGTCAGCCAGCCAAGTGCTCCAGGCTTAGTGTCCTGTTCAACCCACTTTCAGTCTAGTGCCCTTTATCCATCCGGTACATGTAATTTTAGAGACTGGTTAAGTGTCACAAAAGAGTCCTATAATGATTTTCATTGTAGTCCAGGAGTCACTTGGTGATTTATTGCCCAGAAATACATAAAAAATGTTGGTTTTTATTTTTTTCCTTTTTTTGTTTGCTTCTTTCCCTTGAAAGAAGAAAAAGCAAAACAGTGTGTTTCCCTGGGAGGGGACAAGAATGAATTTTGTCACAGAAAAGGTGGAATTACTGCAACTCTGCTTCACTTCCCCACTTGTTTACTTCTTCATAATCTTTCCTGGAGGCAAGTCAGTGTCTGCTTTGCTGAGAGTGCCTCCAAGGTCTGCACCTACTGCATGATTGCCAGTGCCACAAAGCCTCCAGAGCTCCTGCTGCCTCTCGGAGCAGTTGGCAGGCAGCCTGCAGATGAAAGACAAGAACAAGCTATTGGGGTTCCCCTGGGATAAGTCTGTATTTCCATTATTTTCCCTTTTTCTTCTGCACACTTAGGTGCTCTGCCCTTTGCTCTAACACAGCCCTCCCACTCTGCTGACTTCCACCTGTAGGGAACAGCAGCGAGTGTCCCCCTCCAGGGAATGCTCCAGATGACACCGTCTGTGTGGACATGGGAAAGTGCAAGGATGGGGAGTGTGTCCCTTTCTGCGAGAGGGAGAAGAACCTACGGTCGTGTGCGTGCAACGGTGGGTGACAAGGGACTGAACTGGAATGTGCCTCATCTCTGCTCCATAGGGAGCACTGGCTGTGCTACGGGATGACCTGTGGGAGGGCTGAGCTTGTGGTTTCTGGAAAGGTTAAAACTGTTGGGTATTGTCAGGTGTTTTCTGTTTGAAAAAGGAATGTGAATGTCCTCCTGTCTTCTGGTGGTCTGGGTGGAAGACATTAAGATGAGACTTATGGTCTGACACTCCAGCTAAAGAAGTTCTCCTACCTTCCACCTCTGCCACAGGTGGATGGGAGGGATTGTAAAGAGATCCTGACCAACCTCTGGACCAGGCATCTGGCAGAGGAGTATTGGTCTCCAATGGGTAGTTAAAGATTTCAAAGAGGTTAAAGTGCTTTGAGAACACAGGATCCCTAAGTTCAGTCCCCTGCCACTGCAAACCTGCCTGTCTTAGACTTCTGCCCAGTAAGTTTTCCTGCTTGCCTATTCTCTGTATCATCTCTTAAATGTGATAAAGCAGCTGGGAGTAGGTGGAAAGCTTCATGGGGGCAGTGCAAGGAACTGCTGTGAGCCAGACTGTTTGAGATGGAGGGCATAGCTGAGGAGAAGGTTGTCTAGAGAATTCAGACCCCAAGGAATATTTAAATCTCTCTTTGTGGATGTGTTCGGAACCTCTTCACTGGCCTGTTGATTCCTGCAGTGTTGGGGTATCAGCATGGAGAGCTTGGTCCCAGTGTACCCCCTAATTGCACAGAGCATGTGATTGAGTTTTAGGCTTGGTCATCAGAGTGCCTGAAATTGGGCGACTCACATAGTCCTGCCTTCCCTGTGGGGAAGCTGTTGATGAACACAGTCAGCCAGGGGACATGTGGGGTTGTGGGTTGCAGGTGACTCTTGGTGCTTTCAAGGAATGAGTTTGTTGCTCCACTACAGAAACGGACAATTCCTGCAAGGTGTGCTGCCGGGACGAGCAGGACAGGTGCACTCCGTACGTCGATGCCAACGACCAGTTCCTGTTCCTGCGCAAGGGGAAGCCTTGCACCGTGGGATTCTGTGACACTAATGTAAGTGTTCCCAGCTCTGCTCTGGCTGGGGTTGTGAGTCCTTGGGGAGGAGGACTGTGCTGGTGAAGAGAAGCCAAAGCTTAACATGTTGCTGAGCAGGGTGGGACTTTTTAAGTATCCCTTCACAGAGTAAAGGGTGTTGGAGGCTGCAGATGGAAGTTAGTTCTGCAGAGACCTGTGCAAGGTGAAGCTGGTACCTTCTGCAGCTGCTTATTGCCCTCTTCTGCTGCTCCCCACAGCTCAGCCAGCTGGCAGTCCTTGCAAAGGAGGTGAATGAGCACTGCTGTAAGCTTGGCTAGGTTTGCAGCACTTGCCTTTACATTAGCCCAATTAGTGTAATTTTTGACTCTAAATCATTCATGTCAGCTAGCAATCGCACAAAAATCCAGCTGGCAGTATCTGGAAGGGGCAGTGAGCCCATGGCAGGGAGACTGGTGGGTTTCTGGCACTCAGTGACCTTTTCCATGGCTGCACAGTTGCATCACCTGCGACTGTTGGTTGGAGCTAAACTGGGTGTGAGCAGAAGTGAATTTGGGAGGGCATGTCCCAGCCCTTCCACTGGCACAGCTGGAAGACCGATGATCTACTGTGTTAAACCAGCACAGCCAAATCTGGCAGTGAGTCTGTCTGTAACCATGAGCTCCTGAGAGCTGCAGCCTTCTCCATGGTAATAGCATCTGAGGCTTCCAGTGCTTACATTTCTCTGGAAACTTCAGTTTTTTGTCCCCTAACATGGGCCAAAGGTGGGGTTTTGCACATTTCAAACTTTAAAACTTCATCTGTTTCAAACAGCAATTGAATTGAAACTGTTTTGCCAAAAATAAAGGCAGTAAAAATGGACTGCTGCTATTGGGCATGAGTGTAAATGTGTATTTGGAATGCAAGTCAAGTCCTGCTGAGTCTGTAGTTCTCATTTCGTTACCATGCTTGTATCTCCTTCCCTCACCAAGAAGGCAGTAGTTTATGCTTAGGTAGCATAAGATCATTTTGTTACTTTTGCAGGGCAAATGCGAGAAGCAAGTACAGGATGTGATTGAACGATTTTGGGATTTCATAGACCAACTCAGCATCAATACTTTTGGTAAGATACATAACCGTATCCTTTGGGGGATTTTGAGTTCATGACACAAACCTCTAAAGCCTCAGAGGGTAAAGTTAGGTGGCTGGTGTTATTCACCTTTGTACAAGGGCAGCCACTAGCTGTGTTTGTGATATATCTAAGTGTATTCTTGCCTGAAGTTTGACAATACTGAACTTGCTTTTCAAAGCTGAAAGGATGGGGGTTCATTTTGCATTTTTTCACTCCGTTATTTTCTATCTAGGCATCTTCCAAGCTTGTGAAGGAAGTGATAGCTTCTTGTTTGAATACCAAGAAGTAGGTCAGTTAGAGAAAAGGAAGTAAGACAGTCTCTTTAGAGGTCAGCTAGATTCAGTGTGGTGCAAAGTGGGCCTCTCAGTGGGATTTAAATGTCAACAGATTGGGAGGAGGAACACTTCCTTTCTCTCGTTTAAGAAAACCACTGAGGTCACGCACCTCAAGCTGTGTGTCTGTGCTGAGTCACTGTGAGGGGCCCCCTGGGTCGTGATCCCCACCGTGCAATCCAGGCAGGTGTCACCTCACCCCCAGTGTCATTCCTGGTGTCTCGCTCTCTGTTACTGGAACCAGACAAACCCATTAATAAGCCAGTGCTGTGTAATGAGTGGTAACTGCATGTGCTAACAGTGACACTCTGCCTCCACACTGCAATTATCTGGGCTTGGGGCTTTCAATCTTGAACTCTAGGGACAAAAAATTGTTTCCTAGATAATTGTTAAAGCTATTGAGCCTGCTTGGATAAAGGCAGTTTGTGAATCTTTGGCATTCAAATATTTAGTTTGGGGAGGCAGGTAGTTATCTCATGACTGTTGCATCAGAATTGGGTGATGGACTTGCAGTGTGTCTTGTAAAACTGAGAGGGGCAGCTTGGCTGACTCAGTACAGGCTGCTCCAAAGAAACTCATATTACATGTTACAGCCTGACAGCGCTTCTCATCAGAGAACAACAGAAAAAAACCCCTGTTATTGTTAACATATATTATATATAATTTTAGAAAATTTTATAATTTTATCTTTGCCTACTCCTGCAGCCTGTGCTTCTCTGAGCAGTTCTGAGGCTTCACTTGCTGAGCAGTAGATGTAGAATGGGGATGGATGTGTATGTTCATGAAGCACTATTTGGTAGGTAACTGACAGGTTTGAACTGGTTTCACAGGGAAGTTCCTAGCGGATAATATCGTGGGCTCTGTGCTTGTCTTCTCCTTACTGTTTTGGATTCCTCTCAGCATCCTTGTGCACTGTGTGGTGAGTAAGCTGTCTTTGAGATGACTGTTCTGTTGGATTTTGCTGTAAGAATTGTTCCCTTCATACATGAAATGGCAGATGTCTGTGGGAGAAAGCACTGGGAAGCTTTTAGTAAACCCTGTGGGGAAATCCAGCATATGTAAGCCTTACTGCTCCTTCAGTAGGCAAAAATCCTGCTAAACTCTGCCAGGCCTGGCAGACCCTGTGCTCCCATGACTATTCCCTGGAGCCCTTCTCATTCTTTCCCAGGCAGATTTTCTTTCTCTGCCTCCTGAATTCTACCCAAGTATAATTTTGGTAATTTTATCATTACAGTCAAAGTTTTCTAAAGCCCTGTAAAGAAATAAGACACCCATATTTTGAGGGAAGACCTAGAGTGGGAAGTGGTCTTGGTTGAACTTGGGTGGATGGGTAAAGAAAAAGGGAGAGCCTTTGACAACTGGGATCATGGGCATGTGGCGTGCTACCATCAGCTGTGTGGATTTAGAGCAGAGGACTGCTGCACCCACAAGCAGTCCTGGGATGGTTGGGAAGGCATGGGAGGTAAGGGAAGGGAAAAGAGCCCCACACAGTGCTGTATCCCTACAGAAAAAAAGGGGACAGGAACTTTGCCACTGGGAAATTAACTTTCTTATTTTGTGTTTGTGTGTTTTGGTTTGCTTTTGTTTGTTTTCCAATAGGACAAGAAATTGGACAAGCAGTATGAGGAGAACACGAAGTCCCTGTTTTGCCCCAGTGTAAGTTGCTGTCTGAACCTGAATTGACAGAAAGCTCTCCAGTGTGTACTGGAAAACCTGAACCTTGGATGTCTGTGGGGGATTTATCAAAGGAGTGATAACAGACACCCAGGGCCTCACACTGCAGAGGGTGGATCAGTCTGAGGGGAAGCCATTTCTGAACAAGCCTGTGCTCACTACATCAAGCACTGCATCTTGGTGGGGTTGATTCTTCCTTCCTGTCAGAGCTGTGCCTTGTTGCCAGAGCAGCTCTCTGGCAGCAGCCGCAGCTCCCGGGGCAGGAAGCCGCTCTGCTCTGCGGAGCACTGTGTGTGGCATCCCCTTGGCACAGGTCACTTGGCAGCTTCAGCCACAGGCTGCCTGTTCCCAGCCAAGTGGTGTCAGGGAACCACACGAGGCTCAAAAATCTCTGCAAAATGCCCTGTCTTTGCTGCAGAATGGCTGTTTGCAGGGGCAGCTTCTAGAGACCAGACGTGCCTTCCAGTTGCTCAGGGGGCCCATCAGTGACACTTCTCACCTTGCAGATACTGAGCTGGGAGAGGGGAAAAGCAAAAAAGTGCCAAGGTAAATTTTAATCGTGGTGCAGCACAGGGCACCTTCTGACATAGATTTTTGGGTATCCATCCTTTCCTGTGCTTTGACAACCCAATTCTTATTAATATTTGAAACATTCAATTAAGGTAATGTTGTTTTGTAAGGGGAGGGGGAAAAAAAGCCTTGCAGAGTTCTTCCTTGTACAACCACTGAGGGAAGCATACTGAAGTCAGAGACCACTGAGGCACACTGCCTCTGTCATCTACCCTGACAGAACTGAAGGTGATCTTAGTTTGAGTACCCCATAGCTGGTCCTGAATGCCAGGAGAAAAGTCACCTTAGAGCTTTTTACCTTAGAGCATTCAATCACGAAAATCCCAGAAGCAGGTGTAGTGAGAGAGCACAGATGTAGTTAACGGGCTCCTTGCACCAGCAACAGTTTGACAAACAGATCTTTCGGACAAACAGTCTTTTGGATCTGCTGAGGATGGAGCAGTTGGGAAATGCAGCACTTGTAGCAGGTAAACATCTCATCCTCATCCTGCCCAGTACTAGCATTTGCTGAGGTCCATGGGGATCTTCTTTTTGCCTAGAAATCTCTAGATGTTTTCCAAACCATGCAAAGAGGCAGAAATCAGTGGACTTTCATCTTAAACTGGGTTGCAGAATTTGGTTGTGATGATACTGGTCCTTCCAGTCTTTGACCCTGTGTTCCGGACAGCTTTTTGTATATGAAACCAGGAACTCTCCAGGTTGGTGGAGTGGAATAAGCCGTACCTTGGACTGTTTTCCTGCACTGAGCTCTCTGCCATCCAGCTTGACCCTGCATTTCTAGTCCTAGGTTTTTGCCAAAGCAGCGTTGGGCCTGGGGGAGATAGGGCAGAGTCAGCTCTGTCCCAGTGAGGCTGTGGTGCTTTATACAGAGAAGGAAGAAGCAGAAATAAAATGGCCCTTCTGCCTTCAGGGACTGGAGGGGGGATGTGGTAGCCTTTAAACCATCCTAACAGGAGTGCAGGTGCTCCTCAGAAGGTGCCTCCTTCCTTTGAAAAACAACGCAAAACCTAAACCCTGGACTAGGTCCTGGTGGGTTTTTTTCCAGTGACGTGGCTGCTTGTGTCTTGCAGAACGTGGAGATGCTCAGCAGCCTGGACTCTGCCTCCGTTCGGATCATCAAGCCCTTCCCCACGGCGCAGTCGAGCCGGCACCAACCGCTGCAGCCCCTCACGGCCGCACCCGCCGTGGCCACAGCGCCCAAACAGGACCACCAAAGGATGGACACCATCCAGGAGGATCCCAGCACCGACTCCCACATCGACGAGGATGCCTTTGAGAAGGACCCTTTCCCAAATAGCAGCTCAGCCGCCAAATCTTTTGAGGACTTGACAGACCATCCTGTCATTAGGAGTGAGAAAGCTTCGTCCTTTAAACTGCAGCGCCAGAACCGGGTGGACAGCAAAGAAACAGAATGCTAGTGTCTTGCTGCCTTCCAAATGTACAGCTTGTGTCTGCAAAATAAGGATCTAAAACCATTTCATTTCTATAAATATAAATATATGTATATATATTTTTGTGAGGGAGTGGGAGAATAAGGAAGTGACCTACTGCAGATGCTGGTCATGTGTATGACCTTCCTTAAATTACATTTATTAGAGCATTATATCTTTTAAAAAGGAAAATCCAAACCAGAACTGGCTCATTTTTTGAAGCTCTTTGGATTTGTTCTTCTGTTTCCTTGACCTTTAACATTTCCTTCAACCTGTGGTGCAAAACCAAGTATCCTGATGGATATTGGATTGTGTATATCAGCCTTTTTTATAATTTAATATTTTGTAGTCTGACAGCACTGATAGACAAAATTAAGGGGCTTTTAAAACCAAAATGAAAACATGTTCTATATAGAGTAGACCATTTAGCAATTTAAGATACATGTAAGCAAAAGCCTAAGAAAATGCCTTGAGAACAGAATAAGAGTAATGAAACAGATAAAATACAGTCTCGCAGCATTCAATGAAATGCATAATCAGAGTAAAGAAGTTTAATACACAGCTTCTGAATAAATAAAAGGATCACAGAAGCAGTTAAACCTTATACAGTGCATGGGAAATGCTCCTCTAGCATGAAACCCTTTTGCCTCAGCGATGAGGTTGTCTTGTCTTTGTGGCTTTTGTTGGGAGCTTCCCCCTCTGCACTAAGAGTTTGTGTGTCACAGGTGTCCCGTAGGAGAAAGAAGTGTAAGGGGAGAAATCATTTATGCAGGTGATGACGTTTTAAAATGCTGTTTACAGCAGTTGTTTTGGTGCAGAAATGTTTCTCCAAATGTTATTTCGAAATAGGCAACACTATTGTTGAAATGTTCAAATGGCTGTCTCTCCATTTTCTGTGGTCTGTGTGGCCTTTGGAAACTTCTACTGCCTGAACAAGGGGGGGAAAAGTCACTCAAGTGCAGGAGAGGCATTTGTTTAAAAATAATTGTGAATTTAGTAAAGAAATGAAGAAACCTTTGTTAAAACTTGCAGGGTAAGTCTAAGGAGGAGACTTTGTGAATTCAAATTCTCACACAGGTAGCAAAATATGATGTTAAAAATTGGTAATTGGATGGTGTCCTCTGTACACCTGCAGCCAGGTGAGCCGGGACTGCCATGTGAGCATTGTTTTAGCTTAGCAGCAGCTGGACTGACACTGTGGAGTCACGGAGCAACTGTCCTGATAGCACAGCAGCACCTTCACTGTGCATCTGTTTTCTCCCACAATAATCTACTGATAAAACTGACAGAAGGTGCCCAAGGGCAGAACTGTTTAAGTTTTTACAAGCCTGGACTTGGCCACAGGGGAACCACGGCTGCAGTGAGCCTGTTTTTAAACGTGAGGGAAAGGAACCAAACCTGTGCTGGAAGGTTGTGTGAGTGCCCCACCCAAGGATACCTGTTACACTAATACTTGAAAGTGTGCCTTATGGTATTCCTATCTGACTAGCTATTGTGTTTTATATACTGGGTTTGAACTTTGTTTGGGGTTGTTGTTTGGGTTTTCTTTTTTTGATTCAGTGCAAAGTACATGTGTGAGGAGTTAATTTAATTCCCAACAAAATAAAAACTTTTTATATTAAAAAAAAAATCAGTTAAACAAGAGTTGTTTCTGTGCAGTCGTTTTAGAAAAGATCTCCGTTCTTCAGCTGTCACACTCCGAGTTAAAAGTCTGGCATGCAGCCAGGCATTTGTAACTGCTCCTTTCTGAAACTCAGCTGCTGTGGAGGCCACACCCAGAGCACCTCTGGTACAGACTTCCATCCCAAGGCCTGCCCTGCTTCCTGCTGGGGATGGAGTTGGTCTTGCCATGTGTCCTGCGGATTATTACCAGTTCAGATGGTGAAGTTAATGCCTGAGGTATGGGGGTGTGCCCAAATGCCTTTTCACGTAGCAAATCTGTAAGCACATGTTCTCAGCATAGAGGTCTTTCCATCCCAGATGAAAACCAGGCAGTGGCAGGTGCTTGGAAGCACGAAAATACAGGGTTGGAGCAGGCCTTGGAAATGAGTGAATCCACTCTGAGCTGTATTCCAGAAACTGAAAGAGGTATTTGCATGGCTGGTTTGTAACATCTAAGGCAGGAAGATTCACAGCTTCCCACAGGCAGCTGCTTTCACTGTTCAGTCTTTACTGTAAGCATTTATTACAGAAAGGACAGTCCACTTTAATACTCATAAATATTTATAAATCAAACCAGCTTCTGGTCTGGCTTCAGGCACATGACAAGTAACTACTTATGCTCCAGTTTATAAAACTATTACATAGTAGATGATGAGTTTTGGCCAATTTGTCCTAGTTACTTAATGAAGCAAAGGCAGCCTCATGGCACTAACAGTGCAGAACATCGTGAGATCCTCTCATCAGTCTCTGTCTCACCCAATATATAAATAATAAATGCATGATAAACACACCTCTTCTGTGCCAACCTAATAGTTAATATAAGACCTGAATTATGGAGGGGTTTTGTTTGCAGCGATAAACTTTGATTTTTATGCACCATCCTCATTTTTGTTGCTATCTGGCTTTCTAGCCAATTATTTTCCAAACCATTTTCTTCCATATTTGTTGAATTTCATCTAAGTTTCAGGCAATTATTTTTTCTCATTTTGTAAAGGCAGTTTTGTAGTTTGTGTTCTCTTGGTCAAAAACTACGCAAAGTCTGCAGTACTCACCTGTTACATCAGTTGTTAAATTATGGATGAATCCCAAAGCTCACCCGAAAGGTCTCCTTAACTTGATGGCAAATGACATATGGTGCAGCTTTGTCAGCAGAGGTGCAGAGCCTTTCAAGTAATTCTACCCAGCTTGTACATCACCAGTTTTATACTATCCAAAAACATGCACTGCTTTGAAATATTTGCCTATACGCAAGTGCCGAGTGTAAACAAGTTGCTGCTGGCCGCTGAAGTAACTTAAACTTATAACCCCTGCTCTGAATGACACTATCACTATCACAGCCTCACTAAAGCTCAGAGGACTGCTTTTCCTGCCTTCTTACATCCAAATAAATTAATCTGGACTGACAGTGGTTCTTGACAAAGTCCATGCTACTGCCTTTTATCAGCTCCTAAGTGTTTCAAACAAGTAGATGGTATTAATCAAAGTGCAGTCCCCAAAGCTCAGGCCAGGAACTGCTCAGGGAAGCCTCTGTCCCTTGGCCACAGAGCAATCATTTTCCTCTGAGTCTTCCAAGGAAAGAGCTGCTCATCCCTGGCACCAGCAGCATGAACACCCCAGAAGACACCCCAAGTGGTCTCATCTTTATTCTCCCACAGACTAAGAGAAGGTGACACAGAAGAGCATTGACGGGGGCTCCCCCTACACCCCGTTCCCTGAGGACACAGTTTGCAGGACATTGCTGGATAACAGGCTGGCTGTGTCTGGCGTGGCTGCCTTGGCTCCTCACGGCAGGGGATCTCACAGCAGACTGGCCTCGGGGTTCGTGTGGTCCACGTCACGCCAGTACGGAAGCAGGGAAGGAAGAGCAGACACTTTGTTTTCCAGGCGTGACCAAAGCTGAGCTGCCAGAAAGCTGCTGCCTTTTGGTGATAAATGAAGACCATCAGACAAATAGGAAGAGAAATCCTACAGGGGAGGTCAAAAACATGTATTAGTGTATTTGCTAGCTGCAAAGAGAAGGTCTGGAGTAATTCTTCAAAGCCAGGTGGTGTATATATGTACTGGTTTTATTTTTCACCATTTGTGCTAAAATATTAAGAGAATGTTCTGATGGCTGAAGTCACTGCTACTCATCAGGAAAATACTAAGTGATGCTCAATTTATTCCATGATTCAAGTCCAAGGAAAAGGTTATTTACATGTAATGCTCAGGGGACATCTGGTAACCAAGAATCATGGCCAGGCCGTATTAAGCTTTATTTCTCATCGCCCACCATGAAATAGTCCGGATCACTCTTTTCCTTCCCCAAAGTGTAACTTGGATATATTTTGTATCAAGTCAGTGTTAATGCAGCACCATCAGTTCCTCTATGCTAAATAATGCATTTCACAATTCATGACAGCGCTGAATCTTTTCTCGTTACATCACACCTGATTCTTTTGCATCAGTGTCCAGAGGTCGAGCACGTCCGTCCCGCAGTCCTTGGCGACCTGCACACAGGCCTGGGCGTACTGCCCGGTGCTGGCATTGCAGCGGTTCAGTTTGTCACCTACCAACCGGAAACAAAGAGAACACCTCGCAACCACGACCGGCACAGTTTGATTTCAGCCTTCTCTGCCACAACTTGTTAAACCAGCAGACGTAACCAATTGCAAACTAAATCCAAAGCACTGCAAGTAAGTGGCCAGAAGTGAAGCTTGTGCAGTGGCTTTCAGGGCACCTTTTGGTTTTGAGTAATTTGAAAATGACTCGTGTTAAGAAATGTGCAACAGGTGTGAGGAAACAGCACCAAGCACACAGCATGACTCTTACACCTGAAGTGCTCACAGCTTTCACCTTTTGGCAATCTTCAGGTGAAATCAGTGCATAGATGTAAGACTCTTCATATACCTGCTAGCAGCAGACAGAAGAGTAAACTAAATGTAAATCTATTTACAAGTTCGGCTCCTGCTTTTTGCCTGATTTCCCATATTTAACAGCTCTTTGCAGCAGCTGCAACATGCTGGTGAGAGCAGAGGACATTTGGGTCCAAAGCATCACCAGCACTCACAGCTGTTGCATCTGTGCACTCAGTGGGAGCTGGACCTTCAGTACGTGCTCAGTGCCAGCTGCTCTAAGCCAGCAGTTCTGCACGCACCACAGGGAAGCTTTGGGGCAGGATATCACCAAGTTATGTTGGAGTTTTTTAATGGGACCTGAACTGCAATTCATCAACCCCTATTCTACTCTCTCCTTGCCCCTGATGATTTCCAATTCATACTGACACCTCTTTCTTCCCATCATTTCTTTTCATGGTAAAAATATCTCCAGCAGCCTCACTGTTCCTTTGTTTCCTAACTCTGGCTCTTCTCAGCTTTGTTCCAGGCTCACCTCTCCCACAGACTGAGTGGCCTCTCAGCTCATTCAGCCTCCACCACAGAGAGCTCCCTGTGCTGCCAAATTCCCTGTATTGATCACAACACCTCACCTCCCAGGTGAGGCCTTGCAGTCCCATCTCTCTCCCTCTCTATGACTTGTATCTAACAGAGTCGATAATTTCTTATTCTCCCCTTGCCTTTTCTTTCATCATTAGGATTATTTCTCAACAGTTTCATCTTCTCTTTCCTTCTGAAAGCACACACACACACCTGCTCTCAATGTGCAGCTCTGCAGGAGCACATGCTGGGTCTATAAGCAAAGAGCAGCAGCCAAAGAAAACTCAGGGAATATGGGCATCTCCTGAGGGACCAAGGAGGCAACCCAGTGGTCTACCCTGACCTGCACAACCCACTCAACCTGGAAAGAAGGACTGTCAACAGTGGGAAGCAATGATACCCAGAGACAATGGGATACCCAGAGACACCAGATGCATCTCGGTGTGTGGGACTGACCTGAAGGAGCTGCTTGTTGTACTGGTGAGGTCAATGTCTACCACCTACAAAAATTCGTGGCTAACAGGAGACCCATGGTGACTGGATGAAGGTTAACACTTCACTCATTTTTAAGGAAGGCAAGAAAAAATCTATGAGAAACTGCTAATCACTCAGCCTCACCCCAGTGCTGGGAAGGATGCTGGGGTTACGTCCTCTTGGAATTTGTTTCCAAGCACATAAAAGACAAGAAGGAACAATCAACATAAATTTAGCAAAGCCAGACCAACCCACTTGCCTTCTGCTAATTAAATGATGACAAAGAGCAGCCCTGACTTCAGCGGGGGTTTTGACTCCCACAGCACTTGCGTTTGGAAGCTGAGTTTCCTTCTGTGCTTCTTCTTACACAAGGATGAATGCTCCTGTGTACATCACCATCCTCCTGCTTCCCACCATGTGAGCATTTGAGGTGTGCTCACATGATATCACATCAAAGCCTTCTAATGCATAGTCAGAGAAATATATTTTCTCATTTAACGCAGTTTAAACATGAGATCACCTTCAGAGTGTTACTGCTTTGATTGAAAGCACAACTGAGGATATGCAACACCACCTAAATTAGAGAAAACCCTGCCACAAAGGTGACAGCTCTGTATTTGCCTGACCTAACTCAAAAGTCTTTTATAAATGTGCAAGAACTGGACAAGCTGTCCCAACAGAAAAGGCAACACTGTCAGTGGAGTCAGTGGGATTACGGCAATTTCCAGCAGATCAGTAACACTAAGTAAGCAGTGCTGTTATGTCTCTAATTTTAGAGTTAGCTTGAACAACACAACAGAAAATCATTTAACCACCTTTTTCTTCTTTTTCAGGTACTTTTATTAGCATCCTTAGAATTATCTGGTTTTGGGGTTTTTTAATTAGAAATAAACCTGGCTAGGATATTACTGCTTATTCAAACAGATATGAAATCTTCTGTGACTAATGTAAAACCTTCTAAGGCACAAAATGCCAAAATATCTTCCATTATTTATATTATTTTGGAAGCTACTGGGACACAATGTAATCTGCCTAGGACATCTTGTCAAAACCCATGTTTTCAGAGGACAGCCACCTCTGTCAGTTCTATGCATGAACAGATCAATCAACACTTTGGAAAAGATGTTAGTAATTAGTTGGTAGTTACTCCACTGGCTTATCCAAGAGCTGTTTAGCAAAACAGCCAGCAGTCCTTTTCCACCACCTCTGAGGACATGGCTGCAATCAAGCACAGAGGAAATCATCTGTCAACCTGGGATCAGTAACTTACACTCTGCTGGTAAAATGCAGAAATTCTGCCCATCCACATCATTCGTTTACCTTTGGCAAGACATGCCTTTTCCCATGCTGATTCCTGAAGAGGTGGTGGTGTTATCAAAATAATCCTGTCTTCAGTAATGTCTACTGACTTCAGATACTGTACCATGCTCTTCAGGTTCGCAGCATATTCCTCCAGAGGAACGTGTTGCTTAGGGTTCAGATCTGTGAGGGGGAAGCTCGTGCATTAGTGGTGTTGAGATGCTTACAAGTTTATTTATTATGTGTAACAGGTTCATTACACAACATAACAGGATTTTTACACAGCATATGACTGTGGACACTCATTCCCAGTATGCAGCCCACCTCAACCATGGATCCAGGAGGTGTGGTGGGGAAATGCTGCTTCTCGATATTCAAAGGAGACAAATCAAAAGTTTAAACACAGCACTCCAACTAACACCAATAAGGCAAAGGGGAAAAAACACCTTTTTTTTTTCAAGATGCTTTTTCCTACAACTCCATAACTTGATCACATAATCACCTCAAACTTCACCTGAACCAAGACCTAAGATTTTTAACTCCCTTGAATGCAGAGAAAATTTTGGGAAGTCCCATAGACATGCAGTCAGTCCTTTCTGCACTGATGTTACCATTTTGATTAGACTAGCTCTGCGTGCTTATCTGAAAGAGAATCCAAATGCTACTTTCCCTCATTTCCTCAGCTCATCTGCCAAGGACTCAAACTCTTTTAAAGACAGAAAAAAACCAGCTGAATGCCCAGCTCCAGTTTTAGGTGATCGCTATACAACTAATTCCTGAGCACCCTGAAATTTACTTTTTTAATACTAAAACTTGGTGAGAGGGAGGGAAATGGAAGGCACTGCATGGTTTAAATACCAAAAAGAGGAAAAAAAAGACTGAAAACCATCCACTATATAAGTGAAAAGAGAGAAATCAGTTCCCAGAGAAGTGGCAGGAAAACCCTAAGAAATGTTCTGCCTTTTCTGCTAAACTGTAAAACTGTCTTAAGAGATCAGGTCATGGAAAAAAGGAGGATAAAAAGAATGCTACCCTACCTTTCAAAGCACTGTCATTAGCTCCAAAGAAAATAGTAATGGCAACAACACTGTCAGCATTAGTACTTTCAGTGATCAGTCTTGGAAGAATCAATTTAGCCCATCTGGTGTTGTACCCCGAGATCCCACGATTCACAACATCACATTTTCTGAAACAGAGAAGCATATCAAGAAGAACATCTCTCCTCTGTCCGCCACAACACAACTTGGGAAGTTCTGAACCATTATTTCAAGATATCTGCCTCCATCCCTCTCAGGAAAAATGAGATGTCACGGTTTTCAATGGGATCATGCTTTGAAAGTGCAGGCACAGACAGCACGTTCAATATTTATCTGTCACACTATGGAACCAGAACAACAATCCTGATAATCACTAAGGAGTTTTTTCTTTCCACTTAAGCTTTGAGTAGAAACACCCAATGATTATTTCCACCAGTACTGCGTATGCTGCCACCACAGTAGTTCCACTTTGCTGAATAAATAAATGTTAATAAATAAATATACATTAAATATTACCTTGTGTTGGTTTTCATTGAGAAAAGCTGCATGACTTTCTTCATGCTAGAAATTACTTTTGAAATTTAAGCTCTCACCTGACCAGTCTGTCAGCAAGGTATGCCCCCCAGCCGTTTTCCTGGAAGGAGTACTGAAAGCAAGGAAAATGGTTAGAACTTGTTCCCCCAGAGGTCAGCCCCACCACTGGCACCTTCCCTCCTCAAAAGCTTTTTTTGTGCATGGCCTCTGGTACTGCTGCAGCAGCACTTACTCCCTCCCTGCCTGGTCCCTCCGAGGTCAAATAGTGCCAGTCTTACCCAGACACATCACTGGAATCCGAGGCAACATGGGGCTGTACCTACAGACCCTGCAGTCCCTTCAAAATCAAAACTGACTGCTGCCAGACTGTAGTTTAATTTTGGCCACTGAGGGGTTGGTTTGTTTTGTTTGCAATGTTTTTCTACTTTATTTCTAAGATCCTTTCACTGTGCTTTCGTTCAGGAGAGCACCTCTCAAAACTCCTCTCTCTGCATGCTGCTTCAAAGTGCAGTGTGATGCCTATCTCTTACAGCAGGGGAAAAATGAACCCCTTCTCCTTATTCCCACTGCTGCACTACCCTCCCTGCCACAATTCTGCCCAGTGAGTGGGTTTAGACACCGATCTCCCATTAAAGGTAACGTCGCTGGCCAAGTCTTTTTTCAGAGCAGCTCAGTGACCCCCTCCACCACGCAGAAGGCAGGGACCCAAAATCAAGGCTAAAAAGCTGGTGTTGCCTCGAAGGAGATGTTCGCCAGGCCGTGGTCCAGTCACATCAGCACAGAACGTGTCTCCGGGCTGGGCGAGCAGGACACAGAGAGCCGCAGAGCCGGGATGCACCGGGAGCCGGGGCAGCCCAGGCAGCGGCTGTACAGACACCACGCGGGACTCCCGGCCTGGAAAACGCCCCTGGCACCGACACGCCACGAGCTACACCTTCAGCACATCGCTATTCTAAGGTAGGGACCTCGAGAATTTCTGCGAATTGGCTCTAAATCTCATAAACGCCCACGGGCTCCCGGAACACCCTCACGGCAGGTCTAACAGGGATGCGACCGCAGTCCTAAGGGACCGTGTCCCGCTCTCCCTTACAAACGAATCCAAGCCCCACGCTTGGCACCGGCGCTCAGGGTAACGCCGGGATGCTTCCGAGCTGCCGGCCCCGGCACAGAGATGGCCACGGAGCTCCACCCGGGAATTGCGGAGCCAGGGCCGGGGGAGCCGCTACCTCAGTGATGGAGTCTCCGAAGAGGAGGACGCGGGGCCAGCGCAGGAGCCGCCCGCGAGCTCCCGGCTCCGCCAGCGCCATGGCCGCGCCCGGACATCCGCCGGGAGCGGGACGGGAGGGAAGGGGAGGGAAGGCGGCCCCGCCGCTTCCTGAGGCGGGGAACTGGGCGGAGGCGCCGCGGGAGGTCCTGGTGCAGCTTCAAAGCCGGGTGCAGCTCCCAGCTCCCCTCTGAAGGTTTCATCGCGTTAGAAGGCGAAGAAGGACAGCCGGGGACAGATTCCCCCGCCCTTAGTGCTGGCTGTAATTTTCAGATTTTTATCTGCTCCAAAGAGACACTTCCTAAGAAAATGCAGTTATCTCATTTAAAAGGCTTCATAGTCTTAGTTACCCAACGACACAAATGAAGGGGGGGGACAGCTGCTGCTAATTCTGCTAATACTAATACACTAATTCTGGGAATACTACTACCGCTGTAAAGATTACCAGGTGCCATTTTAATCAGCTGAGAAAAGGAGGGAAAAAAGCTGTGTGTACAAGAGAAACGTTTAGTTCTTTTGTAGAAAAGTCACCTTCTGTGGGCATTTTTCAGCATGACTTACTGTTTAGCCACAACCTCAGCTACCTGAGGAATATCACCCTGTATTTGGAATTCTCCTCTGTGTCCCGCAGTTTCTGATTCCCCGTGTCACTCTTCCCAGGAAAGCTGTTTCTGACTGTCACAGACAGAGGGACAGGAGTGCTCCGGGCACGAGAGGCTCTCACAGGTCACGAGCACCCACTTCACTTGAGGCTGGTTCTGTTCCTCTTGTCCACTTAATGGCAATGCCAGCACACAGAGTTTTTAGACCTCCAGTTAACCCCAGTATGCAAATATGGATTCCATTTTAAATGTGTTCAAGACCTCTTTGACTTCAAGCAGATACAAGCATGCAGGCAATTGCTTCCTTGACAGGAACAAAATTATATACAAGCTTGATTGTGAGCATATGCAAACCCAATACATCCAATTTATCCTCCAACTGGTTGTTAATATTCAAAAATATAACACTCTGTTTGATTTTTGTAGTCCTGTATTAAGAATTTTTTCTAATTTCTTGTATGTGCACGTAAGAAAAAAGAACATAAGCACACTCTGCCTGATTTAATTAGATCTGTACGCACAAATACAGTTCGTATAAGTTGCTGATCCATTATTTGAAATAACTCAGCAGTTTCATATTCACAGAGCTGATACGTTTGACTTAATGAAGAAAAAAATTTTTATTTACTCTTAAAAAATAGTCCAAGTATTAAATCAAACATTTAAAAGATTTTTTTTTAGGCATCCTAGGTATCTACAGAGGTCAGCATACTGGGCTGAGGGCATCATAAAGCCTCTGTGCAGCCAGTTCCACCATTTCACGAAGGGATTCATCGTCTTCACTTCCTGGCTCACAGTCAACTGTCTGTGAACAAAAAAAGAACAATGTTAGAACAGTGGGCACTTCATGCTCCTTTGCAGCACTTGAAGAATGCTCATAAAGGGAAAGGAAAAAATAGTAATGAAAATTATCAAAAGCAGCACTGTTTGTTTTTCAGTGGTCTGCCAGCATGTAGAGCAGTCCAGAGAAGGCAAATTCTGCTGAGGAACAAGAAGCTTGATCTTGAGTCTTATGTCTGATTAGTAACTTGTTTCAAAACCACTATGTAAAATGTTAAGTTCTGTAGATTACAATTAATTCAAAATTAAATGAAATTGCACAAGATTCAGTCCATGGAGATTTCATTTTATCTGTGAATTCACTCCCACTGTATGAGGCTGAGGTTGCAAAACACACACGAGGTACAGGCATCTGTACTCAGGAGTCCTCACACTGATGTTTGCACATCCATGATGACATTTACAACAAAATAAAACTCCAAAGGCCTTAATTTATTACTAAAACAAATCTTCCTAGAGAAAGAGGCTCACCCCAAACACACAAGTTAATCAACATTCAAAATGAGAAAAAAAAATTAACATCATTTCTACTCTGTGATTGTTCAGTTATTCAGACCAGAGCCCGTGCTTTAAAAACATTTTCTAAAAAAATTGTGGGTTAACTCAGTTTCTCCTCTACAATCTTTATTAATTTATTCATACAATTAGAGAGCTGCTGGAAAATACTGGGTTTTCTTCCAAATTTACTGCATTTGCTGCATAAACATTGATAGCATTTTTTTTAATTAAGAACACTCTGTTTTGATACCAAATACAAAAACATTTCCTTAGCAAATGGGTACATGATATTCTGGGCAGCACTGCAGGAGACTCATCTCTGCCAAACACGGTGCACACAAAAGCAAGTGCTTTGCTCTACATACCCGAGTCTCCAGTGAAATGTTTGCAGTCTTTCCATCAACTGTGATGCACAGGACAGAGCCATCTTTGGAACTCACACAATCCTCTCCAAACATATCCCTAAAGCAAAGATCCATGAGTGTAAGATGTGGCCAAACAGCAAACAGGTTTTTCCATTAACCCTGGGGTTTCAAAGGCACTTTGTCAGCTGAGCTCCTTTCAGCAACTATTATTTAATGCACAGATGTAATTAACAAATACCAATCTAAATTATGACAGTGGGTGTCATGTAACAGTATTTTACCACAACAACCCTGTCATAAAGAAGGGAAGGATTCCTTTGATTTCAAAAGAGGCACGATTTCTAAATAAGTAACAGAATACACATCAGAATAAATTTTAAAAGAGAACTTAAAAGTTATTTTTCTTAACCATTTGTAGCATAATTTGGGGAGACAACTCAAAAATCTTCTTTATATATAAATATATATATATAAAAATGTAACTGGGTCCTGTATTCAAAATTTTAATGGTGCTGAGAAGTTTTTACTGTACCTCTTTTTTCACTTAATTCCTGGCCTTTACATAAATTAACTGAAGTAAATTTGCATAAAGTGTTTTAAAATAACTGTCTTTAAACTCTATCATATTGAAATTATTTTATTTACATGATTAACAGTTACAATTTTCCTTTAGAAAGGTATGTATCAACTTACTGAAGCATGATCTCCATTCTCTTCCTATACACATCCATGTCTATTTTTTTGGAAATTTTGTTCACTGCAGCTGAAAAGAAAAAATAATTTTACTTTCACAGACATTTGCTGGGAGGGAAAAATAACTAATTGATGGATCCTAGTTCCTAACTGACTTTCACAAAAAACAACCCAAAGGCTATGTAAAATATGTATGCTTAAACAGTTATACAGAAAACATATTAAAAAAGATGAATCAAAGAAATGTACATATTTTAATTATATGTTCCCTGTACTTATCACATTTTAAAACAGAAAACTTTGCAAGTCACATTCTCACTTTTTAATTCTGCTTTTTGTTGTAAACACTCACTACTTCTCACATTTCCCTTGCTTTAAAGAGAAAAGAATCCACTTTCACCATCTGTTTATAAACACTGCATTGTCTCTCATTACAGGAAAACACCACATTGTGGAGGTGAGGAGCATGCAGAGAATACATAAAATAACACTGGACAGAGAATGTGAGCAGTCATAATAAGCACAGACATTCCTGGAAGATGTTTCAGCATAAAGAGGTTGAAATAAAAATTAAGAGGTAGTTTAAAACAAGTAATTTGCTTTTGAATGTAATTATCTACGTATTTGATTGTTAAAGGAGTCAGAAGTCTGTAGGAAGAGCTAATTGTGAAAATTAGTACCTTTTCCACTGATGGATACAAAAATCTTTAGATTTAAGTTCTTCTGAAAAACTGGTTTTTAGTATTTCTAAATTACAGAATTCACAGAACTGAACACAGTGGTAGTTAAAATTTCTCAGGAATTCTTCAAAGAACTTTATAATTGCAAAAGAGCGAGCAAGTATATCTTAAAAATTTACTGTTCCTTAGATAAGATGCAGTAACTGAATGTACTATGCAAGATATCACTTTATACTGAAAATGAGGTAAAAGCAGGCAAATGGACAGCTGAGCAACAATAACTTAAGATATTTTGATTCAATCTTTTGTGATCCTGTGAACACACTCTAAAATACACGAGCTCAAGAACTCTTTGGAATGCTTTTACCCCAAATAAGGACTATCCAATAATATTACTGATTAAAGGGTCTGCATAAGTGTAATTATGAATTTAGTCTGACTTTTTTCAGCACTGTTTACCTTACTCTGATGTAAATCAGTCATAGGAATACCACTCATGAATGGCAATCACAATTTTCAAACAAGAAATGGAAATATTTAAATGAGATATCATAGATTAATTATAAACAAAAATCAAAAGTGATTAAGAATTAACTTAATTTAAATAAGGTCATGTTTTCCACAGTCAGCTACCAGTTGCTATGTAAGAGAAAGTTTCAACAAATGAAAATGTCACAAATAATGAAGACCAAGTTGTAATTCTGTTTTTAAGTAGCAAATCTTACTCCCTAATAAGTTTCATAAGGAGATAAGTACAATAAGAGCATTGCAGTCTATTGCAAGGCATTATATCCCTCTAAGCTTGATGCAAAATAAAAAAAGAAGAAATGCCTCAGTTAAACAGACATACACTAAACTTAGTACCTTTCTGTATTTTGGGATTTGACTGAACTTCCAATATCACTGTTGTCACGGTGTCTGCATACATATCATTAGCAGGATTTGCCACCCACTGGAAGAGGAAAAAAAATAAATTCATAATTTGGACTGAATGAATAATGCAACATAAGGACAATGTAACATTCATTGCATTCTATTTGCTTTTTTCTGAATTCCAGCTTCAAATGACTGTCATACATTTTACAGTAAATTATTAATTACTTTTAACTGGGTATATTCCAGTAAGTTCCCATGAAAAATTCAAATTGAATGTTTCTGAGCCCATTTACAAAACAGTTATTAATTACCATAACTATTTTGGGGAGGAAGGAACACCATTAGATGTTATTTCCAATTACTATTTGCCAAATAAAAAAAAGGGCACTGATTCTGCCATTATACTCATGAGTTGTGGCAAAAAAAAGAAACTGGCAGTAGCTAAACCAAACAACACACACCCACACAGGACCACAGCTCAAGGGGACTTTGTTTCAGCTGTCACTCCACTTGTCATCAAACAGAAAACTACTTAAAACATTTCATTCTGCATGGCATCTATGTGGTATTATTTTGCAGAAACTGGAGAACAAAATACTTCTTTCTGCTTCACTAATGCCCACCTCAAGGACTACCATGCTTGGTTCCTGGATCACAGTAATACTTTTGAAAACCTTCAGGGCTGGTTTTTGTTGGATTTCTATTTCTTCTACATCACCTAAGAAGTGACAACAAATGTTAGCAATAATAAAACTGGACTGAAAGCAAAACTAAGATTAAATAGACAGTTGCTCAGAGCAGCTCACATAATGGAAGCACATACTCTCTTTCCTTACCTGGCAATATTATTTTCTTTGTTCTGGATTGTTTGGAGTTTTTGAGTAGCTAATATTGGCCATTTTACTTGTTTTGAATTCTCACATTTGACTAGCTTAGAACACTGATGTGAGTACACCAATGAAAAAGAAAACAAATGAGAAATTCAGTGCTCCATTTGCAGAATTAACCAACTCTTCTTACCCCCTCTAAGGATAACCCATTGTTCACATAAGCACAGAGCTTAAACCAAAAGCATTTGTGTGCCAGGTAGCACTTGGGTTATGAGACCTGAACACCAGCTGAATACGGGTTTTCTCTTTACCAGTGACATGAATTATGTTCTGACACTAGAGAAAATCACTGGAGGGATCCTCCTCATCATGGCTGGGCTTTGTGAACGAAGATTTCAGAAGGACTCTAGTGGCAGGTTTAAATGGCTTTTGTTTTTATTAATTGGATGGCATTACCCATTCTATTTGGGGCTAGAGAGAAAAGATCAATTAGTAAAGTTTCCATCAGAGAAGGCAGAGCACTCACTTTGGGGGCTGACAGGAGACAAAAATGGGCCTATGCTCTATCCTGCCACATGCTCACCGTTTTGCAATACAAATACAGTAGAATCCCAAAAAAGATGTGTCATACTTATGAACTGGATCTGGCAGAAGCTGCATGATCTAATGAAAGTTGTAAAATATGAAACAGTTACTGGCAAAGAAACTTCTGTTCAGAAGACCTCTGAAGACTGGAAGTTGTTTCAAAAGTTGCCCACTATAAATCATGAGCATGTCTTCCCAAATACATACCAGTAAGTTTTTGTAGCTGGTAATAAAGCAGATTAAAAGGGCCTGTATATGGAATGGCTTGTGTCTGTGTTACAGTGCTCATGGCCAAGTCTGTGTAATCTGAAAGAAATTTAAAAAATATATATTAAAAATCATCCCTTTGAATTTACGTCCTAAAAAAAAAAATTGCCATTATAGATAAATAATGGCATTGATATATTTAAGACAAGAGGGTTGAAAAGGACAATTTGTAAAGAGGAAGGTGGAGCATTTACAGTAAGATAAATAATAAATTTGTGGATAGGAAAACAGCAAGAGCTTGTTATATTATCCTACCCATTAGAGGCAAACAATGAACTAGGACAGCAGAACTGCTTCTCCCCAAGCTCTTCTGACCTTACACTTAATTCTTCTATTCTGAGAATAGATCAGTTTCTTGCGTAATAAACAGCACAGGAGAACTACACAAATATTTTCACTGTTCTGTAGCTTTTTACACTAAAAACTAATGACATTTTAGAAACTGGCAGGACTATTGATTGAGGTGCTCATTGGTTCTCACTGGCATATTTTATGCATATTCTTGCAGAGGAAGAAGTTTTAAGTAACCAGAAGGGAAATGGAATTTTGCTTCTTTCCTATTACAGAAAGAATAGAAAAGATTTTAAACTTGAGTGAACAATGAGTTGAATGCCTTGCTACTCACTGCAACAGTTCAGAACTTTAGGCAAAACTAAAATAAAATAAACCCAAAATGTTCACTAATTGCTTATCAAATACAAAATTACAGAAAAAAATACTCAGAATTTTAAGTGTTTTAATGACAAAAGAAGGACACAGTAAGTTTCAATTATCTACTGATCACATCTCTGTCTTTACTTACTGGAGAGGTCACATGGAGAAAGGATGTGATAGTTAAAATTTCTTTTAACTAAGATTCCAGAAATTCTCTGTCCTTGCTCTGGTTTCTTATCTGCTAAAGATCCCATTACCTGGAAAGAAAAAACACATACAGTGCAACAAGGCAGTCTGAACTATTCACAGCTTAAAGATAACTATGGAGATGAAATATGGTCTTTCAGAAAAATCAGAGTATAAAATTAACTCTGAAAATCAGAGAAGGTCAGAGTAACCTATAAACATTCTGCAAGAAAAGTTTGAAGTGAAAAACCAAAAAAAACCAAAACCCCACAACCAAAACAAAAAACCCCTAAACCAAACCCCAAATACAACTAAACACAAAACATTCACATACTTTGAACTTGAGTCCCTGGAAAACATGTATAATTTGAAATCAATTAAAAACAGAGGCTTAGAAAATACATGCAGTTTTTATCCCAGAAGAAAATACAGTTGTACAGGTAAGAAAACACTGATTTCATACCTTGGCAAGCTTTTCTCCTCTAAAGTTTAATGTCACAGCTTCAGTATTCCTAGGATTATGAACTTCTATATGAACTTCATCATTATCCTCATATTCCCGTATCAATGCTGCTTTCAATCTGGCCATTTCATTCTGCTCACCATGAACTAAAATCTATAGAAAAGACAGTTTTCCTTTTAGCAGAAGTTATTTGTTCAACCACACATGTTTAGTAAACAAATTAGCCACGAAAGCTGCCATATTCTCTCTCATCTTTATAAAAATGCAATTTCACGAGGTCACAGTGTATGAAACATTGGCTCAATTATAGTTTTAACTGTGTCTCTGAATCCTCTGCATTATTCAAAGCCTAAGATTTCATGACCTTGAGTATTAGTTGAAGAATACAAGCAAACAGGCAGAGTGCATTACAGAGATCCCATCTAAGTTTTCATACATTGTTATATTATCAAAGGGAAGTATTAAGTTCACCAATAAAAGTTAGTTAGCTTTACATTTTTGTGTCTGAGTGTAGATAATATCAATAAACAGGCAATATAGAGAGGATGCTTCACAGTTCAGAAGTCACACTTTTCTTTGCCAAGTTAAATCCTCTTTTCTTCTGCTATGATTGGTTTTCTTTCTTATCTGTGCTTGCACACTGTTTCTCCTCCAGTTTCAGATCCCAGTCCCCATTTTTACATTCTGGTCCTTCACACCTCCTGCTTCCCATAACTTGCTCATGCTTTTCCTGCAAGAGCTGCATTTATCTTTCCCTTTCTGCTACGTACCTTCAAGCAATGTTTTCTTATTTATTTTGGGGCAAATTCCACTGAATTATTCCAATACCAGCATCCCCAACTTAACGTTGTCCTATACTGTATCTTACTTGCATAAAACACTGCTGAAACAGATTATGGACCACAGCACTGCCTGGAAAGTCATCCCCAGGTATCTCACAAGCAGACGCTCAAGAGCAAGTTCATTTTTACTTTGGTAAGGTAACAGGAGGAAAATGGTTAAAATCTCCACCTTTTATTATCCAAAGCACAGACATGCTGGCTCCTGCTAGACACCAATCCCTGCCTTGACTCAAGGCTGTGAACTGGTTTGGTGAATCCCACTCTGGAGAAATGGGCAGCATGTATACTTAACCACATGTGGAGGCTTCAGGGCCCGGATAAATTCACTAGTTTGTTGATAATCTGTGTGAGCAGAGAAAGAAATGTAATCCACAGACATCTTCAGTGGGAGTTTTTGTCCTGACATAGTTGTGATCTCTTCAGGTTCAGACATGATGTGCTAGGAGAAAAAAAACCACTTTAAATAAAAAAATGAAAATCTCCTGTAGTTGCCATGCTCAACATTTCAAAAATCAATGGCATAACACTGGCAGCCGTGTTAAATGTGAGGAAGTGAAAAAAATCTCTCAAATTTCACAAATGAGAAAAGCATGCACAACACACATCATTTCATCTTGTGCATCCTCAGCAGATCTGGGAGTTCATCTGTCTTTCAGATATATCTCTAATTTTTTATCGAAATGGTAACAAGTGTGTGACTTCTATCTCTAAAGGCAAAACTACATGCTGTGGTTCCCCTTAGCTGCTGGAATTTGGAAGGAAGGATTTCATTCTCTACAACCAGATAGTGGCACAACACGAGCCTGATCTCTGACACACAAATTGTGTTTTAGTATTGATTTAGGCATTTAATGTTGACTCCTAGAATTAGGATTAGGGCTTCCCTCTCAGGAAGTCAAATGGTGGAGCGGTCTAAAGATGGAGAAGTTATTCTTTCTGATGACAAGATAACTGCTTCTAGAAAAGATTATTCTGTGTAACATAACTGAAAATGACCCATATGCAGATTTTCTGAACTTTTCATTACTACTAGCCAAAAGCAATCTATTTTGACCATGTAACTATGCATATCTGATAACAATCTTCTCAGTAAATCCAAGTAAAGACACTTGCTATTGACCAGCTCTTTTTAAACATAACATGAAAACTGCCTCTTATTAAGAAGTTGTAGTGCACTAGCAACTCACCTTGGCGAGCGTTCCTTCAACGCAGTACCCTGCAATAATGACTCCATTTCTCTTATCTGTGCACCAGCTCTCAAACAACTCCCTGGATAAGCCACTTTGCATCATACCTGGGGAAGCCATCACAACACTTGGGCCAATGTCATCGAAGTGATCCATGCTCTGAGTGGACACACAGTGAGAACATCAGTTACCCCAACTCAAACGAAGGATGGCCCAGCTGCACCCTTGAGCAACGTACAAGAAGGGCCCTGTGTTCACACATTATACCCCATCTTCATAAAAAGTGCCTTTTGCAGGAAAGCTCCTTTTGCTCATGCCCATAAGGAGTGAACTGCAAGTACAGGGACCTCTAGTGAAAGAAATGTTGGGGCATAAGCTCCTCTCAACCAGCCCTCTAAACCCTGGGATAGCAGATAACTCAGATATCAACCTGTACCTAACCAATCTATTAGGATATTAAACATGCAAACTGTTCAGTAAATATGAACTCTTCTGTCACCCTTCTTCTTCTGTAAGACAACCTTATCTCAAGCTTACCTTCAGATTACTAATATGCTTGAAAACAAACGGATTGTTGATGTTAATTTGCTTGCGGATTTTGTCGTTCATGGCATTGACGTACGTCTGATAAACAGCCATGCACTTCTTTGCCAAAGAGGAGGCATAGTAGATAGGGATATCATGGAGTTCAGGATGATTCTGCCAGTATTCATCTAAAAAAAACCCCAAAACAATGAAAAGGAGCAAAAAGCTAAAAAAACCCCCAAACAACAAACAAAAAACCCCACACAATCCCATCCACAGTATTATCTCCAAAATCTGTGCTTCTATTTTAATAATTCTTGTAAAACAGATTTAGCAGTGGGGGGTTTTTTCCATTTTTATTACAGAAAATCACAATCAGAGACTTTTTTTCCCACCTCCTCTTCTGAAGAAGAAAAAGCAGTCACCAGCTAAAACTGTATATAACTAGTTCAAACAAACAGGCAAACACACACGACATAAATGAACTTCAGATATTTTTGGCAAGTCAAATGCCAACCAACCACCAACTTCAGCTACGAGGTATAAAGTATACATGATATTACACAACAATAAATCTATATTTATGACAATGGAAGTTTCACCACACCACTGAAATAAAGCTAAAATGTCCCTGTCAAATGTAATTATACAACTAAGAGCCAGGGACATCTGCACACAGACATGTTGGTGAGAATTCATGATATCAATGTCCTGTAAAACAAATCCATGGAGTTCAAGGTGAAAAGGAATCACCCAATTATCAAACCTGTCTTCCTGTATATCCCCAACATTTATATTTTAGAAGTCTAACAAACTAAAACAAGAGAAGAGCCTCCACTAACCACAACTTATTTTATCATTGATGACAGTAGACATGACCTTTCCTAAACACAGAGATCTGAATGCAGCTATACAAACATAACTTACCTGTTTTCCCATTTAGATACAGTTCTGCTAGTCTAAATCACTCAAAAATAGAGGTACACTCTGCTGGCTGTATTTGCATGTTTACAATGATATGGCTCCATAACATTTTTGATTTGCAGGCAAAGCTTTTCAAAACCTGTCAGAAAGGCTCACTGCCATGAATATCTTAATAAGCTCAGGTGTAAGGAGGAAACAACCAGTGAAAGATAACCAGCTGCAGGACTTCTGAGTGACATTAAAAGACTGCACACATCATCACAATTTTCTATACTATAACACAGTGTTTTATTTTTGTCATACACTTATGGAAAAAAGAAAAACAAACACAAGCATGCAGGCTCAACTGTGTAGGCATGTGAGATGCAATTGCATTTTCTAGCTAATTAAGCATCCAATTGCATGTCTAGCTTTACTAGATGCATTTTCAAGCTTAATCTTTAGAAACTCAGTATCTGCACACAGGGAAGAGAGGCCAACAAATTACAACATAATGGCTACACTGAAAATGTAATGGCTAAGACTGAAAATGTTCAGGTTTTATGTTCTCCATAAAATAAAATATAAAAAAACCCTCAACCAATGAGAAGTAGTAAATAATCCTACAACATCAAATACTACCCCATGCCTAGATCCAAATTTCTTGTTAACACTCTGACAGACCAGCAACACATTTTGAAAACAAACTAGTTTCTAATATTAAGCTAAACTGAAATGGAAAGTGAGAAGACTTTCAAGTATTTTAGGTAACTCTTTAGATTCAACACCCCTAAATATAAGTGTTTTAAATTTGAGGTAGTTATCTTTTATCTTGCCAGCATTTACATGAGCAAAAAGACTAGTAAAAAAATAACATGGCATAGTACGAATAAATGTGCTAAAAGGAAGGAAAGAAGCCTGGAAATAATTTATTTTAAAACTGTTTTATCTGAAGTACCTTGTAACACCTATCTGTATATTTTATGTGAAATAGCTTGTTATGTTCATGTATGATTCTCGCCCATTTTTGCTCAAAAGACTAATTTGCTTTCCCATTATCATTAGGACTCCAGAAGTGCTAGAAGTGTCCCTTATGGTCTTTCCAGCTTTTCCTATAAAAACCTTTTCATATAGGTTTGTGAGTTAAAGGGCAAAGATAGTGGAACTTTGGAAGAAAACACACCCTTTTTTTGGCAGTACAGTTTAAACAGAACAGCTGTCATTGTGACTGATTACTTTTCAATCTGTAATAATAGTCCCTGATTGCTGAAATCCTGGTTCAGTGAGATTCAAAAGTCAAGCACATAGTACCACACCATCACTCTTTCCTTTCTAAGCCTCCACCCTACCTCACAAAGCAGAACTGCTGGCCGGTTTACTGGATTTTTTGCCTTTGAACAAACACGCATTATATATTCTCAGGTAATTATGGCTGAAGAGTTGTTTAAGGAATTATACATCTGAAAGACTGCACATGAAAACGTTCCCATTTAACTTTATATGCTTTTCATGAAGAGGAGCTGGGAAGGCACATACCTAAAATTAAAAGTAGTTCTTGAGCTCGACCCAGGGCAAACACAGGAATGAGACCTCTGCCTCCTCTGTTCACAATGTCGTGGACGGTGTTACAGAATCGCGCCTCTCGCTCCTCCCTTTTCTCATGGATGTGAGTGCCATACGTGGACTCCTACATACAGAAAAACAGGATATTCAAAGTGCTGACACAGAAAGTAATTTTTGATCTTCTCTGAATCCATCGAGAAAACGCAGAAAAACATAGTGGTGTTAACATGTTGGGGAGGGGAGGGACAGGGGTGAGGTGAAGGGCAAAGTCAAAACCACTCCCGAATTCCCACAACCACCCCCACCAAGGTAAATAACCAAAATTTCCCCTCTCCCAAACCCCTCCAAGCAATTTAGACAGGCAGATCCTGTTGGCACAAAGAAGTTAGAGCTATTAATTTTGATGCTTAAGAGGTTTCAAATTTAACATGCTTATTTTCCTAAGTGGAAATGTTGCCACTGCTTGGATGGAGGGGTGATCACCAGTGACTGACACGGCTCACCAGTGGCACATGTTTAACCACCAGCTTAAAACACAGGAATTACACAAATACACAATTTTGATGTGACTTGAAATTATCAGTTACAGAGAGCAGCTAGAAGGGACATAATACTGAAAGAATTTTAAGTCTTATTCTGAAAGATCCCAATGTTTGTTCCAGTTAAAACTGTTACTTTTAAAGTTTCCCCTGAGCCGCTGATTTTCCAAACGTGGATTCGGAATAAAATCATTTCACACAGAAAACAAAACAAAACAAAAGTATAGGGGGCATCTCCACCCAGGACCAATTCTTAACATAGCTGGAAGTAGGTTAGGATCAACTAAATAAAGATACCTGGCTAAACTGGGCTTTGTACAATGCAAGACAAAACCTCATAAATCTCCTGTCTAGAGAAGGTTTGTCTAGAGGCTTAAGGAACTTCATCAGAAGAATTAGAAAATGAAAATCAGACTTTTGAATACAGTGAAAAGCAACGTCAGAGTGTTCTGAGCACCCAAGTGTTTGGGTATTTAACACAAATCACATACTACCATTAAATCTCCACTGTCTTTGTCATTCCATTTTAGCTTTAATTAAGTCATATCTCTATACATATTTAATTACTCATATAAAACAATAATTTTGTAAAACTTACAATTATAAGAATATCAGGTTTAATATTGGGAATCTCAGCTGCCATCAGATGTCTGTCTTCCTGCCTTGAGAAATCACCTGTATATAACAGCTGTTGGAGACAAAGAGAAGACTCTTCTGATGTGCTTACAAAATTTGGTCAATAGTACCACAATACAAATATTTAAACTCCAGAAGTAAAGGTACTTCAAGTAGTACCATAATTCCAACATTTGGGATATAAAGGTGCCATTTCCACCCTTTTGCATACATGCACTGACTCTTAAGAAGTAAAAATTGACATAGCATTAAAATACAGCATGTCCTAAGTGGAAGTAAAAAGAAAACTACATTTACATATCAGAATGCAAATATAATGAATAATCTAATAAAATTACTTATTAAAAATTTTCTGATACTAAAAAAGTGTAGATTTTTTCCAAATGGAATGATCATGTACCCTGTTACACCGAGAAGAAATTTTTACTGTTATTTTTAATGGATTCTTTAACTGCAGGGTGGAATGCAATTCTCTGCGCCCAAACTGATGGTTTCAAGACTCTCTGTGCCTAAAATTAATAATAATCCTATTTCTTCAGGTACTTGAGCATAAGAGTGCCATGAGAAAAACAAAACTTGCATACTTTGACAAATGCCACGTAGGCCCTTGAGACAGGCAGACATGGCAAATCAGAACCACAGAAACAAACACCTGTTAATAGATTTTACTAAAATGCAGTTTCTATAAGACTGACTCAGCTAACAACCACCTCTGAGCAGACCAGCAGACTGGCAAGGAAAACTACACGTTTGCTGGTTCCAAGTCTGAGTCATATCTCAGACTCCCATACAATCCAAACAACTCACCTGACTCACCTGAGCCACTTGCTAGTTCTAATCAAAGAGAAAATACATGTCCTAGATCAAGGCCTCCCACCCTGACTTGAGTCCAAGTCTATTTGACAGCTCCAGCCACAGTGGTGGGACTTAATAGACAATAATAAATAATTAATAACTACATTAGAATTGAGGCTTAATATCAACTTTTGTAATGAAAAGTCAGTACCTTCACACCAGCTATTTCAATCATAAACATGGCTGCTCCCAGCACGTGGCCTGCGTGGTAACACCAGAATTTGATTCCTGCCACCTCCTTCACTTCATGGAAGTTGATGGTCTCAATCTTGTCCATGCTCTCTTCCAGGTCTGTTTCTGTGTACAGCATGTCATCCGCTGAGATGTTACTGGATAGAAGTGAAGTGGCTGAGTATCAGCTCATCCTAACAGCTGGAAAAAACACTTCCTGGATTTTTCCCCACTGACAGTAAGACTTCCAGTCCAGTAACACCACGTCTCCTGTGTTAGCAATCAAGTCCAGGTACTCCGATGCAGCTCACCTAAGGAGAGTTAAAGCTGCTTTCTTTTGAAAGGCCATGCTAGGACACCCTTCTCAGTTCAGAATCTGCTCTGTGTTTCTCTAAAAGTATCAAGAGATCCCCAGCCCTGACCACAGATCTGCCATTTAGCTTGTGACAGTCCTGAAAAACCACACTGATCCACACTTTTCCCATCAGCCCAGGACAAACAAGTTAAAAAAGGACTGTTTATTGGGTTTCTCACTCAGGCTCGAATCTGCTGAGTTGAGATATGCTCAGGACCATTGCAGTCTCATAGAAATGATGTGTCAAGGCATGTAACACAAGGGAAAAAGAGGGGGAAAAAAAAGAAGAGAAAAATCCCCAACATGTAAGTAACATTTTCCTTTTTAATCTGCCCTTGTCCTGAAGGGTTATTTGTTTCTTTAGGGCCTTAAAATTAACTACTTCTGTGAAGCTTAAGAAAAAACATACATTAAAAAGCATGAGAAGAAAAGTGTGTCTTGAAAGAGATGGGGGGAAAAAAAGGGATACCAGTAAAGATCCAAATGAGGCAAATTAAAAAAATGAGAGAAAAGAAGGGAATATTTTTTTTGATTGATAGGAAATTACTTGAGAGACACGAGGCAGTAATACGATTCATTACTTCTAACCTGGTTATATATAATGTTGCTACTTGTGACAACATCTACGTTCATCCAGCCACCTTTGGTGGTTTCATCTTAAATTTCCTATTGGATAAATAGGTGAAATAATCCAGGAACTGAAGAGACAACCCCCAGTTTAGCTTACCTGACTTTAACATAGTCTGAAAGAAGCCATCTGTAAATAGCTTTTGTGGCATGAGTCATAAACGTCCTTCCTTTAAAACTTGTTTTCTGCAAAAACCATGGTAAAGCCCCACAGTGATCTAAATGGAAACTTAAAGTAGACACACACATCCAGTTAATAAATTCATATCACACAGCACTAATATATAACATATATAATTCACTACTTCACTGAATTTACGTGGTATCAACCTTGTTGCTAACTGTGCTGGTCTGTATTCTGCACAATAGTGATAGAAACACAACCAAGAAAAGGTGAGAATAATACAGAAAATTCTCCATTAATTGCCAAGGTTGTACCTGTATAATATCATAATTAACTTTGTAATTTACATATAAATTTAGAGGAAGAAAAATAAGAAGAACCAGCAACACAATCAACATCAAAGATAGCTGACAAATATGACCCTAATTTTCCATGTTGCACGCTATAGCACACTAGAGATTAAAACATGATCTACTAAAATTGAATTATTTGTTCACAATTCTAGTTTGACACATCTTAAGAAAGTACTTTTGAAATACAGATAGAACAAGCACATACCACAAAACCTCAGGATTTTATAAAGACCTGCTTATGAACGGGTTAAATCATTTACAAATGGCTCTCCTTGTCTCTCAGCCACCAAGCAATACTTTAACCACATTCAAGGCTTGTGTAAGTCTCCAAGAAACTTTTTCATTCAAAGCCAATAGAGCAAACCCACACCCAATGCCTTTCAGCAGCCTTTGTGTAGAAAACTCTCTTTAGCTCTCACAACGATGTTAAAGCAGGCCAGGTTATTAAAAAGAGTCAAAAATCACAGCAAACTCAGAGGAGAGTTGTAATGTCAAAAGTGAAGGAACATCCCTAACGTTCAGTCCTTAATCCTAAGTGAAGATCCTTCAGACTTTTTTAAAATGAGTTGGAAACTAACATGTTACAATGTAAATGTAAATGTAAATGGCCAGTCTTCGCGAACGAAGATCTGGGAAAGGTGTTTTTACCTTTCAAGCCTGCGCAATGGATTTT
>JAWWLV010000121.1:99783289-99821229 GCA_035041135.1 Platyrinchus mystaceus | reverse complement strand
CTAACGTTCAGTCCTTAATCCTAAGTGAAGATCCTTCAGACTTTTTTAAAATGAGTTGGAAACTAACATGTTACAATACCATCTATATAACACCTATTTTCAGCCTCTCTTAATAACCTAGAAGTGAACACAGCTCAGACCATGACCTCAGTTATTTGGTTTTTTAGGTGCAACTTACTGACTAATGAGGAGCAGGTCGATCTCGGCAGGATCTATCAAATCAATGTAAGGAAGAGCATCCATTCCTTCCAGCCCAGGATGGATTCCACAGTCAAGCTGAAAAATGAAAGAAAGTTATAGCTTCTAACAGAACATATAAAAAGCCCTCTTCCATTTTGGTCTAAGATATATTTATTACGGACTTATAACTTTTAGCATCATGCAAAAAAAAGTATTTTTTTCACTAAACACTGCTTTCAGCATTGGATTTCATATAGAATGATTTGGCTTGTGTCATGGCTATCCTGGCATCTGGCCAGGGTCAAACCATCACAGCTTGTCAGGGACCTCAAAGATCATCTAGTTCCAACACCCCTGCCATGGACAGGGACACCTTCCACCAGACCAGGCTGCTCAACCCAACCTGGCCTTGAACACTTCCAGGGATGGCGCATCCACAGCTTTTCTGGACAACCTGTTCCCGTGCCTCAGCACCCTCACAATAAAGAACTTCTTCCCAACATCGAGTCTAATCTCCTTTTTTACAATAAAACCACCCCCCCTTATTCTGTCACTACATGCCCTTGTAATAAGTCTCTCCCCAGCTCTTTGTAGGCTGCTCTGGGGACTGAAAGGCTCCCCAGAGCCCTCCCTTCTCCAGGAGAACAGTCCCAACTCCAGCCAACTCCCCAAAAGGAGAGATGCTCCAGCCCTCTGACCATTTTCATGGCCTCCTCTGGACTGGCTCAGCAGGTCCACATCGTCGTGCTGGGCTTCTGTCTAAATGACTTCACTGGGAAACTGTTCACAATTCTGTACCCACTCAAGCCTTCAGCCACACTTCAACACCACCTGGCTACACAGAACCAGTGTGTGCAACTTATTTCAGCCACCAGCTGAGAACATGGCTGGAAATGGCGAAGAGAAACACGTATGTGTTTATATGTGACTGTTTACACATAACTGTAGGTAAACATTAACCTTATGTTCCACTAATCCCTGGAATGTGAAAATTTTAGAATCTGCACTTCAGACCCACACCTTCTGTTTGGGGATATGGACTTATTTTACAGGACAGCCTCTGTGGTCTGATTTCAGTGTGGAGAATTTAACCTGTAACATCTTTTTGTACTCTGAAGTACCATAATGGGAGGTCATACAAATACATTCATGCAATAATTACCATTATTTTTCTTCCTTTAAACTCCAGAATAATGCATGACCTTCCTACTTCTTGGCCAGCACCTCTGCAAAAGGACATCAAAGTCAATGAGGATTAAAACAGCCCACAGCAGATATACGGAACTTGTACACTGGATGCCTTCACTGGGATTATTTTTCTGTTGAGAAATAACAACTGCACAGTCCTTTTAAGCTCAGATATTTAAAGTAACTGAAGTTACATTTATCTTATAGTCATATTATGGATATGAGGCCCTGTAGTTATACTTACGGGTATGAGACCCTATGCAACGCAGCAGAAATTAAAAGAATCTATTTAAGGGGATTATTTTGGTCTCTTCTGGTTTTTACCGCACGTCTGAGCACTCGGCTCTCAAACCACTGACACGTACGAGGCATGGAAAGCTTACTTAAATAATAAACCACCTCGGGCTGAACAAGCCTGAAGTGGCATCTTAGCTGTTCAGAAGACAACAGAAACACCCTCAGACTGCAGTGACATCTCTACCGGGGAAAGAAAAGCAACTTCCAGCACTACCGCACGCACAGACCCCTCATCCCCGGCACCCCCGTCCCTCCCGTTCCCAGGCGCGGGTCCGGCGCTCACAGGGGCCGGATGAGCAGCTGGTCGCTCTCCTCGGCCGGGATCAGCGCCTCGGCTTTGCGCTTGGCCGACATGGTGCCGATCCCCGCCCGCCTTCCGCTTCCCGCTTCCCGCTTCCCGGCCCGCGCCTGCGCCCGCCCCGCGCGACCCGGAACGGGATGGGGATCGGGAGCGCGCGGCGAGCGGGGCGCGGCGCGCCCGGGGAGCAGCGGCGCCGGGACGGGGCCGAGGAGCGGGGTGAGCGCTCCGGCCGTGTCGGGGTGTCGCCGGGAACAGAGGGAGAAGCGGGGGGAGCAGCAGGGCCGGGATGCGGTGCCGCTTCCTGCACCCGCAGTGGCAAAGATGCAGCGAGGGAGACCCGTGTGCTCGGCCAGGAGCTGCCGAGAGATCCCTCATCGCCTGGTGCCTTAACATCGCTTGTGAAGAACGGCATGTTAAGCTTTTGTGCCTTTAAGTTGTGTCTCTCCCGGAGAGTGCAGGCAGAGCCGGCAGATTTGCTGCTGTGGCGGCGGCAGCTGCTGTGAAGGAGCGGCTGCCAGATCCACGGCAGATCCTCGCTGGAGGCTGGAGCAGCCCGGGGGATGCGGGTGTGCCGGGGACCGACGGGCCTTGTGCGCCACTTGTTGCCGAGAGCGGCTTTTAGCCCGCCAGGGACGAAGTGTTTGCTTAAAGAGGGACACAGCAGCGGTCTGGGGACTGTGATCCATCACTGCACCGCACGTCTAAGTTCCCTCTTGTGCATCTTCCATTATTTTCTGCAGTGTGTGCTCTCTTCCTTTATCCTCTTTCTTCTGCCTGCTCAGAGTTTCTGAAGTTTTGTAATTAAAATATTCGTCCCTGAAGCTGAGAAATAGGGTTTCAGTAGTCCCTGACTGGGAGCCACCATCCTGCTGCTTGCCAGCCAAATGTTAAGTGGAGCAGTTGAAGTAGTAGAGCAGATACAGGGAAAATGCTTCTGGAATGCTCACAGGACGCCCAGCAACTCACTTCTAAGGCAGTAAATGTAATGTGCATTTTGCTTTAATTTTCAGGAATATGTTAAGTATTCCAATCGGTAGTTCTTCAGAAGTAGGTTTGGTTTGGGGTTTTTTTAGGAGCTTTCTGGGGAGGGTTGAGTGTTTTGTTTGTTTGTTTGTTTTAGATGAAAGTGTAGTCATTGGAGCAGGGATTGCATTGGATTCACTTTGTAGGCCACTTAGATCGTAGTCACAAAATCATCAATGCATTTAGGTGGGAATATGAATTTTTGATTTTGTCTTGTTTCTCACACTAAATCTATATATGCATTAATAACTGACCTTTGCAATAGCCTTTAAACTATATAGTAGCATTTTTTGATGATTCAGAAGGTTAGGGAAGTTTTAGCACAGAGCTTGAGGAACTTTCTCCAGCCCCACATGAAGAGCACCAGAGGAACATTCCTACACCCATTTCAAGAGTCCTTTACAAGTGTCCATTTTCTTGTCCCTTTGGACAAAGTCACTGGTGTTTGCCAGGAACTCCTTCCCTTGATGATATAACAAGCTTTAATTTTTATTTTTCCTACCTAGATCTTCCTTGATCCAATTATGAAAAGATGTTTAGAAAAGGAAAAAAGCGACACAGCAGCAGCAGCTCACAAAGCAGTGAAATCAGCACCAAAAGCAAGGTAAGCTGAATGTGGTATATTCTCTCTTTGTGAAGCACTTTTGTTTGTTACAAGTTGACAGTTCAATGGTTCACTTGCACAGATGGTAGGATGTGATTTCCATAAAATGCCATGTTCCACGAGGAGAACTTTCTACTTCTGCTCCTCAGATTCTGTTATTAGAGTTAAAAATACCAATCCATTATAAAGCCCATATATTCTGAGATGAATGCTCAGTTGTTTCCATGGTGAAACACACAAACACAAGATTATCTGGCAGCACATAGTAAGGTTTGGAGGAAAAATTTCTTCTTAAATCTTGTCTTTAAAGAAGGTGCCTGGTGCTAGGTACCAAGAAAGAGTTTATTCTTCAATACTAGTTGGTTTCTCAGTAACTTTAAAAGGGATTCATTTTGAATAATGTGTCCATTTTGTCTAGTAGGTTTTGCAGTGATCAGTAGAATATTCTGATTTTCCAGCGTGCTTTTTCACTTCCCTTGCACTACTGTGTTATTTCAAGCACTGATGACAAACATGTAATTGTTAATTTCTTCAGGTTAAGATGCAGTACCAGAAAACTGTGGACATAACCTTAAGGTTCATTTTCTCTTTTTGTCTTATTTCCTCCTTTTTTCAAAATATCTGTGGACTTTTTAAGGGTTCCTGCTGAATTTATATCAGTTTAATCTGCACTGAGGCAGAAAGGTAACTTCAGGAAAGGAACAGGTGGCATTGTTTTTTCCTCCCCATATTTCAGTGCTGCTGAAGTAATGAGAGCATAATAAACACAAGTTTATTTAAAAAAAAGAGTTTAGGAAGGACATCTAGAAGTGAATTGTTAATACATTCTCAGTAACTTTCTGATGATGCTGGTTATTTTTCTTAGTCTGTAGATTCCAGTCTCGGGGGACTTTCCAGGTCTAGTACTGTGGCCAGTCTAGATACAGACTCCACAAAAAGTTCAGGTATGTAATCAGAGCTTGAGCAGATATGGATGGAGCAGGATTAACTTTATGTGTGTTCATATAAAACAGCAGAAAATGGAAAAGCTTAAAAATAGGTATTTTCAGTAATAGTGAGTGAATCTGTTAGATAGCCTGGTGACTAATGCATGCGTAGCCTTAGGCCTCTAAAGTATTATTAATGATTCATCTAGGATTAAGTCACTGTTTTTGAAGTAAAGTGTCTGAGTAAGAGAAACCTAATTGTGTTACTGGTCTGTTATCAGCATAAATCAGGCATAGCTTTTTGGATGCTGTTTCTTGCTTTTCCAAGTTTACACTTGCACTGAGATAATGGAAATAAGATTTGGTTTTACTTGTTCTTGCTCACCAGATCACAGTGTATCACTGCTGGGCCCAACAATTAATTTAAAACAAATAGATATAAAAAAATAGAACCATCTTTTCTATGTTTTCTGATTCAAGGTTGTTAACTCCAAATTTGAGTTGGTATAAACAATGATGTATCTTGGATTCATATGAAACTGCTGCTTTTACCAGGGGCTGTTTTGAATCAGCCCAAGGCAGTTCTTTAAAGAGGAGTGATAAGTGTTTGATGAAAGTCTGTAAAATTAGGGAATATGATAAGATAGCCCTGTTAACACCACTTAGAACAGCATTACGATTCTGGAAGTCTTCAGAATGTCTTCGTTTTATTTTGTTGCAGGACAAAGCAATAGTAATTCTGATACATGTGCAGAATTCAGAGTTAAATATGTTGGTGCCATTGAAAAGTTGAAATACAATGAGAGCAAAAGTCTTGAGGGGCCATTGGACTTGATAAATTACATAGATGTTGCACAGGTAAGTGGGCTACAAAAGACAGTACCAATGACGTCGGAACATCTTAAGTTTAGGTGTGTTCCTTTCATATTATCACATGATCTGTCTTTCTTTGTAAATTTTATACTTACTTGAATAAAGTAGCACATTTAAAAAAAAAGCATTAAGCTATGAATCTCAAAAGCCATCACACTCAGTTCTGTCGTGTTGAGTAACTGGGAAGATGCACTCAAAAAGCCGTTCTGCAGAAGTGAAGGCCTTTTTCATGAGTCCTTACTGAGCCACTATCCCAGCAGAAAGTTGTTACGTTGCCTCCAGCACTGTTAGAATTAGTATCTGGGAAAGAATATCTCCTCCAGATTTTCTCAGTACTTTAGAAGAGGAAAACATCAAGTTTCTGCTCATAATCACTCATGAACCTGTGACCAAAGAACCTGAATTAATATTTGGGTCATCCTTGCTAAACTGTGGTTGCTTGCACTTACTTGTTGTGCTAAAAGCCATAACTGGCTGTTCTCATTAGGTAGCTGATTGTTTCTGTCTTTAAAAGCACAGAATGCCTGTTTATCATACAGCAACTTGACATTTCAAGAATCTGAATACATGCTAAAACTATTTTTACAGCCAAGTAACGAAAGTGCTGCCAGTGTGGAACATAGATCACCTCGGGTCACTGCAGCATGATAGACCATGCATGATCTTTCAGCCAATCTGATTTGACCACAGGGACAAACTCTCCTCTGAGATGATAAGTTCCTTTCTTGAAGCATGTAATATTTAGAGTAGAATACAACAGAACAGAATAGAGTGTTTCAGTTGGAAGGGACCCACAGTGATCATCAGCCCAGCTGCCCGACCACTTCAGGGCTGACCAGCAGTTAAACATGTTAAGGCCATTGCCCAAATGCCTCTTAAACACCGACAGGCTTGGGGCATCAACACCTCTCTAGGAGGCCTGTTCCAGTCTTTGGTCACCCTCTCAATAAAGAAATGCTTCCTAATGTCCAGTGTCCCCTGAATATATTTCACATGCTCTTAAGAGACCGGATGAGGCCATGAGTGGCAGGCAGACCCCACACAGCAGAATCTGATCAGGGTTCGTGGTGTTGCTGTCCCAGTGGACCCAAATACAAATAAACACATTTTCTGTTATGTATCTTCATTGTTCATGTTCTTCTGTCTGCACTAAAGGCTTTTGTTTGTTTCCTTCCAAAGCAAGATGGAAAGTTACCTTTTGTTCCAGGTGAAGAGGAGTTTATTATGGGAGTTTCCAAATACGGCATTAAAGTTTCAACATCTGATCAGTATGTAAGTGCTTCACACAAACATGTCTTTCTGATGAGAGTTGAAAAGTGCTTTTATTTCTCTGATGGATGATCTGTGTGACTAAAATGTCATTTCTGACTTTAAGCAAAAGTCAAACAAGCAAGCTCTCACAGCAGCACTGCTTCACTTCGTATCTCCACAGGATTCTGTATTTTCCTGGTTGGATTTATGACAAAAAGTCATTCCTTTTGAGATAGAGCACCAGAAGAAAGGCAAGCAAGCGTATATGCTCTTTGGGCACATCTTCCTTTCCCTGTGGCTTTCTTGCCATTCTCTCATGGGGAAAATTAGTGTGACTGTGGTGGCCAAGACCAATGGTTCCTCAGCCTGCAGTTCCCGTTGGTGTTATTGTGGAGAGGGAGAAACAAAAGATGGGGCTTTTTACGAATACCTGAATTACCCACCTTTTTAAAGTTCCAGCCTTGCATTCCCGATCCAAGAGTGCGAGTTCACACCAGCAGTAAAGCCTCATGATTCCACTTTATTGATCAAGCCTACTTTTTGTTTGCATCATTTCCTACTTGTTGATTTTCCTTCAGTGCACTTCAAGAAGCTTTTTTGCTAAAAATAAAAATCCGGTCTCTTCCCCAGGGCCCTCCAGTTGCCTTTGTGTAGCTTTGTATTGCAGCCATGTGGTTTCCTTCTGGTTGCCCTCAGAGCCCCAGATACCATAAATACTGGGCCTTATGAAGTCATGACCCATCAACAACCCAGCAGTGCCTGTTCATAAAAGCCTTGAGTATGAGGACAGAGAATAGCATTGCTCTATAGCTGAGTGCTCTGAAAGGAGCCAAAAAGTTTCTTCTGGTCCCTTCAGAAAAAAGCACTTGTTTCTAAGGCCTGGGAGGAAGGATAGTAGTTGTTACTCAGACTTTGAATTTTTTGGGGGTCTGTTTTTGCTGTCCTTCTAAATTCTTAACTCTCATTAAAACATAGGTTACACTATTACTTAAATTCCTTTGTGCTTTGATAAAGATCGAGTAGGTAATTTTAAGACTGTCATGCATCATTTTTCAGTCTTCAAGCTGAAAGCATGCACATGCTGATAAAGCCTGTGGTTAAGCTAGCTTGCACTGGAGTTTTATTGCATTGCATTCTGTGTCCCAAATTCTGGCTTTTTGCATCTGTGTCACTGTTGACATTTAATTTGTCCTTTACTGTGTTAGTTCACCAAACTCTTTTCTTAGACTTCCAAAATGCTGACAGGAGGGGAGGAAATTAATTTGCAAGGAGACTGTGTACTTTAAATAATTTCATCCTCCCTCTCCTGGTGATAATCCACATGCATGTTAGCACTGTAGCAAGTTCCAGGCAAGTAACTCTTGAAAGTTACTTCTAATGTGGTGAACAATCTTGGCATCTTTCATACAGAGACTGGAGGGTTGATCCAGTAAGTTCCACACGGGCTCCAGCTGCCCTGGGAGTGGTGTGATGGTTGGTGATGGTGTGAGCAACTGTGAGCAACTGCTGAGTGAGCGTCAGGGAGGGAGATGTTTTTCAGCAAAGTGACCTTCAAGAGCTCTGGTAGAGGGCTCTCCCTGGAAGGTTTCATGGCAGGCAGCAGCTCACTGTCCATTTTTACAGCTTCTGTATTAAGGGGCCAAGGTGTTCAGTGGCTTGAACATGGAAACAGAGCTGTTTGAATTGCTAAGGCCCTGGAGATGGTATGACTGGAATAAACCAGATGAGTATGGTCGGAGGGTAGGATGGCTGGAGAAGAAAGGCTTTTTGTAGGGTAGGTCTGCAGAGACCTTGTACTGGATGACTTAAACCAACCCCTTTTTGGAAGGGCCAAAATAAGAAGTGTTGGGACTATGGTGAAACACTGCAGCTGTGGTGGAGAGTGGAAGTGTCCCAGACAAGGGCTGAGGAACAATCAGGACATACCCTGTGGCTCAGGCCACAAACAGCCTGGCTACAGCCACATGGCTGCTACCTCCCAAAGCAACTGACCTTGTCTGTACCGTCTCCTGGGAAAAGTTTCTTGTGTGTACAGAACTGAGACAAGGGATTGTCTGGAAAAATACTGGAAAAGTAAGAACCTGTTTTAGTTTATATCTGTGCCAGAGGTAGAGACTGTCCCACCTGTCCCAGAGGGTGAATGAGGGTAGGTGGGAAGTGAATGTGTGCTTTCTTAGTATGCACAGCAATGTAGTCATAGAACCATAGAATGGTTTGAGTTGGAAGGGATCTTTAAGATCTTGTAGTTCCAACTCCCTGCCATGGGCAGGGACACCTCCCACTAAACCAGGCTGCTTAAAGCCCCGTCCAACCTGACCTTGAACATTCCAGGGATAAAGTACCCACCACTTCCCTAAGCAACCTGTGCCAGTTCAATCTAAACCTACTCTCTTTCAGCTTAAAGCCATTCCCCTTTGTCCTGTCACTCCATGCCCTGTAAAAAGTCCCTCTCCAGCTTTCTTGAAGCCCTTCTAGGTACTGGAAGGTGCTTTAAGGTCTTCTCAAGAGCCTTCTCTTCTCTAGGCTGAACAACTCAAACTCTCTTAGCTTGTCTTCATTGTCCCCATAGGAATGCAATTCTAAAATAGAAGCAAAAATTTAAGCTAAAGTTCTGTTAAAGTTGTGCCACTTCTTACAATCTTTAAACTCTCAATTAAAAAAAAAATTACTAAGGAATATTTTTCTCATGTAAATAAATCCGAAGTATTCTTTTGTAAGAGAGAATAAAAACAGGTGGAAAACTGAAATAGTTGTTGCACTGTTCCAGAGTAACTCATTTGCTGTGTGGTTTCAGGACGTGTTACACAGGCATGCTCTCTATTTAATTGTACGGATGGTCTGCTATGATGATGGTCTGGGAGCAGGAAAAAGTTTACTGGCTTTGAAGACAACAGATGCTGCCTCTGAAGAATGCAGCCTCTGGGTATATCAGTGCAATAGTCTGGTAAGAGTTTATGCTTACAGTTTTTAATTTAAGTATCAGAATTTTGATTGTAAAGGGAGATTCTAAAACCTAAGGCCTTTGTGAAGGCTTTTGGCAGAAGGAGGATTGCTCAATTAAAAAAAAAAAGTATAAATGCACTGGCTGAGGAGGGAGAACAGCCCTGCATTTGATCAGCTTTGAGGAAAACACCTACATTCCCTAAAATTGCCAGTGAAAGGACACACCTGAGAAAGCTCTTTTCAGTCTAAATTTGCAATCTAAAGCGTGCTATGTCGCTGCTGGGGACAATCCTGCGCTTGTATTTTCAAAGAGAAATATCTCTTAAGATGGGACAGAGCAGGGAGGGATCAAGCAATAATTTTGGTAGTAGAGTATGCAGTCATATTTGTAAGCAAGGGAGGTGATCCCTTCTTAAGAGCAGGAGAACCCACTGTCAGGATGCTCCGATGACACAGACCCTTAGCTGGCAGCACTGGGGGAACACAAGAAGTGATGTTCTGAATGCTGGGGCCCTGCTCTGACTACAGCCAACAACTTTGTTTCAAAGGAGCTCATTTAAAACAGCTTCCCCGTGTCAGTGCAGACCACAGAAATGCAGTCGGGTCTCACTTGTGCTACTCCATATCCAAAAAAAGGGTAAAGGTCACATTCTGCTTTAAATGAGTTCTGAGAAGTCCTTCAGAAGGTGTTAACGTGTGTGTTTGGGTTTTTTAGGAACAAGCACAAGCCATTTGCAAAGTGTTATCTACAGCCTTCGATTCAGTTTTAATGTCAGAGAAGTCCTGATTTTCTTGGGCAGCACGTGAGTGTGTAGTACAAGAGGCCTTTGTGATACCAGACTGGCTGTAGCCACACAATCCTAGGAGAGACTTGCTGTGCAGAGCCACAGAACCTTGCACATGGTACTCTGTCATTCCTCAAACATGACTTGAAGAAATTATTCCATCTTCAGGTTCCAGGACAAGAATTTTATATTTAACATGATTTTTTTTCCCTAAACCGTGTTTTGTATATTATTGTCAATATTGTAGAAATGTAAAATAAAACTGACACTTCCTTCTATCTCCTTGTCTGAGAAACAGTTTATTAATACAGGCTTGGGTTCTGCTTAACCCAGATATTAGAACAAAACAAAAGCAAAGGGTAAAAGGGAGTCATCTGGTGCTTTACACCTCTAATTTAATCATAGGTGTGTCGTCTACACAGTTTCTATGTTCAAGTAAAGTCCACAAGATGTACTTTTTTTTCCTCATGTGCTAGTTGTTAGTATTTATCATTTTTACATATTAAAAACAACAATATTGCCTAAGCAATGCAAAGGAACAGAAGAGAAGCAGATGAAGATTTTAAAAGTAGTTTTATTTTTCCAGACATTTGACTGGTTGACAAGAGTAAAATTTATTAATCATGCTCTAATTATAAATCACTGCATCCAGGACATTGAAAATAAGAGTTGATTTTAGGTTATACAATATATACAGTTGCTCTGCAACTAAACAAAATAAAAACAACAGAATTGAATATTATACATCTCATAGCATTCTAAGCTGCATTTTAAGTGTCACTTGCTCCTTTTTAAACAGTTAACACAGCAACCTAATAGTCTGTCTATTAACAGGATTTTTGAGTCATTATTTCAATCAGATTTGAAAAGTTGTATGAAATATGCCAAAATTTTGGACTTAAAATTCTTGATTTTATATTATAAATAGATATCTACAGGCTCTAGAATTACTTCTTTCTCTGCCAGAGGAGAAAACTTTGAGAGACATGGGAAATCAAGGGATAAATTTTGCTTAGCTGCTCTTTATTGGTCCTCAGGATTTTATCTGTCAGCACTGGTAGTGCTATTAAGTTGGAGTCTAAAAGTTTCCTAGTTTGAAAGTGACCAGTTGTGACATTTTCTTGTATTCCTCTTCTAGCAGAACTCAAGGAAAATTTGCATAATTTTTTAACTTTACGAATTGTTACATACACTATAAGATTCTGTGTTAAAAATACTGTACATTAGGAGATCTGTGCAAAATAATATGCCCATTTACTCTCTAGACTCTATCAGGGATAGAAACATACAAAATAGTGTTGCAAACTGAACGTATCAGTAAGTGAATAAAATTGTAGTGCTAAACTATTACTCTATCATTTTACTGGGAACTTTGAAAATACGGACTAATTTGCTTTGACTTGCAATAAAAATATCTTGAAACATTCCAGTTTGTTCCCCGTTTATACTGCAGCAGCAGCGTCCAGGGAGTGAAGGTTACACGTGTGTGGCTGAACCCACACGCCTGAGAGGCATCGAGCCACGGTACCATTCAGGAAAGGTGGCACAAGGTGAGATCAGTGTTGCTCTTCCAGCACCTTTGCAATGTGATTTTTCTCCAAACGAGCACACGTGGTGGTGGTGGTGGCCTGCTTTCCACTGCATATGAAGGGGCCAATTTAAGCACCATTTGCCAGAAATTCAAAGTTCTCTTGATAAATCTAGAGATACAATATTCACGAAACGTGATCAAAGCCAATGTGACCTAGACATTGATTTTTTTGTATCCTATGCCTCAGTTTCCTGTAGCATAAGCCAAACCTGGTACAATTTCACAATATACAAACATCAAAATGACCTCAGATTTGCGTTGGTGTTTTATATTCCATCAACCAACCGGGAATTCTCCATGGCCTAGCCTTTGTTCACAAATCAGTAAAACAAATTTAACAACAGTGTAGCTACCATATATGTGGGTATACTATATAAATACAGAGTGAGTTGTAAACTATCATTGTTTGCAAGGTAGTGGCACACAAATTTTATAAACCAGAACATAACATAAATGTACTTGTGAGGTGTCAGATACCTTATTGACCAAGGATAATTACCTAAGTGTTCCACCAATTCTGTTCTCCCTGTGAACACATTGCTGGATGATCTAAGGAAAATTCAAGAATTTAAAAACAAAGTCTAAACTATAATGAGACAAGTGTAAGAAATGCTCTGCAATCCATCATCATAGTTAAGTACATTTCAGGAAATGCAGTTTTCAAATCCTTGAGTTAATGTAGTAACTCATTAATATTGCCATAGTTTAGTTAACCAGCAGTAGTCACGTTAAATGACCAAAATGGATGAAACATACATAAAGAACATTCAAAAAACAGGTTCTACACACGTGCAGCATAGAAAAACGAAACAGTCTCAAGCTCACAAAATTAGAACTAGAAAGTTCTACGACTAACAGATTTCAGATAACTTTAAGAAAATATCTACATCCATTCTGAAAGAAAGAAGTTTCTCCTGTGGTAAACTGAAATACTTTTTCACTTTTACCTGGCCAAAGACACACAATTAAAATAATTTCTTCTGCAACTGTTGACATCCTGGATGACAGCCAGTATGGCAAGATGCCGAATGAGTCCAATTCAGAACTACACAGCAGCTCGCACGTTTTGGTTCCAACACTTCAACTGGTGTTTGAAGAATTGGATAAATTCACTGCCCTGTTAGATGCACACACAATTCTTGACTGGGGAAGCAACACTGAACTGTAGTACTGTCATGTTACAAAAGATAGAATAAAATTACAGTAATTGATAAGAACATTCATAATGTTGTGATACTCGGACACATGAACTTTGATTGTTAAAGCTTTTCAGTTCACCTTGAAAAATACAGGAAGAGTTGGTTTTTTTAAAAGTGTAAACTGCTTATGAGAAGTTTTCACATAGAAAAAAGTTTTAAAAGTCCCAAAATCAGAACGATGGCAATAAAAAAGTAAACTACAGTACCTAGAACTTGGGCAGTGCTCTGGCAAGGTGTCTGCAGATAGGTAGGTGAAATGAAATAGAACAAAACTTATTTCTGTGACTGCTGGAAATGAGAAATGTCTCCACTTATCAGTAGCAATTTAGTCAACAATAAAGTGCACAAATGATACAGGGAAAGCTCCTTTCCGACTGGGATCTCCATCAATATGACCAATCTGAAAGAGTCCAGATATTATTCAAGTTAACTCTCAAAATGCTATTTCAGTATCACCAAAACAAATACCAGTGAACTTCCTGCCTGTAGTACAACAAGCCTCTCCCTATGTTTTTTCTGCAGTAGTGGTATTTTTGAGGATAGGAAAATTCAGTCCTCCACTGCTGCATCATTTCAGTGCAATCTGTAATGCCTGGCAGCTCATCTCAGCCTCTGTTAAGTTGCTTCTTAAATCACTGCAAGGTAAAGGGACGTATCAAACTTTAGCTAGTTTGGGTTTCACATGAATATATTTGTGTTTATACAGCATTATTGTCAATTTAGATGCAATCTGAAGCTCTGTTCTTTGCTAGCTAACAGATTAGGGCATGTGTTTTCATGCACAATTATTTTGCAAGATTTTGCTTTAGCTGATGAGATTCTGGAATGTAAATAGTTGAGACGGTTTCCCCACTCATAGACTCAATCTCAGTCAGCTGAAGAATTAGGACAATACAAAGCTCTCTTCTGAGGCCCACCATACAGCACCTCTAATAGTAGCACATTCTTAAATTGCTGACACCATCCCAAAAATTTTCTGGATCATGCAGACCATGTCCCCCATATATTGTGTACTCTATTAATTAGATTTTATTTTTTTTTCTGAATGAGAAAAGCTAAAAGCTCGTCTGACGTTTGATTTTTTTTAAACAAAATTAATTTCTGCAATCAGGTTTCCATGAGATGAAACGTTTCTTTTTATTTGGAAACCCAGCAGGGGATCTTATGAAGTCAGTGTCAACCTCTAGATTTCATTTCTTTCTTTTAAAGTGTGTTGACATAAAATGCAAAATACTCACCCACCACTCCTGATCTTCTTCACCATCAACTACAATAATATCTCCCTCTGAAAACGTTAGCTCATCTGGGTTATCTGCTACACAGTTGTAAATTGCTTTTACTCTCTTAGGTTTAGTTTTTGACTGAAATGAAAAGAAAAAATTAAATAATACAGCACAGAAGAGACAGAGCAGACTTGAAATTGATTTAAAGAAAGTTTCAGAACTGCTTCCAACCATTATTTTTCACAGCTTAGAGTTCAGCTACATCTTTTATGCTGAGTGCTCATGCTTCAGGCTGAATTTGACAGCACCCAAAGCTGTTTGGAACCTCTGTGCCAACAACATGGTTCCAGGTTTCCCTTAGAAATCTTCCATTTTGGCTCACCCAAACCTGTCTTCAGAGCTCTACATCACTGCAGGGAGCACAGTTTTGTTCAGAAGATGGAGTGATCAGGAGTGAGTTCTGTGCAGCAAGGGTAGCAGCAGCAGCATTATCAGTGGGAGACCTGAGCCACCTGCCAATACACCCCTTCTTAATTTGCTAAACCCACTTCAGCAGTGTACAAACCCTCCAAAACATCCTCTGCCCCTCAGAGGACTCTCTGAAGACTGCCAGCTGCAGGAGTCATTTGGCAACTCTTTCAAAGGGAAAGTTTAGTAAGGAGTTGCAATATTCCAGTGTGGCAGTGGGACTCCAAACCTAGCTGTGTTCTGTGTTAAATGATACCAAAATTGTTTTGCTCTGGTTTCAGAGAATCCACCATCCTAATCTCACACCGCTCCCAGTGTAACCCAGTTGGCTGCTGCATTTGTTTTCAGCCTCCTTGTCCTCTGTTGCAGACCAACAATAATGCTGCCTACACAGTGTTTCCATGCAAAACAACCCAGCACAGGTGAAGAGACAGGACCTGGAGGCAGAGTGTAAGCTTTCTACCATGAGTCCACACTTTCCCAGGCATAGGGAGAAAAAATTGTTCCTTTCTACTCTAAGATGCCAGAGCAGAGCTGTAAGTGCCATTTAGGTCAGAGATGGCTGTAATACAGTGAGTGTTTGGGACAGAAACTCCAGATGGGATAAGGAAAAGATGGTCTCATCACCATCCTGGAGTCTCCCAGGGACTGGTCCCACACTCTAGTTAGTTCAGCCACGGAGTAGGAAGCTTGTAGAGGCAGAAGAGACTCCATTCAAAATTCTCTACCAGCAAAATGCTCTGCTTTGGACAGTACTGCCCAACAGGCTCTTAATGTGCCACTTCGTTAGAGCTGAGCACCATGCAGAAAAAAAATGGGCCATGTGGATGGGGAAGGAGGGAGGCAGCATGTTGGTTATGCTCCTCTGTAAGTATCCATTAGTGTTCTAGTGTAAAGCCTGGCCTGGCCAGGGCAGGCACACCCTGAGGCTCTCTCACCCCTGTGAGCTGCCAGCCTGGCACGGCAGCACAGCAGTTTTGGAGACGCTCCCTCAGACAAGCGACAGTCTGAGCCACAACCACCTTTTATGTCAAAAGGAAAAAGCTTCACAACACTACAAGGGTGATAAAATGGCTAACTTCAAAGTGCAGTAATTACAGGTATTTCTTGTTCTTTAGAAGGCAAGGAAATGAAAACAGATCTCATTCCCAGAGGAATAAAATCTTCCAGGGAAGTTTCCCATGTATCTACAGTCTGATTTCAAAAAGCTAAATAACACACTGGGGAAAAAAGAAAAAAAAAAGGTGAATCAAGAATTTCCATCTGCTAAACAGGTTATTGGGTAAATGCACTGTACAGGAGATAAGCCCCTGGCTACATGTGCATATACAGCTAGACCCATCTTGTCTTTACTCACATTTTCACAATCATTTTCTAAATCTGGGCCGACCTCTGGATTTTCTGGCAGGGTAAAGACTTAGCAAAAAGTGCTGGAGTATAAGGCTAAATGGAGCAATTTAGCCAAAGAACTTAAGCTAGACTGATCTAGCTAAAGCTCTTTAGCTGAGGGGCCCTTGACTAAATCTCAGCTAAGATGCTTTAGCTAGATTGATTAAGCTAAAGCACCTTAACTAGCACACACTCCCTGAGCCAGGTTTTCCCCTACTTCTCTGTCCTGTGACAGAAGAAAGGCACCCAGCTGAATTTCTCAGTCACAAAATTCACCCCACTGAAGCTCGAGACATCTGGAAAGTCATATTTGTTCTTCATACTGTGTAATTAATATTAAACAGTGAAGATGCTGACCCTAGAAACTAGTCAGGACAGCCCATTCACTCATAATTAAAGCATTTTGTCCTATTAAATAAAAAAAAATAAAAAGGAGAGAACAATACAGAAACTACAACAACTTCAATTGATACATAAAATCAGGTAAGGAGCTGTTTCAGAACCAACAAATGTGTAGGCACTGCTCACACCTGAATCCCAGCACAGATGGGAGAAATGGCGATCAGGGTCCAACAGCTTCACAAAGTAAATATGACAACATGAGCAAAAGGGATAGATTTTTTTCACTTTGCACTACTTAGAGCATTTAATTTTGTTATGGCCTAAAACATGACAGTTATTTTAATGCAAGACAGACAGTAACTTGGTTGAACAAGTGGGGGAGGCAAGAAACCACAAAATTTTGTACTCCCAACTAATGCAAGATGAACTGCAGATGTCTCCAAGGCTTCTCAGCATGAGAAACAGCTTTACAGGGGTTCTGAGAACTCAAGACCAGCATGCAAGGCTATGCACACAAACACAGTGAAGTCTGTTCTGTAATTGCTATTTCAGTGGACATGGTTAAGGAAAAATGGGTGAAGGGAGAGAGACAGAGGACTGAAGAAGGTAGGTCTTTTCATTATAGCCCATTAATAAGACCATCACAGAGCCAGGAACAATACATGTCCTACCTCTCTATTATTTAGCCACCAAACCACACTCCTGAACAGAATGGTCACATGCATCATCTCAGAAAATATGGACTCTATATTGTGACTTGCTTACTGCAGAGAAATAATGTCATGATCAAGGATACAGATGTTTTATGTCTATCACACAAGAAAGCAACAGAAAATTGGAGCAAGAATCAAAAACCTAGCTAACTACACATAATGTACAGCTCCACTGCATCTAGAAATACATCCCTTTACCTACACCAGTATAAGAATACAGGTACTGACACTAATATGTGTGTTACCACTCATGGTCCTAGATTGAAAATAACAAGTAAGAGCACAAAAAAGGCTGCACCATCAGATCAAGAGTCCATCGAAATCCAGTGTCTCTTTTCTAACAGTCACTTTAAGGGTGGGGGAAGGTGAAGAAATAAAATACAGAATATGTCCAGGCATTCCCCTTCAACTACTTTCTGTTGGGGATGTGCTTACCAAGAGATTTCTCTCCTGTCAGCAGGTGAATGCACAACAGAGAGATGCAAAGAGAACCAACTGCACAAGGAACCAGTTTCTTTTTTTTGGAGCTTGACTCCTACTAGCCTTGTCTGAAGCCGTTTCATCTACCTACGTGAACAACTATGAGTGTATCTGCTTCCATTATAAAAGTAAGCACCAGAGTTCCCTTATTACTTATTTTACTGAAGACTAAGAATGAAGCTACTTACTGACACATACTTAGAAGTAACTCATTCACCAAGCTCACCTACTAACTCATGAAGCTTATCTATCTTCAGTAAGTCAAACCATACATTCTGTGGATTAGACACATTTGAACACCACAAGGAACCCATACTTCTTTCCTTTGGTTTCTCTTTGGTTTTTTGGGTTTTGGTTTGGTTTTTTAAATTTAAAAATCACATACTATCTTAGAGGAAATTCAAGAAAAACAACATCTTCATAAATATTTAGTACCAGTCACACATATACTTAAACACAGGATACAGGCTCTGTATGTTTCATGATTCTCACACTTTCTCCGTAACAGGATACACCATCATGTCTGGTGTGTTTAATAGAATGCAGATTTAATAAAATCAAATGCCAGATTTTGTACTTACTATTTGTGATTTCCTTGGCATTGGTGCTGGTGGCTGCACTTGTGCCAAAGTATTTGTTGTAGAACCAGCCTGTGTTCCTGGAATGTCGCATACAGAAGAAGACTCTCCTGCTAAGGTAAATATTAGGCATGCTTCAAAAAAAAAGTAATGGCATCATTTGAAACCAAATGAATTATTCTTTAAAGGACACAAATAATTTTATATTCCATAACTATTTAATTTTTAATGGCTCTTTGTAAGTAACTGAACAGAATTTTCCTTACCAAAAAAATAAACCTATAAAATAGAGGAGGGCAAAACCAGCTATATAATCTCTCCATTCCTTTAGTACAGACTGTGAACTGTTAGAACCTTTCTTTCTGACTAAAGACATCATTATCAAGATGCTATATTCTTCACAGGAGACTCCTGACACAGATGACAGGCATTAGCAAATTCCCCTTAGATACGTCAAGAGGAAATAAAAAAGAATCACAGTAAAAACAAATGAGTATAAAATATACAGTGGGAAGGAAAACTGGGCAGGAGAAATTCCACTACAACCACCACAGAATCTATACAAACTTTACTGTAGAGATTTTATGGAGATTACATTACTGTAATGTCCCAAAGTAGTAGTTACTTTGGACAATGAAAAGCACAGAATGAATAATGAACTCTGAATAACTAACTCTGTTACCATGAAAAGAGCAATATAAATTTGCAATTTAATTAAAAGTGTCACTTGTATGAGCTTTAGATTTTCAAACCAGAAACACATTTTTCTATTCTAAAATGTGTATCTGATACCTTGTTTATGACACATGCAAACAACAGGGCAAACTAACTTTTTCATAATGTTACTGTGAGGGTGACCCAGCACTGGCACAGGTTGCCTGGAGAGGTTGTGGAGTCTCCGTCCTTGGAGACACACAACAGCTCTCTGGGCACGGTCCTGAGTGATCCACTCTTGATGTCCCTGCTTGAGGAAAGGGATTAGACCAGATGACCTGCAGAGGTCCCTCCCAACCTCAACCATTCTGTCATTCTGCCTATTACATGGCCCCATTATTTACATTAATTGGCCCATAACTCTGTTCATGAAGAAGAACTTGTGTATCAAGAACTTGTGCAGGCATCAGGGCCTACACATCAAGAAGAATGTTGGTACTGACTGTATTTAAATGTGGAAGGTAAATTAAAAAAAAAACCACCACAAACCCACACTCTCCCTTAGATTGTTATAATGATAGCTTAATTACAATAGAACTAATTTCTAAACCACAATTACCAGGTTGTTGTAGAGACCCAGGTCCTCTGGTCTGCCCTTTGTTAGTTAAGCCAGATGACTTCTCAGTCCTGTGAAGAAAGTGAGAAATTGATCCATTTCAGAAACAAACACAAACTTGAAATGCAACAACACAGAGTACTTTCCAAATTATAAAAGTCTTGGCATGTCTTCAGTATATTCTGGTGACAGCTATTTTGCTTTTAAAATTATCACTTTTCTTCTGTACTTTGTTTATGCCAATTGAAAGCTGCACTTAATTTAAAAAAGGGAGAAGAATAATATAGGTGCAATTAATGCAATTTGTGTCTTTTCCCAAGTTCTGAAGTTCCTTTCACTGTTTTTAGTTATTTTTTTGTTAAAATTATGCATTCATATTAGCCTATGCATTATAGCAAGCCTCAACAAGTTGTGTCTTCCTTTTACTTAGTATGGTATATGCAATAAAAGGGCTAGAAAAGGAACTTAAAGGCCAAAGATTGCTTGTGTCTTTCAGTCCCATTTTGTGAATGAAACATTATTTCTTCCAAAGTTTTCTCAAAGGTCCTATTTTCTAGACTTCTCATTGCCTTATTGATCTTCCCTGGTTTCCACCTCACTATTCTGTATCTTTATTTTGCTGCAATGCCCCAAACTGAACTCAACAGTCCCACTGAGGAACTACTGAAATGGAGTCCATTGGGAGGATTCATTCGTATCGTTTTCAGGCTACAGTAAAACAATACCATTTCTCTTTAACTCTTCCACAACAGCACAAGTTGTCTGACTTGCTTTTATTTATGATTCACTATGTCCTTACAGATCCTTCTTCTAAGGACTTCTGCTTACCCATACTCTGCTGCTCTCCATGCTTTGTTTCTGTAGTTGATTGTTCTAAATTACTAAGTGTTGCTTACTGAATGACCCCCCTTTTCTCCCTTGACTGCCACTCCAATTTGTCAAAGATGCTTTGGATATGATCCTGTTTTCCAGTGCACTTGTCCCTCCTAACTTAGTTTTCTGCAAATTTAGAAATTATTTTTTCTGTTCCAGGTCTCTCTACTTCTTTCTCTACTTTCACTCTGCAAGTGAAAAGATTGAGAGCAACAGAACTCAACAGAACTCAGATTGTTCACATAAAGCATGTGAACAATAAACGGCACAATCAGACATTAGATCCCATTATCTCTTCTTTTTTATTAGACGAGAATTAGGAATCAATTATCAATTATCTTTGTGGCTTGTTATTTCCATCGCAGCTAAGCATTCTGGAGATATTCTGCAAGTCATACAATCTTAAATCACTAGGCTGTCTTGTTTTTACTATAGAAATCCTTGTCATCTGCTTCCTTAGTGTCTGCCTTCTATTCATTCCCATACTCTAGAACACACCACTGGCAGAAGTATGCATGCTTTATAGATGACTTGTATGCTATAAATCATAAATTTGATAAGTTGATAATACTGATGAAGTATATTAAATACTAAAATGACATCAGTTACCCAGGAATAGGCTTTCTTTGAGAGATTCTACTCGGAGGTTGTGGGGGCAGTGGTGGAGGGGTTGGCTTAGTTTGTGGAGGAGCTGGTTGCTGTTTTGATTGCTGGTTCAGAGCTTCTATAATGCTGGCTGTCTTTGCCACTGGTGGTGGTGGCGCTGGAGAAAGTACATCTATAGAGGAAAGTTAGACAACAAAATGGAATTAAACTTCTATTTATCATTTTATTTCTCATTTTGTTTCTTGGGTTCTCATCATAGGTTCTCCCTGTTCCAGGACTTACCCCCATCTAAGAAAAATGCTTTACTACATGCAATCAATACCTTTAACAATGCAATCCTTCCATTGGAAGGAGGACCTCTTTGGAAAGAGGTTTACCTTTTGTTTCAGCTAGTCAAGGTCAGAGAGCTCACAAGAACTTAAATTCATTCATCATTAAAGTACAAGCAAAGAAAATTCTTACCAAAGTCAGTCATATTCTTGAAAACTGTAGATCAGATTATATTTAATAAAGTGCTAATATTATATGCTCAGTCAAGGCCTTCAGTTTGTGTTTTATGGAAAAGTAACTGAATGAATAATATCAGAGAAATTTTATTTAGAGAAATAAAATCATAAATCCTGTTATGATTAACAACTAACTTCACATTAGGTTTAGCAATTAATTAAAAATTCCATTGAAACCACCACAAAAGCAGCTGGCAACACATTAAAACAACTTTTTGCATTCCAATGGTCTGCAAGAATCAAGCACAACATGGAGACACAGCCCCAGGCCTATATGTAACACTCACCTTTACAACTAGTGAGAAATGCAGCACTGAAACTATAAAATGATGAGTTCTTTAGATCTAGTAATAGATGGCATTTCCTGCTGACCCTGCACTACAGCATACAGTCCTCACTGGAACATCAGAGAAGACAGTTTGTTACTGGATGGGAATGACAGGCCAAAGCTACAGTCACCAAAAGAGGAAGTATGAGTTGTGGAAATGGAAAAATAAGCCAACTATGATTAGATACAGCAGAAGGGAAAGCAGGGGAAAGTGGAAACATACTTGTAGATGTTACACGCAATGGCGGCACAGGGGGATGAATAGCTGGTGGATCAGATGAAGACCTCTGCCTGCTTATACTTTCCACTCCTAAAGAATTTGTCTTCCACATTGCATTAGATGAAGAAATTGTCTGAATACCACTGCCAAGAACTGAAGGCTGAACTAAAAAGAGAGGAAAATACTGTATTATTATTATTGCTTACCCTAAGCACAAAGTGTTAATATTCACACCCGTGCTTTTAGAAGTGGTGCAGCCAGACCACTACATTCAGCAATAGGAACCACTGCATCCTGCTGGAAGGCCAGAGCAGAAATCAGTCTGGTGTAAAAATTACTCAGTGAGACTTCAACCAGAAACTTCTAATACTTTACCTAAGTGAAACTTGCCTCCGGTCATTACTTTAGAATATGTTAACACTTTAAAAAAGCAGAGGTTTCTCAATAAGAAGACACAAGGCAAGTCTTGCTACCTTCTTTAATCCCTGACTGATATAACTGTAATTTTCTCAGGTACTGCAAGAAAAAGACTTCAGGCTCCAAGGGCATTAGTACACATTGCTCACTCGAAGGGAAACATCAATTTTGACTTGGAAACAACATAAAACTGTAATTCTGAATTTCACCCAAGCAAGAAGCTACAGTAACTGGTCGTGAAACAGCTACAGAGTATGACTTCTTCAGGGCCTTCTTAATGACTCCATTCTTAGGCTGAAGAGCTGCCTCCTCATTTCATAAACCACACTACAGGTTTTCTTCATAAGGCCAATATTTTGCACATATTATGTCACTTCTCCCTATTCTGCACATGAGCATCATATTAAGAAAAGATGAAACAGAGTAAGGTATGAATAAATATTAGGTTGCAGGGAAAAGCATAAAAGGCTCAGAAGACTTGGAGAACTGCCTAAAGCTATGAGGATAAAGAAGTAATAATACACCATAACATCAACAACATCAGCAATCAACAACAAGCTAAGATTGATGATACTATTACAGCTTTTAACTAAAAATATAAATTAATAGGCTAATACATTGCTAGAGTAAAGCATATGAGTTAATAATCCAAGGCAGGCAGCATGTCTTCCTGGCATGAGTTGTATTATAGCGGTGCCAAGAAGTCTGGGGTTGGGAATGAAATTAACATGACACTCTTTGAAAAGTGCCATTTAATCAAGTGGGTAAAATAGCATGGTTGGCCATGATTAAAATAATATCAAAGGGTAAAAGTCTTTTTAACTATCCAATTGTATTACGAATTCAGAGATAGACTCTAACAGTCAGTGTTTGTTTAACAGCTCCTTTTGTCAATTTTCCTGTTTGGTGGCGGAAACATTCAATCAAATAAAAAAAACTTTACTGAGAAATTAAGTTTAGAGTTCATGTGAAAATGCTAGAGGAAAGGAATCCCACCCTGGTTAAGTTTTATATGCTACTAAACTTCCCCCAGTCTCATGCTAAAAAGTAACCCAATACCATGCTGTTCTGTCGCTCTTAGTTTTTCTACTCCCAAAACAATATATTTTAACCCAATTTTCATGGTGAAGCCATTCCTGTGAGAGCAGTAACTGACTTTTCTTATTACATAGATGATCAACCTGCCATCTTAGACACAATCACTGGTGTATGGAGACTTGCATTCTGACTTCTGCACAGTGCTCCCAAAGTGCCTAGAACATTCCCTCATCATATCTCCTTTTATGGATTCTGATTTACAGCACCATAGAAAACCATGTCTTTAACAGTAATTTTTCTTTAATTGAACTTTACATAAATTTAGCATCCATGAAAGCTGGTGGATTAATAAGGTATTAAAACAATGGAACACCAAACATGACCTGTACAAAGAGGACCTATACAGATTTCTCTGTGCTTCTTTACTATGGTCAAACAGATTACATACGAAGATAAGAATGAAATTCACAGCATCAGCTTTAATGGTAGATTTTGCAAGCACACAACCTTTCTGAATCAGGACAAGACACATACATTTTACATTGTTCTAATGATCTGGATATAATCAGTAATTTGCAGTTATATTTTCAGTCATCCAGTTAGGGTTGTCTCCACATCATGACACTTATATTTTTATTTCAACAACCTGGAAGCATATATTAAGAGAAGACTTTGCAATGTTATAATCTCGTGTTCTGCATACATTCTCCACTCTTCGAGGTCTTAAACAAATTTTCACAGCAGACAAATGCTATTGAAATGGTATCTTTAAACTGAACTCTGACAACAACATCTTAGAGTATGAAAAAATGAAATATAACAAAAAAATTGTTGAACTAAATTAATTGCAGGCCTCCTTTTAATAAATGGTTTAACTCTAGTGAGATTATTTGGGTATTGTTTTCTCAAACACTGTTGTGTACTTTCTTATAGGTACACTAAAAATCACTCAGAACAGGTTGTGGAAATTCACTTCAAGTGTATAAAATGAAGTCATCAGTAAACCATTCCAATACTTACCTGGGCTAAACAACTGTAAAAGAAAATCTAAAAATATAAACATTTTTTTAAACAGTTATGATCCCATTCCTCTAATATACAACGGTATTTTCTGGTGTTAGTACCTTTGCCAATATTCCTTGGAGGTAGAGGAGGTGCACTACTTGTAACAGGCACTGCAGGCTGAACGGGAGGTGGACTGCCACTAAGTATTGCTCCATATGTTTCATTCTGTAATATACTTGGCATGAACCCTCTTTGCTTATCCTTAGCAATGTTCGCTGCATCTCTTGCCAAGGATGCTACATTAGGCTGAAGCTGGTTTGACCCAAGTTGGTAGAAGCTGACAGGCCTGTCCTCTCTCCGATTGGGACTGGGTTGCTTAAACACAATAACAAAAGTATTCATAATTACCACATTAGTTGTACTCATTTTATTTATTAGTTGATAAAAAGTTATTAGTTTCTATAAAGAAAAAATGGCTTCTAAAATGCATTTTTGTTGCTTTTAATACATAATCTAAAACCTACATTCTGTCCTCTTCAAGACGAAGTAACTGTGCACATTAAGAAAAAAAGATTAAATGTGAATTGCATTTCAAAACAATTAATATATTCTCATTTCTCCTCTAGTATACTCCTGTAGGATAATACTGTATCCTTATATACACAGGACTATACCTCTATACATAATCAGTATTGATAATCAGATCAGATCAAGTAAAGATTCTCTGCATCAAAATGCCTAGCAATATTTTCAAAAGTAAATAAACAACCAAAGATCCTAAGCCTCATCTGAAATTCAGCAGTGCTAAATCTCAAATAGATGATCATGATCTCAAAACCCAGATTCAACCGCACCCAGGTCTTCTACCTGTAGCTCAGCCTAGAACAAATTAGGAGCAAAAAGTTCTCATGAACTCTTTTTAGCTCACTTGTGTTGCTGGACAAGTTCAGGAGATTACTTCAATTAGCAGCTTGGATGGAACATTGCTCATCCCATGTACATTATCAAATGAGATTTAATTAGTTGTCTTTGAGATTTACAGCAATCATCTGCACTTAGCATTATTCTTCCTGTTTCAAGAGCAAGCATAGTAATTATTGCTATCAAATCATAATTAAAATAGCTGGATTATAAATTCATGTGGCTACTACAGGAATGGGCTGTAACAATCCACAGCCCAGAGAACATAAATATGCTTTCAGAAATAGTACTAGATAAACACATCACTGCCATACTGTCTGTATGAAATTAAAATAACCATTTATAGTAATAGCATTTAGGCAGAATAGATTTATACCAGGAGTATCACTAACAAGCAATCAATTTTCCTCTGAATATATTCAATGCTTACTCTGGATTGATCATGTAGGGCCTTTAGACATGCTACAGCAGAGCATTATAGCTCAAAGATTTACGAGAATGCTGTACGTGACAGCCAGACACATTAATCCCTACCCTTACTTTGGCTTAGCAGCCTCACTCACTGGCTGACACTCTCCATTCCCTGACCTCTCCACTGTCCTGTCCTTTTTTAAGCCCACATTTCTGCTTTCTAAACCAGTAGAAAATTCTGGTTTTGCATTGTTGATTCAGCTTTTCACTGGCTCACCAAACTGAAGCAGTTCAAATGTGTGTCAGAATAGAGGCAAAACTAAGGAAGGACCAGGCACCCAGGTTGTGCAGTAGCAGCAGAAAGCAGTTGAATTGTCTTAACCTTCTTTTAGGTTACACTCTCTTTTATATTAAATACTCTGGACTAAAAGAACTTAAATTTCAGACAGGACCTTTTCTGACAAAGATTACAAAATCTATTCAATTGCTTTACCAGCAAGACAAGCTCAACAGCTTGACAGTTATAAACAAAACTCTAATGTGATCCTAAGCAACAGCAATATTCACCCATGCATTCAATGTAGTCACAGACACTAGTCTGTGATTAATAGTCCTTAATCTCCTTTCAGAAGTCCCTGCAGTATAAACCTATTAATAATAGGCAGTGAAGTAGGAGCTTCATTACTTCAGCCTCATTGCTGAGTAGCAGATACCTTCCTATATCAGATGAAGCTCAGGGATTCAGAAAGAGGACACTCAATTGCAGAAGGCAACTGACAACAACGAAGGAAGAGAAGGAAAAGAACAGATCAAAAATACATATTTAGGGCATGCCAGAAAGGCATTTCTAGCTGTAAATTACTACAAATTTTTACAGCTGGAAAAAAAATGGAATATCTAAAAGTTTCAAGCTGCTATATCAAAAAGGTCATCATTAGTGCTGTTATTATCTGAACGGTGATACAATATATATATAATTTAAATATATACAATATACATAATATATATATGTATATACATATATATGTAGATACATAGATACAATATACAATATATACAATATACATAAATACTGGGATAGAAATAGAAAACCTCATGCAGAAGTAAAAAGCACTATAGTAAAAAGCAACAGTATTGAAATAATTATGAACATTATGGTTACACATGTATGTCTTCAGAAAAATAATGCTGATACAAACCTGCAGCTTTTCATCCACATCATCATCACTTTCATCCAGATCTTCATGGAGTAACCGCCACTCATATTCTACGTGAACATGAGAATTAAATCTTCCAGACAGTGCTTGAGTAAGCTAAGGAAAAACGAGGTGACTGTTGACATCTATGTTATGTGCAGTACTTATTTTTAAACAGCATGTTTACAAACAAACAAAGCCCACATACAGAAGTAATCTTGATTTCAGTAATGTGGAAAGTTATTGCACTCAGGTAAATTTAAAGAATTAAGCTGTGGTACCAAATACAACATAAATAAATCCAGCCTGTCCAGATCCCTCTGCAGAGCCTTCTTACCCTCCAGCAGATTAACACTCTCACTCAACGTGGTGTCATCTGAAAACTTACTTAGGGAATCTTACTTGTGGATCTCTGACTAATAGCTCAAACAGAATCATCCCCTGGCCCCAAGAATTTTAGCATTTCTGATGCACTTAAAGAGAAATACAGTTTTCTTCTTAAAAGCCTATAACTATTCCTAAGGATATAACTATTTCTAGCATACCACTATTGTGTCTGGAATATATTAACTGATCATTCAATTGTAAACTGTTAAATGTTCAGACATGATTTTGCTTATAAATAAATAAATGGAAAGACAATACTCACCAACTCTTCACAGTGAGTATGTTTTAAACGTTTAGCTATATCTAGTGGCGTCTCCCCTGCTTCATTTGCTATATTACAGCAAGAAAAGAAATATATGATGAGCAGTGTCACTATTAAAATGTTGATTACTAAAGACAAACCTGCAGATACATAGTGAAGTACTAGATCAACACTCTAAAACTCATCTCTTTCCTTCATATGTAGGTTCAACCCATATCAACCGTCTGCCCATGACAAGCAGTACTAATTCAACATGAGAGATATATATATATATATATGAATGACAGCCATGAAATGGCAGTATATATCTAGACATAAAAGACAGCAATTAAAAATCTAAATCTGTTTAAAAATAAGTGTAATGTATAAGTTAATTTTAAACTTGAACTAAACAGTGAATATTGATTCTTCTTATAATGAAGATTATGTTTACAGAATTATGATAAACAATTGAGGAGAAAATGCACTTATTCTGACTTCACTGTTTCTTATCTGAAGCAGTGGCAAATAGGAAATCGAAGTACACATTACCCTTTTACCTATTTCAATAGAGGCCTTCCCTCTCAGCAGCAGTTTGAGGCACTCAACATTGTCTGTTAGACAGCAGTAATGCAGGGCTGTGCTACCTTTACAGGTCTGCTTATCTAGATTGCCACTATTGGAGAACAAGAAAGAAGAAGAAAGCGGATTAAACTTGAGTTTCCTACCCTATATTATTAAATTGCTCTCATTTGAAGATTTTCAAAGAATAAAATTACATTTGCAAATACAGTTTTAGTATTTGTATTCATTTAGTATTTGTATTACTTGACATAAAAGCAAAGTCAGTATATAGTTTCCATACACTTACCTGTTCTGCACTAAAAAGTCGACTATGTGAAGTGATGTTCGATCAACTGACCTAACAGCAAGGTGCAGTGCTGTTTCATCTTGCTCCTAAGAATAAAATGAAAAAACACATTTATTTCCTCTGATCTACAGAGAAGCAGAAGTTCTATTAAGATCAATTAAAACACATAACTTCAAAATATTGAGACACTACCATTAAAAATACTTGTGAAGACTTATTGTGTCCCTTTCATTTCTTTAAAGCAAACAAAAAAATGGGTTGAAAACTAACATATTATGGAATGATTTTATGTTTAGCATTTTAATACATTTAAAATACAATAGTATTTGGAACCAATTTTAGTTTAAAATATTTAGTATCTTCTTTTGTTATTGCTAAATTACATCGTTAAAAGGACAAACATTTAGAAAGTGTTTCAAACGTTATTTCAAAAAAAATTTAATTAATGAATGCATATTGCACTTATAATAATTTGACTAATAAAATTTACAACACTTACATGGCCATTGGCCAGTGGGATTTTTTCTGTGAGATCCACGCCGTCAGCATACACTTGAACTAAACCAAGAATGTCTCTTGATTTGACTGCTTCACAAAGAGCATGCAATTTAGCTGCATTGTCAGCGTGCTTTTTCCTTGCATATTTTCTCTCAATATACTTGGCAGTAATATAATCTTTTCTTGCATTCCTGAAATGGAATATGATTTACTTCTATAACTTTCATCAGAAGATACATATTAGCATTTCCATAAATACACGCAAGTCATTTGAAATAAGATCTGGGAAAGACTAGTTCTCATTCATTATGATAATTTTCTTTTTAAATATGCATATAACCATGCAGTCTCATATTTCAAATATGAAATGTGGTTACAGAAGATGAATCACATATCAAATACAAAGACAGACCATGAATTTTCCCCTCCAAACTCTGGTGTGTAGTTGAGGTCAAGACTACCCAGCTCTATGTACAGAAGATACATCAGAGCTTCATAATGCTGGTTTTATGTTGCCTTGCAGGTTTATGTTTACCTGACTTGTACTCCTGCTGGAAAGAGATGGAAGGCATGGGACACAAAAAAATTTATCTTATACCTCTGCACAGACTATCGAGGCCTTGAATTTGAATGCCCAGTAGTGAAAGTACGTCCTTTAAAGCAACTTTTCACCACAGTCGTAAGAGGGAGGATGTAGTGGAGCTTTTAGTTACACTTCTAAAAAAGGTGAAAACTTAGCACATCTAAATCCATAAGAGTTATCACTTTTGCTGTTGATGCCCAATAACACATATCTACTCCACTTCCCATCACAGCAGGACAGGAGCTTGCATGTCTCCCAAAGGCATAACTCCTTACCAGCTCTTGGGATGTACACAGAAGACATTTAACAAAGTCATATCTTATCACCTAGATACTACGCAGCAGGCAAAAAGAAAAAACCTAACAAATAATAACAAATTGAATCAATGGATAGCTCTTGTTCATAAAGCATTTGATAGTACTCTTTTGTAGTTTTTAATAAGCGTCTGTCTTCAGATTCTCATTGCAATAAAAAAGCCCCGAATTTTATATGTAGAGGTACCAAAATAAACAACTTTTTAAATATAAATTTTTAGAAGTTTTCTTATTATATTGCTTTACCATTCAGTAAAATTATTAGTAATTTTAAATTATTAATATTAATAATCTGCACTATTATTGATAGAGGTAATAAAAAATTATTTAAACTGCATTGTTTAACACTGGATCTGTCAGAATGCCTGAAGTCCACATAATGTAAAATCAGCTTCATCCAAAGCCAATTCTTCCGGGTTTGTTTCTGCATTGTGTACTAGCTCTTTTATGATGGAGTAGTATCCAGCCAAGCAGGCAGCTGCCCTTACTGTATCTCTGCCATCACTGTTCAGTGTTTTCGAGGAATTCAGTTAAATGTTCAGTCTTTATTTCACACAGTTACAGACTTCAGTCCTAGGTGTGGTTCCTAAAAACTACATGTTCAGTATCTTACAGGCAAACGTGTAACTTATTACAATTTATGTTTCGTGTTTAAATAGGACAAAATTAATTGCTTTGTTTTTTTTAATCCCCATCCTTGTGTGTCTTTAAAGTTCCCAACAAGTCATGGTTAATTTGTTTCTGTCCCACAAACCATGATTCAGAGAGTCGGTAAAATAATCCTTACTATTAGGGAAGGTACAGTCAGACAAGGCTCAATAAAACAGACATGCAAAGCATCAGAAAAAAGGTTTCCTCCTTGGCTGTAAGACTATAAATACGACACCACACATCTTCCATGGCCTGCCAGTCCAAACCATAATGGCACAACCCCTTAGCAATATTAAATTAAATGCCTGCCTTTCCCAAAAGTAGTGGCTCTTTACTTACATATCACTGCTTGGGTTAGGTTTGACCGTCTCATCAACTGGCAGACAGAACTCCATAATTTCATTAAACCCAGCATTACCAATATTCTTTGCAAGCTGTAAAAAAAAAATAAATCCATAGCTCACTTAATAAACGTGTTCAGTTACTGGCCACACACATATTAGCCACACCAAGGGGAGGACAAGGGAAAACGAGAGTTGGGATCTCTTATTTCTGATTCCTTGTTCTGCTACTATATGAGTGATAACGAGCAGATTAGGTACGTTTTTGGATGTTAATTTTCAGCTGGGATTTAGTACATGAACAAGTAACTGCAGAATAATCCATCAGGACACCAGTTCATATGATAAATGCAAAGACTTTGTGCTAGGTAAGAACACACATATGAACTGTCACACAGAGCAGCTGATAAGTGGTAACTTCTTTGTGTAGCAAAGCTGAATACATTTTCTTCCTTTGGGGATTAAAGTTCTCTTCTAAAAATAACGCTAAATAATTAATGGGATAAGTATTTGCAAGTCCTTCAATTTTTAATCTTAGGCACTTTTATATGTCAAACAGCTGTGTTCTTATGAAGAGCAACCAAGGGTAAAAAGACCTGAAAAGACAAAAAATATGAAGCCTCTACTAATTTGAATTCTAAGATAAGAAAAAGTTTACTGTAGGACACTATGTTCCAGGAGGTTCTATTAAATTTGCATTAAGCTTTCTTAAATTACGTTTATCCAGAGGCAACTTTCAGGATTGGAACAACATATTGTTAAAGTGCTAAAAATATACTTGTGTTAGAAGTATTTTACAGTACTATTTTTATGTTAATAAAAGCAATTTGATTACCAAAAGTTCAGATGTTCCCAGCACATCTAATGTAAGTGACTGCATCCTGGAATAGTGAACACCAAGTTCTCTATGGATTCCTGAGCATTCAATGCAAGTTAGAATTCCCAAATTTGTTGAAAGCCAGGTAGGATCTGAAACAGAAAACGCCCACAGAATTAAAAGTTATTCAGACACTTATTTAATTCTAGAAAATGTAGCATACAGAAGTGAAATAGTTTTGAGATTGGACAGATCATATTACAAAATTGTAGAACCACTGCCTGGGGTGTGCGTGCGTTGTGTGTCTTCCCCTGGACCTGTTCTTTTTATCTTATCTTATACACTAAATTGGCCTGGAGCTTTTTTCTCCATGATCTCTTTAGGTTACAGTTTGGCTTGCTTACAGTTTTGAACTTACTATTAAGTAAAATAAGATTTTTGCACATTAATGATATATTTTTAATATATGTCTTTACATTTACTTTACTGGGAAACAAAAACAGTGCTTTTTTAATGACAAAAGAAGTGAAGATTAAAATACATATTTTATTTTTGTGAAGGACGTTGCTCTCCAAGGGAGTTACTCAACCAGTCCAGTTTGTCATTCTCCAGGATTCTCCAGTTTGTCAACCTTTCAGGAACTGCATTTTTCTACCACTAATATAAGTGTGTCACATTCTCAGCTGGGAGTACTGGTGCAGTTTAAACTGAAACAACAATGCTTATTACAGGGTTGGTGGTTTTTTGTACTTCAAGTATAGATTTCAGACTAAGTGAAGCAGAAGTGATTCTGAAGTACACATACAGCACACACTACAGTGGATTCTCACTCAACTATTCCAAAGATATTAAGGCTCATCCCTCTCCTTTCGTAACCCTTGCTTGTCTTTTCTCCTGGTATTTTGAATTTTATTATAACATTCCCTCATCTTCCAGACAAATAATTAATTTCTGAAGTTTCAGACAGCTGAGTAACTTATTTATTTGATAAAGGTTTGGCATTTGTTATTTAGATTCTTCTCCTTTTAAGAGAGCAGGATTGACTCTTCCCATAGCCTTATACAATATCTATTGCTGGAAGTAACTATCGATTTATAAAGTGCAGACGGCATCAGATCTGATGTTTTCAGCTACAGTTTCGCATCAAAAAACCCTAAGCCCTGCAGCATCTCTCTAACATAAAAGAACACAGGGAACAGCAGGATTTAAAAAATAAAGAGGATTAAAGTAGAAATTCATTGATCAACAAAACCAACACTGCAAACCACGGTCAGTGCAGGTGTATTCTCTTCCAAATAAGCACAGCCTTAGACATATTCCCTGTCTCACTTAGTCAAACATTACAAAAAAAAAAAAAATCAAAAACAAGAAAAAAGGTGTATTAAGAAAATGCTTAGTGTCTCTGATGGCTGCTCAGTTTTACCTGAATTTTATATTATTAAACCATATTTTATGTAAGCTCACTTATTTATGTAAGCAAAAGCTACAATTAGCAAAATATATGGGACAAAAATAAGCTTCTTAGTAACTTTTCTCCCCACTGACAATAAGCATATAGCAAATCAATCTTACTAAAGTAGTTCCATTAAACTGTAGCATATTCTACTGTGCATATAATTTTTGTGAGATAAGGAGTAAAAGTGAAAGCATAAAACATTAGCTTAAATATTCTCATGAAACAAAGAATTTTTACCAATTAGAAATATGCTTAATTGAGTCACCTTGTGCTCCACAGTCACAACAAACATCATTTCCAGTCATCCTCTGGACTTCAGATATAATTTCTTTTGTCAGTTCCTGGACAATATTATTTTCTCCTGTGTTATCATCTCCTTTGAATGCATTATTTAAAGCTTCCTCTTTGCTGTTTTGCAGCACAGATGTCCATCTAAAATGGTAGTAATATTTTGCTATTAAATGTTTTGGCACTTCTAAAGTTCAAGGTAAGTCTCAGCAGAACACTAGTATCAAGAATAAAATTAGTGAAGAAACTCACATTTGACATTCCTGTTCATCCTCTGCTTGAAAATGGTATGTTCTGTCATCTGCACAATAAATAATTCACATACTGATTAAAAAAAGTTATTGAAAAACTGATTTTGCAGAAATCTCTTAAAAAAAATCTAAAATTAATTGATGTATGATTCCTGAGGTCTCTAGTCTCATCACTGCAGTGCTGGCAGACAAAAAGTCAATTTAGCAAGTTTCACTCTTATTACCTACAGTTCATCTATGATTAGACCCATGTTTACACAAGGTGGCTTGTTGCATTTTAAACAGAAGCTTTTTTCTTCACTGCTGTGCTTCTATTGCATAAGCAGCAGGAGAGCATAGGAAATTTTCCATATTCTAGATATAACCTCAGTAATCACAAGTCTAAAGTTCTGATGAGAGGGAGAGGAGTAAAATATAGAGCTCATATTTGAGTTTATCTGTGTATATAAGATAGAAAGATTTAAAGAGTCCAAATGAGCTTTTGAAACCACAGTAAACAAACGAGGCAACACAAATTTGCCAGACATAAAGTCCAAACTACAACCAGCATAAGCTGCAAGCTGCTTCAATTAAATCAAGCTTACAATTTTCAATTTACTACTACTTTTGTCATTCTAAGCATTGCTATCATAATGTACTACTAAAGAAAAAAGCATAGTACATTTTAAGTCTATGAAGCAAATGAGATATGAGACGGTTTAATGACTAAGTGAGAGTTAAAATTAGAATTGTCAATGAGAAGAACAGAGGTAAAGCTACCGGCAAAATGAAAATTTCTTAACTTTAAAAAATATTCAGGCAAAAAAATATTAAAAGATAGCTTCAAACATGCAAAATATTAAGACAGTAAGGATATATGAAAGAACAGAAAGGAAAGTGCTACACAAAGAGGTTTTATCTTGCCATGATACAGCATTTTGTAAAAAACAAGGAATATTTTTAAACTCTACAGTAAAACGAAGAGAAAAACTCATCTGGAGAAGGAAAAGGGCCTGTTGTGCCTTGTCAAGTGTATGACAACATTGTGACAAGACAATATTGGGCAAAACATGACATGGTCATCAACAAAGAAGAAAAGTGCAAAAGTAAACAGGGAAGCCCACTTACTTGTGCAAAAATGAAGAAACTGTGTATTGCACACATGCATTCTAATCTATAAACATAAGCAGCACAGCTTACATTTACAAATGCAAAACAACTTTATGCACTGATAAGGGAACAAGTGAGTAATACACTTATATTCTTCTCCCCAAATAATTTAAGATATATATTTCAGTAAAACGTCCCAGTGAGAAAACAAAGGAAACATTTTACTACATAATTTTGTATCATCCCGTTCCGATCCCAAAATTATTCAGTTTTGGTGGGTTTAACACATAGACTCTTTATCTCACCTTTTTATCTATAATGAGATCACAAAACAAAAAATGGTTTCATTATTTTCTTCAGTTACAAAGCAACCACCAGAATTAAATTATAAAAAGTTTTAATAACATCTTTTGATCTTGTGCAAAAATCATAACTTTTCAAGACGATCAGCTATGACGTTTTCAAAATAAAGAGGGATGTCACAGCAAAAATAGTGACTCTATTGTAAGACAGCACAAAATAGTACAAAAAAAAAGGAATTAAGACAGCTTTTAAAACAAATAGTTTTCCAAAGAAACATGTACAGTTAGTTGCATTATGCTAAAATAAGAGAAATGTCAAAGTGTCATAGGAAGGCCATTTTATAAAATGAAGAATTCTACAACTGTGAAAATGTTGAAATGGATTACTGACACATCTACAGAAATAACGCAAAACTCCGCTATGAGCTGCAAGTAGAAAGACCTAAACAACAAACCTACGTGATATGAGGTCAAAACATTTTTTCTCCTCTGGGTTTGTTTTCACTTGGCAGGTTAACAGATTGAGCTTTGCTGGAGGTCGGTTAGCCTATTTGAAGATAAAACATACACATTTTAGTACATTGATACTGTCTGAGTCCTGCAGTTTGAAAACACAGGACAACATCCCACTGGCCAAGAAGACTTGACAAAAGGCTCTTTAATTTTTAAGGTACCCAGGTTTTGATTCATGCTTTCGTCTGCATCACAGTCTTTAAACTACTTATATTTGAATATTTTATTCACTGGTAACTGGATAGACACAAGAATTTTGAAAGGGGAAGGGGGTAAAATCACTTCAATTATCATTAACTGGTAACACTTATCTGAAGGAATCAGGCATGAAAAAAAGAGACAAATTCATCCTACGTTTATTCCCCCAACGCTCAGACATTTAGTTTAAAAAAATCAGTTGTTTAGTTTTCCATAATGAAATAATCTGACTCCTGCTAATGTCTTTGAAGGGTCCTAGGTAATCGGTTTAGAACAAATGCTCAATTTTTAAATCAGTAAAAGTACACATTGAAGGAAAATAGGAAGTTTGCAGAGAGAAGTCTTGTAGCAAGAATATGTAAAACTAAACTAAGCTAGCAAATAACTAAAAAATTTAGTGAAACAAAATGTATTTTATGATGATAGATGTTTTCTAGTCAAGTTCCCCTCAGCGATTTCAGTTCTTTTTTTGATAGAAAGTGGCAATATTTTACTAAGAGCAAACTGCATAAGCAACCTGCATTTTGAAAAAGACTCATAAAGGCTACAAAGACTTTTCAAATAGCACCTCTGCACTAACCTCTTCTTTCCCTTAACCCACCTGCTCTACAGACCTAGGGTAGGACCTAGAAAGACATGTCTGTAAACTTGACTTGAGGAATGGTTTGCACTTCCTACAATGGATAACTAGTTTCACTCTTCTTTTAGAATAATTAAATCATGAAAGCAGATTTAGCTAGTGAGCCTTTGCTCTAGGCAATAATATCTGAAAAACAGTAATTTAAACCATTAGGAAAGTACTACCATAAAGACAGCAATATTCATAAACACATTATCAAATGAAGCTGAATTAACTCACAATGAATCATAAGAAACATAGATATTCTCACAATTTCTTTTAAATTTATTGATGAAAACATTTAATTCAAAAAAGAAGGGACAACAAGTCCAAAGAGTAAAGATTCCCTGGAAACAATCTGATAAAACAATGTAGCTAGCCAAAAAAGGACAACACCATTTTATCTGAACAACAGTTTAAAAAAATCAAACCCACAGAGAAACATAAGAAGGGAAACAATTATGGGGTTTTTTTCCTATTAGAAAAAAAAAAAGAGGCATGGTGTCCTTGAAAAACAGCAGGCTCATGCTTTGCCCAGCATAAGCAGCAGACAAAACAAAGTCATGCAAGCTTTGAAACAATAAACCTGCAGGTCACTTGCTGGTCAATGCAAAATGAATTATACCCAAGAGAGGTTTCAGAGGCAGCAAGATGACAATTTATTGACAACCACATTGTATTCTCTGCCTAATAAATAGCTTTTCAAATTCCAGACATTCCTTTTAGTAGTAAAAGTGCATACAGATTTAATTATTTAGCTATAAATTATACATAAATATATAATTATATATATTTATATGCAAATATTTATAAATTATTAACTAGATAGACACTGGGCAACTCATATATACTTTTCCCACAGCCTCTGTGAGAATGTAAAAATGCAAGTACATTTAGGTTAAGAGAGAATCCCCCTGCCCCAGGACTTTGGATCTGAAGTGCATTCGGGATCTAATTAGTTTTCTATAACTTATGAAATATGAAGCTGTAAATGAATGCATTAAAATACTTCAGAGAGGTCTGCAGGGTTAATGCACAGAGAACCTGTCTTTCAGAACAAGGGAATGCAGCATTAATAATTCTGTATCAGGATCTGAGAACCCAAAGAAATGCCTGCAATAACCTGGAACACATCCTGGGCCACACATATTCTACACACATATTCTGAAGTGTTTATCTGAGGATCTTCTAACCTGGAATCAGCATTAACAAGGGTATTAAAAACCCTTAGCATGTGGTTGATACCACCACATTCATGCTTATAACCAGGGGCCCTCAAACTTTTTAAACAGGGGGCCAGTTCACTGTCCCTTAGACACTGTCAGGGGCTGGATTATAGTTTGGAAAAAAATGAATTTTATTCCTTGAACACAGAC
>JAWWLV010000121.1:99768554-99783189 GCA_035041135.1 Platyrinchus mystaceus | reverse complement strand
GGCGTTTCGCCCGTGTGGGGGGGGGGGGGGGGGCACGGGGGTTTCTGTGTGGGTTGGATTGAGGACCCTGGGGGGCCGTATCTGGCCCGCGGGCCGCAGGTTGAGGACCCCTGCAATTTATAACAGTCTACCTCCACCCACCACCCTGACAGGCGCCTGTTACTTGGTGGACAATGTGTTCCCATCACACGGCAGACGGTGCTTGGGGAGAAGTTGGAGCTAAAAGACAAAGAGAGGTAAGGCTGTACAAATTCTTTAGCCACACTAAGCTACTGTAGGTGGACCTGGACGTTTGGCAGGATTAGGAGACACCGGATGTAGAAAATGATAACAAATGTGTAACTGCTATTATGATACTTCTTTGAAACCTCTGAGCTTCATTTTCCTGCTCGAGTCTCTGTTCAGACCACTGCTGAATTTCTGGACACCTTGTTAACAACCATGTTAACAGCCCTCAAAAGACGTGCTGCACTTTTCATGCCATACAAAGACCTAAGCATCAACTCATGCTACTTCCTGAAGAAATGGCAACCCCCTATCCAGTAAGACTGACTTCTAATCTGTTCCAGCAACAAACAGTAAGTGTAGGAATCAAAAGGTTAGGCATGTGAAAGAATACAGGAGTGCCATGATACAGAGCTGATTTTTATAAAAGGCACGAGCTGATGTGTCCACTTAACAGACTGGTTGGCTGATTTCATCATGCATTTTTTTCTGGATATCACAGTGGTTTACTTCAGAATAAAAAGATTAAATCTGATTGTTTTGTCTTCAGATTGTCCTGTTAATCATCACGGTAGATTAAACTTTCCAGTATTAAAGAAAGAACAAAAAAGAAAGATTCCTCAACAATGAGGCTATCTTATATTCCTTTTTTTTTTGAAGACAACCAGCGAATTTCATTTAAGTTCTTTAAACACAAATCAACTTTGAGGAATCTGATGTTTCTGAAATCTAAGTTTCTTCCATGTGACTTCTTGTCTGAAAAGCACTTAGGAATTCCTAATTACATGGTTCAATCTGCTTCTGTCATTGTCTCTTCATCCATGTACGTTAAATTGCAGTCAGGTAGATGTCAGGAAATTTCTGACTAGTAATAATTACACAAAGGACCACTGTCTGTTTTTCCATCAGTCATTACCTTGCACATTGCTCTATGAATGCTAATTTCTTTGAAGCTTTTAGTTGTGTAAAAGTGTAACTTCTGCAGTGCAGGCAGGTACATTCAGTAGCACAGCTGGGTGACTGACAGAGAACCAACCATATTCTCTCCATCTGTCAGGAGAGCCCTTGACAGGCAAGTTCAACTCAGAATACGGCATCTGCAATTGCCTGAAGATAGCTGTTCTAGAAACTAACTGAAAAAATAGTCCCTCATAAAGGGAGGCTACATGACCAAAGAAGAGAAATCTATCAAGAATACTTAGCCTTTAAAGAAAAAGCATTTACAAATTTGTATTTCATAAAGAAAATAAAACTGTCAACTGAATTTCTGAGAGATGGTTCATTTTAATGAACTGCTGGGACAAGAGAACAGCACATCATATTTTAGAGACCTGGAGATATCAACCCTGAGAAAGCTTGGAAATCCATGTTGTTCCTTCAGAATTCTCAGAAGATATTAAATTCTTAATAAACAGAAATCACTTCTACTCATTTCAGTGTCTACAAAATATTCATTAATTTTTTACATAAAACTGCCATCAATACATAAGGGGGAAGTGAGCAAATAAGTAAAAATACTTTTTAGGAGTGTATTTTAAGACAAGAAGGGGCTCTTTTAATGTTGTAATATAAAAAATCAAGACCAAACCTGTGAAACTCACGTATCTAAACTCACATTAAACTATCTAGGAACTGATTTCCAGCTACAGCTCCACTGTTTTCAGTGGGAACTTACTGCTTCTAAAAATGTCAGACCATCTGGTAGACAGCTTATAAAAAGAGAAGAAAGCAGTATCTTGATAGACTCCATAACTGTACTCGCATGTGAAAGTTTTCAAATTCTGCTCCACGAGGGGATTTCGTAGCCCCTGCCAGCTCTGAGCTGCCCCAGCTACACTCCCACTGGTGCCAGCACAGCATGTCCAACACCAAGTGCAATCAGCACTCGCAGACACCAGCATAAATACACCAACAGACTTTTCTCTGACTAAGACAAACTCATACACATTTAAATGACAAGAGGGATAAACTGGTGGACAATTCCAAAACCATAGTAATGACTCTGCTTTTCCGGCCTGGCTATACACTCCTTAACTCCTCGTTATCAATTCTGAAGGCAGCAGCTTGTGGTTAGATGCACAAATGAGAGATTGATTCATTTTTGCAGCCACGGTCAACTTGTAGTCATAGCAACAGGCATAACAGGATGAAGAACAGAGCAGTTCATAACAGGATCAAGAAACAGGACTGTTTATTAGACCAAGAATGGGAAATAGTGTCACTGAGTTATTTTTTGCCTTAAGAAAGTTTCTTACAAGGTTTGAGAAAACAGTATGAAAAGAGAAAAGTTACAGGAAAGCAAAATCAAGTTGAAAGACAAGTGTAAAAGGTCCAAAACATGAAAGTATAAATTTTTATAATTTTAACAAACTTTTAATATTTATACCTAATGTGTTTCAAATATTGGTAGCAGTAAAAGAGAGGGACTCTATTTCCTGTCATTCTGGCAGAAGTTGTTTTCAGAGTTGACTTTCACCAACAGCTACTTCTCAGGAGCTACCTTCCTAACAGACTACAATATAGCAGCAAATCTGGGGGAGAGAAGAGATTCAGCAGACTCTCAGTTTATCTTGAAAATATAAAAAGTTGTTTAACTCCTATCTTAAAGATGGCTTAATGCCCAACCATATCTTTGAAAAAAAAAAGAAGTTCAAATTTGTATTTTTAGATAGACTGGTAAAATATGAACATTTACATGTACTGAGTCACTAAAAAAGCCCTTTTTTCCCATTAATAGTCAAAAGCATTAGAATAGCTGTATTTTTAGATACTGTGTATGGCTTGATATATTTCTGAAAAGTTGCCTTAAAAAAATAATATCCCTCATATTCAAAACACTGTATCAGGAATCTAGCTAATTCCAAATTACAAATATAGACCAGCAGATCTTGCCTTTTCATATTAGCAACCATGTACATAAAATACTGTAAACAAATACTTACTGTACCATGGGAAATTGTAAGAAAACCATTTTTAACTGAGCACTTCCTTTTCTGCCACACTTTTCTGATTCTAGTTTAAAGGGGGAAAAGAAAAAAGGTAACTCAGTTTCAAATGTATTTTGTATGACATTGCTTCAGTTCTTAGGACCTGATGTTTTTTCCAGTAGACTCCAGCAGTACTTACCCATCACTTTTCTTATACAGACTACCATTCCGTTCAGTGCCATGTTCCTTGTTTCCCTGAGGCTGATGTAAACTGTAAGCTGTACTCTGGCGAATCTGAGAATCCTGAAATAATCAACAGCAATTTGTAATGCATTCCACACTTTCAACCAAACTAACCCCCCATTAATGAGTTTCAGAGCTTTTCCTTCCTGCTCTAATCCAACAGGCCAAATGAAGCATATTTTTCCTCCTCAGTGAGAAAGAACAAGATCCATTTCTTTTTTCAGAGGGCACAAAAAAACATTTGAGAAGTAGCCATTATCAGCAACTGCCAAAATCCCTTTACTTGCTTTATTTAGATTTACTATTGGCCTTAATATATTGGGGTTTTAGCTCAAAACTTAATGAAGCAGTGGGTTTTCCAGCTCATGCAAACACTACAGGGTGCAAACATTAAAGATTATCATTACCTGCAATTGCTAGTCTACCCTTCCATTGCAAAAAAAAAGAATTATATACATCAATCTCAAGAAGTGATTTTCCTTGTGGAAATTGAGTCAAGTTATTGTCTGAAAAGCACAAGAGACCTCCTGGTAACATAGTTCAGGAGTCATACAGGAAGATTGAAAAATCATTTCCAGAAGAAGAATTTTTAAATTTTTAAAGCAAAATATCTTGAATGAAGTAGAATTCTGACACTGGAAGAGACAAGGATTAACTCACTGCTCTCAGAACTACCCTGAGGCAGGACTCTCTGCTGCAAGAGTCCACCTTCTTAAAAAATAAGAACCTGAAAATGAGGAATCTGATGTGTCATGCTATATTAGCAGCAGTAACATGACAGGATGGACTTTTAAATGCCTAAAGTAAAGACTATTACTTGTAATTGGGGTATTTTCTATTATCATTGCTCTGTGGACATAATTACATTTCTGTTATATAAGGCAGATAACACAAGTACAGCAGGAGAAAAACCCACAGAGGAGCTCACTTACATGACTATGAGATATTCTAAACATGATGGTAAGGACAGAGCTACCACCTACACCCCTGTTAAGGACAGAGCTACCACCCACACCCCTGTTCAGAGCACTGAGGACTCCACACCTCCAGGCTGCAGGATTTCAGGCTCACCCTGAACACAGTGCTGGAGCTCAGTAGTCCTGAGAACCATGAGCTGAGCTCCATGCAGGCTGCAACACTCCTTGGTGCTCCTTCTCAGCAGAAGCAACCTGTGCCCACTTCCCTAACTCTCAGCTAGCGATATAGGAAGCTGTATTAGGTAGCTACAACATGCATCTGAGGTTTTTCAAGGCCACTACAAAACCACTACTTAAATGTTTGTGCCTGACAAAGCATGCCTTCAGATTTAAACCAGTCTGTTTATCGTTCCTCTCCAGTTTGTTTACACAGAATTATTTGGTTTTGCACTCTGTCTGCACAACATAGAGCCAGAATAACACTTATGAAAAATTCCTGTTTCTCATTAAGAAGCACTGCACGTGTACAATTACTGACTTTGAAGAAAATCTGATCTGACACTGCCAATTGTACCCTACCAGTGCCTTGATCTCTGCCTCCCATTAGTCAGTAAAGGAACTCCATTGCCAAGAAGATTAGAGGCCTTACAGGAAATTAATTTCAGTTCTCCCCATCCTCAATTATGTAAAGATTTCAGGTGACCTCCAACACCTGCCATAGCACCACTGCCATTACTTAAGTCTGAGCTGCTCCTTTTTGTGCATTATTTTCTGCCACATTTCAGCTCCCTGCCTTCAGCTGTTTACACTCAGCTGCTGTGTTTGGCCAAACTGGCAAACCAATAATACAAGTTTCCTGCCTTATTTCAGCAGGAGAGGAAGCTGCTGTAGCTGACGTGTATTTCCACACATTCATTATGAACAGTATCTTTAAAACTTTAATACTATTTCGTGAAAAGAACCTACGGACAAACATATTTGCCATTTAAATCCTTGGTTCAGGTCATGTCCAGATCAATAATGTCCAAGGTGATTGCCAGATGATGGTTTTCCACAGCTCTCTGACAAGAAGTGCATGATTTTGATCTATCTCCTAACAGACAGGATGCCACCCTACAAATCACCATCACAATTAACATCCTTCCAGACAATTTCAGCATGCCTTTTCCATGTGCAGGCTCTCCAAAGGATCTTCCCTTATTTCTGGTTTGCATATTGCACATAACAGAGAAACAAATCACAGATAACAGGGTCAGACCCAGTGGCCTCATCGGAGGAGCAGCAACAATGTACATTACCTATGGGAGGAAATGAATCACCACAGGATAGAGGACATACCTAGCACAGAGTATTGTCATTTTAAATATCTCTTGAACATAATAAGATCAGAAGAGACTGAGGCACACGAGCCTAAGAAACTGAACTTTGACCACTTTATCAGCTTCGAAATGCAGATAGGCTTAAAAAAAAAGGTGAGTCATTTAACTGCAGCATGTTTTTAGTGAACCACTTCCCTGACCATAAAGAGGTTTGAAATTATTTCTTCCAAAGTTATAAAGACAGACTGACTTTAAACTGAACAGCATAGCTAAATGTGAAATAAATCTGAAAACAGTATTCTCTAAAGATGGTCTGTGACTACTGGTAAGAGATATTCTAAAATCCCGTTTATCAGCCCCACTATGTGAACACAACAGAACTGTCCAATACAAGGTGCTTCAACTTACACACCACAAATTTTGGCTAGCCATTCCACAGCTCCCACGGAACAGGATTTTCAGACTGTTCAGATTATTCCGGTGTGCAGAGCTGCCAAAGAAATCCTTACAGCTCTTCCGGAGCCTGAACTTCTCTGGCATTTGCAGGATGTTACAGAGATCAATCCCTTACTTATTACAGCCCCACAGAGCCTCTAAAAGACATATCTACCAGAATCCCCTGCAGGCAGCCTCTCCTATAACACAGCTACTACAATTTTTGTCAAGAAACACAAAGTTTGTCATATTTTACAGAGGCCTAAAGAGATTACAGGTTCTACCAAAAAAGCAGAAGCGAATCTAAACACTGCAGTCACAGGAGGTGACCTCACCCAAGCTCATGGAAACAAGAACAGTTTAGGCAGTACAACTCTAAGGTTGACTCCAAAACTTGCAGGACCTCTATAGTTGGAAAACTGAAAGTTTAAAAATTAAAAATTATGAAGATGTACATAAAATGATATTTCAAAAAGAAGTTTCAATACAAACCAGGTTTGAGGAAGTTCTGCAGGAGGAAACTATGTATACAGGCACAACAAAAGAAAGTTCACTATGAGTGCTTGTGTGTTTTCTTTTTTTAAAGACAACAGAAACAATATTTGTCAACATTCTATAATTTCTTATATGAAGTCCATTTTAATTAAAAATACATATATTTTCAAAATCTTGCAAGAACATCAAATCAAGCAACTGGATTTAATTTTCCAAAAGGAACTGTCACAGAAATCACCAATTTGTCTTACACCAATTTTCTTTCCCAAGAACAATCTGGTAACTTTTTTTTTTTTTCTTTTTCTTTTTGGTAATAAAACAAAACAAAGTGGAGAAAGAAAGAACTAGTCTTTTCATGCCAACAGACAAGAGCTCAGAGGAAAAATCCAGTTTCTTGAAATCTGAATGGAAATCATGCCAACTATTTTCGTTAAAACATGGTAACACTTACTCTCCTAGACTTCGGTCACAAAATGTAAATGCATTTCAGGAAGGAAAAAGAAATCAGTTATAGTAAAGGAAATTACAGTGCAACAAGAATAATATTAGTGGGTTGTACAGTAAATTATACCACAGCTCTTTGGCATCCCACTGATTAACTGATGTTTTCAAAAAAACTTTAAAAATAATTATACTTCTCGTGCTCTGCAGGTAAGCATCTATATCTAGATTTGCAGAATTAATAAATAATAGCTATAGCACAAAGCACTTTTTATGCTTGCATTTTTAAATGTCACAAACCCAGCAGAAATAATAAATTTATGTGCATTATTAATTTATGAGTTTCGGAACAGAGGTGTACTCATCACATCTTCCATATACATTTAATATCAGTATCACTGATAAAGAGGTAAACATAGAGAAGCAACATTTGCAGCAACCATGACATCCAACTGCTTCTGGTATCTCTCTTGAGCAATGACCCAATTAAAAAGAAGCCTACACACCCCAAACAGCAATGACTCCTTATTGAGAGTGGGCAATGAATGGTGAACCCAAAGCAGTCACCATTTCCACGAGGATCACTAGTCTCTAACTCTGCAGAGCTCAAGTTTGGAAGTTTTTGGCAAATCAGTGAGTCCTGAATGCCAGGCAGAATCTAAGAAAGGGCCTGCAGACTGTATGGAACTTTATACACAGTGGTCACGATCACGAACTTCACAAGGTAACAAAAGGCATCTCCAACTGAAGAGCGTTCAAGCAGGTCACAGAATCACATGGATTTGGGTTGGAAGGGACCTTTAAAGATCATCCAGTCCAACTGTGGGCAGGGAATCTTTCACTTGTTTACACTGCTCACCAACCATCATCTGTCACCAGTAGCAGCCAGGAGTCACCGTAACTTTTATGGGAAGATCAAAGGAAGACCGGAAAAGATCAAGGAAGTCTGAGCTCTACAGACTAAACTATTTCATCATGATCCCTCTCAGAATCTGAAAACGGGGAGGGGGCTCATTCATCACTTCTCATGGCCCAGCAGCCAAAGGAAGCTGGCTGGCATTTATTTATATGAAGAGGAAGCACTAGCAATCTGAAACAAAAGTAGGCCCAATATTTAGGATTACAGTATACAAAAGATGCTTACTTCCAGATCAGAGTCTGCAAATGAAACTACTCCAGAATTCATTAAGTCTAACAGCAATCATAATCAAAACTGAAAGAATACTTTTTTGTTGGATTGCCAAACTGACCCAGCCCTTGCACATCTGAACCCTGGCATCTTGCAGCAGAGTAGCAAACTCAATAGTTACTTTTGCAGATGATGACAGAGGTGGTTTGGGATTTGAAGTTCAGTTTTACAAAATCTTTATACAGTTTGGAACAGTATTGTGAGATAAGGTTCCATGAATAGGATCTCCTTGATATTGCCAAAAGTTCTTTCATTCTCACTTTGAGCACCATCTGAATTATTTTGCAATACTGGTAACACAGAGAAATTACTTTTCAGTAAGTCTCATATTTTTAGTGGGCATTAATTTAAAAATTTTTGTCAGAAACTTCCATATCAATATTAAAACAAAGAAGAATAAACAAAAGAAATTAGATGGCTGATAAAAGTTAAAATAATGGTTTTGAATACTAACATTACATTAGAAGTAATTAAAATAGGTATTAAAAAGTTAAACCACCTTATATGCTCACCTCTTTCTGATCAACTTGGAGTGCTGATTTTAAAATATCCCTAAGCTGTGTTAATTGTCTTCTTTCTTCATCTTGTGCTTGTTTAATCTTGAATGAATAAAAACACAGGTTAAAAATAACATTATTTTCTATTTTCAATGCAGGTCTTTCAAACTTGCTGCTTAATTGGTTCATTTTTCTAAGAAATGCTCAGCAAAAATGAAAACAAAGAGAAAAGATAATGTGATCTATTTATTTTCTTTTATATCTTCAGAAAACTCGATAATGGCAAGGATGTTGCTGGGTTAAGACTGATATTGCCTCACAATATTCTTGCTTCCTTGTGCTCCATTTGAAACCACATGTTATTTTCCACTTAAGTCAGTAAACAGTTTAGAGCAAAGGCTGTTTTCCTAACACTTTACACAGTGGGGTCCTGAACTGAAACTGAGGCTTCTGAATGCTATATTGGAACAAGATTTTACTCAACAATCTACTAAAAACCTTAAAATGCTGACTATTAAAACAGTCAGCCAACCTGAACCAAAATGTTCATGCTTCTACTGTAAAAAACTAGATTTACAACACAAATGTGAAAGTTGCTACTCACTGTATAAAGATCTGTAGAGAGTGTCTCAATTGAAGGCTTGAGACTTTCAACTGCTTTTAACCCATCCTGAAAGAAACTTGAAAAGAAAAGCAAAAAGCAAGCTGTTATTAAACTTTACTTTGTATTTTCTGCTTAAAAAGTTGCCAAAGGAAGACATGCATATTATTATGCCATTCCATAAACTTCAAAACATTAAACTCTTTGCTTAATGCATCTTTGGCTGATCCACCTCTTTATTTCCATCATAGCTTATTCTAACATGCCAAATCCCCAATCAGATTCAGAGCTGCCACAATCCACTGCCACATGAATTTTCCTCATTCTCCAATACAGGTTCTCATCCCATTTTGTGAAGGCCCAGAACAAGCAAGATTCATTTGCAGAACAGCAAAAGCTCTAGTAGATATAAAATAATTATGACCTCTTGAAGTCAAATAATTTCATGTCTAATGCAATCTTTCTACTAAAGGAAACTTCCTTTGTTTCCCAAGCATTAATTACAGTCTACATGTAAACTGAATATGCTACATCTTACTGTATTATATGTATTTTTGTATTGGCAGAGTGACATTATCTATGCCAAGTATTCCAGCTCTTAAAAAAACCAATAATTCCAATTTTAAAAATAAATTTTAAGAAACCACAATTACATGCATATTTGATTAAAAATTGCTGCACTGTTTGCAATATGAAATATTTTCATTCTGGGAAGCAGACATGAAAGTGACAACACAGCACAGCATTTATATTGTTGAAATTTTATTAAACAGACTGAGCAGATGAGCGACATACCACAAGTAAAAATGATTTTAAAAGCAACATAGGGGAAAAATACATAGATGCAGAATAGTGTTTGAAGAAGAAAACTTACTGATTTCAACAGGTTAGCAGTGGCTCTTTCAAGATTACAGCTGAGACTTCATTGCTACATTACTGATTTGTAAGACTATCATAAAAAAGTACATAATTCTAATGAGAACTATGTGTTTTATTACTGTGTCCTCCAATTAACTAGAAAAAGAGTGATTCTTTCAATGTAGTTTAAACCCACTGCTTATGCAATTTATTTTTCTTTAGCAGAGAATTAAGTTAGATCATTGCTAGATACACTCAAAAAAGTCCATCAAAACTAATGGACTGCTAAGTAATAGACTAAACTGATAGCTGTGTTTCAGGAGTACTTTATAAACATGGCAAATTATTGTTTGGCACTCCTTTCAAGCGACAAGTTCAACCTCATTACATGTTTTAGAAAATAGTAACAAAAAGAATGACTCGTCCATGACAAAAGCAATCTGTCAAGAGACATCAGCAAGAACAGCTGAATCTTAATATTTATTTTGAAAATTCTAGAAAAGCATTATGATGATGTCAGAAGTTGAAAACAAAACATTGCTCCAGTTCTTGTGTAGATATAAAGAAAACTAAAACATACTTGCACTGAGCATGAAAGTACTTGATCAAGTTCTGAAGCAAGTCCACTCCTTTTTTAATCTTGATTTCATTGACTTTCAGAAGATACTGTTAAAATAGTAATTCACAAAAGAAATCAATTATTACTGCTACAGTGGTTTTTTTAATATTTATTTTACGTTATATTTCAACAAGCTTTAACAGTTGCAGATTTACAAGACCTAAAGGAGAATGCATCAAAAAGTGGCTTTAAGGGTTAAATCACACAAATGGAATTGCTGTCACTGCTGATTTTTGATGTCCTGTGAGGATATTTCACTATGATTTGTACAAACTGTTAAAACATCCTTTACGGCTCCTGAGGAAAGCCTCTGCTAAAGAAAGCATGGAGGGGTTTGTGAGGTAGATTTAGGAACGCATTCTTAAACCTAGCAGCACAACTAAGAATGTATCTCACTAGTTGTTAAATTCATTGCTAAACAGATGTCATTAAGGAGGAAAGCAGTTCACTAAAAAAAAAAAGTGAGGGATTATTTTAACAATTTTTAAAATCTACCTGTTGATTTTATAGTTTTCGTTATCAAAAAGTCCCCTTTTATGACTATTCAGAGGTAACCAAGTAAAAACTCTTTTTCTACCAAATCAGAAGAAATACAGGATACACTTTAGCTATTCCATATTTAAGGTAACCTGATCCAATTTATCAGACTTCTCCCTGCATTACCGCTACAACTGACTCATGTGAACTTCGCCTTTATTGTGACACAGCAAGAGAGAAGCATCTGTTCCTGGCTGTTTCTTAGGAAGGATACAGATGGGCAATTAGGTGACAACATCCATATGTTTATTGGATACTTAAATCCCTTTATGCATTTTGAACACTTTAGTCTGACTCTGTACAGGAATGTGAAGCTTTTCTGTTAAGTATGAGTGCAAGCAGTTACTAGAAGTGGTATTCAGGACAACTGCAGTTATGCTATGCTGGCATATGAGTCAAATTAGTTATAATCATTACAGTAAAATCACCAATGGTATATTTTTGAGTTAATGCGTAGAAAAAACGAACACAGCAACTTAAATTCCCAATCATGGAACCAGACGTGTCCTTAAATGAATCAAACCAAAAATATGAGATTTAACATAGTGCAAAATTACAAAGACTTCCAAGTAGAAACATTCTGAAACATCTTGAAAGACAATTGGATTCCATCCTTAGCACTTTTTCTCTGCACCAGCCCAGCACTGTGCTAGACTAGAGTCTCTCCTCATAATAACACAACAGCTGTCAGCACAGGGAACAATTCAGAGAATGATCTAGGGCTTAAAATAACTTACAGTGAATTAGTAGTGTAAAGGCTTATTTATTATAATCTCTTAGTGTTTTATTGAGCTTTGCATTAATTTACTTGTTAAGTGAAATTAGAACATACCTAAATTCCCTCCTAAATTTGCACATCTGGATGATAACAAAATGTGTTTTCACAAATGGAGGCCACTAATAACTTGGCATTTCCCTTTAGTGTCAAAACTGCCATTAAACAATTGCGTTTTTCAAATCTTTCCTAAAAACAGCAGCAGAACAATATGAATTTCACATTGCATCTTACCTCACACATCTGTAACTGGAAGAACCTTCTTTCTTTCTCCATCTCTTCTGCAATTTCAGCTCCACTTATTTCTGTACGGATCATCCCATGTAGCTTAGCATGCTCTTTTTTCTCCTTCTCTATTTTTGTACTATAAGGCAAAAAGAACCAGTCAATGAAGTGAGAAACCCACAGCTTCTCAGGAAATCTGATTATTCACAAAGTCTTCTGACAGATGCAGAGCCAAACTCCGGTAACTTTGCATGCAACTCACTTCCAGATGACATTTCATTTGAAATTTGACAATGACTAAAGATCGGCAATGACATACAGTAGCTGAAATCCAATTCAATCATCTGTTAAAATAATGTTCTGACAGATATTTCAAAGGAAGACACTAAATGAGAAGATACTAAGTTCTTACTCTGAAGAAAGAAAATACAGGGAAAAAAAAAAAAAGGAGCTTTAATTGAAAACAGGGGGTTGTTTAATCCCAACAGAGCAAACACTGGTTAACAGAGTTCAATTATGTCACCAGATTTATTGAGTCTTGCCTGTCATCAAGTCATCTTCTATATATACTGGGTTTCCTAAGCCAAAATCACAGTTGCTGTCTCTACTTGCTGCTGAGCCAGTTGGCACTGGGAATGCCGGCCAGCCGGCTGTGTTGCAGACTTTAAAGTCTGCTAGACCAGCTGTCCTAATTCCCTAAAAGTTTCCATGAACATTTTCCAAGAGCTCTGAATAAAACAGGTTCTCCTGCAGAATACAAATGTATAACCAGTGCCTGCCATAGTCCCATAAACACACTTGTGCTATTCTCTGTATTGTTCCTAAAGGCAGTGGCATAATTAGACAACCCAGTTAGACAAGTCTGATATGGAAAAAAAGATAATAAAAAAATAAATTAGGGTGTTTGCCTTTTGGAGAAAGACTATTAGTTTGCCACTCAAACTGTTTAGAATCTGAAAACTCAAAAAAAGCTTCCTGAGGAAATGCTATACTGCTTGTGAACAAGAGGAAGCATTACACAGGAATACAGGAAGGAGATCAGAGGAACAAATAACACACACAACTGTCCTACCTCCTCTTGGGTAGTCAAGTGTCTCTCAGTTCTCTCTCTAAAAAGATGACGTCTCAAGTACTCTCTTAACCTGATGTTAACATTACCCTAACTGCTTATGGAAAACGTCCTAGATGGTCTAAGGACTTCCAGTTAACAAAGTATTCTGAACTTACACTTCTCAAGAATGAGGAACTGCCTCATATTACACCTCAAGCAGCAAGGAAAAACAAGAATTAATCCCATTAATCCCACCCCATAACATACCCACTGGGAAACATTTTAAGCAGCAATTTGAAAAGCCCCACTGCGCTCTCAGCACTGGCAGGCACAGCAGAGCCATCCCTGTGCAATATTCCAGCAGCCAGCACATCCAGCCAGCACTGCACTTGTCCTCAGCCCATCACATCTTGCCAGAAGCACGTGTTTGGAGAGAAGCTCTTCTCCTTTGAAATAAATATTCTGAAAAACTCCAGTCACCTGAATAAAACCTCAATTCCAGACTGTTCTGTTTTCAAGAAAAATAAGTCTGTACTCTTACCCACTTACTGCCAATTACGCCATTTTGTAGGCACATAAAACAGAGTCCAAACACAAGAATTAACCAGACAAACCTGAACAATGAAGATAAACCACTGCAAAAAAGACTAACAGAAAATGACAAACATGCAGCTCCCTTCTAGCACACACTCTAGGAGAGTTTACATTATATCAATTTTAATAATTCTAAAACACTAAAACCACAGAGCAAAGATCCAGGATGTTTCAGCTCTCTCAATTTCCACATGTAATTTAACAATTCTTGAGGTCAGAGAATTCCCTGAAATGTGTGTGAAGGCTAATAACTATCAATTGCTATTGTATGGTATTTTCATTGTTTACAGAGCACAATACTCAAACACAGGATGACAAAGCCATCTCCAAAATTATAAGAGCTTATTAGCATGTCATAAAGTGTCTCTAAATGCTAGTTAAACTAAAGGACAATTAATACTGCCAAAAAGTCAAACATTGTGCACAATATCACAGCATCCATTGTATTCCTCTTAAAGAAAGCTAGATTTTGAAGAGTCTTTTCTACCCTTTAAAGCAGGGGCCCTCAAACTTTTTAAACAGGGAGCCGGTTCACTGTCCTTTAGACACTGTCGGGGGCCAGACTATAGTTTGGAAAAAAAATGAGTTTTATTCCTTGAACACAGACACGGAATTCTGGCATATCAGACAAACAGCTCTTACTTTGTACTCCATGAAAAAATAATCAGAAGTCCACTTTTCTTGGAA
>JAWWLV010000121.1:99723066-99768454 GCA_035041135.1 Platyrinchus mystaceus | reverse complement strand
TCGCTGATGCCGCCGCCCCCCTCCTCAGCCCGGCCACGCAGTCCGGAAAGGGTGGCCAGAAGGGACTGAAGGAACTTGGCCGCGCCGGGGCTCTGGCGATTCACCCGAGTTGGCGGGGGGAGGTGGGGTCTGTAAATACCAGCGAGCCGGACTGAGGACCCTGGGGGGCCGTATCTGGCCCGCGGGCCGTAGTTTGAGGACCCCTGCTTTAAAGGATAAATCATGTCCTACAGGCAAAAAAATAGTTAAACCAAGACAAAAGCATACCAACCTCTACCAAGTAATTCAGAGAAAGACATCCTTGAAGCCATTTGTTGGAGTTTCAGACTATATTGCTTCAAAACCTCAAAAAGATGCTTTACCAAAAGCCCCAAACCACCTCTCAGTGGCACATACCAGAGACACATGACAGTGCGTTTCACATTTGCATTTCCTTATAATTTGTGGTTTTAATCTCTAACTACACCTTCATCTTTGTAATCCAGAATTTATCCTGCTATTTTTTTACAGTAATATGCTACCTCCTATCTGACTGATACTACAGGACACTTTGTTTCTAGGGCAACAAAGAAATTCTGTACAGCAGTGTTGCATGTAAATCTTAGTGCAAAAGGTTGGCTGTGTTTCCCATCCAAATGCAAAGATCAATTCAGCTTCAAGAGTCACCTTATTTGACATTAACCAAATCCTTTTGGCAAAGGCAATTCTGTGACACAACACTGTGGAATTTCAAATATTGCAGGGTATTCATGTTTTCCAGGTAGATCAATTAGGCAAAATTAATACGAAAATTGTGAAAACTCAAAAAAAACCACTCCAGAAGCAAATGTTTTGTAATGCTGCTGTTCTTGAAGCTCATGCAGTACATATCACATATATCACACAGACTTTGCTGACTAAGATTAAACTCTGAGCACACGTCAGTCCATTTACAATGCAGATGCACATCACTAATACACAGTGAGCTCAGATGTGTGGAGCAGACAAGCACACTGTGCACATGCAGCAGCAGTGAACTGGCTGGATGGGAAGCAACTCTTGCTCTTCCTCTCCTTCTCCATGCAGCAGTTAAGTCAGGCTGAGTATGGCTACGTACATGAGAAACTGCAGAGACTGGGAACGGACCTGGAAGGAACACACTTGAATTGGGAGCTCTCTGGAAAATGGAGTGCTTCTGAAGGCTACTTTGTTTTTCACTGGGGAGAAAAACTTGCTGGATGGCTGAGCCGTGGTGAATGGAGCTACTCCAGCTGATGCCTGGTCACTAGTGGTGTTCCCCAGGGCTCAGTATTGGGGCCAGCCCTGTATAACATCTTTACTCAGTCATCTGGACAAGGGGATTAAGTTCACTCCCACTAAGTTTTTAGAGAACACTAAGTTGGGTGCAAGTCTGGGTCTGCTGGAGGGTAGGAAGGCTCTGCAGAGGGATCTGGACAGCCTGGATTGATGGGCTGAGGTCAATGGTATTAAATTCAATAAGGCAAAGGAATGAGTCCTGCACTTGGGTCACAGCAACCCCAGGCAGCATTACAGGCTGGGGAAAGACTGGCTGGAAAGCTGCTCATTGGAAAAGGACCTGGGGGTATGGTTGACAGCAGCTGAACATGAGCCAGCAGTGTGCCCAGGTGGCCAAGAAGTCCAGTGGCATTCTGGCCTGTATCAGCAACAGTGTGGCCAGCAGGAGCAGGGCAGTGATTGTCCTCCTGTACTCAGAACTGGTGAGGGCCCACCTCAAGTACTGGGCTCAGCTCTGGGCCCCTCATTACAAGAAAGACACTGTGGTGTTGGAGCATGTCCGGAGAAGGGCAATGGAGCTGGTGAAAGGTCTGGAGCACAAGTCTGATGAGGAGTAGCTGGTGGACCTGGGATTTTTAGCCTGGAGAAAAGGAGGCTCAGGAGAGCCTTACTGCTTTCTCGAACTACCTGAAAGGAGGTTGTAATGAGGTGGAGGTCAGTCTCTTCTCCCAGGTAACAAGAAATAGGACAAGAGCAAATGGCCTCAAGCTGAGCCAGGAGAGGTTTAGAACAGATATTAGAAAAAATTTCTCCCAGCAAGGGCTGTCAAGCATTGGAACAGGCTGCCCAGGGGAATGCTTGAGTCACCATCCTTGGAGGTATTTAGGAAATGTGTAGATGGTTTAGCGGTAGACTTTAGCAGTGTTAGGTTTATGGCTGAACTTGATGGTCTTAAAGGTATTTCCCAACTTAAATGACTGTATTATTCTATTCTGTGATTCTATATTAAAGCTGATATACCTTGGTTAATATTTTCATTCTCTGTCACTATTTTCAAGCTGTGACCTCCACTTTGTCTTATGCAGTTGCTTTAAAAGGCAATGTGACGGAAATATCTACCATCTATGAATATCAATGATCTACTGAGTCAAATTAGAGCTCTGAAGAAGTAATTTGATAAAAGCTTTTTTTTTAAATATTGTTTAAAACATGAGTTTACCAAACTGGAGACATCATCACTTAAAAAAGTAGCTGTACACACATTTTTACAGAAGACTGTATTTAGACTTTGCTCATTTTTCCATTGACCTCAAATGAGTCAGAAACAAATCATTAACAACAGAGTTATATCTAGATACGAGCACTTACATTTCTTCACAGTAATGTAATGCTATCTTATACTGCCATAAGCACATTTAAACAACTTGTTCTCTTCAGGCAGTTGTGCACAAGAGACCTCATGCCCAGTTTTTAAAAGGAGAATCGCAAAAGAGGAGAGGCAGCCAGCCTTCCCAGGAATAGCTTATTAGTTTTCATTAAACCTTTACATTTCACGGCATTAGCACAATGCAACACTTATTAAAGAGGACTTCTGAAGATAATATACATTTACAGGCCCCAATATAAGACACTTTTATTTAAAAAAAATAACATTTATTTTCAGGAAAGTCAGGTTTGTGTCTGCAATACAGACATATCCAGCTAAAAAATTAGTAAATAGTATCCTTCAGTAAGTTTCTGCTTCTGTTTCCTGTGCAAAATTTATACCAAGTCTTTACCTCAGCATCTACCCCAACAGGACTGATTAAACTGAAGCATGTGGGTGAAATCTGGCTTGGTGCCTTCCTGAATCTGATCTGTCTGCTGGGAGAATGAGCAGTTTTTCTGACATGTGTACTCCTTCCCCGTATGCTCCCCTGGCACGTCTGCCGTCAGTGTTTCAGTACATGTGGGACAGCAACTGCCCTCGAAGCAAAAAGAGCCCAGTCTGCAACAACTCTCCCCTCAGGACACAGCCCCGTCCCGCGGCGCCGCTGCTGTGGGTGGCAGCATCTCCCAGCTTGTGTGGGAAACAATGGCAGTAACTGAGGTCCCAAGAGAAATGCACTGCTTTAAAGCTTTAAAAACATTTTAAAATCTTTATGGCTCCAACTGAACCATGTTAATGACTGATGGTGAGAAAAGATGAATTATTCATGAATGCTACCTGAGGACAGTCCCAATTTTTGACTGAGGTAGGCTTACATGAAGCTATAGGTTACTTGCTCCTCATACTCCCTTGTTCAGGAGCAGCCCCAGGGCATAACAGAAAATGGATCCAGCCTCCCTCAGTTATTTCAGGTAAGGTGATTCTCAGGAAAACAGTCTGAGAAGTTAGGTGGCTACAGGGCAAAGAAGATTATTATTGCATAACAATCAACAATGATGAATGCTGATCCGAGAGCATAAGAACGAATCTTACCATCCCTCTCCTAAACAAGAATTAAATACATAGTAAATTTTAAATACATTTAATTACATACCAAGTTTGAAGAAGCAGCTTAGAAGTTGTTATGGGGACAAAGCAATTTTAATTAATTTTATTTCTTTTCAAATAGGTCACAGTTGGGTGTATTTGCACTTGAGAGGTCATCACAGAGATGCAAGTAAGTGAGATGAGACAGTGTGACAAATAAGCTCTAATTCTTCTTTATAAAGACAGCAATCAGGATGAAGACTGTCACTTCCCCACAGACTACAAAAATACTGCTTTGCTATCTGGTACATAGCTTCACAGGTCTGTACTTGTGAGTAGGAAATGCAGATGAACGATATGATGTTAAGCATATGATACAGAGGGATGTGCAGAAAAAGACCAGTCTAGCAGCCTTGAATGGTTTGTTAACCCAAAGGGAAAAGAGAGAGGAATAAAGAAAAAAAAAAAAAAGAACAAAAAGAGTTATTCACATATTTGAAGAAGAATCACTGGAAAAGACAGCTAGCTAAGCACAAATCTAGGACTGGTTTTTGGCACAATCCAAACAAGGAGTCATCTAAAGTAACTGACTGAAAAAGGCTGAACAAACCTCTGGCTATCAGCAAATAAAACCACCATTCCGCTCTGGCAACCCAAGCCGTAGGTGAGACTGAGATTACCTCTACCAGCCCTTTTGTCCTTTTTGTTAAAACACAGACCATCAAGATACAACAAAAAAAAAATCAAAATCTGCACTTAAGAATTCTTGAAGTAAGTCTGCATCTACCTACTGCTACAGATGACCAAAATGCACAGCTATAAGGAAGTTCAGATCCACTTGGAACAGCCACAGAACAAAACCAGTTGTATTCTCATGAAACCTCAGCAACAGATATAATAGCAACCCAGAGAAACCTCAGTGTATTCCTATGTCTAAAATTTAGTACGAGATAAAAGTTGACCTGAACGAGGTCAAATTAATATTCTCACCCTAGTTTCAAACATCACATCATTAAACTTCCCATCTCTGATTGTAAAGACCAATGCTCAGTAGTGACAGCTGGTAACATCTCAACTTACCTGAGAACTGATCTTATGCACAAGAGGTCTGACAAATCACACAGTCCTACTGAATTTAACTCAATAAAACCATGGAAAACTGGTCTGCTCCTTGGCACAAGCAACACAGCTTGCAGTGAAAAACGGTATTCCCTGACTGCCAACCCTAAGTAATTTCTGCTGTTGTGAAACAACCACAGACACAAAAAAATGGCAAAAAAAGCAGCGCGTTGTTTTAAAGAATTTTCTTGAACACAGAATTCCCAGGCTCCCTATCCCAAGCCTCAAGCAGACAATTCTTTGGTCTTCATCAAAGTCAAGGAGTCCAACAGGCTGGACCAATAGCTTTAAACTCTGTAATATTGATGTGGAGCTTTCATCTAACCACATTAAAAAAAAATAGACCACTCAGCAATTGTACCAGCCCACCACTCAGAAATATCAAAAGAAATGGTTCATGGATCTGAAAGAATTTCCTGATTAACATGTGCTACCTTCAGTTTTTGCATGTTGAATAACCTGACATGTAAATGACTTAGAAATGAGCATTGTCAAGGAGGTCTGCTTCATTTGTTAACATTTTGCAGAAACTACAGAGGTAACTTGAAGTATTTCCTTACAGTGGAAAAAGAAACGTGTTTCAGATCAAAACACAAGTGTCTTTTACTTGAAAGCAAATTCATAAAACAGGCTTTCTAGAGAATTGCTGGTTAAAACAAAAAAATCTCATTATATCATACAAACAGCAATGGATTCAACCCCACAGATAGAAAACACAACATCACATTTTTAGGACCGGAATGACACAGCATACACAGCAACATTCCAACATGATCACAACCTAAAATGAGAATCCCCAAATACACAGATTCTAAATATACATTTTCTAAGAGGATTTTTTACTTTTCAAGTACTTAACTAAATTAAATAACAACTGAAAATATTTCTGGAGTATCTGATTCTGAAAAAGGCTTCCAGCTCTGAGCAAACTGTGAATCAAGTACAGATCTTTATATCACTTCAATGCATCCTAGAGAATATTATATCAAGAATCCTAAAAGCAGCAGAGATAACAGGTTCAGTGGTAACAGGGCTCTTGGTGTATGCCCCAGCAGCATGCAAATTTATTTTAAATTCTGCACATAAACTTTATGGGATGCCACTACAATAGTTATACACAAGTAAACAAGCTTTCAGATCCCAACAATCAAATACTGGTAGACAATAGCAGACTAAACTGTAGGACTATTCTTTATGGCCTGTCCTCAGAGACCAACTACTGCCATGGACAGTGATTAGAAATGTTAATTACTTCAACAGTCAATAACTAGTATGGCACCAAATGAGATTGGTCAGTGGTATCAAGAACACAAAACACTGGAGCCATCGTAATCTTCCAAGGATTTAAACAGTCAGACTGGAGGTTTATCTCAGCGTTTCAAAATGTCTTGGTATAAAATCCAGCTACAGCTAGGCAGGAATAATTTTTGAAGACTTCAGATGGACTAACTCAGTGGGCACCAGAGAATCATTATAATTTTGTGCAACTGAATAAATAAATAAATAAATGGTGCTACATAGTCAGCCAGCCCAGTTGGTTGTGAATCTGCAAGCTATTTATGTTAAACAGTGTCATCAGATGTGATTCTTCTCGACCTGTATCATCAGCAAAGGCCTAATTCATGCAGCATTATTTCAGAATAAAGATACTGGATATGTGACACAAAAACTCAACTGATAGTCACAATCCAGGTAATGCTGTAATGCAGAATAAAACTCACTACAAAATTCTACTTCAGAGACCGTCAGCTGTGCTGATACAATTGACCCAGCCAACCCAGGAAACAACTGTTCCTGATGTAGGGCACTGAACCACTTAAGATTTACAAGGTATCAGAATCAATCGTGTTTGATATTAGGTGTTGAGCTTTATTGACTCAATTCAGTTATTTATAAACTTATTTTATAGCTGTTTATACAGTGCATCGGGTACCTTCAAACAAGTGGCTTATGGTAAGTTGGGCTAGATACATGACATGAGACACAATTTACAAGCCTCAGATAGGTGTACATCCACTTCTGGTACATGATACACCTGCTGAGAGCATCCAACCTTGGCATTAAATAATGACCTTTACAGATTTCAGTTACACTTCCCCTTTAAATAAAAGTTTAAAAGATACATACACTTTTGTTTCATAGTCCTTCCAAGCTTTATCAAAGGGTTTTTTCAGGTCCTGTCAAAGAAAAAAAAGAAAAAGAAAAAAATACAGCCAGCTATTTACAAGAAAAATACTGTGGCTCTAACAGTGAAGACACACCTTGGCCACCTGCAGTGCCTACTAGAATAAGGGACTTCACTCTTTCTTGAATGGCTCACCTAAGGGTTGTGCAAAAGCAATCTTGTACATAAGAAAACAATCTTGTAAAGAGCATTAATGCATTCATATTTTTAAAAACATCTCCAGGATGCTTTTTGTTATGGTTTTTACAGCTCCATTTTACTCCTTGAAAGATAAAACATGGTATCCCAAGAGCATATTATGCAATTAATCAAAGCAGCTGTTTTCTCATCAATCTCTGGCTCTACAGGAAAGAAGCACCTATCCCGAGGCTGCAGCACAAGACCTTGGCTAAGGACTTGATTCATCCCACTCAAGTTTAAGAAATCAATTTCCCATTGATACAGCTCAATGTAACTAATTCCATGAGAATTTTAAATGTTCCAAATTCCTTTATTTTCTTCCTTCTGGAGAAGGTAATTTGGATAAAATGATCTTAATAAGTTGTGAAGTTATTTCACCAATGTCTGAAAATGGAAAACAGCTGAAATTCTACTGAAGTTCAAGAGATCAGACAACTACAAAAAATACCATTAACTGTCAGACACTGGAAAAACTTTGCAACTACAGATTAGAAACTAATTCTTACATGTCAGCTAGTTATTTTGACAATTATTAAATTAACTAAAGCAGCATTTGATTACATTCCCAAGTCAGTGGGGCACCACTGTATTGTAATAGATGTATGTATTCTGACATGGAAAAAGAGAAGAACAAGAGGAGTGAAATGTGGTAAGCAAACAATACGAAGTTAACAAGTCTATCTTACTAAATAATCTATTTATCCTCCAGTAATTTACAGAAACATTTTTAATTTATGTACATATTTTTCTCCTTTCTTCAATGTCCTAGAACAATAGCTGCCAGTCGCTTCCTGTTTGCTCAATACTAAACAAAGCATAAGCCAAACAAGTTTGTTGGCCATAGATTCTGAAAGTTATTACAAACATATCATCATTTGAGTCCTAAGTTGTTCTTATTTCAGATAGGAAATATCCTTGGGGCACAAACAGATTTCAGCTTCATTAAGAAAAATCCTACGCTCATACAGTCTAATGTGTCTTTCTTAATAATCCATATAATTCTAGGTAAGTATAGAATGCTAAATAAACATATTAATTAATAATCCTTTTAAAGATAGTACTACCCACTCTTCAACTAAGCATCTAAATGTTACACCTCTTTCTCTGCTTATCTTCTGTATCTCAGGCCTGTTTTTAAAGCTTCTCAAATGTTGTTTTGTATACATAGTCAAGAATAGGTGGTAGGCAAAACCACAGACTGAAAGGATGACTCAATTCACACAAAACCCAAACAAAAACTCCAAAGTTTTGTTTATTAAGCTAATAGGTTACTTTAACGTCCCATGCCTTCCATCACATAAGATTATTACACTAGCAAAATGCATCCATTGCACCAACAATAATCTTACATATAAACAGGAAGCTCAACATACCCCTTTTACTCCTTTCAGATCTCCCTTCAGCAAACTGTCCAATGGAAAAGTGATTATGTTGTTCATATTCTGAATCTGTAACAACAAAATTACACCAAATCATTTAATACATTTAGACACAGAACATAAACTGTCTTAATACACCTATTTCTGAAAGTTTCACAAAGAAATCTTACATATTATTTTCCTATCCCTGCCTTATGAAGATGTTTATCAGCACAGCCAGTAATCAAAGATGGAAGCAACGTGAGTTAATTAAACTTACTCTGGAAACACTATAACCCAAGCCAGCAGGAAACTTCCAGAATTACTGCTGATTATAAATACCTCATCCAACAGTGAGTGCAAAATAAGACCACTAATTTTTACCTGTTTTCACCATTGCCTGATTTCACTGTTTAAATTATGTGAAAACAATCATACCATTTTTCAAGTTCATGAACATATTTTAAATTAACCTTGTTTATTTTCCAGTGTCCTCAGACCTATTCCATAAAATGTATCTGCTACTCTTCAATAACATGGCATTTTATTCTGACAGAAGTTATAAAAACAAAGAATGCTGGCCTGTAAAAAAGCCACTATTCCAATATTTTCCATGTGTTTTCAAAAAGTAATACATCTGCCTTATTTATCTCTCATGAACTTTGAAATAACGATTTTATGAGGTCTTCAGTATGTAAGTTTAGTATAATTCAAGAGAAAACAAGTACTTCAAGAAGATAAAAATAATTTCAAATGAAGACAGTAAAATAATCATGGTTTTAAGTAAGTATCTGTATGATAATATTTTGATAAGGAAAAAGAATGAAGAAAGACTGAAGGAATAAGACAGCCAGAAAAAATAATCTTCTTTATGATTCAGGGAAAACATTCAAGGTATGGACCATAATGTCTCGGCAGAGAGCTTAAACTGTAACAATTCAAATAGATTGCTGTGAAAAGCAAAGCCAGACTACTTTAGAATAATATGATGGGAAAAAAGCAGAATAACTTTTGCAGCAGTTTGGTGAAGGTTGCCCTTGGATGAGTTTCTTTTTTTGGTATTGTAAGCTGTTCTCTTAAAATGCAGGTTTTTTTCAAGAAGCACTGAAATCCACATATGAAGATGCATTTCAAATGTTCAAATTACAGCAAAAACTTATCATCATGTAGCAACAAATGCTTGTATTTCTTCAGGAATAATGTCAGGGACATCAAAGTCCCTTTAGTGCAACCCATCCAGAACAGAAAGGATACTAAGAAACGTCAAGCAAAAAATATTTGCAATTATTAGTCTCCCCAGAATTGAAAAATACAAAATATTATCACCCTGTAGTTACTTGGGGGCCTCCCTAGAACAAACTCAGTGGTCCCATCCCAGTGGTACTCAACAGCTGCTATTACAACAAGCAAAGGTCCCAAGCCCCCACCCTTCCTCCCCAGAGAAACTGCCTTCCTGCATTTGCTTGAAATTTCAGCCAGCAAATCGAAGAGAAAGTGAACCCTCACCAACTGTAAAGGTTACACAGATTGGCTCTGCATGGAGAGAATAAGAAATATAGAATATCTGGTCTTTTGAACTCTTAACACAAATCACATTTCTACTCCTCCACCCTACATTTTCTTCTCCCCAACAAGCTGCAGGATTCAGCCACAGGCCTTTAGAATCAAGAATTTAAATTTCAACTTTGTGTTGTTTTTTTTTAAATACTTTCTACAAAAAACTGAATGAGCAACATCTACACATGCTTAGCTGGCAGTGCTGGAAACCATCCACCTCCTAAGTTCTCAGCAGTACTACAACATGCTTTATCAACATAACCATGCTCAAAGATAATAAAATTATATGTCGTAGAGACGGGAGATAAGTGAAAAGGTTGAAACTACACAAAACCTAGGTAAAAAACCCAACAAACTTCTAGAAAAAGTTGCACATCCAGAATGGATATCCAGGTGGAGAAGCAGAGGTCCCTTTTAAGATATCATCCCATGCAGTTTCCCACTTTCTTATTCTATTTAATGAGTACGATGCAGTCAAATGTCTAACCTAAGGATCAATACTTTCACAGCCTCCATTTAATTATTTTTCAAATCCAGTAAACAGACAAAAAGGAAGAGCAAAGTATTTCATAACAGCAGAACTCAAGACAACCGTTTTTTCCTTCACTCAGAAAAGAAAAAATATCAGACCCTAAAGTATTATCCCAGACGCAGTCATGTAAACATCAATCAGCCTCCAAAACAGTTATGCATGTTTCCTAGAATTTCAAGTCATGAGGCCTGGAGCCTAAAGCAATTTTTTTTAAAAAAAAAGGAGAAAAAACTCTAAATTCTTTTTAAAAGTTTGGAGAATGTTTGCCTATTCAAATTAATTCCTTCTGTGTGCTATCACCTGTACATTACTATCAGTCTATTGTATTCCCTATGCTCCTATTTTATTTGCAACAAAAGTAAATATACATAATGCATGAACTTGTTGTTATTAACCTAGTTAGATGAATCATACTCACTCATATTTATAAATCAGCAAGCAATATAGAGATGAAAGATCTTACATGTTTTTCCCCTCTTTCTTGAGAAGCTTAAGCTGAACTATCTAAAAATACAGACCCATTTTTGGCATGCAGAGAAGCATTAATATGCTGCAGCTCCTACTCTGTGTACAGGGAGCTAGAATGTATACAACAGCCTCTACTTTTGACTATTTTATGTTTTAAAAAATTCCTTTAGAAAAAATACACAAAGGTGAAGAAAAGCTTCACAGAAATTAAAGGCATCCTGTCTCAGAGGAACACTAGCAAGTTCCATGTGTTAAAAAAAAAGAAAAGAAAAAAACCCAGTTGACCTCATTTCCACTTCCAATACTGCTGCTTTGGTACTTGCAGTTTTCCTCTGACAGTTTCCAAGAAGATTACAGGGTAAAAAAATCAAAACTTCCTAAGTTGGAGAAGGCTCAGATAAGAAATAAAAATGGCAGGAGGGAGAACATATAAACAAAACATGTAGCTGCCAAAAGTACTGGTAGAGGCAACAAGCAAGCCAACATTCACAAAGGGGAAAGATGTTCAAGTGTTTTAAGAGCCTATGGCTAAACAGTTAAGTTTGTTGTTTGCCAGCCCTCCTGATTACTTTAAAAGAGTCCTTTCCATAAGAGCTTTGGATACTGGTGCCTCTAGTACTTTTACAGATTTTGTTTTCTAAATCCAAGCAAAAAAAACACAAACCCTGTCAGTACTTCAGAAGTAAAATACTTTAAACATGCAGACCTTTAAACTTTTTCAATTTAAACTAAAACTCAGGCAGTCACAATACAATACAACTCCTATTGCCATTACTAAACCTCAGATGCAGCCCATGCACTTGGCTGTGGCTTCTCAACCACCAGTGAGCTCGGCTGTGTGCAGGTGATGCTAGTACTGCCTGCTGACAAATCACTGTTTAACTAATTTTGTTTTTTCATGGTAAGTGCTATTGGATTTAATAGTTTTCAATAATTTTCCCAGTGATGTGACCTTTAGTAGGACATGGCAAGTCAACCCAGCAGGGAGCAAGGGGAAACCAGAATATCTGCTACAGATGGGATGCAGTTTGTTTTCTGAACGTTAAGCTTTAGCACACGAGCCCAAGACTTCACAAATCGTGTAGCCTGAAGAGATGCAGCACATGCTTTCATCTGTGCACTGTGCCTTCCCCTTGGACACAAGGACACAACGCTGCCTTTCCCTGTGCTCAGTCCCTGCCCCACCAGCAGCACAGGTGTGTGGCTGAGCTGGGACATCACCCACCACTCACGATGCCACGGGAAAAGTCACTCCAGTGAAACAGGAGCCAAACACCACCAAGTGCCCACATGGAGCTGCTGGCTCAGCTGCCCGGAAAAATGCCTTCACACAGGATACCGAGTGTTGTCAGCATGGACCACTTAGAAACAGCCCCATGACCACCACCAATACAAACTACAGGCTGGCAACTTCTCTATTAGGATGTATTTTATGGGAAATCTTAAAAGCATAAAGTGAAGAGGTGTAAAAGCAAAGGAAGGAAGAGAGTTGCAGTTATTCTAGCCCTTCTTCCTTACCAGTGGAGGAGAATTCCTGACTGCACATTTTCTAACCTATAAAATGAACTAAGTGGTAAGCATCTATCCCCTTCTCTGGGAAACTTCACCTAGTACTTTCAGAGTGAGAACCCATATTTAGTATTTTCCTCTTCCACAATCACAGTTATCTGTGAGGCAAACCATATATTTAAAATTCTTTTAAGCTTTATTCATAAATCAACCTATTCAAGCCTTGATCATTTTTTGTTACTGTCCTCTGAATTTCTTCCAGTTGGATCAATATCTTGTTGGCAAAGAAATAAAGATGTGATTCCAGGTGGAGCTGAACCCATGCCACTAAGGAGGAATAATTACATGTTGGTTTATATCTCTACAAGCATAAATCAAACACTTTTCCTCTCACCATTAGCCAAGTTTTCCTCCAGAGTACCAGTGAAAAACAGAAACGACAGAACTTAAATCATTAAGCTTCACATATAATACTTCAATCTCAAATATGTATATCTGTAGGGTTTTTCATGGACTTAACTAAGATGAGTGATGGTTCAGGCACCAAACATTTTTTTAAAAACCTTAGTCTGAACTATCAGCCTTGAATGAAAATTCTGGATATAAATTTCTTAAATTCATCATATAAAACAGAAAAGATATTTCCTTTGGTTTTGTTGTTACCTTTTGCATTTAAGTAAATCTCCTTTCTTCTTACATTTTAAAAAGTAAGTAAAATAGGAGCATAGAATATTATTAGTATTCTTCCAATTTTTTATGGCTAAAAGTCCAAGGATTATTAATAGAAAATAAAATCTCTTCCTCCCAGCTACCTTCCACAGAGTGGAAATATCAGATCCAGTCCTCTCAATCCAGCCTGTTTCATTAGCTTTAAATTTAAATAAATGAAAAAGAAAGGATAAGAGTTTGTAGAACAACAACAAATACAGAAAATGGAATTTGTTAAATAGCTACTTCATTTTCACACACCAAATCCCTTTTCAAGGAGTGCTGAAGATGATGTGCAACTACAGATTTTATTTCTTCTCAGTGCAGCAATCTAAGAGGACACAAAGAAGAAAATATTTAAAGTGCAAACATATTGCAATCAGTCTTCCCTTGTCCTATCATTTTTCATATTAAGCTTCACACCTTTATCACTTGGCACTGTATTTATTAAGAAGACAGAGTAATTAACACTATAAGCAAGAGCCATACTGACCCAGCCTACCTGGGAACTCTGGGTGCTACTGTCAATTAGGACTTAGAAACAAGGTTGCCATTAAAAAGCAATTCTGTACCTGCCACAAAAGGTACTATGTTTCCTCTGAAAATGCCTCTACTATTTTCTGATGATTTACTATCAAAAGGACAAACTGATTGCTCAATCTTCTTAAAAAACAGAAGTTGAAGAAAAATTTGTAGCTTGATATTGGAGCTATGGCAAGAGAAAAAAGGTGCAGTATATATCACAAACTGATCCAAATAATGTGTTAGAATGGCTAAAGTGAATAGATACAAGGACCTGGTACATGGTAAACGCCAATTATTTTTTTTTTTTGAGTTTTAAGCACTATTTGAAAGTGCACACATAAAAACAGCATAGTAAAATACATATAAAAACCTCAAGACCTGAACTTTTAACTTGAATAGTTTACATTTTTTTTTGGATTAAAAAAACAAACAAACCAAACAACAAACTTCAGCTATTAATGAAATACTTAAAACACTGATGCATTGGTAAGTCCAAAAAACTTCAGGTTTTGGGGAAACTTTTAAAATTATTAGAGAAAACAAGCATCTAAAACTCCTGTTAAAGCAGAACAGCCTTATAATGGCTTTTCTCTACCTTACTAAAGACAAGTTTAAGGTAAGTCTTTTTGCAGAAGCACTTTAGAGCTACAGCTCTAAATGCCACCCAGGCCAAGAACTGCCAAAACACATCAGCTTCTGGAAACAAAAGCAAAATATATGACAAAGCAAAACTTGACAGTAGCCCTAAAGCTTTGCCAGTGTTAACATCTTTGGCATCTGTTCCAGTCTGAACATGTCCTCTCACTTCCTTGCACATTCCTCATTCATTTCAGCTAAAATGTTCTGTGGAAATTCAGTGCCCTATGGAACTCCAGAGACAGGTCTATTTAAAGAGTTCCTTTGAGAATGTTTTTTTTAACAGCAGCAGGTGGCACGACCCTGGCTACATTTTTGATGCAAATATTTACAACCAAGACGTGGATTGCTACAAGGAAACACCAGAGGAGAGGGATGTTTTTTACTGCCAACATGCTGAAAGCACTCAGAGTTGGATTCGTCACCTCACTGTGAGAGAGCATGGGGCTTGTTTCACATATGGCTATGATTTTAATGAAATAGCACCCTGATTTATTTCCACCTGCTGTAGAGGACTTTATACACTCATCAGTTTTTACACTCTTTTAACCTCTTAGAAAACTAAACCTCCATCAATGAACTTATGAACTGATTTTCGAAGTGACTGGTTACCGATAGTTTATTCTAGTGGCATTAACTGTTAAGAGGCAAAGTTACATACATCTATAGGGGTTTTTTAACTCTAGATTTCTTGTTTCTGATTATGGCATTTGCAAGCAATAATGAAGTTCACATCTCCTTTTCATATGTTTTTCTTTCTGAATGAAACTATTTTCCTAGTGACACACCAAATTCAAGGACCATTAGGTTTCCTTTGCTAGTCAAGAGAAAAGAAAAAACTTTCAGCTTCAACAATATGAAATATATCTGGAAGGAGCAGAACTTTACAGAGACCTGCTCTTCACCAGATAGTATTAAAGAGAGAAGGTGCCTATACTATTGCAATGCAAAACAAACAAGCAAACAAACAAAAAAAACCACCATTACATTCATGCCCATGGAAAATTATTATTCACTTCAAAAATAGAGAAAATCAGAACCAAAAACTGAGAAAACCTAAAGACTTAGCTACTCTCTCATGACATATCTGCTTCTTATACACACAAACTGAAGTAAAAATACATAGTTGTTACTGAAAAAACAATACACAGCAAAAAGAGCTAGAAATATTCCTCGAAGAAGACACACAAAATGATTATGTGGATAAGAAAAGGTAATAAAAACATGCATTACACATCCTACAGATAGCTATTTTGGTTTTTTTCCTTTCCAGTTTGTGGAAGAAAAGTTATTCTTGTCAGAAATATTTTAGCGAAGATAGTAATTTCTGGGTTTAAGAGAACAAATATCTATGATTTTTGGAACATCTTTTAGCTTTTAGAAGTATTCTTGAAAAAATAATACATTAAAAGGGTTTTCTGGGGAGGGGGTGCAGCTTCTAATAGACTGCTTTTTAAAACCACCTAAACATCACATTTCCCAGATCTATTTGCCTAATGAAGTCCTCATATTGCAATTAATATATGACAGAGAGGGTTTTTTAGTCAACAGAAGGTATCAATTAGAAGACCTGTTCCATTTTCCCTTCCACAGGAGCAGCCTGCCTCTGTATGGGAGACTCAGGATAACTGACACACTGAACCAGGACGCCTCTTCCGATACATAATCCCACATAATATTTGTACATACAGAGACGTTCAAATCAATATGACCAATATGAAACACATTTCACTGTTGATAAATACATTTGGGGCGAGATTCTCTCTCATCAATATCAGAACTGGGTAAAAAGAGAGGACAGCATCAGGGAGTGAATGGGACTGCCCTAAATCCCATCAGCTGGAAACATTCCCCAAAGAAGTGATTATGACCAGCTGGCTGCAAACTACAGACATTTGGTCTAGACTCACAAAAGCATTTGATGTGTCTCCATGTCATTGATTTCAGCAGACACAGACTTTTAAATGCTTGTAGGAATCTGGGTCATTTCCCCTTCGTAGCCCCTGGTTTAAGAGTTATGTGAATTCAAGAAAATCTGGGACTTACACAGACATGGGAAAGCTCTACCTAGTAGACTATAATCAGAATCTGCCCTTTTTGTACCCTCTGATCAATGTCAAACTGAGGCTGAAAACTCTCCATTCACAATTAAAACTCCTGTTCTTCCAATTGGCTCTGTCCCATTTGGCTCACAAACGAGTGCTTTTAAGCCTTACAGGCTTCAGTTGCAGGATTGGTCCCCAGTGGACACGACTGTCATTACAGCATTTTATTTGATTTTGTTTCCCTGACTTTCTTCCCTGAGAAGCAAGAACTCTCTCTTCCAGGGACACTAAAATCTCCCTACATAAATACAAATGGAAAGTGGGGAAAAGTAAAGTAAAAGCAACACAACTACACAGTAAATCAAGCTGGGTTTTGCTGGTTTCACAATTTTAAAGCAAATGGATATGTGTCTTTTATAATACATGTTATAACTACTTTATTGTGGGAAGCTTTTAGATGTGAGAAGTGTCGGAAGAGGGGGTTTTGTTGTGTTTGTTTGGGTTTTGTGGTAATTTGGTTTTTTGTTTTGTTGTTTTGGGTTGAGTTTTGAGTTTTGCAAGGGGAAAGGCATGGGCAAGAGATATTTTCACACACTGAGAATTTTTTAAGAACAGAGGTTGCCAAAACACAAATTGTCTTCAATATGAAGAGCTGTTATAATTAATAAATCCAGCTTCTGTAATGGCTTTAAAATGTCAATGTTTTTCTTAAGTAATTCTTACCAAATTTTTGAAGAGTGCAGTTAATTCCTTTGTAAACACAGAAAATTTTAAAAATGCTGTTCCCAAATCTGGGTCATCCCTGCAAACACAGTTGCCTCCGAACTTCTCCAGTGCTTGTGTATACTGTTCTTCATTTTCCACGTGAGCTTCAAAAAGAGCAAAACATGAAAATATCATCAGTAGATAAAAGGCTATTGAAATTACAATTGAGGGTTTTTAAAAAAAAAACACTTTTCAGATTCTTGCTAAAAATGTTTACTTGATACGTCAAACATATATTATTTATATTTTAACACTGATAAGACAGAATATGACATATCTCACTAATTCTGGTTTACGTGTATCTATCCACATGCTGTACAAAGGACAATGTGCCACCAACACAAGACAAACATCTGGCACTCTAGAAAGACCCACAATATTTCTGCACCATAGCAGAGACTGCATATCAACTCCCAAATCCTATAATGAACTGTTATACTTTAGAGCCTTTTATTAACATTTTCTAATTTCAGCTGTGTGTTGTTATGTTTTACTGTGTGCTGAACAAAGAAATAGAAGAGATTAAGTGTGTTGGCAGTCTTGGTTCTCTACAACAGAAGGCAACAGATCAAATAGGATTCTTGAGTCACATCAATACTACAGACTACATTAGAAATGAGGACAAAACCCATACCTATGTTAGCTCTCTGATTCAGAGCAGGGTCTGAAGCAAATCCTTGCAGTCTGCATTTACCACAGGCCAGTTCAGTTCCCAAAGCACCTCTAGTTCACGACAACCAGATTCCTTTCTGAGTCAACAAAACCAGACCAGCCCAGTCATCCAGCACACACCCAATGCTTCTGCTCTTCAGAAAGCTTTGAGCTGCACGTGTTGGGGGGTTACTCAGCCCAGGGAACGAGAGGAAATCCATGCCTAAGATAAGCTTCCCTGATTCAAATATTAAGGAAATCTGAGGGGCCCTCAGTCTTAACCAGTTCGATCAAGGGATTCACTCCTAGGACACCAGCTTACTCGCTTGTACAGACAAGCATAAGAAGTCCCTTTGTCAAAAGTCAATTTGATCTGTGGAATAAAATAGAAAGTCTTTCTGAACCCAAGTTTAGTGACCATGTCAAGCTTGAGAACATGGACAAAGCACACCAAGTTGGCACCTGAGAAAGAGGATGTTGCTTATTTCTTATTTTAACTGTGGCCAACTTCTAAAGCTTCAAAGGAAGTCAGGAAAAAAACCCTCGCCTTAGAAAACAAATTATGCATTAACAAGAACAAAGACTGTCTCAGTCATTACATGAGACCTGCATAAACCCTGAAGATTATTTTAGAGAGGATTAATCTGTTCAAACGAGAAATGATCCAGTTTCATTTCAAGGCCATTTGTACACATCAACATATTTAATATCCAAAGGATTTTTGATGTAATGTCCTTTTGCCAAATTTCTATGAATTAGTTATACAACCTGTTCAATAAACATAGCATGCTCCAAATTAAAAATAAGCCTGTCTGTCCACATGTCCTATTTCTCAAATAGCTACAAATTTTCTCTAATTTCTAATATATGAAACTAAAATCCTGTGCAGCAGTGGTATAACACCATGTAATTGAAGACTGACATAACGTACATGCAAAACTGAAGTTGCACAGAAAGCACTAATTCCACAAGTTTCTACCTTGACAACTTAAATTTGCAGCCTGTAAGGGACAGTTTGCAGACAGCTACTAAATTTAAAAACTAAGTGCTAGCACTGAACTGTACTTATTTTTCCTCAGCATCAACAGCAAGGGCTAAGCACTTAACAAACCTTTTGCTGCAGGATGACGTAAGGATGCTCAACATACACCTGAACAAGCTTTGAATGGACTGGTGCAGACAGCAAAAACCAGGATATGGCAAGTCACAACTCCTCTGGATCTCACATCTACCCAGTAAGAACTATTTCCATATTGCTTTCTACATTCTTACTGCTTCCTGCATCCAGCTTAGCGTAGGAAGAGCAGAGGTCAGGCCACAATTCATGCAGCAGAAGGAGAAAGCTGCCTCTGCAGGAGAACAATGTGAAAAGGCTGCTACCACTAATTGTCATGGTGAGATGTGTAATCAGCAGCTGAGCCACGCTGACTTTTTACCTTAGGAAACAAGCACAGCATCCATTCCACACAGCATTCCCAAGAGTTTTGTGTTCTCCAGCATCCTAGGGACTGTTCTTCTGGATTACAAGACATTCCCCAGAATGCTGAAGGTCATTTTTGCAGCAATACCTGGTACTCCACAAGTGCTTCTGAAGAGCACAAAATCTTATTTTTCTCGTGGAACCCTCCAAAGTGCTTTCCCTGCCCCATGTTTTCTTCCTAATGGATTTTAAAAGTTTCTCTAAAAGGAAAGGTATAAAATCTATTTAAAACAGATGTAAAAATATGATTCAGGTATGTTTGAGGGTTCAGAGGCTTTCTTTAAGTAACAAACAAAACTATGTAATCCTTCATAAAGGTTTGTAAATTCTCACATTAAAGAAGAAAGCCAAAACATGTATATTTAATATTTAGGGAACCTATATTAAAAATCCAGTAAATGTGTTCTTATGAGTATAGGGCCATGGGTTTTATTATACCAAGAGAAACCCCAAGGGCCAGCAAGTGGCTGAGTTAGTAATATTTCTGCTGGTGAAAGAGAAATGCCTCCAAACCTTTCTTATCAAGATTAAGTGGGCAGCATGAATTTAGAATGTGGGTAGGGTACTGATTTTATGCAAAAACTAGTGATTTACTACAATGCTCTAACAAGTACTCTGATTATGAGGCATAGCCAAGCACTCTAGAAAAAAATAAAATAAAATAATAAAATAAACAAACAGAAAAACCACAAACGACCAACCAGAAAAAAGGGTGCCAAATCAATATGTAACAGGTGAAACAACTCCAGATAAATCTTAAACTGGACCCTCCACAACAGAAAGATAACAGCTATAACAGCTTCATTACATTACAAAAGAAGGAATTTCCTTTTAATTAGTTGACAAGAATTACACCACAACAGCAGTTCTTGGTCTAACCTTGATTCCAACATGACCACCAGTTCTATCAGATATTGGTGGCTCCCCAAAGTTGCCAGGGCTGTCTGTTTTGCATGTAATACTGGTTTTCTTAGCTCTAATTGCTATGAACTGCACAGTGAGAACAAAAGCCAACCAAATGCTGCTTCTTATCCACAAAAACAAATGCTGTTTCTTGTTCACAAAACGCTGCTGATGCACAAAAACAAAAGCTTCAGTTACTTTTTTTTGAAGAAGATAAACACACACAACTCCAAGAGATTGGCACGCATTTAAAAACACACACAGCAATAGTTCTTTGCACTTTATCAGCATTGGAAGAGAAATATCTTTGTGCAACCTGACAAACTGTAGCCCATCAGCTCTCTCTTGTCATGAAATTCTCAACATACATAAGTGGAAGCCACCAGGAAGGGTGAGGTTTCACAAAGCAGTAGAGCAAATGTAGCTTCTTACTGTTGCCAAAGAGTAATTTCACCCCTCCCATGCCCTCAGCTCTTGATGATACACTTGCCTTGCCATTTCAGGTGCCCATCTAATCCCAGTTAACTTGATTTCACTGCATATGCTGCTTTATACAAGCTAAAAATCTCCCCCAGGGATCTGTCGAGCAGCAGGGGTGGCAGAAGGAGCAGGTAGCCCAGACCTGGTGGAAATGGGAGAGCACAACTTCCCCACTCGTACCCCTATGCCAGCGAGAGACGCTCAGCCACCTCACCACATTTCATCCTCACTGAGCTCAGGATCAAGCACCTGGTTCAATACTGTTATTTAAAATGTACATATTTCTCTTCTCAGAATTACCCATATAACTCCTTCTGATTCAGTACAACATCTGGCTGTTTGAATCCTCCAATTTCACCAACATGAACTAACAGGAGTTATGTACTTACCCAGACCAGATAAGTTTATGGCTTTGACAGATTTCTTCATTTTATAGAGAACAGTTCGGTCAACATCCAGAGCCTAAAAAAAAGGAGAAAAATTAAAGGTGGAATAGTGGATTGCCCTCTGGCAAACCTCTGCTCTGGAAACCTGCTGTAATTATAACACTATTATGTTAGTTAACTTTATTTCTGTAATTAATAAATTACTTGCCATTTGCTTCCACTCCCCTCCATACAACCTATTTTGTCCCCCTGCCCACAAAAATGCATCCTCCCTCTTTTGCTGGTGGCCAGCATCATGTACACTCATCAGGAAATGATTTACACAGATCTTCTTTCCATGTTAAATTATTAAAGAAGCTTAAAACAGTTTTGACATATCATATGTTCTGTCCTGACACTGCTGGAGGAACAAGCAATATCACTTCCCCAGGCAGAATATTAAAAATGGAATTTAATTTCAGTTTTCCTGGATAATTTAGTTAATTACACTCCCAACTATATGAGCTTTCTCACTGCTATGCTGAACAAAAAAAATTACATATCTCCCAAATAGCTTTCACACATTTTAAGACTAGACTTTCACCAACACTATATAAAATTCAAGTTTAAATCTTGTTAAGAATACTCAAGCACTAATAACCAATTGGTTTCAAAGAAAGAAGTGGAAGCAGGCACTCTCAAAAATGTAAAATTGTTCCAGAACAGAGAAGCAGAATTATGGTTATACAAATACCAAAAAAAAAAAAAGAAAGAAAAAGAAAAAAAAGTTGTTAATCTTCAAGAAAATATACATATGTGTTCCAGAGATGGTGGTGTCTTTGGACCCTATTGAAGAACAATATCAAACACCATAAATTGTATTACACCAAGAGCTTTTTAGCATGATGCATGATTAAAAAAAAGCAAAGAAAACCCACCAAATTAATTCCAGTTTTCATTCATAAGATTTCAGTGAATCGCAGCAGCTACACATTTGACCTACCATTGTTTTATTGTTACTCATTAGTGTAAGAGCAATGATGCAGAAGTCAGTTCCTAGGACTCTATCCAATTATCTTAACATATTGAATGCAAAAAGAAATATTATCCCCCATATTTTAGGAGTATTCTTAAACTGAATCTATTTAGACCACAAATAGCAAATGGCAAAATCTTTGCAGCATTCCATAGAAACCAACCAGTTTAGATGATGTCTTAACATTAACATTGCAGTGTCATGGTACTGCTGTATCTATTGGAGTTTTTACCTCCAGCATCTTTATAGTTCACATCTGAAACACATCAGCAAAAGAAGCACAGAGGTCTTATGACCTGGAATTCCAAAGTACCCCTTCCAAAGAGGAAGAGGGAAATAAAATAGTATAAGAAAGCCCATAAAAGCCACGCCAGCTCTGTTCACCCTCTTCAGCAATTTAAATTGCATCCACTATAACAAACCTGTATCCAGTGTGATCTCAAAGGTTAGATTAGTCACCTGTTTGGATGGGAGTATATTAAGTGAACTCCCTCATTGTGTATTTGGTGATTTCCAAAAATAACCTCAGAAAAGCACCACCTGATCAGCTGACTGCAGAGGAATGATAATTCATTGAGGACTGTCAAAGGGCAATTACCGTCCTGGAGACAAAGCAAAAGCAATGTCTCCAACTACAGGCATTACAAGTAACAGCCCAAAGAGAAGGCTCAGAGCCAGAGACTTAAAACTTAGAGATGCCACTCCCAGCTAATCTTAGATTTGTGTATGCAGATGATAAAATATTTAATCTCTGAACCTTAGTTTGGGGGAGATACTTCTTAAGAAAGAGAAGAGTTGGAAGGATAAACACATGGGATGAATTATGAACTACTTGTACTACTGCAGTCAGGGATCCAGACGGATCTATGGATTCATAAAGTCTTCTGGCCCATGACTGCCTCAATTAGAAAGCACAAACTCCCACAGTAAGGAAAAAACCCTCAAGTCCTCTCCTCAATTGAAGTCATCATTTTGGTTTGCAACTTCTCTCAACCAACTCCCTCTTTCCCTGGAATGAGGCAGCAGAGGAGCAAATCCACAAGGCACAGCACAGCCAGGACCCGAGAGAAATGACAGCAAATGCCCCCAAACACACAGTGAGGACTCAAGCACCGACCCACCTCAGACAGCTGATCCACATAAAAATTCAAAACAAGGATAACAGGGAAAAAACCCCACAGACAGTACTGAGTGCAACAGAACAAGCAGAACATAAAGCCCTAATGTATTGAAAATGCACAGGACTGCCAGGTCAGGCTTCCTTGGATCCTCCCTTCATGCCCTGCCTGTCTTTTCAGCTGTGCCAGTGCAAGTGCTTGTGGGGGCATGTCACAAACCGCAGGAGAGAAGCAAACCATGCTTAAACATGAATAATTTTTTTTTAAAAAGCTGTTTTTCAGTTAAGTCAACTTTTCAACTCTATCAGGCAGACACTTGATACAACACAATCCAATACAAAAGACAATGGCAAAACCAGTACTGAGAAAGAGGATATACTCAGATGGTCCTGCTGAAGAATCCCGCAGGGCCATTTCTGAACAAGAATTCAGCAGCTGTATGACTGTAAGGAGCACTTTTACTACACTGTTACCTCTACCAGCTACTTTTTTTTTTAACCCTTAGCATTACATTCGTCTCAAAATTTATTCTCATGTTCATTCACCACAATAGAACAGGCCTTGAAAGTTCAGTTTGTGTGGTAATTGGTACCACATTTTTATGGTGAGTAGCTGACAGTGAGTCTGTAGAATGATGCTGAAACATTCAAGGAACCAATAGGATTTAAGCAGGCTAAATACCACCTTGACTAACACTGACTTTGTTACCTGAGGACTCAGCTCAGCTTCTGTTCAGATAGATGATCCACATTCCAAAGCCATGAAAAAACCAAAAATTATCCCAGTAGAAAAGTCTTCCACCTTTCTATCAATGCATCGTTGACTCAATGTGCTATTTCTTCCCTCTCCCAGTTAAAAAAGAAAAAAAGTGAGGAACTGAAGTACAGTTAGTACTCAATGTAATGGTATTTTCACACAAAATCTAAAAGAATATTGTAACTAGTAAAATGAAAAAACTGTCACAAAAATTAATCATGTTTCACTCTTTAAAATACAAGTGGTTTATTGTTGATTCAATTCACTGATGAGATTACTGAGAATGGGAAAAAATTCAACAGTGAAGACTGCAAAGTTGTGTATTCAAGGGAAAAATACATATATAAATTGGAAGATCAGTCAGGAAGATATCAGGAGAACACAGGGCTGTGGCCACATGCTCGCAGAGTCACCACAGAATGACAAAGGGATATAGGCATCAAAACTAAAACCACAATGATACAGGAGATAGATCTCCTCCCACCAAAGACAACAAAACAAAGAAACAAACAAAAACAAACAAAAAGTCACTGAATACTACATATCACTGAAATGCAAAAAAAAAGGTCTATGTCCAAAATATTGGACTTGACAACTTGCATGTCAGAACCACTGGATTTTTGGCTCTGATAAACACACACAAAATGGGAGGCAATGTAGGTGTTGCTTTCATCCAGCAGTATGCAAAGTATGGAATGGAATGGAATGGAATAAAAAAATCTTGAACTGCTCTGATTTTGTAGTTAGGTTACTGGGAATAAATAAGCTGTAGCAAACTTTGAATCAGCTAGCTCAAGCAGTCAGCTAGAGGGAACTGGAATGTACCCATTACACAAATATAAATAAATTACAAGCACAAAATGCTTAAATATATAAATAATTAAATAAACCCAAACAAAACAAACCAAACAAAAAAAACCCACAACCAAAAAATGCAAGAAGCACAGGCTGCCTTCCTGAAATGACTCCCAGTCACCCAAGGGTGTTTGGGCTATTATGTAGGCAACTAATGATCAGTGCAATTTTGTTCAGATAACACAGCACTGATCCTCCACACCTTGTGCTTGTTCAGCTGCCCTGACAGACAGCCTGTAGGCAGCCTCCTCTCCCCTGAATGGAAAGGGTCATAGCTAAATTCCCTACTGGGAGTAACAAAGAGGACAAAGGGATGAACACCAAGAAACATTTAAGCTAAAAAGTGATGCTAGCATAAAAACAGCTGAGTTAGCTGTACATGAACCTGAACAAACTGTGACTAGAAACTGGGGGGAAAAGTCAATTCTGGACAGGAAAAAAAAGAGATAAAAAATATCTATCCATTTTAAGAGAGACCTGGATACATTTAGGAAATATTATTATGTTGTTTCCTATTGTAGTAAGATACTAGACTTGCTCCTGTAGGAGGCTTTGTCTATTCCTCCCTTCCTTGGTGAAATCTTTTGACAGTGCTGCTTTGAGTGTCTCTGTATGCCTACAGCTAATGGGGAAAACACTGAAAAGCTTTGCATCTTTAATACTGTATTTTAGTCTTGCTTACAGACCAAAAAATAGAGAGGGAGACTTTGCCTTTGTTTAATTGAACAACATTGGTGCTTATTCACAACTAGTGTTTCAAAGGAATAATTTCAGCATAAAACTTGAAAAGGGTCAGCTCCTGTTCTTCATCTTCGCATCCTTTTCTTTGTCCACATCTTAGCACTAGGGTATCAATTTAAATACAGCTGTAGCTTTATTATACTTCAAGTTTCTAACCCTGTATTTGTTTCATAAATATACACACACAGAACACACACACATGCCTTCCCCTCACTCCATTGCTTTGTGGCCTCTCAGAAGTGCCAGAAGCAGGAACTTTAAAATGGCTTCGGATGTTACCTATTCCAGCATTACTTTTTACTCACTTGAAATGCTCAGGGAACTTCTCAACCAGAAGAAAAGTGACCAAGTAATGCACACGGTGGTATCATTTTATTCTCTCATCTAATGCTTCCAGTTTTAACTCAAAAAACTCTATTGTAAGACTGTTCATTTTGACACCCGTTTATTTCAGCACAACTAAGTCTGAGAAGCCATATAAAGAGTTTTCATAGTCCCACTTGGTTTCTACTGACGGGCACTCAGACTTCTCTCTCATTAAAAACAATAAATATAGCTTTGACTTTGAGGAAAAAAATTAAAATTCTGTATGGCACACAAGAAGTTACATTATTATGGAAGTGGTGTTATGCAGTGTGAACTGAAACAGCAACTCAAAAGTGACCTTCTTGATGTGCCCTTGGCAGTGCAATCTTTTCCCAAACACAGTATTTATGTCTTCTGTTTGTTTTCTTTTATGTGATTTCTGATGTTAATCTGATGTGAAACCGCTTTTAAGGTAAATTACTTCTTACGTCAGAATTTACGCAGCATATCTACAGATCATGGAGATCACCTGTTTGACAAGTCTTCAAAATGCACAGCTGATCTCTCTTAAATGGCATAGAAACACCATTTAGTTTGAAAACTGTTTACCTTACAACCTAGGGCTACACAGTGAAAATAATTAAAAGTATGTTTACTTGCTACACTTGAAAAATCTGTAATTTTTTTCTTGCTGTATCTTTAATTATCTCTCTGTGAAGTTACCACTCTTGACCATACACACCACAAAACCCCAACACTAAAATTGCCTGCAATATGTGAATATTTCTAAATTGTAATTCACATTTGTTTCTTCCTAGCAAGTTAAGGCTAACATTTTGGCACCCACCACAAATACACTTTCAGCACATTGCTGAAGTATTTTCACAAGGTATTTGGTAATACAAGAACCAAGTATTTGCTGTGCCACAGGCTGAACATTTCAAAATTAAAATAATTCAGTAAATGCATTTCTGAGGCAAAGACGGTGTGTAAAAGAAGCAATTCAAATCCTTACACAACATGTTTTGAAGTTCTATATGCCTGATGAGAATTTAGCAAAAAACATGTCTGTAGAAAGTGTATTAGGAAGGGGAAGAAGCATAGCAAAATAAACAGAAGAAAACAGATTTTCAAAGGAACACAAGAGAGAGGACTCAAGCTACCAGTGATCAGCAGCAAAGCTTTTTTCCACATGTAGGAACGAGGTCCAGTTTCACTTGCCAAAGGCCAATTTCCATTTTCACTGCTTCAAAGGTTTCTACTTCGAACAATAAAATGTGCCAACTAATTAGAACCAAACCCATCTTACCAGGAAGAAATCAGTCTGAGATTACTGAAACTTCCTGAAATGTTATTCTGCATCCTGCTCTGTATGCCACAATCTTTAAAAAACCTCACTCAAAACTAGCTTCCATCCCCAAATCTAAATAGATCTGTGCAATATACAGGCAGGCACAAAAGATAAATGTATTATTTGTTCTTTTCGATGGAGGGAGGGGAAACAAACTGTTCTATTTTTAGCATATTTAACTGGGGGAGGAAAAAAAGCAGGAAGGCAGAAACTGGGAAACTGAATATCCCAAAGATTATTTTGGCACCTTTTACAGAACCAAAGGGTATGGGGAAAACCAGGACAGTTCCAGCACAAATGGAGAGTCCCCAGGCTCTAGTGATTTAGATGTTCATTAAACATCTTTTGTGCCAAACTTACATCAGAACTCTGGGTCTTTATCTTTGGTAAGTGTCCTTACTCTGGGCCTTTTTCCTTTGTGGCCCAGAAAATAATTATTTATCTGTAAGGTAACAGAAAAATAGCCACTGGATCAAATCAACACTCCATTTAACCTGATATCCTCTATCAGCAGCAGCCAACAGCAGATGTTCAGGGCAGCAAGCAAAGAAAAGCACGTATACATCCTACCCCAGCATAATCTCCCGGTTTCCAGCAATGAGTTTAAAAACAAAAGACTGAGAGACTCTCAACCAGAAACACTACAGAGCCCAATAGACTATTCTCAGGAGAGAAACAAGAAGCCCAAGTTTTCTAAATCCAGACAAGGGAAAGAAAAGAACTAAACCTGACTTCTCACAGCTCAGTGCAAGTGCCCTTCTGACTGCACAACAGTCTGCTGTGGGAAGTAGTGTAGGGGAGAAGGGGAAGGAGTCATCCAACATCTTTGCTCTACTTTTCATTTACAACAATTCCAAATCTCTAACATTCATTCCTTCTTACCCACAACAGCTTCCTTTTAGAAAGGGTCAAATTAACTATTTCACATTTTCAGCTATTTAGATGGGGTTTTGCTGAAAGCATTCACAATACTGGATCTGAATTTGAGAAAAGTCTCAAGGTTACCTTTTTAACTAAAGAGCCCATTGTAACAACAACAACAAATGCTTAGAGGTACTGCTAAAGCAGTAACAAAATTTTGGGAAATAAATCCTCAGGTCATTTGAAATCCAGTCCCAAGACAGGAACCTCTGTGTTCTTCCTCATACTGCGCATCTAACTGACAGTGATACCAATAAAATATTAACACAGAGTTAAAATAAATAATCTCACTCTCCATTTTAGCAATTTGCTTTAAAACATAAGGCTACTCAACAGCCATAAATCCTTCTGTGATTCACCCATTCTAGTATTTCAGAATAAGTAATAATGCCAGAGGCTGCTGCAGATGCTGAACACATATAGGAATGTCCTTCCCCAAAAACAAAAGGGCACAGGAAAAAACTGGCTCAGTTAAGAAAGAGAGAGGCGATCAACAGTTTGGCTTTGCTGGTGTATCGTTACAGGCAATCTGATAGTTGCTGTAATTAATCCTCGCTGACTCAAAAGATCAGAGATATCCACAGACATTCTATCTCTGTTTGTTATTTTTCTATTAAAAATGAACTGTCTACACCGCTGGGCTCAATCCACTTTTCTGGTACAGAGGGTGGTAAAAAAACTTCCTAAATTATGTTATCCACGTCCAAAATCCCCTTTCCATTCTCCTACTGTTATGTCATTTCCTCCCTCCATGTATTAGTTTCTTTTCAAAATCCTCTCCAGTTTCCTTCCACTGATCACCTGGCACATTCACAGCGGGACTGATCCGAAAGGTGGAAAAAACCTGATAGGCATAGTCTGGGGCAAGGCATTGTAGCCTCTGAATGTATTCTAGAACAATAATAATAATTTTAAAAACTTTCATTTAGGGCAATTACTTTACTTGGAGTGTGCATATGAAAAAACATTGCAGAACATTATATTCTACAGAAGCTATGACAGTTAATTTGTATAAATGAGCTCTTTGGCATGAGACCTGTCAACTTAAGAGACTGAAGGTACAGAGACAGACTTGCAGTAAAAAGGACAGGGTTTATGGCAGAATTGTCTCTGAAAGGTCCCCTTCCACAAAAGCATTATTTCTCCAGCATCTGGGTTTGTGGTTCTTGTGGGCCCAGAGCCAAGGCAATCTGTTTGAACAAGCACTGCTCTATTTGGCAGAAAAATGTAGTAAACTACTGTACACAGAGCTAAGGCTATGCATGGTGGGAAAAGGTAATACCATTGCTTTGGGAAATTACTACTTAAAAGTGCAAGGTAATGCTGCTGCAAAGGTAAAAGGTGGGAGAATTTGGCACTGCTCTGTGTTGTTTACAAAACCGTACCTGAGCATGATGAGTTTGTACAATGAATTTATTAAAACAAAGAAGTGATGCCTAAAAACCAGAATTTTATAATAAACTACTTCTATCAGAAGAGAAATCTCAAATTCAAGGTTCGGAGCTACAAAATGTTACATCATTAACACAAGTCACTACATGATACTGTTTCACACAGGACAAAACAGGTGCTGTATCTCTGAATGAATGCTTGGATTTCCACATGCTTCCCTCACAACACAAAGGTAGAAATGGAACACACTTAACTGGATGACAGACATCAAGCATTTTTGTGTAATAAATTCTTTTGCCTAAGAGAAGAGAATGGAAGCTGCTTATGCCAACTATTTCTCCAGAACACATCCATCTCCTGCATTAACCGATTCTTATACAGAGAAATGCATTTTCCTTCTCTTTTCATACTTTCACCACCAACATAATTTGAAAGCTATCTGCTTTCAAACACCAGATGACTGGATTTTAAATACAAATCTCATAAGCAAAGTAACAGAGAAATGCATTTACTCTTTATAGTGGCTCATTTTTAAACAAAGAGTGTGTAAATAAAACTCCCTTATTTATTATTTAATTGTTGTGTAATTTTTCAGTTGCACTAACCATTCCATTTCCAATTATTTAATATTACACACTTCAACACCCTAGGACATATCACCGTGGAAAACGAAGTAACGTAGATAACAGGATAAATATTCCAGTGACAAGTGTCTTGAACAGCCAAGTAAACTTTACCATCCCTTTACCCATGTCAAAATTCTCTGGTCTTCACCCTGCAAGAGCCTTTTTTCTACCTTCATGTTTTTGCATTTCTGTCTGCTGTCAGTATCCATCAAAGCCCTTCATGGTTCGGAGCCCAGCTGTTGGAAGAGACTGATCCTCACCCTGTATCAGTCAACAGCATTACAAAGAGCCGGGCTGATGGGATTTTCCTTTTGCAGATTTCTCAATTCAGGAACTCTTTTTCCTAGTATAAAATCCTTTTATACACCATCAGAGCCAACAAGAATTAATCTCTGCAGAACATAATGCCCTTTTATTCTGAATATGACAAGCTTTTTGAATAGCGAGTTTTTAGGCATGTATGGGAGCAATTAACAAATTAAAACACTTTCCAGATACTCCAAGTTCCCGTATCAATGGTCTAGTTTGGTGTTAGTAGTCTTCAAATCCTCTGCTTGAACCAGGCAGATATCCCTGTAGCAATATCTACAAAACAATGAAAAACTAAATAGTTAAGTTTCCCCCAATGTATAATGCACTTACTCTATCTTAAAAATAAGAACCTTGGGCTGTGTGCACAGATCAACTGGATGCCATAAACTGACCTATTCCTCCCCATCCAGCACTCCTCTGACTTTATCTTTACGTATCCAATAAATCTAGAGACTAAGAAATTAGTCGTGGAAAGAGTCTATAACAACATAGCACAATCAAACCTCAGTCTTAACAGGCCTCTGAGAGCTCCTTAACAAAAAAACCCCAATAAATCCATATTACAAACATCTTTGGCAGACAAATATATGAGGTGACCATTCTGAAAGGGAATAAAAGGCACATAAACTTTATCTAGTTCATGATACACCTGGAACTTTTAGGACACCACATTTCCACAAAAAAGAACGGCAGGAAACTAGAGGGGAGCTCAGGAGAGACAGACAAATCACCTCAAATGAACCAACTATTCCCAGGGAAACACTGAACCAGCTGTCAAAAAAAGGTTCATCAGAGGTAAAGCAGCACATCAGATATCACCTCTCTATTATTGGGGTAGGAATTTATGAATGGCATCTAGCTATAATACTGATGGTATATTAATTACACATGAAACTCAGTGTCAAATGATAAAATTCACTTTCTCTTGAAACACTATAAAATTATTTCTGTTCCATAGTGGCTTCCAGACTTCAGCCCGTGGTTTTCACTTTAACCTCTCTGTAATTCACCACACCACCTTTGAAAATCTCTGCACAGTCTCTCAGTATCAATACATTTTTCCCCATTAAATAGTGTCTGCATGATAACATAATTAACAGCAGTTAATGCATATATAAGATTTGCAACTTACGGCAATCAAACATTTGATAACATCAGTATCTTCCTCTTTTGTTTGTTAAACGGAACAAAGAAACTGCATTTATTTCATTTTGTTGACATTTTGTCATGCTGTAGTTTTCAGTAAAGAGCTTGAATTCTTGTTGTGTAAATGCATAAACATGATATTCTACGAATTTCCATTTAGGAATTTGTTTCTGAATGAAAGAATGCATCTGAACTGTCATATCTTGTCATTCATTTTAGGTGCCCAACAGAGACATCACAGGACACTATTACAATCTTGAAAACAACGAACGTAAAGTCGACTGGAATTTCAGGAGCTTTAAGTATAACCAAAATTAACAGTTCAGACACCTCTGTCACTAAAAGCTCAACTTCCTTGAGGTGTAAGTGAATCTTAAGTCACACAATTATTAGTGTACCAAACAGTAGATATAAAACACTCATTTACATCATAGTGATGTAAAAATAAAAGCTTTATCCCCAGAATCGACTTTTCCAAAATAATGAGGGAGTTCATGTACTGGAAGGTATCTGTAAAATGGAACAGGTGGTACTTCCCTGTACCAAATTCATACACAGCTGCTACCTACAGACAAAACAATGAACAACTTCTGCATTTCAAATTGAAGCAATTTAGAACACAGAAGCATGTCCAGGTCTATCAGAAACTTCTGTTGTGTTCTTAAATGAAATAGGAAACAGCTACTGAATCAACTGCCTGAAGCTGAAGAGATAAGCACTCAAACCTATATGTAACCACACACTGTGTGTTCTTGCACCATCACCACATCAACATGGCCTGGGAGACAGGGAAGGCAGTGGCAAACACTACACTCCATCCCTCAAACAGAGAAGACTGACTGCAAATACTTAGCTTGTCATCTACAACCAGACTATTTAAGCACCATACAGAGTGAACTAAACAGAGGAATGAATGAAACCAAACAAAAAGCACCTTACAAAAGATTTACTACTTCATTGCTTCTTCAGTGCTTTCTCCAGCACAGTTAGCATCCAGTCTACGTGGAGCTCAAAGTGTAGGAGCACTCTGCTGGTACTTTTCCTGTTGTGTAACATACACCTACAGTGCTGGAAAATAAACAAATTACTAAAAGCATGTGCTTTGGAAGACTACATACTGCATGATTTGCATGTGGCAACAGAGCAGGGGCTCTGTTTGCAAGTGCTAAGGAAATTTCCACTCCTATTGCAATAGCCAAACAGTAATCCTGTTTGATTGAAAGGGCTTAAAATGATTAGTAAATGCATTTGTTTCTAAGTTTACTTCCCTAGAATCCAGCCTAACTTTCCTTGAAATTGCATATTCTAGGAAAAAAATCTTCCACTATCAAGCAACAGACATCATAAAACATGAGAAAATAATCCATATGAATGTTCACATCCCTTCTCTACTATCTTCCCTTCCTGTATGCCTTCTAAATGTAGAACAAAGCTTTCAGGAATGTGAAAGTAATTTGTTCAGCTCTAATCACTTCAGCTGTTTTGATGTATCTACACACATACTTAACATAATGCCTAGACACAATTATAGATTTCAGACTAGAACTACATTGATAATCTGATCTTTAATCAGGGATAGCTGAGGGGTCCACAAACAGCAGATGGTTCTACACACCATACTGCTCCAAGACAACGAGGACAGAGTTTCAGCCTTCCCTCTCAGTTCTCTATTTCTTCTTTGTTTAACAAATCAGATGTTAGAATTTATGCCACAGCTTCTTTCACCTTAACTTTTACAGCCAGCTCTTAAGGAATATACTCCAAAGAAATACACTTCACTGCACAATATGTGACTTCCATAGTAAATATTTTTGTGAAACAGAGTTCACATATACAAAGAAGAAAATTTTTCAAATTCTGTCCAACACCTACTCACTTGAAAACAAAGCCTGCTACTGGAGATGAAAAGTACTGAATCACACCACCCAAGCTAATTTCCTGCAAAGCAGCATTGAAAAAGCCTATTCAGTTACAATGCTGTATCTCAGTTCCTCCATCAATAAATTCTCCCCCAGAAGGTAAATTATTTTCTCTTTCCAAATAAAATTGAGCTATATACAACAGCTAATAAAGTCTGCATAATACTTTGTACTACGTTCAATTTTCTGGATATATAACATCCAGAACTATTCTTCCACTCTCCTAAACTACACACCAGGGCATAGTATAAGATCACCATTATTCACTGTGCTCCACCACTATCCCTTCCCCATATTCCTGCCCACCTCCTTACTATACTGATTCTTCTCACATTAGCCCTCCCTCCACATTCTCAGCCTGGTGTTTTCATCCTAATTCCTGCATGAACACTGCTGCACTTCCCTTCCTTTGCAGTTCCCGTCAATTCCAATTCCTCTGAACTTCCTTAGACTTTTGATGTACTTCCTTATCCCCTCCTTAATGCTTCTGTCCACATGCCAATTCCTGACCCTCCAGCTCCTTATATGCCATCACAGTACTTCTGCCTCTGGGTAAGTCTCTCGACTCTCAGCTTGTTTTTAACTCAAATTCCCTTTTCTTGCTCTTCACGTTTGACTGATCCTCACATTACCTCTTAGACATTTCAGCTGCCCATTAATTTGTGAGTCTTCCTTTTCTTGTGTTCCCATTTTTTGTTGCTTCCTAGACAAATACACTCCTCCACTTAATCCTTATATTGATGTAAACTTCAGGAAAGAAGTCTAGATTTAGTCCAAATAAAAGAAGCTGGTGGTCACTGTAATCACAGAAAGTCTCACATCCAATACCAAAACTCTCTGAGCTTATGTCTCTGACCCCACTAAGAGCAGCTACACACAGGAAGCACTTTGTACACAGAGGAGCTTGAGCAGAACCGTGAGACTGTGTGTGGAAAAGGCTATGAAAGAAAGAGAAACAGTCCTACCATCAGCTTGCAAGAAAGTCAGTAGTCACAAACATCAATCTTTTGTTTGTCCCATAACTAGACCTACATTTGCCAGCCCGGTTAAGTAAAAAAAAATAAAATCTCTCAGTTAAAACGGACCAAAGCAGAGATTTTAACTTTACATGAAACCTGGGTGTAATCACCATGTACAGCTTTACAAGCATGATTCCCAGTAATCCTGTTTTTCCATAAGAAACTTCCAGCACCAACGAAAGGGTAAATAAGACACACAATTTCTCCTGATGTGAAGTTCTTGCACATTTGACTATGATACAAATGTGAAAGTACTGCCTTCTTGCACAGCAGGGGTAGTTGCTGCAAATGCATGTTTACAGTATTTTTCAAGCATTTCTGGAAGCAGGAGAGGAACTGGTTACTTTGCACTCATCCAGGGACAGTAGCACTCTCTGAGTAAGAACACGTCTCTTCCTTAATTTAACAGTCATGGTTGGCATTTCTGCATCCATTGCAACCCTTGTTTTTCCATTTTTTTTCTCCTCTTCTTTCTATCCCTGCTTACATCAGATATCACCTTAGTCTTTAGAGGATTTGTCAGAAGTATTTGCTAGTTACCATCCTAGTTCTTTCAGAATCCTGGAAAATAAGTTAACCAGTCCCAACAAACTGAGTGCTTTAAGTTCACAATTTTGTTTATTGCCTTGCTTACTTGCATCTCTATTCCTGATATCCATTCTACCTTCTCCCACACTTTGAGCTCGAAAACTGCAGCAAAACACTCACTTAGATTTGGAAATACCTATATTATCTTTAATATTACTACATTCTAACTGTGTATTTTCTTTTTCTCTTCACAACTCCATGTGCTTAAAGAGCATTTTTGTTTTCTTTACTGCCTCCTGTCATTCCTAAAGAAACTTAACCTTTGCAAATTTGCCATTTATCTTTACACATACTCTTGAAGAAAAAACTTTCCTCTGAATACTTGGCTTTTTCTTTACATTTCTGACAGGCTAAGCTCAGTTATGACATTCTTCTTGCAGTATTTCAAGTCTAGTTTTTCCCATAATTTTCCCCTTTCTTGGGATACTTAATGAACATTCTCCAGGCTTTAGTACATAAACTCTTCAGTTCTGTTGACCTCACCAGCTCTCAGTTTAATGACTTTTTTCCTAAATAACTTTTTATTGTTTTGCCTTGCTTTTGCTTTTAATTTCTGTGTTTTGTTTTTAGTACACAATGAATTGAGTCCCAACTATTCAACAAACAGTTCACTTGTTTCCACAACATCCACTTTATTCCTGTCTTTAAATCACCCATTCTCACATCAGCCTCTCCCTCTTCGGTCTGTTTCCTTCTCTAAAAGGCAGTATCTTGGCTCGCAAGCACCGAGGCCTGACCATAACATGGCTTCTTCCCTCTCTAGCAACTGCTCAGAGAAGAGAATATTTATTTGGAGATAATGAGGACTGAGAACAAGAGCAGACTTGACTCTGGCCCATCCACGAGAGACACTCCAGCTCAGCATCGAGCCCACCTGAGCCCCAGCCCTGGCTCCAGTACCTTGGACAGGGCTGGGCCAAGGCAGGGACCTCCACGGAGACAGGACAAAGAACCAACAACCTCTGTAGCAGAGGAGTTTCAAGAAATTAAGAGAGACAAGGAGCCTGCAAACATTGAGAAAGTAAGAGAAGCTTGATACCCAAGACAACAGCGGGAAGAGTTAACCTAAACAGGGCTAGGCACAACTTTTCTGGAGCTTTGGGTGGACAGGTCATTTCTGGGCAAATGGGGCAGAGAGATCACATGGGCTGTCAAGAGTGAGGCTCAGAAGCTGCAGTGCAGGAGTTTAGACAGGGAATGGTTGTATGTAACATATATGCATAAATATACTCACACATATGGAAGGTGTAAATTATAAAAAAATAATAGCTTAAAGAGTTGAATTAAAGTGTTTAAGAACCACTACCCTAATACATATGAATAAAAAGAAACCACAGTGGTTCAGCCACAAACATACTACACTAGTCAGGTGCACCAAGTTTTCTGAGATTCCTCCACTTGTACTCATCAGCCACGTCCACCTGACATATTGATTGTAAGCACTTTGGAGCACAGATGAGGCTTCTGTCCTGTGACTTGGCAAGGCCAGAACAAAGGCCTCACCTTTACCTACCACTGCTGCACAATATGGTACACAGAGAACAACACGAGGATGAGAAGAGGAAGTGAAGTTGGGTTAAACCTAAGGAGAATTTTTTACTCTGTTCTAGCATCAGATGAAGTACACTAGCTCCAGACAGACAGTTCTGAGAGATGCAGCAACACCATGGCAAAATCAAAACACAAAAACCACAGTAAAATACTTCAGAAATGTACATATTTCTCATCGATCTTCCTATGAGGAATGGGGGCACTTAGTAATATGAAGCAGATGCATCACCTAATGCACCAAGATAAGGTGCACAGAAATCTAATTATATAGCTTGACTTTGCTTTAACTGACTGCACATTTTCTGTACTTTAAAGGTTTAAAGTTTAAACTCTCTATTTTAAAATATAGATGGAGCTCCAGCTAAAAACATACAGTTTAGCTCCTGTATTTCTGCAACTTCCATCCTCCAAATTCCTCTCAAAAAGAAAGTAATTCCCACACTCCTTTTGAAATCATCATGCCTTTTGTGTCATAATGACTTTTCCAGAAACCTCTCTGGATGCTGATGACAGAGAGTCATGGTTCCAGAAAGGAAGCAGAAGTGGAACACAAAAAAAGTGGAACACAAAAACACATGCATTTATGGAACTGTATTTAATAATGAGGTAAGAAAAGTGTGCAAGTATGTTCTACTAAAGAGCACATTGTAGTGGGCACAAAGATCTACTTCATTAAAAAGAATTATACAAATAACAGTAGTAAATTTCCCAAAATGCACTACAAAATGTGACATTTCCTACTGCCTCTCGAAGTATACAGAAACATCCTGTTCGCATAACTTTTAAATGCAAGTCACGATCATGAACTAAAGGAAGACAAAACTCCAGACCTATAAAACTAATGAGTGAAACATAAGCACACACATGTGAAGTTTAAGGTGGGTAAACTTTGCACTTCAAGTCCTGACTTAGATGGAAATGTCTTCAGCACATGAGCAGCCTGCTACACTCTGTTTTCCTCTTGGATTCTAATAATTAAATTCCTCTTTAAACTAATTCCTAAAAATCTTTAATGATCACAGCTAATGATCACAGGACCACTTTGCAGGCTTTGTTGTGTTTAGGTACTATTTTATTTAACTTACAGCATATAAAAGAGAGAAGTGTGTGTTCTAAGCAATAGCAATACTAAACCAAGATTTTTAAGTGTTCAGAGCTTAAAAATGGTCACCACACATTTTTAGATCCTGGGACCTTTAACAGAAACAGCCAACTAAAAAAACTGCAGTTGTCAGAGCAGATTACTGATTTCAAGCAACCCCTCCCCCAATCACGTGACCATGCTCTGCACTCTCTCAATTAAAACTTGTTTAATCTTAGTCACTATCACACATGTAAAGATTAAACAGTAACCTGTAAGAGCCTGTGACATATATTGCTCACTTGTACTTTTGTTTTAGCAGAAGCTAAAGATTCCCAGCATTTTGCTAAGCAACATCCTAATATGAGAACAATGCAGAAATTATGTGATTCCTTTTCCTTTAAAATCACTTTGTGTTCCACAAGCATGCCTTTCCTAATCCCTTTTTCACTACTGAGAGCAAAGAATCAGATTCAGCAAGAATCATATTCTCTTTCTCCAAGTGTCTGAACAGGCACCAGTTCCCAAACTGCAATGCAGGTGCTTCTGGTGATCTCAAAGGCCATGATCCAAGTTCTGTAATCAGTGTATATAATCACGTAAAACAGTAAAACTAAACATATTTTCAACTGATACTAAGAATCAACCATACAGTGAAATGGATAGAGGTCAGTTAATCCAAACTCCGATTTACAGCAATACCATTGCTGACAGAGACACAGCGGTAAATTATCCACTTTTAATTGTTCAGCATCTTATTGATTTCCTCACTTAACAAGCCTCTTCCACTCCACCACTGAAAGCCAGGCCTCATTAACTAAACTTTTGAGACATCATTAGATACCTGCTAATTAACTAAGAATGAGAAAACTGGTAGCCAGCAATGTTAAATGCAAAAGACATCCTAGTGGGATGTGGAAACAGATATCTGTGTTTGCACAGAGTTGGAGTCCAGACTATCAAGCCACAGTAGCCTCCCCATCCTGTGCTTCTGCACTGCCTCCCCAGCTCCCAAGGGAGCACCAGGCTTGGGAGATTAGAGCTGGCTTCATGCAGGCAGTTGTACACCCTATTCTAGAACCAGATTTTCTGGGAATAACAGTAAAAAGACATCCTCTAAGTATCAGTATTAACCAGTTAATTTGTTGACTTCATAAATGTATGCAATATTCTGGGAAACAAAACCTTAGCTGTCTTATTAATAAACCAGCTCTTACAGTCACTTGTTAAAATCAATGCATACACAAAGTCAGCAGCCAGCCAGTTCCAACTTACCTATTAACTGTTTTAAGTAACACATTCCCTCAACCACACACAGCCACATCTCCTAGTTGAGAACACTGCTGGCTGCTTCACGAGAGCAGCGTGCACTGGAAACCAATGCTTCACAGTACCTGTGCCACTGGAAACGCACAGGTTCTTTGTATTCCCTGTACATTTTTAGATGCATTTTTTACTAAGTCTTAGTTCATAACAAGCTGACAATCTACTTCTTGCCCAGCCTTTCAGAAAAAAAAGTGCTGAGCCCTGACTTCTCTATTACACAATTTACAGACGGCTTTTTATCCAAGGATCACATTTAACCTGAAAAACCAGGCACGTCATGCTAAAGGACCTGAGTATTTCCAAACCAAAGAAGTCCAAGTCTGAAGAAAGATTCCAACATTTTGAAACCATGAAAATGTGTTTGTTGCTCTTGATAAATCACAAAGAAAAAGATTCAGTAGCCATTTCAACAAATGCTTTAGGACAGCAGCACAAGCAGGCAGCAACTGCTGCTATTTTGCCAAAAGTGCCAGATAGATCAATACTTTTAACAACTACTGACAGTGCAATCTCTCATCTCTTGCCTTGCAAACTTTACTGTAAGTAAAGATCTGTAAGACACGAGGCCCATTTTTTATCATTGTTATTATAAAATATAATTTTTGTACCTAAGCTAGCAGACAGCATCTAATAATAGAAATATGCAGAGATACAAAGATTTAACATTTCGATTAAGATCCATTAAAAACCAAACACCAATCCACAAAATTCAAATATTTAAATGCATATCATCCCCTAATGGAAAAAAAAAATCTTGTTTTCAAGACACAACATAGTAAGTTGAATCTTTAAAAAACCTTAAGATATGTTACAAATTTCATGTCATCACATATAAATTTTGCATAATCAGACATGAAAAAGAACTTTTTTGCATGTTTTTTTCTGAGAAATATGACATTTTTGCAACCATACAGCTTCAGAAATTGGAACTTAAAGAAAGATCAATTATTTTGAGAACTGCAATAAAAATCTCTCAATCTAGCAAAACCGCTTTTGACCCAAATGCTTATACCAACTTCAATTTTGTGTTAATCAATTATTAAGCAGCTCTACCTCTCAATTAAAATAATTATCATAAATATTCAAGAAGAAGTTGTCTGTTACAGAATTGTTGATCTTAAGACTATTGGGTTAATAAAGCATAATTAAATCCAGGCATTTAAGTGCAAGCTTGCAGGGCAGAAAACTACCTCAGGAACAAGATTATTTTGAATTCAATTCCTTGCTTTAGTGGTTTTGGGAACTGGCAAAACAGGAAAATCCTGAAAAGGGTGTTTAAAGACCTAACCTGGGTTTTGTTCACTTAAGACATGTTAATAATCCATTGCTAGTGGCAGTTGTTTTGTAAGAAGGGACAGCAACTACTGACATGATTCTTTTTGCTGAAGAGGCTTTTTTTAAAATATATGCTTACTGCAAAACAAATCAACTAAACACACACTGTAAGAACTGATGTAACAGGTAGATGGAGCAAATTAATCTGCAGCACAAGTAAGATTCCCCCCCTCGCATAAGTTACTTCAGAGAAGCTGCTAGAGGAGTCAAGATACACAGACGCTTCTCATTTCATTGTGCGTGTATGACTGGGATGTGGAATGTGCTCTCACTGTGTTCAGACCTGTCCCAGATTTCCCTCTGATTTGAAACAGGAGGGAAAATAGACTCCCTCTCTCGAGTGCTCGCAGCCATCCTCCGCGGGAGAGAGAAGGGTGGGCTCTCGCCATCAGGTTCAACGGCACGTTCCGAGTATCTTTAAAGACAGAAAAACAACGGGCTCTTGGCGAGACAAAAGCGGCTCACGCCAGGCACCCGCAGCCCGGCCGTCCCGGAGGAGGAAGGGAACAGGGAGCTCGGGATCCCGCGCACAGAGAGGCGGGCACGGCCCTGGGGGATCGGATCCCCAGGGCAGGCTGCCTTAAACCGTGTGCCCGCCGGGAGTGCGTTTACATTTGTGTGTGTGCGGGAACTGGGAAGCGGATTAAATCCCACCTGTGCCGGGAGGCAGATACACGCCGGGAAAGGACACACAGGGAAAGCCCGAGCCCCCTCGGCAGCCGGCGAGGCCGAGGCGGTTCAGGTGTCGCTCCGAAGGAAGGGACTGTGGCGGGGGAGGCTGCAGAGTTCGAGTTACCCCCCAGGTAGGACGGAGACGGACGGAACCGCCCGGATCGGGGCTCCTGGGGCACCAGGAGAAAGAAGCGGCGGCTCAGGCTCCCCCGGCTGAGGGCGGGGGGCGCCCCTGCCCCGCCGTGCGCTGCGGGGAGGGCGGAGCGGGAGCCCCGCGGGCCGGGGGAGCGGCGCCTCAGCCCTTCCCCCCCCGCTCCTTTTCTTTCCCCTCTCCAGCCGGGCGAGCCCCATTTCCTCCGAGCGGCAGCCGAGGGCGCTGCTCGGGGCCGGGCGGGAGAGGGAGCGGCAGGAGCCAGCGCCGGTAGCGCCTTGTTCTCTGCAGCCAGGCCGGAGGGGGCTGCGCGCCCCGCGCCCCCCGCCCGGGCTCACCTCCTCGATGGCCGCCACCGTGTTCCTGCACTGGGCCATCCGGGTGGTGAAGTTGGAGGCGGTGGGCGACTTGTAATCCTCATTGGTCTCGGACACGAATTCCGACACGGAGATCTGGTCCGGCATGGCGGGGCGGGGATGAGCGAGGGGAGGGAGGGGGAAAGCAGGCGGCTCCGGGGGCAGGGAGAGGAGGGCGCAGGGGGGGCTCCCCCTCACATCGCTCGGCAACCGGCGGCGGCGGCAGCGCCCTCCTCGCAGCCCCGCCGTCTGGAGCGGTGTTGTTCCTCCGCCGCCACACAAGGAAATTCCCCGCACCCACACTCCTCCTCCTGCTCCTCCCGCGCGGTCACGCAGCACCGGGGGCCGGGCACACGCCCAGCGGCAGGAGCTGCCTCCACACCCCGCCCTCCCGCTCGCTTTCTCCCTCTCGCTTTTCCCCTCCCTCCCTCACACACAGACGGGGCGGGGTCGTGGCCGCACGACCTCGCTGCCTTCCCGCACGCCGGGAGCGGACCCGCTGCCGCGCGCTCGCCCCCGGCCCTCGCCCGGAGAAGATGGCGGCCCCCTCCCTCACCCGCCCCCTGCCGCCCGCCGTCCTTCCCGAGCCCCGGGGGCACGGGAGATGGCAGGCGCCGTCTGGGTGATCCCGGCGACAGGCAGGACAAATCCAGCCGTGTGGTTCAGATCGTGTTTAACGGCAGAAACCCAAGGGCAGGGCAAGGTGAGGCGCGGTGCCTGCCTGGTGCGAGGGGGAGCAGGTAGAAGCCCACAGGACGGGTCTCCGCACTGAACTCTCCGCGACTGCCCGCAGGTGCATGGACAGTCGCTTCCCCCAGAGCTCATAATCTGTATTTCAGCAGTTTAATCTGTGTTACGAGTTGGCTGTCTAGTTTCGAAGGAGCTAAAGCAGAGAAATGATGTAGTTCCCAAGAGATCCGTGCAAAAATACTTTTAGGCTAAGTAACGTTTATATCTAAATTCTTAGAACGCTTTTTTTGTACTCGATGAGGAAGGGCTGATTCTTCAGTATAAAGCCATAAGGATTAATCGAGGGGAAAAAGGGCAAAACTCAGCCCAAGTGGTGGCGTTTGTGAGTGATGCAGCAGAAGGGACACTGACAGGGTGTCACCGAGCGGGCATGGTGCTGCTTGCATTGGGAATACGGGGACAAGATCCATGCCAGTGCTTTCTCTTGGCCCCCAAACCCTTAGGACTTCCAGCCTGTTCACGCAGAAAGCTCTGGAAGCCCGACTTTTGGCCCGAAAACTCTCTCATGGTTCTTTCACTCCCTTCTGGTGATACAGTTATTAGCTTTCTATAAGTGATTCTTTCTTACTGCGTTTTAAAACTTTCCAAGGATTTTAGATGAGTAAGCAGGTGCTCTTTTGCTGCAGTTTGTAAAATGTCCAAATAAATAACTGCAGGCTTACCCAGACATTACTGCTCTTTGCGATCCTTGCTAGGTCCTTTAGCATAAATAATGAAGCTTGTACACCACATTTATTTAACTGGTTGTAGTAAATCAGATGAATGAACAGGGACTATCTGCACATTCTTTTCTTTTTTTAACTCTTGCTAATTTTTCCATTCTAATTGTTCCTTATTTTCTTCAATAAAAATTGCCACTGTTGTTTTGCATATGACTTTGCCACTCTCTTTGTTAAGACTTGTGTGTGTTTCAGTTAGCAGGGCATGTACAGGTATAAATTCTTCTGCTGTTAATGCATTAAAACTTCGTATTTGTAGGTCACATCATTAATAAGTATATTTGTGACCAGGTTGAGTATAAATATTCATTCTTTCTAAAAATATATGTGATCTTACATCTTCACTTTTGCATCAGCTGATGGTGATACCTTTAGAGCAACAGTTATCACACTACTACCCAATTTAGTAAGCACTAGCATTCTTAATCTGCCCACTGTATCTTCCAGTATGGCATATTTATTTTGATATTTTGAAGGGGATGAAAAACTTGGGGTGTGAAAGGCAGCTCTTCTATCAGGTATAGTCCAAATCTGTAACATACCAATGCAGCCTCTAGTGGTTGCATCTTCAGTTTGATACTGGAATATATAAAACTGAGACTGTCATGATTTAGCTCCAGCCTGCAGCTAAGTACCATGCAGCCACTCACTCACTGCTGCTCTGCCCAGGGGGGACGAGAAACAAAAAAATAAAGAAAAAACTCGTGGGTTGAACTAAGAACAGTTTGTTACTGGAAACAAAATAAAATATTGTTATAATAATCATTATAATAACAATAATTTTATTGAAAAGAAGAGAGAGAAAGGACTAAAACACAAGATAAACAAGCAATACACAGTACAATTGCTCCCCAGCCGCTGGCTGATACCTGTCCCACTCCCAAGCAGCAGTTGGTTCCCTTGCCAACCCCAATTTATATACTGAACATAATGTTTAATGGTATGGAATACCAGTTTGGCCTGTTCAGGTCAGCTGTCCTAGCTGTGCATCTTCCTGGCTTCCTGTGCACCTTCTTGCAGGCAGAGCATGGGAAACTGAAAAGACCTGGATTTCGAGTAAGCACTATTTAGCAACAAGTAGATCAGTGTGGTATCAACATTATTCTCATACTAAATTCAAAACACATCATTGTGCCAGCTACTAAGAAGAAAATTAACTTTATCCCAGCTGAATATAGGACAGACACTGTCATAATGCAATGAATCTTTGAATTCTACATATTCTGTTAGTACAGAGGGCTAGGTTAGATGATTGCAGTGATATCTGATCTGATTCTTAGCTGAACAGATTCAAAAATTTGCCATCCCGGTGAAACTGCTAGACCTTTTTGCTTGACAGACTGTGCATTTGACTCAGCTCTTCTCTTTCTGAAGCTGAAGACGTATGAACTTCCTAGAAGTTATCTAGACTTGATATCAAGACTCAATGGTTTGGAGAATGCACTGCTTCTGTTGGTGTTTTAGGCCACTGGCTAATGACAAATACTGTGCCTTCCAGCTATTGCTTATTATTACAATTTTTCAGTGATTAAGGAGGTATTTGGTGCTCAGAATTTTCTCCCCATGAGCATTCTTCTGCATGGTAATGAAATAACTTGTTTCATGATAAACCAAGCTGATAAACTCCCCTCTTTTAAAGAGGGCAGAATTAATTTGAACTGCTTTGCCTTGGCCACAAACCAAGATTGAGTACACAGATGATCACTGTGGGTCAACTGACGTGTTGCAACTCACTACTCTACAATAACACTTCTATTAGTGTATTAGTGTGTGTGAGTCCTATGTCTCTCACTGAAAGGATATTTTCTCAGCCCACTGTTTTTATAGTTCTAACACCTCAATAAGTTTTTATCCTGATTCTCTACTCCCTCACTGTTATGTTCAAGAGTATCATTAGACTTTCTGGTCCCAGTATCGTACTCAGAATCATCTACCTGTCCACTCTGGCCTCCAGGTATTTATGAGTGACACTTAGTTTCAGCACCCAGCCCCTTTGAGTCTGTGAACAGGATTCTGTTCAAGTGGGATGACATGATAACAGGAAAGCTGTGAATGAGGCTTGCTTGTGCAGGATCTGATACTACTCTTTTGTCTCTAGGTTTTTCCCACTTGCTTGCTCACCATGGCTCCTTCCTTCCTTCCTTCCTTCCTTCCTTCCTTCCTTCCTTCCTTCCTTCCTTCCTTCCTTCCTTACTTCCTTCCTT
>JAWWLV010000121.1:99686897-99722966 GCA_035041135.1 Platyrinchus mystaceus | reverse complement strand
TCCCTCCCTCCCTTCCTTATCTGTCATTGCCAGTCACTCAGTTAGAGGTCTACTAAAGAGAAATAAATAACAAAAACCTTTTCCAAAGATCCAAGCTCTGCACATTGCTGAAAAGCTTCTTATCTCTCCTGGATATGCACAGCCTACCACTCCATGTATCAGAACACTTGATTTGTACAAACATTTCTTCCAACCCTGACTTCAAACTATCAATAATGGTTACATCAGTCAGTGTTCTTAATAACATCAGACCTTCAAAATATTAAGATAGTTTTAGAAATACCCGATTTTCTTATCCTTTTATTTGTTTGTTTGTTTTTGAGCTTTTAGAAATCTTATCTGTATGCCAAAATATTTATTTGCATCACTGCCAGTAAGTAAGAATTTAAACTAAGGAGCAGGTGCTACAGAAACACAGAACAATAAGGATGTCTCTGGAGATCTCAGTAGCTAAAATTAGCTAATCAAAAGCAATTGATTAAATATAAGGAAATACTGGATCACTATTGGTCTGTATTATAGTCTTTGATCTTCACACACTGTTACCCAAATGTTTCTTAAGCCATTTTAAGTAGGGTTTTCAAGAAGGATTATGAGATAGATTGGGACGTTTAAGGGGGGATTATTGCAGGAATGAGGGTCAGCATAAGAGAAGGTGCACAAGACCTTGTGACCTTGAAATTTAAGTTTGAAGTTGGAGGTTAATGTCATGGATGAGAGGAAAAAAGAGTGTCTGTTTAATGAGAGGACATGCTAAAGTATTGGTGAGAATAGCAGAGAGAGAACATGATGATCTGGTTAGCATATTCAATGATCCCTCAAGCAGCTGCCTGGGATAGGACTGAAAATGTTTAAGGCTTTCCTGCCCCCAGCAGTCATATCATTATTGCCCTTCACTGACCATCTCAGTAACAGATTGTTTCATAGTATTTGCTCTATCTTTCTTTGATATCAATGTTTTTTTCACAGAATTTCTTTCTTTGATAGCTTCAGATAATTTGAGGAAACATTTTTTCTTGGCCTTCTTTCTGTGTGTGTACTCAGTATTTACAAGGATTCTGAGGTGTATTTGTTAATTCTATTAAAGGTGATTTGAGGGAACACAACAAGAAGGTGGTTCATAGAAAATCTCATGAGCCTCATCACTTATCTTTGAACTTTATGGAGTACATACAACTCTCAGCAGATAAGTAAAGCACTGTGTCGTGAGCCACGTTAGTGGATCCTGATGTTTCATTCCAAGTCCTAAATTTTTTTTCATGAAGTAGCAATCCCTAGTCTCGAGTTTTCCCAGAAACAGTTTCAAAACAAATTCCACTTCTGAAACTTTTTTACCACAGTTTTGGAGAAAGGCTTCTCATGATTTGTAAGGGTACTAACATGCAAAAGAGCAGATATTTGGTTATTTTTAACTCTCTCCTATTATATTGGAAGTCTAACGTTTTAATGATGACAATTGCAGCACGTAGCAGCTTTAGAATAGAAAGTGTGTCTGCTTTTTTTTTTTACTTAACTTGAAAATAATTCCTATTTGAAAACATATTTGGTCTCATAGGTCTATTTCCAGAGAGTTATTTATTTATTTATACAAATAAGTGCAAGTTCTGCAAATTTAAAAAGTTAATTCAGAGAAGTTTTTTGGGGGTTTTTTTTCAGGTCCTTTTGCATTTGGAAGTGCCTACTTAAGAATCTCTGTTTCAAGCACACGTGATTGTATGCTTTTCCCACTCTATGTAATCATGTTCCTTTGCATTGCTTTCAGAATTTTGTAGAGAATTTATAAAGATTTATTTTCCCTAGTATTAATAGATGCAACACCACCTGCAACTGAAGTGATAGCATGTAGACAAAGGCAAGAAAGAAAACATGGAGAAGAATGTTGGCATTTTTGCTGTTTCCCTCAAAACTCCCAAAAGATATTATTTTAGCTGACAGTGGGGGAGCATGCTCCTGAAAGGGCGAGACTGGACAGGACTGCGTCTCTACACCTTTCAGTGTCATCAGAATTTTGGTGACTGAGGTTTGGCAGAACAGCACCATATTTAGTGATTTGAATTTGGCATTAGTATCTGTGAGTCACAGTATTTGTAAGGAATGCCCTGCATGGATATGTGCACATACACGAATGTTCCAGGTTTTCAGAATCCAGCGCTTGCTTCAGTGGGTCAGACTTGATGTGTCTGCGCTGCTCTTTCAGGATGCCCCCGAGCACTGTCCCTCTCATGGCGCCTCGGGCTGGATTGCATTGTGTGGATCGAGCTGCAGCCCCTGGGCCATCTCAGGAACACACATCAGATGGGAAGCCCTCAGGGATTCCAACTGCTGAACAGTTATCTTGCTACAGTTCCAGAAAGATTCTTCTAACATTCGTCCTGTGGAGCTTGTGTTTCCCGTGGATGAGCCGCTACCTCACCCTGTGTCATCATCCCTAACCACCCCAGCCGTTCAGTCCCTGCACTGGGCCCATAAAGCAGCCTCCTGACACAGGGGGTGGCGAGTATCATCAGCAAACTCAGTCTCTCTAGTACCCAGGCAATTGTAAATACCACTGAGGTCACAATGTTCACAGGAACGAGCACATCATGAAGGGTCACTTCTCAAGCCTCATGTCATGGTGAACCGCATCCTTCCTGTCAGCAGCCCGGCTGTGTCTAAATATTACACAATGGAGGGAGACTGCCTTTCCATAGACATGGCTTTTTGCTCTTATTCTGGCCACAGACATGCCTTTTTGGTCTTATTCTGATACTATAGCTCCAGATCACCAATGAAAATAGTCACGGTCAGCAGTCTGTGGGCCACTTTGCACTCACCAGACCATATCCAGCACACTGCTCTGTTGTGCCAGCTCCCTGATGTAGAACTTGGGGATAAGGTGATTTCTTATCTGAGAAATTAAAGAATGTCAACTTTGGCCCAGAACCCTCAGTGTTTCAGGTGACCGCACTTACATGGAAGGCAACTGAATCGCGTTTAGGAGTGAAGAGACATTAGTTCCCATCGGCACTAGATGAAAAGACAAGAGGAATGTTCTTGGATTCAGAAATTTTTAGAAAGAAAAAAAAAAAGGCCTGTATTGTTGTCAAACACAAAGCAATTTTATTCCTTTCATAAATTTACTGTCAAAGAGAGACTCCCGAAACTCAGTTCAGAAAAAGCAGTGCTCCGTCATCCCACTGGAATTTGGAAACTAGAAATTGTTCTGTCTTCAAAAAATTACTTAGAACACTAAGAAATGAAATGCAAGGTAGAGAAAGCCTGTCAAAAAAGGAGAACTAATATTGAAGTTCACCTGGCTTTAACATGGAAAACAAGAATAGAAATTCAAAGTTTCCCCATTGCAATGAGGCATGGCTCCAAACAAAGTAGAATTTAACAAAAGTGCATAACTGTTTTGTCTCTGAGAGTCAGACTTGCAATCAAGAGTGTAGCATATGTGATCAAGCACTTCATGAATGCCTCTTAAATAAAATATGATGACCTTTAAAGTGGAGAATACATTTAGAAACAAAAATAAGTCTTCTAGCCTGGAGTCCTATATCCTTGTATGGTAAAGTCCTCACCTCATCTATTCAAACATATGCCAGATCACCTGCCTTGAATTCAGAATGTCTGGCATGAAGAACTTGAGCAACCTGGTCAAATGGAAGGTGTCCCTGCCCTTGGCAGGGGCATTGGAACCAGATGATCTTTAAGGTCTTTTCCAGCCCAAACTATTCAATGATTCTATGAACTGTCTTGGATGCCTTTCAGGGGCCATCCTCTGTTGCATTTTTTGCTTGCTTGCACCTGATGATCTGGAATTCTTGGAAAATGGTAACAAATGTTAGTTTACCCTGTGGGACAACTTCTTGGTGTAGGGGACATGGCAGGTCCGAGGCAGTGCAGAAAGGAACTCTCTTCAGAGTAGTGGTTCTGCTCTTGAATTTTGCCTGAACCAGATCATACTCTGCAGGTGCTCCTGGCACTTGTACTTGGCTAGTCTCTATGAAGTCTGTTCAGTGTCTGACCACCCTCTCTGTAAAGAAATGCTTCCTAATGTCCAGTCTGAACCTCCTCTGGTGCAGCTTTGAACTATTCCCACATGTCCTGTCATTGGATACCAGGGAAAGGAGCTCAGTGCCTCTCTCTCCAGGTCCCCTCCTCAGGAAGCCTCAGCCACCTTTGCTCCAAACTAGACAAACCCAGTGTCCTCAGCCACTCCGTACAGGAAATGCCTTCCAGCCCTTTCACCCACTTTGGTGCCTCACTTTGCTAAATCTGGCTGCTTCAGTCACAGTGGCCCTGAACTTTGCAGGTCTGAATTTAGCATTTTGTGGGTTTTAAGCCCACCTTTGTATTTCCTGCACTGTCATTTAAATAACTTTTGCAGTCCACTCTCATTGCACTTATCACAGCACCACAGTCTTAGCTTTGCTTGCATCTTCCCTATTTATGCACAACCTATTACTAGGTCAATACCCTCCAACACTAGTAGCTATCCATTTTAAAATGCAATCCTGGGTATGGAATTGCTGCCAGGCACTTTCAGAATTCAGGGGAAGGTCTAGCAGTGGTCCTGCGGTTGCAGGACAATGGATATAGGGACTATACTTGTTCAGTGTTAAGTTAGACCTAACATGATAATGAAGTTTCTTAGAGTACAATTTTAATGTTTTGGAGGATATAATAAAATTATGCAGGAAATAGTAAACAGCTGAAAAAGCAAAGCATATGGATTTAAATAATCTCTGAGGCTGTTTCAAGAACTGCACAGGCACTTAGGCAGTAGAAAGATGTGCATGTCAGAAATGAATAGATTAGATAGGACCTGAAGGCTTGTAGACTTCAGAGAGAAAACAGAATGAAAGAATGAAATAAAACTAAATCAATACAGCAAGATGTGTATTAATTTTCCAGTCTCTCTTATTACTTATTAAACACAGTTTAAGGAAACAAAATAATTTCATTAACCAGGAAGAATTGGGATAACTAACTTTAACTCTTTGAAGACAACGTTTATAATGGTAATAATAAATCCACCACAGGCAAAACATTCTAGCTTTGAACTCTATCACTGCAATCGTTATTTTGCCACTAAAGAGAAGCCTAAAAAAATCAAATGTTTATTCATGGGGCATTTATTGTGGATAGTGAATTAAATCATAAGCAGGAATTGTAAATAAAAACATTTGTGATAAATGGAAATAACAGGAAAAAAACCCTGAGAAAATACAGATTTGTCTGAAGCATTGTCATATACACTGTTAATGTTTGCTAAGTAACAGACAATCTGAATGAGGCTCACAAGGTCTTCAATATGTACAGAAAACAAGAGTGTTATAACAAAGATCCCCTTTCATTGGTGTTATCAGCAGCTGATCCCTACCGAGCTTTGTAGGATTAGTGGCAGACAGTGACGAACTTCAGTAGAAATGTACAGACTTGTGAATGCCACAAAGCTCAGTCCTTTTACATCAGCTTTATTTGTGTTTGAACAGTTACACTGAGTCTCCTAAGGTGTCTCACAATCTTCCTTTTGGTGTCTCTATCTAATATCTAAAAGATAGTGAAAAGTGTAATGAATACCCAGTTCTCAGTAGCTAAAAGAGTGTGTCACCAGTACCCAAAGGAAAAAGACAAAACAATCCATTGCTAAAATCCATGTAGGACAAAAAAGGGACACAATCATAATGTACATTAAAATAACAACAACAACAACAAATATTACTATCTCAAAAAAAAAGGTTTAAATAGTCCATGCAGAAAATACTAACACTTAGAATCCAAGGAGATGTAATGTATACCCTGTGCTGCAAGTAATTAACTTTTCATGCCTCAGCACAAAAGGCTCTGAGTGTATTATCTATGAAGAGAAGCAAATCACATGCCAACGTGTTGCTTGGTATATAGTAGATGATTAAAAATAATTTTAAAAATCCTTCATTTATGTTAACATGAACATTTACAATATCGTTTGAAGGAAATAAAAAAATAAATACCAATAACTGACTTGCCATTAAGAATTCAAAAGCAACAGTGCTTGTGTGCAGTGCAGTTGCTTACTGTGATGTGTGTGAGGAGCCTGAGGCAGCCCCTTAATTCCTCTGCATTAGCATCCCAAGTAGCAGTTCATGAAGGAAATCTGGCTCCACAGAACTAGACTGTCCATGTGGGTCAGAGTAAGCTGAGCAGGAGGATTTGCCCAACAATTGCTGTGTGCATGAATAGCGAGTCATGGAAAGTATCTTCACCGGATTGAGAGCTGATGCAATCCACTCCCTCCTGTGGTTTCTGAACGCCTCTGGAATGAGGCTATTCTGGTGTAAACTGCAAGAAACCTGATTTGACATTTATGGTTTTACAATTTAATTCTGTCATCTAAGAGAATAACAGATTCTGCAAAAACATAAAGAATTCCAGTATATGCTTCAAAGAACATACACTATTTTGAAAGCAGCTCAGACTTTTTCTGATGCGGTTTTTTTTTTTAAGTGTTGGAAAACTTGTTGAGTAAATACTTCATTGTTTCATTTCTAACCAAGGGAAAAGAATTAGTGCAGTAATTTGAAAGCAATTTATGAGAGTCAATCAAGAGATTTAATATAACATTCCAAGGAAATCACATGATTTCCATTCACATATTTTCATTATCTTTACACTTACGGACAACACAACACTTTATTTTCAAAACTATTGTCTTATGATAGCACTGATAAGAGAGCCATTACAGTGCACAGTTGTTCACAGCAGAGATTATTTGGTTTATGATACTTATCTTTCTGAAAAAAAAAAATTGAGGAAATTCTCTAATGCAGGATGTCTGATTGCTTGATCAGATTGATCTGTGATCTTTATGGCTTGAGTTGCTCTGTATTTACTTTTCCACATGTAGGAGTGCAAAACCAGAACAGGGTAGGTACACTCTACCAATTAAAATTCTTCATTTCCTGCACTAAAACAAAAAACCAGTCTAGATATTCACAGCTCCTTTTAAAAAAATTGAGGCATACCACTTTCCTTGAGTAGAAAAAGGATATAGGTAGCTGCAAACAGTTTCTGAGCTTCTATAAATAAACTAACAAAAATGGGAAAAAAATTAAAAATGGAAAAGAAAAATATGTAGCCCATATTTTTAAACCAGTTATACAGGACAATTTATGGAAACCCAGAAAGTGGAGTTAATTTTCACATACATATATAATGAAATTTAAAGTGCATGTATGTTAAATATGTATCATACTGATGGACTCTTTATAAATGCGTAAGAGAGAGATTTATTATTTATATTGCTCCAGGACTGTACTTGGTTCTTTTCAGTAAAAAGCAGGAGGATGTATTTCCTTCCTCAAAGAATATAAAAATCCACTTAAGCAAATAGATTGGATTCTGTACCTTTAAATTTGAAGCAAGCTATTTTATGGGGATGGGATGGTGTGCAAAATGAAACATAGCCATAATTGTTAAGGTTTGTGACATACTGTATATGGCTCAAGCTGTTATATCTATTCCTATACACATTCAATTAAAGAACCCATCTTCAACGATGTATTCTAGGACACTCCTGGGAACTAATCCAATGTCTTTAGCTATCTGTTTTACATGAAACCAATTATTGTAATATCTCTAATGTCTAAGTGGTATTGTCCTGAGTGCCATTTTCAGCATGGTCCAAAGTATTTATTTCTATGAGATTATCTATCTACTCTTCAAATTTATTATGCTTTCAAGAATATCCGCAGAGTCACATTAGCATTTTTGTATCCCACAGCCAAATGTTCAGGCAAAATGTAATATGAGATAAATAATCAGCTGACTAAGTTTAGTGCTCTCCACTTCTGTTTACATAAAATGACCTCTTCGTGGTGCTTGACCTCTCTCTATCCTCATTCTGAGTTCCCTGTGACAGCCTGTGTCCATTATTTGTTTTAATGCTCAGTTTTTCCCTGGTGCTGTGTGATGCTAGCTCAGCTCTGCTATAGACTACAACCACTGTCTGGAAAACTCTGGGAATGAAAATTAAAGCAGTATTATAGGAGTTTGCAGAACACAGGTTCTGTCTCTTGCTACCACAAATTATTCTTATGTTACAGCAATAATAAAATGTACCCACAAGAACTGAGGTCTCAGTTGGGCCGCTATTTGACCACATGTCTGAGCTAGTGCAGTTCTCCCTTGTGCAATTCTGCCTTTCCACAAATACAGAGGGGATAATTATCTAGTCCAAAAGAGTGTTTAGACTTCGTGCATTAACATAATGCTTGTTTGTTGCAAAACAGTATGTTATTTTCATACGTTATTGTTAGCAGGTTCTGACTTCATATCTGCATGAAAAGTGCTGGGTTTTGTGGAAAACTCCAAACAACTGCGAGGCAGCTACGCATTATTGTCATTTCTGTTGTCATTGTCATGGTTTGCTACTGGCAGCACACTTTGACTAGCTGACATTGTATAACACCTGCTGCATGAGCTCTTCAGTGACCTAATATAGCAGTCCTTTATTGACCTCATTTTGTAACAAAGCTTTCATTTATGCCAAGAATTTATAAAACTTACTGACAGAAGAAGTGTAAAACTTTGGTGATGTTTTGGACTCCCTTTATTAAAGGAAAATAGCTAAAATGTAATGGAGTGACAAAGTGTACTTGCATCTGAAGCGCAGGAATGGGAGGTATGCAATGATTCAGTGGCAGGGTACAGTGGGGTGACCTGCTTTTTCATTTGACTGAATTTACTGTATGTCTCACGAGGAACTTGCCAACAAAGGTTTAAACAAAGACTGTGTGTTAGAGTCTGTCTTGTTAAGGAGGTCCCAGGATGATTTAAAGCTTTTCAGATGAGACGAGTATGAACAGCCAAGTGTGTTGTTTCAAAGGTAGAACATCTTACTGGTATGAATGTGGGAAGGCAGCAGGAAAATTGCAGTGACAGAGGGATGCCTGCATGAGTAGCATATTAAAGGTGGACCAGAGCAAGACTGAATATCTGGCAGTGAGCTCATCTTGTAAGCTGCTCTCATCACAGGCTAGCCAAGACATTGCATACCACAGTCATTCTAGGATAAAATCTTGCAATGCACTGTTATTTTCAATCTGAGAAAAGGAAAGAACAATTCTGTTCAGTGAATACTAAGAAATCTTCTGTCCTTTGAATGGGCAGGACACATTAATTTTTTATATCTCAAAAATCCCAAGGTGTTTTCTGTCCTTTCTGAGGAGTTTTCTGTTGGAAAAGTATGTGTTAGCCTTTCTTCCATGCTGGACATCTATTGAGTCTGCAAACTGGAAATCAGCCTCAAGCTGAATCAGGCTTATTGACTCAGTATCAATGGGAAATACACTTCTGTTGGCTCCTTCTGTTATATGCTTATAAAAATGGTAATAAATTAAGAGTATTTTGATTCTGTATGCAATGTGTAATAGAAATAATAAATTACTTGACTTTCATTTCATGCAGGATTGCATATACTACATAGCCAAACTGTAGATGTGTTTACTTTCATTTTCATGATTTCTGTAAGTTAAATTCTTAATCACCAGGCTGCACTAACAACTTATTGAATTAAGTTTCCTCAGGCTGGTGGTGATGGTGATTTTCAGCTAAAACAGTAGTAAACATGCATTGGAATAAACATTGTACAATGGCAGTTTTTAACAGAAAGGAAATTATTATTTATTGAATATTGCTGAATGGGCTAAAATAGTATAAATAAACAGAAGAGAAGACAAAGACCAAAGGAAGTACAGTCTACAAAGCTAATTTAAGCACATATGAAACCTCTGCAAAATTCAGATGAAAAATAAAAGGATTGTTTTATTATATTCTTCCCCTTTTGGCCCAAATTTCTATATTGGAGTAAAAAATCAGGATTTATCAGGACACTCATCAAGGATGAGCATATCGTTATGTGTAAGATTCCTCATTTAAGAGTAAGAAGTTACTAAACATTTTAATGCAAAAAAAGTAGCTGAAACACCAGCTGGCCCCATCCAAAAAAAAAAAAAGCATATATCAACAGAGGAATTTGTTGGGTGTGCTTTGTTCTTTTTGGCTTGTCTTTACAAAAGGAGGCAGAAACATCACTTAGATAAATAAATACGTATGGGACAGGCCACACCCACAGAAGTCTGGTACTGTGACCTGAGAAAAAGCTGAGAAAGAAAAAGAGATTTTTAATCAGGTTTTGAATGGGAGAGATTTGAGGATGGGATCTGTAGAATTACATACTATTGCTTTGATTTTTCTTGTATTTAGAAAAAGAGAACCTGTTTGGAAATAAAGGAAAGAAACACAGTAATTGCCCCACAATCAGCTCCTCCTTCTCCCTGGCACAACCCACCTTGAACCCAGAAAACTGACCAACCTTTTGAATCAAAAGGCAGTAAGAGTGTGTGTTTGGAAGCAGGGGATAAGAAATAGGATCCAGAATAAACCTGCAGTGTACGAGGATGTCTGTTCTCCCAGGATTCATTTTACCACGAGAAAATCTGAAATTGGATGATTGTAACTTGTATTCTGCATTGTCATTCAGCACTGGAGTGTAAGTAATAGCAAAGCACTAAATGACATTTCAGCCTGTCCTTTTGGATGAAACTGGGACCTCTTTGGGGCTTCCTCCTCCTTGTAGCACTTTGTGAGCACACACAGGCAGCTGAAATGACGCAAGCAATGAGATTCAGGTACAAAAGTGCACCAGTGAAAGGACCAGCTATCTGCTAAGGGATCGGCTAAAAGAGGAAAAGCTCAGTAAAATTAATATTTCCGTAGAGGAATTTAACTAAGGAGCCAGGAACAGTTGAAGCAGTTCCTGTGCTGATCTTCTGTTTCATTGTTATCATTACTTTCAAATCAGATTATGCAGGTAGTTCAGTAAAATGGCTTTGGTTGACAAAATAACTACTGGAACCATTCTGATGCTATCTTAAAAGACAGGAGGTGATTCCAGAAGCATTTTTTCTGACTGTACTTGTTAGTGCAACACACTGAAGGACTCAAGAAGAGCTGGATAAAGATCTTAATGTTGTCTAGCAGTCCTTAATCCACAGAATAGGGCCCAAGTAGGTAGCAGTATATAATATTTACTCAAGTACAAGTTATATTTTGCTTCTGGTTTTAGTAAAGATGAGTAATTGTTTCTTACTTGAGTGAAATTAATTAAAACAAATTATAATAAAGGTATTTAAAAGAGTAATTGAATAGTAACTTGATGACTGAGGAGGAGTGGCCTTGGTAGTATGGCTTGCAGAGTTCTCTGGGCCGCTGAGTTCTGAGCAGAATCCTTTCAGTGTGCTAAGAGGGGACTCTGACTACAGCAATATTCTTAACCAAATCCCCATAATCCTCTTCCATATCAAATTAATCTCTTTATTGCCTTGTCTGCTCTAGGATGGAGATGCGATGATGTATATTAATTATAAAATCATAAAAATTTAGGCAGAGGTGGCACAGCTCATCAGTTCATCCCAAGACTGTGCCACCATATTCCTCACAGGGCCTTGTCTGAGCAGCTCCTAAAGACTTAGAGTGAGTGTAATCACTGCAAACAGTTTAATTCCAGTGCTTTGCTCCTCACCATTAGAAGGATCTGAAGACTATTATGAGTCTTGCCTTTGTCTTTTCTCCACGGGATAAATATCACTTATTCTTCTAAACTTTTCATATGTTTCTAGACCTCCAATTGCTGTTATTGCTCCCTTATGGATTCTGTCTAGGTGATCATGCCTTCTGCACATTTGTTGAAGTGAGAGCAGGTGATGAAGAGTTAGTGCCAGTGGCCAAGGGACTATTACACTTTTTGCCACATTCTGCTCTACTGCATCTTCCCCCACTACACCACCCTTGACATTTGTACCCTAAGTACGGCAGTTGTTATATTTCCCCAGAACAGTAAGATTCCTTCTGAAAAATCCTTCTTACTGAAGAACAGAGAATTGTAAGGATCACTAGATGGGATGGATGCAGAAGGAAACAATGTGGGATTCAATCCTTGCAGTCCCTGAGGGTCCCTCTGTCTTTCAGAACTGACATTCGCTTTGTGTAGCTCAGCCCTTGTTACATTTTAACAAACGCTGTTACACTTTAACAACTTTGGGTTGTCTTTGCTCCTTAGCCAAGATGAAAAGTTGCAAGAGTATTTGGGGGGTTATTAACAAGTGTTGGGAATAACCAATGAAATGGCAGCCTGTGGGATCCAGGCTGTGCCAGCCCTGCTCCAGGTCTGTCAGAGGCTGGAGGTCTAGGATGCAAAGCAGGAAAAACACCATTAAAAAAAAACCAGGAGCAAGATTTGCAGGAAACAATTGTTTAGTGCTTTTAGTCGAGCATATGCATAATTTCACAGCACAACAAGCAGCAGTCAGGGCTTGTGCACAGTGCAGTCAGTCAGGGCATTCTCCACAATTTGCCCCCCCATTTATCCTGGGTGAGTGAACAAGCTGTGGCAGGCACAGGTGGTGACCGTGGCTCCATTTGGGTGTCTTGCTCTCTGTCTTGTGCCATCTGCTCCTCTTTGCTCCTGCAAATCCCATGCAGGAGACAGCAGAGAAGTAGAATCTTGTTAAGGTTAGTCTGAGATCTCTCTTTCCTTTACGGGCTATTCCTCTGGCCTTCAGGTGATCAAGCACATTTTCTACAGCCAATCCCCCATGTTTGGAGCCCATCTCATAGCTATGAGACATCTCTTTTCTCACGGGACAAGATGATTTTGGAGGGGGAGTCCCTTTATCTACATGGCGACTGTGACTTCTTCAAGTCTTAGTTGGGTCCTCTCTCCCTAGTCCTATGGTACCTGAAGGTGATCACATCCCAGCTGCTGTGGTCCTGCTGCCCCCCTCAACCCCAGATGTGTGTTCCTACCCCTGTCATTGCACAGGCTTGTATGATTACGTGGTGAGCTGACACTGAGAGCTACTCTGGCTGAGAAATAACCACTTTCTTGGTGGAGCCAGCTGTCAGCCCCCTGAACTGTCTCAGCATGTGGTTGAGTTAGAAGCAATGCTAGCAAAATTAAAAGGATGGGAATATAGCTGGGAAGTCCTGCAGATGGCAGGACTATAGCAGCCCAGATTTAGTATCCTTGGCTGCTGTACAATTGCATGGCCCTTTCTGATGTGCATGATGTACGTTGAATGGATCCATACCCCTTCACACAGCTTTCTGACCATTTCCAGGTAAATATACAGCCTACTGCTGCTGCTCAAGGTAGAGCTGAATGTGGTATGTTGCTCATGTAATAAAAGGTTACAAATGATGATGTTAAACATTATATCTGCTACTGAGTTGGGTAGTAAAGGTGGGTGATTGAGCAGTGCACAGATCTCACATGATTGTGGAAACGTGGCTTAAGTGCAGAGCTTTGCATCACTTCCTCTGAATTCCCCTCTCATGTCTTCTGAATTTTTTTCCCATATGTCAAATTCACTTTGAGTTCTAATCCTGTCAGTCAATATCCTTTAAGTCTCCTGAAGTTTCATGTTGTCTGCAAATTTAATAGAAATGGTCCCTAGTCCCTCATCCAGGTTGCAAATGAAACTTTGAATGAAACTGGACCTGGCCCAGATTCCTGTAGCCCCAGGCCTGGTAGAAGAATGCTGCTTGATCAATCCTTCAATTTAAACAGTGGTCCATTAATAATTACTCTTTGCATATTGGTGCCCAGTTAGATTTTGTACCTACCTTAAATTAGTTTCAACTAAATGTCTTTTAAAATTTATCCTTCCCAACTGCATCCCACCCTCACTATATTAATGGCTTCTCATATACCAAGATGATGGGCACTTTCAGGGACAGTTTATTTGGCCTCTGAAAGCAGCTTATTTCTACACTTAAAGCCACCTGAATGCATAGGATCTATTCTTCCTGAATGCATAGTATCTAATCTACCCACAATGGTGGGAAATTAATACGGTGATTTCACAACAGAGTGACAATAAATAAATTACCTGTCACTGGACTGCATTTGCTTCTAGGATTTGCAGAGTTTGGCAGTCAGCATCCTCCCTGTCCCCTTTTTCATGCCTGTGAATGAAAAAGAGCTGCTGATTTTTTTCACAGGAAAGCAAAAAGACACAAAGCCTCATTAGTGGTGACTCTTCTCCACAGATTTGCAACCAGCAAAGCCATGTATGCTTTTCTTTGTGGAAGAGGAACATGTATATGGCATCCCCATGGCAGTAGAGTGTGTGTGTTGTTTCAAAGATAGCTCTTTGCACATTTCAATAACCAGTTGAGGTTGCAAACCCAGCTGCTCCTGAAATAAGTCCTTATATCTACATGCTATGATATAGCATCTTCAGCGTTGTTCTTTAAAATACTATGTTGATTCCTTTATCTCACTGTTTTGCAGTTTCCTACTTGCTCTGAATGACTGTCACTAAAGGGAAGGAGATGACAGGTAATCCCTGCCTTGTGGATAATACTCTCTGTTTAGCCATTACCTTTCACTGGTAAACTGAAAGCCAAGGAAAAAGGTGCATGGCACTGGAACTAGAGAAATAATGTCAGTTATTGATAGAAGGAAGAAAAAAGGCCACTCAGTCTTTCTGTCCACAGTATTCAGAGGAAATCTTAACTGTGGGCCTAAGACCAATTCAGTCCTTACATAAACCAGTTGCCGTCTCCGCTTTTGCCCAGGGGCCAGTGCTTGGAGCATGGCTGCAACAGGCTCTGTCTAGAGGCAGCATTGGGTTTGCTTAGGGAGAATATATTATTTGAAGTGTGCACATGTATGCTGCCAACCTTGAAGACACAAAATCTCCTTTACACATAAGCAGACAATCATCTAACAGAGTATAAAATACTTAATTAGCTTATCACAATCACTTTAAGGTGAGTGAGGGAATGTTTTCTGTCACTGGAGAGCATATACATTCACTGTGGTGGTGCTAGTCAGCTCAGAGATGTTATTTCCTCTCTTCTTATACAAGAAAGAAATTGTAGAAATGACCAGATTTTTTCCCGTTCTAATTGAATTATTTTGCTGGTTTTGATAAAGAAGTCTCTGTAGTAAGTTGGATAGAATTAGGTCACGGCAACATGCAGTCAGTCCCTGAGTCTGCCAGACATCTCAGTTTTGACCTTTACTGTCCACAGTGCTGGAGTTAATTATGACGAGAGAGTACTTACCACTTTTAGTCTTCACAGAAAACTCTTAGCCAAACTGCTTACTAATGATAACATAGTGTCTCTTGGTACCTTCTGTGTTTTTTAAGACTGTGTGGCATCTACCACCATTGTAGCAGACCATGATAATGACCCTCAAAATTGTGTTACAGTTAGGTGTTACACCAAGTAATCACTTAGGGCCCTGATATGTATGGTATAAGGGATATGAGTCGCCCCCTTGCCTTGCAGCTTTCTAGGTCATACATATTACTATAAATTCAAGGTAAATATGATACCACTCTGATATTTGCTGTTTTATAGTCAATTTCTGGGATATAAATTAGTACCTCACCAGGCAGTAATGAAAACATCTTCAGGCAGAAAGGCATTAAGTCTCTGTCTTCCCCTACAGCAGAAAATCCACGGGGTGTGGTACTGCACGTCTAATTGTGACTTAGCACTTTTGGAAACTGCCACAGAACTTCCAGAAAGATGTTGATCCAATCCCATTACTTGGAAGCAGTAGGAAAAAAATAACAGGAAAGCTCCAGCCTGCTGTCTTGAAACAAAAGACTGCTGTCTTGAAACAGAGAAACTTAATCTGACAGCCCCAAATAGGAACAGATCTTTCAGAAAAAGGTTCAAGGTCTCTTTCAAGGGGATGTCTCCTGAAAAAAAAAATCAGGTTATTGTCCCCTGCAAGCAAGGAAAAGATCACAGTCACAGTAAAGGCTGTGTGGGAGGTCCTTCACAATATGCCTTGATTGTAGAAAGACAAGTAATGTCTTTAATTCTAATTTTACTGCCTGAAAGAAGAAATAAAATGCTTAAGAGAAATGTATTCCTAAACTCAGTGAAATCCACCACAGTCTGATAGCTGTAATGCCAAGATATCTGCCCACAGTCTAATCAGAAAGATGTTTTGTTAAGCAAACAACATCTGACACTACTATGGCAGTGTCAGCCTACTCTTGCTTGAATGAAGCAGACGAAAAGGCTACATAGGATGTAATTTAAGAGTTTTCTAAGCTGCTTATTTCACAGCTATGGAGATATTTCTTCTTAAAGCAAAGGAAGTAGAAATATTAATAACTCTTATTGTAGGTTGCCACCCTCCAAATCTTTTATGAATAAGATCTAACATTTCAAGATTTAAGCATTCATTATTTTTTTTTAGCTTCCAGTAACTACAGTACGCATTTTATTAAAAACCCTTTGAAGCTTCTCAGCAAGTTTCCTCATGGAATCCTGCCAGTTAATTCTGATACAATTAACTAATACTGGGGGGGTTGCCTTAAGGATTTACACTTCTTTATCAGTTCAGATAGAAATCTGACCCAAATCAGATCCAAAGCATCATAATAAAGCAGTGATGCATCCCATATGACAAGAGAAAGTGTAGAGAAGGACTCTTACAATGTTAATTTTCACAGTCATAGTTCCTCCTCCCCAGCCAATACTTACTCTATTTGTTTAAACACTGAAGGCATTCTTGTTTTTCTTAAATACTTCTTTTCCCCTAAATTTCAGGCTTTCAGATATTAAATCTACAAATTAAGTCAAGGCAGCAAACATATTTCAGCTGCAAGTTTCCAAGGATGTATTTTAAACAGTTGTCTGCAGAAATGTTGTTTTGGCACCTGTTTTTCATAGACATCCTGGATACTCGTGTCACATATTTATTGTAAACAAATGTTTGTACCAACTTGCAAAAATATTTGGGCATTTGCCCACAGCCTAAATTTGATGTGACTCAAGATATAAATATCACTGGTTTAGCCTTTGCAGTATATTAGACTTAGCAACTAGGTTTTCAGCATTTGTTTTTATATGGTTCCCTACAGAGACCAAAGAGACTAATTTCTCTCCCCCAGCACAGGAATAACAGATGGTGTCAGTCAGGTAGACCTGCCAGGGTGTATATGAACAGACAATCAAGAGACGAGAAGATTTACTTTGGAAACACAGCAGTGAACAACAGCCAAAATGTCCCTTTTCATAATTGCTTGGGCAAGAAACTTCTCCTTCCTTCTTCATCTTCTCCTGAGCCAAAGACAGCAGTTGGGAGTTCATTTCAAATGTATTCAGATGCATCTTGAAATTTAAAAAGGGAGTTTGAAACAGGAACTAGGCTGAAGGTGCAGGAAAGGCTTGAATTCTAAAAACTTGTGCAAAATTGGCTCTCACAAACTATGTAAACTTCCCTTTAAGGGCTCGTGATGAATGAGTAGTAAGAAGAGTAGCTATAAGGTCTTTTTGTCTCTAAAATCTAAGAATATGTTCAAGTACTGGCTTCCAAAAACACTTTTCTCTGTTGTAGCAGAAATCAACTCTGAGTTCATGGTAGTTTTGTGTCCAAGTGGTATTTGTAGTCTACCAAAGACTTTCCTATGGGGTGTTTGGATCAGTGAGAAGTTGCTCATAAAACCAGTCACCAATTTCCATGACACATGGACTATGTTATGAAGTAGTGGCTCAGGGTCCCATGCTGAGGAAGAACAATCCTGGAAAATGTGTAAAAAAGGTGGAATAATTGATGGACCTCAGGCAGCATCCTACAGCACTTGATGTTGCCTCACATTTAGATTTCATTTTTCAGAGAATTCCTGACAGAAGAGGTTACATGAAAAAAAACATGTTTTCCAAGGCATTAGTTCATAGAAAAGCATCAGAATATACAAATTATATGCACAGCTTTTCCCATGACAAAAGGTTTGATGGATTTCCATTCATAGAACATTCTGTGTGAGAGTGTGATGCTGCTTAACCTGCTCTGGCAGGTTAAGCAGCCTGACCCTTTCAGCTTTTGGTCATAGCTCTGCCCATTTCATATCTGTGTGACCCTTCTAGATTGACTAAAAGGGTGTGATTTCCTGTCATGGAAACCCAAGGCAGGGCACATCTTATTTGTGCAGGTGTAGAACACAGCAATACAAAGTGCCTGATAAGAGCCAAGCGTGGTGGCTGCATGGTGATGGTGTTTGAAACAGGTTGCTCTGTTTCAACACCCTCTCTCTAGAATGGTGTAATGTCAGGTTAAAAAAAAATATATTTTTAAGTGGAAAATTAAAAAAAAATGCAATTTAAGTGAATAGTGTTTGCTCTACCTCTTTGAAAGGTTAATGTGTTAAGGAAATGTTTCACTTCTGTGTTAAAATGCCTTTTTATAATTTTTATATTTATAATTGTAATTCAAATGCTTGAGAATTTCTCATTTTCACAGGAGCATGTAGTGACAGGACAAGGGGGAATGGCTTCAAACTAAAAGTGAGTAAGCTTAGATTAGGTATTAGGAGGAAGTTCTTTGCTGTGAGGGTGGTGAGGCACTGGAACAGGTTGCCCAGAGAAGCTGTGGATGCCCCATCCCTTAAAGTGTTCAAGGCCAGGTTAGACGGGGCCCTGATCAGCCAAGTCCGGTGAAAGGTGACCCTCGCCATGGCAGAGGGGTTGGAACTAGATGACCTTTAGGGTCCCTTCAAACCCAAGCTGTTCTATGATTCTATGATTTTAGAAATGTCCTGATTTAGAGCAAAATATTAAAAAGGTCTCAGTGTTTTTGTTTCTGACCAGCTCTAATTATTTAAGACATTATCCACACATACATTTGGACAAAGCTACTTTATTTTCAAGCAATTTTGTCATATCTTTGAGGAAACTGCAAAATGACTGAGGCAGGTATAAGAGATGTATATTTATAGAGCTCAGTTCCAAGTGGTTTGGAGCCTGCGACAGCAGCACACAGGACAGCTGGTTTGCTGTTCATCTGGATCACCGTATTCTGACACTTGAGATCATGGGACATGGAAAACACAATTTTCTGGATATGCTTCCCCATGACCCACTCTTCATTCCCTCTTTGCCCAAAAAAGAAAGTGCAGACACTTAGTCCCTGTTTGACAGCCTCGGTAACTGCCAGGATTCTGGGAAGACATGGAACTTGAGGCAGAAGGTCAGGTAGTAAGTGGTCTTTGTGGCGGATCCATCAGAGTTTGTCCAACCCTGCTGCAGGGCTTCCGGCAGGATTTAGACTGAGATGAACCGAGACTGCTGACTGTAGCCTGGCTTTATGCTGGGCTGGCTGCTGCTCTTGCTGGCTGCTGCAGGAAGGATGTAGCTCTTTCCACACCACTGCTCCAAAGCCCCTTGCAGCTATTCCCAGACACCATAGTATCCTGTTTGCTAAATTATATCCTAGAGCACAGAAGCACATGTATAGAAGCAGAACTACTTTTCAAGTAAATGTGAGAAAGACAGGCCTTTCTGAGCAGGGACACTTCTCCCATTCACAACTGTTCCTTGCCTTGGAGGTTCAGTCTGTTCCAGCTTACCCAGAAAATTTACTCGAACTCTTGACCCAGAAAAAGAAACAAACCACAAACCAAAACCAAAACAAAGGCCAAACCCTGCAAAACTCCTGAGGGAAGCAAACTAGGTGATTTATGTCACTTCCAAAAATTGCCTGGTGCTTTGGCACTAAGCAGTGGTGTGCAGGAAGCAGGAGCAGAGCATCTTTCAGGAACCTGCACACATACCTGGTCTCTGCTTCTGTTGCTGCCTGAGGACTCCAGCACTCACAGGGCCACAATGAGCCCTGAAAAACCCTGATACTTCAGGGCTTATATAAAAATTCTAGTTTCCTAGGAATACAAAGATAATTTTTTTAGACCTTACCCTTTATTGGCATGATGCTTTACAGATTTGTCAGTTGCACTAGTCACAATATTTTAAGATTTATTGCAATAACTGATAAGAGTTCTGCTTTCAGAACTCAAGTGCAGCTGAAAACCACACTAATGTAAAGAATGGTTTTAGTGATGGGTGAGGAGAGCAGGGATTACCCAGGCTACTGGAAAAACTTACTCCATCCTGCAGTCAAATTCCTCATGCAGTCAAAGGGGAAAGCAGAGGCTTTTAGTGATTATAAATTAGCCTGGCAACAATAACATTAATTATGGGACAGCCACAAGAAAATTCTCAGTCCACTTCATCCTTCCTTTCCAAAAATCAGTTTAAATTTCTTCTGGCAGACACGTATTAAAGATCTTAAAAACAATTCCATGTCCCATTTCCTGCGTGGGACCTTAATCTTGTCAAAAATATTCATTGCACTTGAAGGTTATTTCTGTCTTGTTTTGACATTACAGATTTAAAGAATGAGATCATTTCTGTTGAATGCCCAGCTGTTTAAGAATCTGCATCTCTGTTTAAGAAGCACAAGAGGAAAACACAGTGCCTTTGCCAGAAAAACAATCAGATAATAAGACTGCATTCTGTTTAATTGGAAAAAAAGATTCAGACATAATGTGACTTGTGGATGAATCAGTAGAGACAAGAATTCCTGGGACGCAAAAAATGTTTAATCTTGAAGTGACTGCCACACTGTGTGTGGAAATACTTTTACCTCTTGCTCTGCAGTTTACCATCTTCATGCATAAAATATTCCTAAAATGCCACGTTTCCATACTGTGCTAATTTTGCTGATTTTATCACAAGTCTTAGGGCCATTGCTTGTCTTTGCCTGGTCCAGCTCTAGAAGTGATGGAGGAATCTTGGATATCATTTTAGTTAAAGGTTAGTTTCTGATCACCCTGAACATCAGCTTAGAGTTTGCACAATATTTCTGTGCTACTCATTTCCTGATGAGTTTTTTTAAAGCTGGGGACTAGCAGAAGAGCTTATGTGTTTTAGATCCTTACACTATTAAAAACAACAGTGGAAGTTTAGTAGGAGTTGCAAGATGCAGCAAGATGATTATCCTAAATTTTATATCATGGGAAGGTGAAGGAGAAATGCTGTGGGGTTTGCTAAGTGCTTAACATACAGTCACTGCGTTGCTGTTAGAAGACAATATGGTCACTGTGTTTCCAGAGAAATTATATTTTTCCTCCCTTTACCATTCCTTTGGATTGTTTCTTATTTAACCATTGTTTATGGGCTTTGAAATTAAGGGACTATTATCAGAGTTTGAGATACAAGAATTATAGTAATTTGAACAATCTCAGCATATTGATTGATTTATTATGATGTTTGCAGCACAGAGAGAGTGTTTAATTATGGCAGAGGCACTTTTTCTTTACATAGAGTTGTTCAATTATGAATTCTGCAGTGGCTCTGGAGATGAAAAAAAATATTGAACTTGAACAATAAAGCAAAAGACAGACACTGCTAATGCTATACTGGGATGTGGTAAAGACAGAGCTCATGGGAAAGCAAAGTACTCACACAAATACAATCACCACATCATCAATTAATTATTAATCAGAACATTTTCCACCAAAATCTTAATGCTGATAAATGAAAACAAGTTGTGGTGCCATCCCTGCTGGTATACCGTTATCCTTCTGAAGGGATATGCAGCTTTATTACAACTGCTGAAGACAGAGGCACAATCCTTACATTTGGTCTGCTATGATTATGTGTTGATAATTTGCTAGGCACATTTACACAAGGATATATTGGAAATTAGGTATAATTTCCATCACGTGCCTTTAGTATTTTAGTAACTAAACTGCAGTTGAAATTTAAAAAAGGTTATGTTCCAGTGAATATTTATATTATGTTCTTTATATGTTGACAATTACAAATCCCCCTCTACTTGAGGAGGCTGACCCATTTTCCTGTTCAGCTGTTGTCTATATAAAATGAATTTTGCATCCTGATTCTGCCACTGCCTCGTACTTACAAACTGTCACAATGGAACAATCACTCTTAAACCCACGAAAGACTTTTTTTGCTTTTGCACGACGTTAAATAACGTCAGAAACTTTCAACCATCTGATGCCAAAAGAACAGCATAATTTAAAAAAAGAAAACTAATCTCTGTTCTCACAGGGGTAATTGAAGATTTCAGAGGAATTGAAGCTTTCAGAGGAATGGGATGTGAATGCTGAGGATACAAACCATACTTCATGTTACCTTCCTGTCCTGACCACCTACAGATTGTGCACTATGCTAAAGTGCTTTTCAACTCCTTGTTATCACACACTGCTCTGTCACTCCCATGTTAGACTCATGTCTTTTGTCTTCTTGACTTCTGGTCACAATGCCCTTTGCCTCTTTCATCACTTTTCCTTTAGGAAAGCAGAGAGTTTGCCAGAGGACTGTGAGCCTTTGGTAAGGACCTGAGCATGGCCTGGCAGGGAGGCACCTCTGTGCAACACTATCTCCAGCAGTGGCAGTGGGAGATGGAACAGGCATCTTGGCAGCACATCTCTCTAATCTGATTTAAAGGTCTGAGGAGCAGCTGGAGAGAGTAACTCAGGAGTCTAAAAAGTCTCTGCATCATTCGTGGTATGATGATGTAGCAAAAGAAATAGGAAGAAGATAGATAAAAAAATGTCTCAAAGTTCTTTGACTGGAATTGATTTTTTCCAAAAAGTTAAATAGCAAAAATTGCATTGGAAACAACACTAATCTTTCAATTGAAGACAAAAAGTATAACCAGATATCATAATAGTTAATGTCTGAAGAGGATCTTGGGCTGTTTAGCCTGAAGAAGAGGAGGCTCTCTACAACTTCCTGAGAGGAGGTTGTAGCCAGGTGGGCATTGGTCTCTTCTCCCACGTAACTAGTGACAGGACAAGAGGACAAAGGCTCAAGCTGTACCAGGGGAGGTTCAGGTTGGACATCAGGTAGAATTTCTTCATGAAGATGGTGGTTAAGCATTGGAAGGGGCTGCCCAGGGAGGTGATGGAGTCACCATCCCTGGAAGTGTTCATGAAATGACAGGACATGACACTTAATTATATGGTTTAATTGACATGGTGGTGTTCGGTCAAAGGCTGGACTCAAAGATCTCGGAGGTCTTTTCCAATCTCAGTGATTTTATGGTTCTATGATTCTATTCTATGATTGATCTTAGAGACAAAACTTTTAAGACTCTTCAGCCACAAGAGGAAGGCTATGTACAAATCAGTCACAGATGGGGAAAAGAAGGCCAAAAGGGGTAGGCTTCAATTATGATCCATGTAAGCTGAGGCAACAACTGGTGCCTAAATGGACACCACCATGTAATCCCACAAGGGCTAAAGCTAAGGGAGGATATGGGGATGTGGACTGCATTTTGTCCGCTTTGCTGTGTTTAAAACCTTGTATTCACCTCTTTGGAAAGTGTTTTGTTTTATAGTTCCAACATCACAATCACAAAAGAAGAACATTCCTCCTCTTATTTAATTGTTAAATGATCTGCAAGGAGTGGGAAGCAGTAAATATTGCTGTGATTGTAACTGCTGCTTTCCCTGTGTTAATTTGTTAATTTTTTCCTAATGCAAATAATGTGAGAGCCTATACCTGCAAGAGACTTTACAAAGGCATTTTATCTCCCGTTTTTACGGTTTGAGGGTTTTTTGGAATAAAGCTTTTAAGTTAGCCTTTAAGAAGAGAATGGAATACATAGCAATTGTGACAAATGCAAATGGATTTAATTCAGATTGTATTTTTATATGTCACACACTGTTTTGAAGCAATAGATATTTTCTTGCCTAGTCAGTACTGATAGTCACAAGTTGTTCTCTGCAATCCTTCAAGGAGAGAAGTACAGTTTTTTGTTTCCCTTCCTTTTATTAAAACCATCTTGGAAGAGCCATAAGGACCACTTATCATCTTACAATCTAATATTTTTATTTCTGGGGTTTCCAGAGTGTCCACAGCGAGGACGTAAAGAAAAAACCCAAAACAAACATACTAAGCCCAACCTGTATTTTCAAGGCCAGCTGTCTGCTGGAGCTGTGATCATTTTAGTCTTGTAGAGGTTTTGTTTTACAAATGTATTCACTGTCATCACCTGCAAATTCTTTCCAAGATTCCTGGATTTCCAAGATACCCTGCTCCAGTCCACATCCAGCTTGCTGTGAACCCTGGTGAGAAACCTCCTTGCCAAATTAGAACAAATTTTACAAGCTGGTAACAGTCACCTTACCTGTATGAACCATTTTAACAATATTTGTGTGTTTTTCTGGCTTAGCTATGCCCCCTCCTGGAACTCCATCTTTACAAATGACAGAGTAAAATATTGCTTAACATGCTATGTGTATCATAGTCAGAAGCACCTTGAGCCTGTTCTTAGATCCTCTCATGAGAATGGAGTTGGCACTAAAATTTCTTTTTTTTTTGTACATTACCAGCTTGAGGACTTTCCAACCTCAGACATCAAGAATTTGCTGTCTGTACCATCATAACTTTCAGAACGATTTCTGAGATTGCAAATCCAGCACAAAACCTTCCATAAGTGAATAAAAATAAAGGATGCTTCTGACAGAGGATACAGCAGCCACTCAGTAAAATACTTTTTTTTAAGCTGAAAGATTTTTTTTAATTGAAAAAACAATATTAATTCAGAGATAGATAGATAGATAGATAGATAGATAGATAGATAGATAGATAGATAGATAGATAGATAGATAGATATTTAGATAGAAAGTTAGACAGATAATACATTCACGCGCAAGCACAAACAAAACCCCCTCCAAACCCTTGTATTACAAGTATTTTACTCTTGGCCCCACCTCACCGCGTGGCGAGCAAGAGTCGCCCAAGGGCCTGATGCAGCAGCGCCTCTTAGTGATAAAAGTCAATTCTGCATTTAGTTACTGTGGCAGCAGAAATAGTTTTGTTTACCTTTCCTTTTACTTGATTTCCAAGTCCCTAACACAGCAAACAAGTAACTTATATCAGAGAATTATTCCAAGTATTCAAGCCACAGTTCTTGTTGCGTTTATGGTTATGCATGAACTTGCACTGCAATCTCCCCTTCAGATCATAGGTTGACATTTCTCTTTCTTTTTTTTTTAGCTTAGAAATACTTTCAAAATCTGAAAAAAATCTATTAATTGCTCCTAAACAAAAAAAATACATTAAATATACTAAAGATGCCTTTTTATTACAAGGTGTTTGATTTGATAACTACTACAATTTCATAATAGATTGCAGTCTGAGTTCTTTAGTCAGGAATTTTATACCAGCTAAACTGTCTGAAATTCAATGGAAGTGTTTATTTATACACAGGTATTGATATTACAGTACAGCTTTCCAAACAACTTTTGCAGCTCTCTGGGTTTCAGTCTGATGGCAGCCTTTACAAGTGTGATGAAAGCCAGCTTATTAGTGGGAGAACTGATCAACGTGAGTTCAAAAGACTCATGCAAGTAAAAAAAAAGGGTACATGAAGAGTGGAAGGTACTAAGTGAAACTCATTTAATTCAACATGATCTCTACAATAAAAGTTGATCCTAAGTTCTCCATACGGATTACTCCAGTTAACAAAAAAAGGGCACAGTTATTATTTTTAAAATCACAACTGTAAACCTTCTATAACATTCAGAATATTTTATCAGGAAAAACTGGTAGCCTATGTATCTTTCTTCCTGTGCCCAGAAATGCTTTATTTTATGCCAGGTGTATTTGGGGAGGGAAAAAAATGATTCAACAGGTTGGGTGGGAGACTAGGATAGCAAAGTAACTGTGTAACCCTGTAAGACATGTGGCACTAACACTTGAACATGCCTAAAGCCCTAAGGAGTTAATTCTGGCTTTTATGATTTTCGTCAGAAAGCTTGCATTAGAAGCTTCATTATGAGTTGGTGCAGTGCTTCCTCTGGTCCCTTTTCTAGTCTTTGCGAGACTCATTTCTACCAGACTTCTTCATTTCCACTCCTACGTCGGTGCTACGGTCCGATAAGCCGGGTCGGGTCCTTGGGAGCCGCTCCGAGGAGCCCCCGCCGTGTGGGCACTGCTCGCTTGGGAGCTCCGGCCCCATGGCCAGCGAACGGAAACCGCCTCAGCCCTTCGCCCTGCTTTTCCATTTGGGATGAAGTGGGCAGAGGTGGCAGTCCACGAGCTTTTGAAGCTGCTGGGAAATTGCAGTCACGTTTGGAAGAAGGATTTGGATTGTAAGGCAGATCAGAAAGCAAGGACATCCTGTCCGGGGTGAGATCTGATTTGCAGCAGCATTTTGGCTCTGCCAAAGCGTTTCTGCCCCAGGTCTCTGAAACCAAGGGAGAGTAGCAGTTGCTGTTGGAGGCCTCCAGAGGGAGATCCTGCCCATCTGAACCTGAATGCCTATCTACAGCTCCTTAGTTTCACACGGGATTCCTGAAAGTTTCATGAAAGGAGATGATCAGGGTGTGGAGGGAGAAGCTATAAACAGCACGGTTGAAGGACCAGCTGCAGCACGAGTTAAGTTGTAATTAGTGGTAAGAATCTTACCTGGAAAAAACATCCCAATCCCTCCAGTCATGGGAAAAGCTGTAAGCAGAGTTCCGACCTCGTACCCCCAGTTATCTGGAGAACCCTTCATTAGATCCTTAATCATTCATCACATGAGAAAGCAATATTGAATTATCAGTCAGCATATGCAGACCATACTGAGTTTTAGCAATTCTTTACATAGCTCAAAGAAGTGTACAGAGACATGGAAGAACAGCTGTGGTCACTAAAAGTTGGATCAAACCAGAAGCAAATTCCTGGCAAAGCCAGAAATGGATGTGTTTTGAATTCAGGGAGTTAAATTCACCAGAGTGTGGTTATACCTATTTAAATGACAGCATTTTGTAACAGGGTTTTTGAGACGCCATTCTTCTTAGATGAGTACTGGTAAACAACCACATCTTTTCCAGAATGTTACTTGTACTAAACTGGCTTAGCAATGGCATAAATTACAGCAGTTTGAAGACCACAAGTGGGAGGGGATGCTGAGGAGGGTTGACTGCCCATGTCAGATGTGATGGAGCCCCTGACTGGGCAGAAGGACAGTTCTGCATAACACCACATCGGTGATGGCAATCAGAAAACATCAGAAAAGATGGTCCTGACCAAACATCCTCAAGGGTGGTGATAAACACGGCCAACTACTGTTCTATATCAAAGTGCAGTACTAGAACTGAAGAACCTCACACTCCCTTAGGTATGGGGAGAGCTGATCAAATCACACTGAACAATAGATTTACTAAGACAAAGAGTTAATTTAATATACCTGGTAGCTGTTCACTATTGTCACCAGTAAGGTGTTTGTAGCACTGTATTTGTCCTTTGGATCTGGAATAACTACTGGTCCTTACTGAGGGTCCCTTTCCCACTCTTGCCACCAGGATCAGCTGGTGGGTGAGCTGGTGAGAAGCATTGTCTGAATCGCCTGCCCTGACTGCTGTGTGGTAGCAGAGCTCAGCTGGTGCAGTGTTCATACCAGCTCATTAATGGTGCACTCAAGAAAGTTTATCACCTAAAAACATTGAACAGAATGAATATGATGGAGAAAGTGCTAAGCCCTGCTACGTGTGCCTTAAAGAGCTCTGCCCTGATGCTGTGCTCCTGTCCAGGGCAAGGGTGAACTTAACCTGCTGCATTTTTGTTAGAGATTTCTAAAACACTTTACTCCTAAATGAAAATGTCTTGCAAGCTTATATGTATGGCTTCACACTCCTTGTCCCGCTGCCTCCCCTCTCTCTACTCAGTGTTGGTGAGACTCCACCTGAAATACAGCTTTCAGGAGGGCTTTTTTGGTCCAGTTAGGTTGGATGCAGAGAAAATGGAGGGTAGGGTGCCAGGATTGTTAAGGGCCTACATCTACAAGTAAGGGTTAAAGGATTTGTACTTGTTTCACCTGGTGAGAGGAAGATGAAGAGAGATCTAGTGATTGATGGATAAAGAGTAAATTCAGTGGGAAAGAGACAGAATTAATACAATGTGAAATCCCAGGCATATCCATAGAGCATAGGCACATGGCTAAAAGGAGCCTGGGAAATAAATCCACTGTGGACTCAGTAGGTGCACAACAACGTCACCAAGCTCATAACACAGCAGTGTGTGTGGTGGCCAGATGCAACGTGCTTAAACAGGAAGATCAGCACTTCCCAGAGATTACAGCATACACAGAGACCAACTTTTGTCCAATTTCAGACCAACTTCTGTTTGAGATTTCTGTAGAAACCTGTGTGTCTAATATACACAGAACTACATGTGTACATTGATAATATATAACTCAGTCATAAGGAGCTTTTGACTTCATACGGCTACACTGATTCAATTAAAACATTTTCTAGCTATCTAATGCAACAACACATAAGGCAGCATATGACACTTTAAAGAGAAAAAAAATTTCAATTATCAAATAAAAATAATGGAGAAAACCTGCTACATTAAAAAAAATAGAATGCGAAATTTGGTAAATAATTCTAAAGTTGGGATTGACAGCAGAAAATTAAAAGTATGGTTTAAAAAATGTGAAGTGTTTTAAAAAAACTCCTGGTTTGTGAAAATATTTATTTTTCAATAGTTTTTACTGCGAAAAATATATCGTATGGATAATACCCCAAAAATCACAGTTATGCTCTTGTAGTAGAAACACCAAGACTCAAAATGAGGCTGGTTTAAGGCAAAGCCAGTGTCTATAAACTCATTAATTAGTCCTACACCTAGCATTCTTCATCATCTTCATTTTGACTTTTAATTGTCAATCACCATGTTTATGTCAGCCAGGTGGCAGTTGGGTTTTGCCCAGCAGCAGCTTTCCATACCAAAGGATAGTTACGCTGCTTTGGCTTCTTGCTTTGATTCTTCCTTCATCTGAGCATTTCATCCCTTACTTGTGCTGACAGTCGAGGCTGGTTTGAGTCACACTCTTGTGAGAGCTTTTCTGAAGATCTGACTATTACTATAAGATTTGTCACAGTGTGAAACATAGTGTGTCATGTTCCTGTCTAGAAATTGCTTCCCTGAAAGCTGTGACCCTTATCCTGCATATACAAACAGACATGACGTCGTTGATTCTTGAATAACTCCCAAAACCACTGGAAGTATCCCAGGCATAAAGCTATTTATACAGAGATATGTTTGCAAGTTGCTGACTACTGCAGACACGTACTAAGATTATTATAATAGAATTGAATACATAACTTAATAAAGCCTGGCTTTGGTGTAATAGTGTGAAAACAAATAGATGAACAGGGTTCTTTTACTCACAAGCTCTTGAAACCTGCCTTCAGCACATTTTAGTCAGCTTAGAGTGGAGTACCTGGCCCAAGCATCTTATAACTTGGAAAGGGAAATGAATTACAGAAAAACAGGAGTGAAATGCATCAGAGCACTGAGACTAATAGGAACAGAGGCAATATTTTTCTTCCTTCCACAAATGTGAAAAGCATCCTTAACTGAATGGAAAAACACAGGTGTTTGCCACCATCACAGGTTAGGCAATCACAGAATACACAAAATGATCAAGAAAACAGTGATTGGCCTATGAATCCTGCTTTCTTATGTTGGTAGACAGCTAGACAAATAAAATAATACATAATTTTAATTATAATTAATTTAAGATAATAAAAATTAACTCAAATAATGAAAACTATACCCTCAAATAATTTAATAATTATTTGGGCTGCAATTTCTAGACCTGTTTATGAACAAACATAATCAGAGGCTACATCTGACTGCTAAGGACTGTAGATTGCAATGCCTTACTCATGGCAGAGGTTTATTTTGCTGGATGATAATGAATCAAGCTGAAAGTTGACTGATTTGGACAATTTTTCTCCTGGTAAAAGTGGTATATATCAAGTGTTTGGGATTAATATTTCTAACGAAATCCCTGAATTTAAGCCTATAGGAACAATCAACTCTTTTATTTTTGAAACTTCGGTAGTCTGAATTTTTTTAATTACCGAGAAAAATAAAAAATATTATTTCCAATATTGAATTTGATTTCCTTGAGCTCTATGAATGTAGTTTTCTATGAAGTGATAAGAAAACAGAGATCTGAAATCCATTCTGGTTTGTGTCCATGAGTCTCCATTAACTGTTTCACCTTCTTCTGACCCAAGTACCATCTCTAAGCTCAGGGCACTTGCCCTCAACTACCTTGTACTGAGAACGTTAGAAGCCAAACATGAGTGAGCCAGAAAGAGAAGTGAGGAAAAGGGGAATCTGTGGATAGGGAATTACAATCCTGGGGTTGTAATGGCCTGAAAGTGCAAGTTTCAGTTAGTGAAAGCTCAGCCAATGTCCTGGAGCTCATCCTGATGAACTTCCCGCAGGGAAAACACTGCTGCTTTGCAGCTTAAAGCACTGATGCACTGATGTTTTGCTCGTGAGGAGCACTGCCCTGAGCTTTGGTGAGTGGGGCACCCTGCAGCACAGGTGTTGGTGGAGCTGAGTTACACTTCTGCTTCCAACTCCTGGCCAGCCCCAACTTACAGCTCTGTGGGCAGCACCTTGTCGCCACCAGACCTCACCTGGGCTCCCATCAGTGCAGTTCTACTTGATCTCCTCGTTCACTGAAGCCTCCCAGAGAGGGATCTGTGTTCTGCCACGTGAGCAGAATGAAGAGCAAAATCAGAGTGACACTTTGCTGTTGTGCACTTGTCCACTCTCTGCACAAGCACACACCTTGAGCACCTCTGTTTGAAACCCATTTCTGAGCCTGTCAAGCTGTACCTTTATCAGTCCAGCAGTGCTGCTCTGCACTGTTCACCCCCATCACAGCAATGTTATGATGAATACAGCAATTTGTTTCCTTGGCACAGGTTCTGTGGGATACAGCAGATAAATTACATCAATCAAACAAGCAATCCAGCCATCCCAAATGGATAATAAAAAACTGTAAGAACTGATGTACTGAATCAGGCCAGAGGTCCATCTAATTCATTAGTCTTTCCTTGGAAGTGGCTGACACAAGGTGGTTGGGAAGCATGTGATACTATTCCCCAGTTCACCACCCATTTTTCAGGGATCTGCAATTAACTGACTTGCTGAGAGGTGACATTTTTCTCTTTCATGGCACTGGAAGAGTTTTTCTTCTATGAATCTAATTGCTTTATGGACATGTATAAAATTTTACTATCTATGACATCCTCTGGAATTATTCTTCAGCTTTTTGCTTTGGAGGCTTGCTTAATTTCCATTTTTTCCTTAACCTTACTAGCCCTATTTTAATAATTGCAAGCCTGATGTTTTTATTACTTTCTGAATAATGAGTTGGTGAATCAAAGAGCTGTGGTGGGGAATTTAAGAAAGGTAAAGAAGGTACTGAGGGATTTAGCAGGCAAATAAGTATTAAAAAGGTGTCAACACCCATGATGCTGAAAAATTTTATGCAGTGATAAGAAGAGAAATGCAGGGAAGAAACTGAGAAGAGCTCTATTTTGCCTGTGAAGGAAAATGCTGTCCAACAGAACAATCTATTCCTGTCTGAAATATCTAGTAAGAGATTGGTTGTGTCTAAAAATGGACTGGACTGGAACTCTTGGGGAACAGTGGGTAAGGATACTTCTGCGTTGCCATTAAATAACTACAAGATGTTTTTTCTCTCTGCAGTGAGTTCCTGTATGTTCTTCCGTACTGGGGAACCAAAGTGTGTATCTCATGTTTGCGTCCCTGATCCTTGTGCTTTGGCACTTGATCTAGTTTGGGTTTTGTTTCATCAGTTTCAGATCAGGGTTCAGATCATACAATGTTTCTATCTAGTCTTTAATATATATTAGAGGAGGAAGTTATCAATCCATTTTTTGCAAATCCATTTTATCTCCCAGTATCTGAAAGAGATACAGCTAGTTTAGGAAATAGTAGCAGAACAATTCTCTGGTCAATAGCTGCAGAGCATTAGCTCAATCTGCTCCAGGTGCCTTTTGTCACAGGTGGGAAATTGTCCTTCCTTGTGTCTCCTGGTCCTTTTAACCCCTGGACAAACACACAGCAGTGGTATGGAAGTAACTTCAGCAGAGTTTCCCATGCTGTAGCATTTTGAATCTTCTCCATGCTCTCTAAGAACACACGGACAAATGCAAGAGAAAATAGCCAGGCTTTGCATCTGTGTGGATTTACTGTTTATTAAAACACCAGCATTTCTGGACCTCAGATGCCCAGACTGGAAATCTAAATAAGTTGGTAAAAATAAACAGGGCAGACAGAACTCAGTGCATTAGGTCTAATCCCGATGATAGCGTGGCGTGGCCTCATTTCACACTGGGAACTGGCAGAGGTAGCAGATAAGGAGAGAATGGTGACAGATGCCAGTTGGCACCAGATGAGGAAGCCTGGGTTTATAACCCACACTGTGAGTTAATGATGGATACAAAAGAGGACACACAGACCAAATTGTATGCACTGGTGAAAAAGCTTCTTAAAAGTCACTCCCGACAAATGAAAGCTGGGGTTTTGTGTGCTCCAGTGTAATGTCTCTGCTGAAGAGCATACAGGTGCTGCTGAGGAGGCAACAGCCAAAAACCTTTTACAAGGTTCCTTTAAATTTTTCCTTCTTGAAAAAAATCATGTAAAATAGAGGTGAAAAAAATACTAACTTTCTGAATGAATGAGACTTACGAGTGCAAGTTTTCAGTCCCTTGTAGCAAAGGGTGGCAACTGGACAGAAACTGTATTGGGATTCGTCAGCCACAGACTGTCCTTTTTTAAAATTAACCTTTATGTGCATAACTTTATATTTGCTCTAAAAAGTGGTGTACTTACAAATAGCTGACTAGGAGAAATTAGATGTCAACATACATCTGTTCTGGTTTTTTGAGAGTAAACAGGGGAATCTTCAAAGTTTTCATGGAGAGGATGAGGTGCCCTGTGGGGCAGATTGCCTCACTGCTGCTGTTGTGTGTCTGTGCCTCTCCCTCCCATCACAGTGCAATGTGGACAGAAGTCTAGTATGAAGTTTACTTGGTAATGAATGCTTGGAAGTGAGATATGGGACACAGGGTGTGGAACTAACTGCAACAACCTATTACTAAAAGCAATACAATGGAGGGATTTTCATAGATATAAAAGCATATTAATATAAATTATTAGGGGTGAGATTTTGAGTAAATTGTTTCATCTTCTTATGATGGTTCAAAATGAGGATAATTATACTTACCCTATTGAGTAAACTAATTAGAAATCTAAACATAGAAGCACAGTATGTTCCTAATGTGATTATCCTCAGCTCAAGGAAGAAAGCATATCAGAGAGATAACTGGAAAGGGAAACAAAAGGGATGTCAGCCCTGGGTCTGGTGCCAAAGTGGCAGAAATGCCTCTGTGGCATTTAGATAGGAATTCCATGCATCAGGCACCTTCTCAACTCTCTTCTTCCTTCCTCCTTCATCGGCTTAGATTTGTGTACCAGTGGTTGATCAGGTGTCAGTAAACCAAATAGAAATGGCATCTTCTTCATTTGACCACTTGCTAACTCCAGGATAGGTCAAACAACTTCATCGTTTCATCTTCTTTTCTTCAATGCATAGCACACGCTCCTGTGAAGACAGTCTGTCACTGACATCAGATATGAGAGGGGGATATTTTATATATTTCATACCAGTGTAAGTCCAAGGATGATGTGGGAAGAAAGATGAAGTCCATGGTTTGGTTTTTTAATAGCCTTCAACATACAGTATTGATACAGTGAGAAGTCTGTGCTAAATTAACATATTGGTACCTAACTACTGTCTATATTTGACATTGACTAGACATTCAGCAAGGACAATTAGTGCCCTGCAGATACTGAACACTGAATATAGACCAGGGACGCCTCATAGTAGAGCTCAAAGGGAAAAGCAGGGATCAAAAGAAAGCCAAACCTTTTTGCAATACCCTCCATGTTACTCTTGGTTTCACTGCTCCAGACTGCAAGAGTTTTAAACAACATCTTTATTATTTTTTCATACAGTATGCAGCACGCTAACCTCAGAAGCTCAAAAAGTGAGAGTACCTCCTGGTTTGGCTCTGACAGGCCGAATCTTCTAATTTTTTTTCTGACATATTACATTTAGATCTGAAATACTGAAGGTAAAGTTTTGGGAAGCATTACAGTACAACTATATGCTGGTGGAGTGGTTGTGGTAAGTACCCGGCTTTTTATTAGCATGGCAGAATTTCAGTTCTCCTCACAGTTTTAATGAAATAAGTGATTTAGGCATTTCTGTATTATATAACTAGATGTATAACTAGATATATAACTAGATATATAACTAGATGTAGAACCAAGTCTTTAGTCAATAAAAATTCATCTGCTGCAATTCATATTGTTACCTGGCAAAGTTCTGACAGTAATATAGGGTTTGGCTTGAGTAAATTGAGCTCCACCCCACCAGCTCCTAACTGCTAATGTTATTCCTTTGCACAGCCTCTGCAGTTGTCTCCAGAACAGAAGACAAACTAATGAGAGAAGATTGTCTCCATCTTTGCTCACTCCTCAAAAGAACACCTTGAAGTCAGCTCCCTAATGATTCATGCTTTTTGTCATAATACTCAGAAAAGAGTCCTAACATTAAACCATTGTTTGAATCCTTTTTTTTTGATTCCAGGGTAAGAGTCATCCTGCAATGGGTTATAAGAAATAAAAACAGTATTCTGGGCATATTCTTCTGAGTGGTGATAAATATCCTCAAACTGCTAAAAGCAAGACTGATCTATTTTCTTTTCTGCTTTCTTAAAATTCCATTAGGTTTTTTTTCAACAAGGTGGACAGGAGATTTTTTTTAGAGGTTTCTTGGTAGCTGAAATTCCTTGCTTTTTATTTTATGTTTTATTAAAGGTATGCAATAATACCTCTACAATGCACTGCCTATCAGGTTCATTTGCTTAAAATTACTGTGGTGAACTCATTAGAAGTATAAGAGTTTATATCAATTATCCATAGCCAGCCCACCATTAGCCATAAAATGTTAGTATCTTAATTTGGAGTCTGGATGCTACCTTTCTGCTGGAGGGCAGAAATAATAAACTGATCATGTAATTGAAAATGTTGGCTCCCTTTTATGGCCCAGAGTCAGTCTACTCTCAGTGCCCATGTATGTATGTCCTTGCATAACTTTAACAGATCAAAAATAAACTCAGAAATAGGAAACTATTTAGTAATAAACTTCATAATGTGGTGAATAACAGAATGTTGGTGAATTACAAATAGTGTACCCATATGATTGCTGAACTAGGCATGATTTGACAGGGATATGGATATCCACACAAATCACAACATTTGCTAAATATTGTTCCAAGCTTGTTTATTGCTATATGGCTTTTTTTTTCAGGATTCATAAGTTTGAAATGAGTAAAAGAAAGAATAAAAAAGGTTCACATAAAAAAATCTCAGTTGGCACATCATTAATCAGATACCAAAACAAGAATAATGCAGGTCATGTTCTCTTAAGAATACAAGGAAACAAAACCTAAGCATTGAAATTAATAGTTCCATTCACCTGTGGGAGATGTGTCCAAATCCAAAAAAACCCCCAGGATTTACTGTTTTCCACAGTGGTCACATCTGATTCTCTGCCTACTGCAGTCAGAGCACAGGGGATTATCTTGACAAGCTGAAGCTGTTGTTTGGTAGCAGGAGGGGCTTTGGGATCAAAAAGAGAATATTCAGCCTTTGGGTGGACTTTACATTCATTTAAGATCCTTATTAAAGTAAAGATAAGTAACAGTCTGTGTAGGCAGCCATTGTCATTAATAAATCAGCTCTAATAAGTTAGGTGACATACAATGTTTCAAACAGCTTTTTTGTTTCTTGTTTTACCACAAACTTCTTGTGGTTGGTATAAGGATTTTCACTGCTACAGTGTTTAGTTGATGTCATGTGAGTACCAAGTATAACAAAATATTTCCTGAATGGTTTCTGAAAGCATAAAACAGATCCACAGCTGTCCATATGGTGCAATAAGCTGCTGCTTTGGTCTTTGTGCTAGTCTATATTATACTTTTCTTGCTTCAGTTCATCAGTATAATTATTCATAGAAAAAAACAAGTTGCTGGAAATGACAAGTCCATGTATTTTTTCAAGCATGAAGTCAGTGGCCTTGTTCTATGGTGCAACCCCTTCAGTGTCAACAGCTGTCCACTGTTGGGAAATGCTATAGAGGAAAAGAGGCTATGTAGTTGGGAATAAGTCTTTTTTAAAAAAACTAAAGAAAAAATAAATTAGGTGGACAATCCAGACATGTTTCGGCCACAACAACCCCCTGCAGCGCTACAGGCTGGGCACAGAGTGGCTGGAGAGCAGCCAGGCAGAAAGGGACCTGGG
>JAWWLV010000121.1:99633243-99683438 GCA_035041135.1 Platyrinchus mystaceus | reverse complement strand
AGTGTCCCCTTGCAGTCCATGGAGGACCCCACAGGGCCCTGGGTAACCCACAGCCTCCAGTTTTAGCCCAGGAGGGGTTAGGCCCAGCCCTGAGGTCGACATAGAAGAGAGAGAGAGAGAGAGAGAGAGTGTTCCAGCTGCGATAAATCAGAGCTGTCATCCTAGAGATAATAGAAGAAGAACTTTCAAATGCTGCAAATATATTTAGAAGACCTGTAGCTCTGGAAGTGGAGAGGAGACTGCTTCTCCTCCTAAACTGATACAAGGGCGGAGGGGTACTTCTGTAAATACATAGCACTTTTGCCTAGTTAGACTTCTTTTTCAAATCTCTGGCTGTAGTGGCCTCAAGATGACAGTCAAGCAATACTGTCCAAAGTTCACTTGATTCCAGTATGAAATCACCAAGGAAATGCCCATAGAATTTGAAACATTGATGTGAATTTCGTAAAATGATAAAGAAATAACTTCTTTCTCATGGAACGTGCAAGGAAAAAACTATATCAAAATACTAATATAACCTACATAACTCATCAGTGTGAATGGGCTTCTCTTTATCACTGGAAGCTAAAGCTATATTTTGACAATTAACTGGGAAAATCTAATATGAACAGTTGAATGGTCAGTATTAAATAGCATATACCTTCTGTATTTATTACTATATTGCTATCCCCTGGGCATCTGTGATGATTCAAGTATATGACACCTAAACAAGCAGCCATGTTTTACAATTGTACCAGAAATAAGAGCTTGTGTTAATATATACTTCTAAAAGAGTTTTCACATGAACAGAGATTTTCTTGTTTAGACAAAGGGAGAAGCTTTACTTATGTAAACAAGTCATTGCATTGGTTTTGCGAAGATTATTTATCTGCATTTAACTAACCCCTAATCCTGCAGCCACAGGGTGCTGCAGAGTGAATGAAGATCCTGCTGACCAAGGTGCAGCACTGCAGTATTGATAGTGGGTACAATATTAATTGTGTTTATGTAACATCTCCGAGCACTTTACGAATGTTAACTAACGAGAAGCCTGCCCGTGCTCTTTTTGAAGTCAATGGCAGCTTTCCAGTTGTCCTCAAAGGGAGCAGGCACAGGCTCCAAGCCTCATAATAACGTAAAAGTAGGTTAAGGATCTCTATGTTCACTGGAGAAGGGAGGGATAGCGGAGCTGAGGAACAGAACCCAAAGGGCTTTTCTCTGACTGTAGAGCTGCCTTTCTCTGGAAGAAACTGTAATATAATTTATTGGTCAGACCACAAAATGAACCATAAAGAAGGAGCTGCTCACAAAGGCTTAAACTATTGTTGCCTCAGAAGGTGACCTTTTTCTTATTCCAATAACAACAACCAGAGACAAAGCTGGGCTTCCTGGGATATCCCTCTCCAATGACTGCAATGGCCCTACAAAAAGCTGCTCCTTGGAAAGGCATTTTTCTTTCTCTCTGTGATGTTCTCTCCCGAGGTATACGGCATTTCTAGAATTCTACATTTTCTGTGCCCATGAATGACCTGGTTGCATATCCATGCTCTTGATTTCTTGAGCTACAGTAAGTAATCTTACAAGGAATGGAGTCAGTAAGTATTTGCACTTGCACTTTTAAGCACTTTCCTGGTAGCTGTCCTCAGCACCAACTCCCATTTCAGCCAAGAGCTCTGGCATCTCTTCTTCATTCAAATTCTCTCAGGCAGAGAGTGGTGCCTCTTTTGTATCATGTGCAAAAGTCCCCATGGAGGCACGAGGGTCATGACTGTGCCAGAAGCTGCAGGCTTAACCATCCCTTTTGCAAAGATAAACAGCATTTAGGGAAATGGCACCATTTCAACAGTAACTGGAATACAGTCATACAGAGGATATTACCATACAAAATAAATCAAAGGGGAGCATTTCACAAAAAAATTTATTGTTGTTTAAAAAAAAAAAAAAAAAAAGCCCCAGCAATGTATTCAGAGAGAAGGAACCAGAAAATAGCCTCTAGTAATTTTCCTCCAATCTGCCTATATTTTAAAAGATTGAATTAATTTTTTGTGAATGACACTGCCAGGGAGCCTACAGCCTATTTCCAGGCAGCTATCCATCAAACACCCATTTAACATGGAAAATGCAATATGAAGGCACTGGAAGCCCCTGTGATGCCGTGTGTGTTACATTGTCTGTGTGGCTCAGCGGGGAGAATATTAGCTACAGCTACTGCTGTAGCAGGTACCACCAATAAGATTAAATTATCTGGACCTTACAGAAGACATCTTCATAGAAACTTCCCTCAGCAGTGTGCAGAGGGAAGCAAGGCTCATAAGTATAAAGTATCATGTTATGATTCATCCACACAAGGGGATTTAAATGGGCCTTTTTTGTGCATACAGACAGGACCACCTTCCTGCCTTACCAGTCACATAATTCTTTTACTTTTAGTATATTCTAAATGACATCAGCTTTAGAGATGTATAAGTTACTAATCTCTGCAACGTGACCCACTCCCCCACAGTTTCTGGCCACATTTACTGCTTGTCTCCCAGTTTGCAGTCTGCTCACTGTCCATACTCATTGACTTTTCCCCCACACCAGATTAGAACACCATGGGAAATTAAACACAGTGCATATAAATCATGTTTAGTGTTGTCTCAGATACAGAAAGATAAGAAGAATCAATAAAATAGGAATGATGACTCACAGTTTTATTAGTATACTCAGCTTTTCATGAGCTGAGTCTTCATAAAGAAAATGGTTTAATTGGGCCACTGAGATCTTGATGAATTCATATATTCCTGGCTATTTATCTTCTGAAACCTCGGTTTTTGCTTTTCCATAGCATTTAAAATCATGAGGGAAAGAACTTTACTACTCTCAGAGAACCTGACAAATTTCTGAAGGCTAGAGAGGTTTGTGAAGGCAGAATTCATCTTAACCACAGCACCTGAAGCAGAGAGGTGGTGCTCAGGTCTCTGAGCAGTCTAAGCTGGGGAGGAAGTGAACTGCCAAAACAACAAACAGAACTGGTGGTTCAGATGACTGAACTGTTGTACTTCCATCTTCTACCCTCACAAATCATAAAAAACTCCATTGTTAATGGAACCACAATTTATCTCTGTCTAATTATAGGATCGATGGAACAGGAGAAATTTATTTTGACTGTTCCTCATGACTGTTGGTCTTTTATTACAATCTTAGATAACTTTATTTCTATGAAAGATTCATTATCATATTTAAACTTGTTGCTACTATTTTTCTGGAAAATGGTATTCAAATACAGTTTAACCTATGCATATCTGTATATGGACTCCATACAATCTTCCCTAACAAAACCAGCTGCAAATGTGCTTCCTTGCTTACAGCATAGTCCTTAACCATGCTTTTCTTTTGGCAGCAAATGGGAGGATTTGTTTACTTGACTGCTTCATACACTTCACCTGCATCCTTCTGAGCTGTTCAGGCTGTATCTGGCTTTTACTCCCCTCCCAGAAGTGATCCTTTGCTCTCTCCAGTGTTGTACAATAGCAAATGTTTCTCTCTGGAGCACATAATGACCAAAGGCAAAGGCCAATCTCTAGCCTCGCCCTAAGAGACATAATTCCTCTTTCAACTTTTTAGAAGAACATCCCACAGATATTCAGTAGCCCCTTACGTTATGGCTAAACTCTTCTCTCATGAGCTAACAACTGCCATGAACTGCAGAAGCAAAATCTCCCAAAAAAAGAGAATATTCCACTTGCATGCCCAATAGCCTAAGGAGCAGATATTTCCTCCCTTGCTCATTTAGACAAATGGGCCCATATTTCCATATAACTTGTTACCAGGGATCTTTATATACCATTCCCACCTGAGTATTGGGTCTGTCTTCCAACACTGCTGCTCATGAGCTGCTGCCTGGTTCAGTGACAGGCAAACTGTGCAGCAAATCTCTGCTGTACCACCCTGGCAGTTGATTTACCCCAACCAAACTGAAGTGCTAATGGAAGCAGGCAACAGTGACGGATGTGAGCGCTCAGGTCGTGCTGTCAGTGTGCCTTTCCATGGGGCTGCTCTGTCACTGCATTTCTCTAGTAATTTCTGGGGAAATGGTTTTTATCATCCCAAATTTCTGGTTGTCTCTTTACTGCCTCATTCATTGCCTTTGCTAACTGATCACTGCGGGCTGGCTAGCATTAAGGATGGAAAATCAACAAGATAAAGATGCTCTAGGTGTATTCTTCCCTGAACTGACTTCTTTGTCACCTTCTTCTGTTCCTTGTAGAAGCTGCCAGGGCAAATATTTTTGCATCTGGGGCACAAAACAAAGGCCCTTCTTCCACAACCAATCATGTTAACAAAGGCTAATTACTCTAAAAGCTACTAAGTCAAACAAGTTTAAAAAATACAGGTACTTTTTTGCATATAAAACAATAGTAATTTCCTGTGTGCCATGCTAGGACTTGAAGATATACAACTATTTTTCATTGCAATTTGTTGGTTTCTGAATGTAGAAAACAGTAATATGTTTTGAAATCATAATGGAGATTCACGCTAGTTCTGCTGAAGAACCTAAGCTCAAAAGCAATACAAAGAAGTTACACTTAAACATGGGATAACTCAGTAGCCTTAACTTGCAGCTGGAGGCTTCCTTGTTCAGTCCATAGTTTATCTGTCTGATGCCAGGAGGAACTTGTTATACTGATCAAGAAAAGTTCCTGCTAGATGCCCTTGGGTATTTTACTAAGGTGGGAAAAAGCAGTGTAGGACTAATTTACCATCATGAAGAGCTCAGCTTCCTGGGTCAAATATCAGCACAACTGTTCATGTCAGAGCATTTCCAGTAAACAGTAAACTGGCCAAAAATGCATGTTCCTTCAGAAAGTCAGAATTCCTTCAGAACCTCAAAATGAAGCTTCAGAGCTTCAATGGTCCAGATGCTGCAAGGCTCTACCAGTCATGGGAGAAAACATGTAGCCAATATGAAGTTTTGCAGCTCAGGCTTTCTCCTGCTTTGTGGGGCTCCCCAAACTGGAGTTCAGCTTTTCCCGGCAGAAGGGGATGGTGACAAGACTGCTGACACATCATGGCCCAAGGCAGCACTGCAAAGTAAGGATGAGCAATGTTTTGTAAGACACTGCATGGACATTGGAGGTGGGATAGCTCACAGTGCATTGGGAACACAGAAGGCCCCAAATCAGACATGAAAGGAGCACACTGGCAGCTCAGGAAAACTTGATGTCTGTGCTTAAACTGGTCCAAACTATCAGCAAACATTTGTCAACTGAAGTTGCAACAACATCATCCAATGTCTATCTCAGTAGGGCTTCTCAGTAGATATCTGATTATGACAGACAACGATATCCCAGCAGTATGTAAGAACAAAACAAATTTATCTACAGAATCACTTTTGACTTAGTATGAATGCTACAAGCCAACAACTTTATATACTCATTAAAGCCATTCTGTTGGACCTACTCCACAAACATAATCGAGAAAGAAAGTTTTACATCTTCATCCTCCATATGTTCAAAGATGAGATTCAGCAACTGCTCAGGGAGAGAATACAAACAGAAGGACATGATGGTGTGAATTTTTATTCTATAGAAAAGACCTTTAGAGATTTTTGGCCAATATGTCACACAGGAGATTATTAACCTGTCCTGCAGTGGTGGGCTGAAAATAAAGTGGCCAAACTGGTAGCTAGTGCCTTGCCATTCTGGAGAGAAATGTGGCCCAAGACAGACTGTTTTCCACTGCTGTGACAAATCTATAAACAAAATATATTATTTGATATAACAAACCTCTTTTGCTTGATATGGTTTAATTGAACTCATGAAGAAAATTTTGATAAAAGCCCATTTGACTCTCAATCCTTTATTTTCAGTGTTTTCAAAATAAAAGTTCTTGAATATTTTGGCTGATTCTTTCTTTCAGCTTTTCTTATTTTTCTACCACAAAGTTTAGGGACTGCAGCTAAAAAGCAATTTGTTACTAGATTAATTACTGATTTGTGGTGCTTTTTGTTCAGAACAATTTGTCACAACTATATCAACAGCCTAAGAAGGGGCCACCCTTCTTAGGTGCATTGCAGACGCATTGCAAGAACTGTCTACCACACAACATCCACTATTGTTTAATACTAGAATAAGAGCAAGTATTGCAATTATATTGGAAGATGTTAATGGTGAAAGATGTTAAAAACCATCTGAATTGCAGGAAGTATGCACTGGAACCTGTTACAATTAGGACTTACCCTCCTCATGGGATTGGAGTCAGTCACTGGCTGGTGACAGGATGTGATTTATGTCAGGTAGTAATGAAAACTCATGGCTTGTTTTTCAATCACATTTTATATCTGATTTTTACATTTACTTAGAAAGCAAAATTTAATCAGCTATACTAATGCAAAAGCAACGTTTTTTTTAAGAGTAGGAGAGCTCAGTAGATTCCCCTGGCTGTCTGACAGTGGTTTGAAAATGGCTTAAAGTGGATTGAAGGGCTGAAATTACTCCAAATGTACAGCATTTATTTAATGCCAGCAAAGGAAGTGTACAGCTTTGTTAACTTGATCTTCATTCTTTCTGCTAAGGATCCATGAACACTGCCAGTGGAAAAGAAAAAAAATCCTGTAATGTCAGGCAAGACAAATGAATACTGAATTCTGGGCTGTCAATCCAATTCAGCATACTGAGTGGCTCATTCAAAATAATGCAGAAATGTATGAATGGAGTAATTAAAGAAAACATCTAAAACACACATAGAAGAGTGATAGAAAATGCAGTTCACTGTAGTCAAATTGCTGTACTTAGAGCAAGTGACTTGTACTGATTACTTTAGAGCACTGGTAACAGCTGAAAAAAACAACTGGAAAAATACTGGAAACAGCAACAATGCCAGGTGCCCTGTAAGGGCCAGCCGTAGGAATTGGACTTTAAAGTAACTTTTGTGTTAAAGAAGCAGATGAAAGAAAGTGTGCACTTCAAATTAAAGCACAAAGTCACCCCTGTTGATTTTTACTGACACTAGAACAAAATAATGAGTTTCCAAAAAAACTCTCTGATGGGAGTTATAAGGCCAAACAATGTAACAGAGCTTTTAAACTGATTTGATTAATTTATAAAAGGAAATATGTGAGATGGTTGTCAAATCAAGCCAGAGACTGGCTAAGCAGAGGTGATACTTGCTGCTCCAGCATTCCACTTACACCCTCTCCTTCAAGTTTCCCATCTCAAAGCAGATGCAGCTCCAATATGAAGAGATGTTGAGCCCAGACTTCTCAATGGCATAATCAGTGTAACTTGTCCCTTTCTGGAATTTAACAACCATAAATAAAAAAATAAAATGAGGAAATAAAAAGCTTTCTGCCTTGTGTTTACAGTGTCCTACCCTAGTAAACCCTTCCAGACTGTACAGTCCTTATCCCTCATCCTACACAGCCACTCCCCTGTTCATTGAACTGGGTTTTGGTTACACAGTGAGTCAACAGGCTTCGTAAATCAGCATAAACCATTACACACTTTTTTTACATACATGCATTATCAGTTTTGTTTCATGCTGAGTGCTCAAATTCATGCTGACTTACATTTTCTTTGCACTATCAGACTAATTCTATCAATATTTGTAAAGTGCTATGCACTTCCTGTATAAAAAGAACTGTACACATGCAATTAGTAGTAATTACTATTGTTTATCTGTAAACAAAAATTAGTATTTAAATCTGAATTCCTGAGTAATCTTGTGTTCAATCTAGAGGTTTTTCAGAATACTGAAAAGAAGAGAAAAAGTAATACTAAGGACAATGGGTTTATGGTAGTGTCAAAAGTACATCATCAGATCATATGTTAAATTAAGAAATCTCAAGCTTATAACTGCTGAGAAACAAGGAGGTAGTCACACAGTGAAAACGTGCTGGATGAATGAAGATGATTATGTACTTGGTTCCCCTCTGCTATGCATTTGCTAGTTGTTCCCTCTGCCATACCTTGGGAAGGACTGGGTCTCTCCACAAAGAGCCCACTCAGTACAGTGCCTCCTTTCCTGGGACACTGCAATAGCTATACAAATACAGAAAATGTGTGTTCAATTTTATTGTGTTTAAAATCTTGCTTATGGGCAAAAAAGAAATGTTCCTTATAAGTAAAGGTAAGAATTTATTGTTAGTATAATCCAAAACTTCACAACTTAATTTGGGAATCTACTTTAGTCTAGATCCAACTATTACAGAAAAACTAAGAATAAGATGTGGGTAGGATATTTATATGTGGACAAAGTTACAGTAATAGCAATCTTCCTTATAGTTAGAATCTAACCACACACATTTACATATTTGTTGGCCTGTAGGTCCAAATAACATCCAGATTTACTATATATGGTCCTATGTACGTGTATTACATGCTATTCCTTTGCTTTCTTTGTCACTCCTAAACTCAGCTTTGCCCAGCTCCGGGTCTGCAGGGTCTTTTAGCTGACCATTATGGAGCTGGTTTATGGCTGTGGCTTCTCCAGCACCAGCCTGTGCTCCATCTTTAACACTCACCCCACCTGCACACCTCTATGCTGCATTCCGTGTCTCCACTGCTCATGGCTCCACCACCATATCAGCCCTGTATTGCTCCACAGGACATCATGGTGTCAGGATTGTAAACATCTCTTTCTACCCAGAACAACTGCTTGTTACTGCTCTCTACACAAAACTATTGGTGTACCACAGAAGTGAAACACATCGGATACAGACACCTGGTCAGCAACAGAAATCACTGCCACAGCTAATCCAAGTGGCAGGTCAGGAAAAGCTCAGGCACAGCCTGAGGCCCTGCAGACTCAGGACAAAGCTGGTGACCTGTTACTGGCCACGGCAGTGCTGTTTTGCAGGGCTGCACAGTCGCAAATTTGCCTGACAGTGCTCCAGCAGCTCCACAAGCGTTGCCGAGGCGAGGCCTCCTCCAGCACATACCAGTTACCGATGCCCAGCTGGGTTGGGTGTGAGCTCCTGCTCACTCCTCTGTCCAGACCTCCTGGGAAGCACAGCCCTCTGTGCTCCTATATTTGCTCTGTGGCGTAAGGGCAGCCTGACTTGGGATGCTCAGATTTCACTCCTACACCTGCTTCAGCTGCTGTTCCTACTTCATCCTGCTCATTTGCACCACGGCTGCTCCAGAACCACAGGCTGCTGGGATTTCAGCCAGTACATCCTTTACTCACCATTCCCAAATCTCCTGCTCTTTTGTTTTTTAGGCAAACTTTCCCATTATGCTGCTTTACTGAGGCAGTGTTGTACAACTCTGTGTTTGTCCTACAGCCTCTCATTACCAGGGGCTGCCCCAGGCTGCCAGCCCAACTCAGACACCTTCCTGACATACAGTCAATCAGTAGGAAAAGTGCATTCAAATCCTGGTCAGATCCCAGCAGGAACACAGTGGCCCTCATGACTTCAGCTGGTATATTAAGCACATTGCAGCAATGCCATTTTGAGGGAGGGTGTGCATAGCAATTCAGTGGGGGCATCAGGCACATGATACTAACTTCCTGAAAGGCAATGGGTCTGAAACATGCCTGGACATGCCCTGACTTTCAGTCTTTGCTAAGTAGAGCCCAGTAACATGCTTATATTGCCTTCAGTATAGAACTTTCTGCAATCCTCTTTGTTTTCACAAGTCACTTTTTCAAAGAAGAAAAAAATCGGAGGAGAGTAGAAGGGCATGCCATGGAATGTTACTACAACACAAATTTGGCCAGTTGCCCTAACAGAGACTCTGAAGCAACTTCCTTGACAAACAGTTCCCCCAGATGCTAGAAGAATTACTGGGGGACCAGGTGCACTGGAAGCAATCCTTCCATGCTCTGAATGAGACCCTCAACACATGGAGCACTGACATTGTTACTGTTTTAGGAATGTTTCTGTACAACAGGGAGAACATTTCAGGATAGATGGTTACAGTCTACAGTTAGAAATGGAAGAAACCAAATAAGAGGCTTAGGGGTTCTGATTGCACGGATGACTGCCAACAGGAGGGCTTTTTATATACATAAACAGAACAATTGTATCACTTTGAATTCCCATAGGGTTGGGTTTTGCAAATGATGTAGTAAAGCACATCCCAGCAATTGCCACAAAAGGTTAAAATATTTTAAAATATGCAATTATGTGAATAAAAATTCAAATAAAGGCATGGTTGCAGCACTTGCAGACAAGTATGGCCAACTCACATGGGAAATAACTTTCAGAAGCAGCTGACAGCTTGTGCTTCATTATTTGGTTTGAATGCTGTCTCCAGTCAGGTGTAGAATAGTGATTTACAAAGGAAACAATCTCATTCAATATTTTTCCTCTAAAAGAAACTGCCTTGGATACTTGTTGGCCAACTTCTTACCAGTGAGACATTGTTGATGGATCTGCTGTTTCAGAACCATGACAATGGCACAGCAGCTTCTTCAACACTGTCTCAGTGACTGCTACTGAACTGTTAAAACATCCATCTCCTTTAATCTCTTTCTCCAAGATGATAATATCTGTTTTCAGAGGGTTGTCCCCTTCGTGAGGATGGTTTGTGATGTGTGGTAAATGCTGCAACCTGTAATTCACTAATAACAGCCATTGTCGTCATCATCTGCATTAGGATAGTGCTTGTGAATTAGTCTAAGGAGAAGTTTTAGCACAGTTAAGTTGTGATTTAGCTTTTCAGTGTGAGGCTGCTTTAGTGGGTGACATTTGTTAACACTAAAAGTCACCAGAGGTCCGTACTGCTCGTGTCTTTTAGGTGAAAGCTGTCCCAGGCAGTGCAGCAGCCAATGCTTTTTGACAAGGGTCCCTTGGAGCATTAACAGTTGTAGAACTGTATTGGGGGATATCCTGGTAATAAACTGCATACCACTCACTTCTGCCCCCTCTGCTGTGGCAGACAAGCTGTCCTTGGGGGAATGCTGGTTTGCAGGTATAATTCAAAAAGTAGTTACTTCAGATTAGCACTCTTCCAAATCCATCTATAAAGTGATAATTGACAATATTTAAGGGAGAAAGCACTTTAGGCAATGGATATGGTCAATTAATAGTGCAATTTGTGTTCGAGCTTCTGTAGTTCAAAAAATTCCTCATTATACTTACATATTATGTGTTCATAAGGCGATTTTAATATAGGACAGCCTGAAGAAAATGTTCAGGCCATGCTGACCTTGGAGATTCCCTCTCTTCTCCATTCAGGGATCTCTAAGATATTCATACAACCAGTGGGTTGCCCAGGCTCTACAAAAGTCAAACAGGCCCAAGGCTAAGGTGCCAATTCCCTGTTCAGTCACATTAATGCCAAGAGGCAAATAACTTCCATCAGAAGTCAGTAAGCTCCTAAAGGTGATTTAAACAAAGTAACAAATAACAAAAACCACTTTCTCACAATATGGTCTGTTGTCACCTTGATACATTTTACCAGAAGCCTCTGAGGTCTGCTGAATTCAAAGGGGAAATGACACAAAATAAAATTAAATCTGCAAACTGAGATCCTGTAACGTATAAATAATTAATTCTCACATTAAACATCCAGGTCTTGCTATCTGAAAAGCAATACTGAAGGGACTGTTTTTTCCCATTGCAAACACTGTAAAAACAGAGGAGCATGAGCACATGGTCACCACAGTGTAAGGCCAGGAGAAAATGTACCTCAATACCCACATTAAGAGGCAAAAAATCATAAAAATTATTGCAGGCATGTGGAAATTACAAACCCTGTCAGGGTCCTTGAAAGAGAAATCATTTGGTGGACACAGACCAGAAACATTTTGAGCATTGGCTCAGTGCTGATGGTCCATGAACACGCACATGGAAACAAAAACGTGTACAAGCCCCAACACTGGCACATTTTCCTACAGACACAAGGACACATGATCCTCATCTCACAAATTTCCCTCCAGGTTCAGAGGCAGGCATCACAAACTCCTCTGAATCTTTGGTCTGTTGCTTCTAAGAGAATAAAAAAACCAAAGACGAGTGTTTTATGAGATGCTTGTGTGACCTTACAGAATGGCCTCATTAGTCCATTCCAGATGAACAAGAGATCTATAGGAAAAGAACACCCTCAACTGAAGAAGAAATTTACAACTCATGCCCCAGTCGTATCATTTCAGAAGTTGAATTTTGGCTTGTTTTCATACATTACCACAGTTTTAAAGTAAATTTACTTTTCATAGCAGTCTAATGGGGGTCCTTAAGTATTTCCTTGTACATTTTGTGAATTTCAGACGGTTCTTTGTTTAAACATGTCATACTCTTCCCTACAATAATTAAATGCTTGCCTAAAGAAATCCAAAAATTAATTTGTGACAAACTACCCTGGGCAGAAGAACAGCCACAGACACTAGAAGTTTATGCAAATATAGACCACACAGCCTGCAAGAAATGAGGACAATGTGTTGCAAAGTATTTTGCAACTTAACACTGTACATGGTTGCAGGCAACTACTTATAAAATATCCTTAAAGAGCAGGGAATTAAACAGCTTCAACATTAATTTCACTACTGCCTCTTGGCTTAGGTCAACATTGCTTAGGTGACTGTTTTATGACTGTGGAACTCTGTTACCTTTAAACAACTAAGAACAAAATGTTCTGCACATCCCATATTGTGTCAGTTTGCCATGTCAGATGACACGCTCAGTTCCTCCTAAACCGTGACAGAGAACTGTATGTGTGGCAGTAGGTTTTGGCTGTCCAAGGAGATGAGTGCTCACTTGTTTCAGAACATGTTGAAGCAGAGTCTTCATCCAAATAGATGCTTGTGCATGTTCCCCATCAGTGTCCTAATCCTGCAGGACAAGGGAATACTACTGTTTGAGGCTAACTTGGCTCTTTCAAGCAGTGCAATCAAGGGGATGTTTGTATTGTATTACTAGAACATTCTAAAAACCAGATAATATTTCAGATGTATTTATGATGACATGATTTAGCTACTGAGTCTAATAGTTGACTTGCCACCACCAGTCCAGGGTAGCCAATCTCTACCATTTCTTGACAGACACGCTACAGATTTGAGGCAGGTTATCCTGCTCTGAAAAGCCCACAGATCTGGTGTCAGATCTTCAATATTTTCACTGCTTCCTTCCTTCTTGCAGACATAAAGAAGATCCATGGTTTTATTGCTGGTTTTTTTGTTTGTTTTTGTTTTTTAAATTTACAGCAGTAAGCAGGAAAGTCAGAGTTTAACTCAGTAAAAGTGCAGACTTTGGAGGATTAAAATAGCCTGCAGCTTCAGGCTAATAAAAAGCACAAATCAGTTTCCCAAAGGGAAAAGGTTGTTTTATTGGGTCCTGTAGGAAAGCAGGAATGCTCCTCCCAGGAAAATACAGCCAAAAGTTCCAAGCAGCACAGCATGCACATGGCTACTATGACCTCACATAAGTTTCAAAAAGTAGAGTGGGATAGCAAAAAAAAAAAAAAAAAAGAAAGGTTTGCACTTTCCAACTTGAAGAACAAACCCAAGTATCTCCATGAGCAAGGGGAGAATGATGCAATTAAGCAGCATAGACTTTTCAGTGCCTTCAACACAAGCACATCTGTCAACAGGCTTTTTCATGTCAGGTATAAACCACACACCACATTCATATTCTTCTATAGTGCTGCAAAATTTTATACATGAAATTTTGCCTTTTTTTTTAGGCTATATGGGTGGAATTGTATATATGAGGTATATATTGCAAAGATTGAATTGATTAATATTTCTATATTTTGTCATGCAGCTTTATCCCTGTTCAACATACATAGCTCTGTGAAGCCTCAATGGTTAACTGATTTTCATGACATTTCCCTTTTTTTACTGTAAATTTTTTGAGCAGGAACCATGTCTTTTTATTTATTTATTTAGAAGCATGATGCTGGGGACCCTGCTACTCCTCTTCTGTAACACAGTTTTAAGAAAGAGATCATTAAGGAAGCAAATGGCTGAGAAATGTATGTCCAGTCTTTATCTTCTTTCCCAAACACACAAGCACCCATCTGTTACTGAAAAGAAGAAAAGCCTTTGCAGTTGTCCTGAACAGAACTAATTGCATGTTGGCCAAAAGGAGACTATTGGAGCCTATCATGAAAGAAAAGGAAGTTGTTGAATCTTTGCTAAGGCCTAAACAGCTGACAATGCAGATCCAAAAGAAATGTCTGAATTGTTGAAGATTCTCTCATCCAAGACAGAGCCTCAAGCTTAATTGTGGTGTGTCTCCAGGTGTGTGACATGCCATGCCCCTCAAGGAGATGGAAGGGGAAATAAAGGACACCTAGAAAAAAAGAAAAAGGAAAAAAGGGAAGAGAGCTTAATCCAGAGTAGGTGTAACCACAGATAAGAATAAACTGCTGGAAAACAAGCAGTTTACCTGAGTACCATGCCTAGCACTGTCCAAAACATGCCACCAGCCCAGACAATTCCCAGACAAAATCCAGAAACTATAAGTGGGCTACTAAACAAAGATTCAGAAAAATGGTGGAGAGAGGCATCTTTATCTATTTCCCTTTTACTTACTGACATTGTTGCACATAAACGTAAAAGCCACAGCTTGCAATCTCTTGGATTTGGCAGTTGAATGGAGTTCTTCAAACACACATTAAGAATACAAGTCTGTGCATGGTTGAATAATAGGGTTTCCCAGCAGGCTCCTTGAATTAACAGATTTCAACAGAAATTGAGAAGGATTTTAAATTACTTTTCCATTCAAAGGTCTCTCCACAATTGGAAATCCCAATATGGAGAAAGTCTGTCAGCAAATTAGTGTAGAGTATAAAGTGCCTAAAGGAGCTGTCTAAGTCTGTTCTGCAAGCATTTGTTTGTTTATATGTATTGCACTCCTGATAGGCACAAATCCTGTATTCTTTAATAGAAACTCCCAGCCAACAATGTATCTTGAGGTTTTACCTGGCTCCTTATGCTCTTATATTCCATTTGTAAATGATGGAATTTATCTCAAACTTTTCTGACTACCCTAATTTGATAGAATCACAGAAGGGTAATAGTTGAATCATGAAGGGATCATATCAGAATGTCTAGATCAGGCCCTACCCTGCTCAAAGATTAGTCAACTATAGCAGATTATGCAGGACTTTATCCAGTTGGATTTCAAGGATCTCCAAGGCTGAAGACTCCACAACCCCTCTGGGACACCTGTATCAGTGTCTGACCAACCTCACTGTAAAGAAGTTATTTCTTATATTTAAGTGGAATTTCTGGTCTTTCAGTTTGTGCCCATTGCCACTTGATTTTCCTGGGCAGCACTGAAAAGATGGTGTTTCCATGGACTTTTTACTACCTTAATTCCTTCTGGTATTTACACACATTGGTAAGATCTACTGAGCCTTCTTTCCTCCAGATTAAACAACTCCAGCTCTCTCAGCCTCTCCTTGTATGACACATCCTCCAGTCTCTTAATTATCTTTGTGACCCTTCACTGAACTTTCTCCACTATATGCATGTATCACTTGTGCTGAGGTGCTCAGAACTGGACACAGTTCTAAAGATGTGGTCTCACCAGTGTCTCACTAGAGGAAGAATCACTTCCCTTGACCTACTGGCAATGCCTGGATGTTGTTGGCTGCCTTTTCTGCAACTGCATATTGCTGGTTCATGGTCAACATTTTGTCCACCAAAAGCCTTCTCTGCAAAGCTGCTTCCCAGGCTTCAGTGTGTACTAGTGCATGGGGTTAATCCTCACCTGCTGCAGGACTTGGCATTTCCCTTTATTGAATTTTATGAGGTTCATGAACAAGAATCAGCCCGTTTCTTCAGCCTGTCGGTGTCCCTCTGAATGTCAGCACATCCATCTGATCTCAGCTACTCCTCTCAACCTTGGATCATCTGGAAACTTGCTGGGAGCACACTCTATCTTCATCATCGAGGTCCTTAATGAAGAGAATAAACAGTACAGGCCTGGTATCAACCCCCGTGGTACTGCACGAGTGACTGGCCTCCAGCTGCACTTTGTGCCCAGCCCAGCCCTTTGAGCCCAGCCATTAATTCAGTTTTCAGTCCACCTCACTGTTCATTTATCTAGTCTGCACTTCATTAGTTTGTCTGTGTGAGTGTTACAGGACACAACATCGAAAGCCTTGTTAAAGCCAAAACAAACAACATGCACCACTCTCCTCTTATCCGCAAAGGCAGTTGTTCCATCACAGAAGGATGGTCAGGCGAGGTTTCCTCCATTTATATCTGTGTTGACTCCTATTCATCCTGTCCACGATAGAATTGAAAATAATTTCCGTGAGGATTTGCTCTATTACCCTCCTAGGGATTTAGGTGAGGCTGACAACTGTAGTTCCCTGGATTCTCCTTCTTGCCTTTCTGGAATACAGGTGGGATATTTGCTTTCTTACAGTCCCCAGGAACCTCCTCTGATTCTCACAACCTTACAGATACAATTGAGAGCAGCCCTGCATGCATGGTTGAATCCCACCAAATCCTACCGACTCGTGTACACTCTATTTGTTTAAATGTTTCCTAACTCAATCCTCCTCCAGTGAGGTTAAGACTTCAGAGCTCCAGACTTTTCCTCTGATCTCCATGGGCTAGGATCCCTGAAAGCAAATCTTACCAGTAAAAACTGAGGTAAATTATTTAGTTTTGCAGTATAAAAAATTCAGTTTCATTTAGTTGCAATATTTCTTGTATCTGTATTAGAAGGAGCAAATCAATGCAGGCAAATGACTGAGTGATGCCTCTTGAGCAACCTGCACTCAAACAATATCTGTCTAAAACTGCTGTTCTTAGTGGTGAACCATACATGGACATTAAAAGATGAAAAACTGTTAGAAGTGGCTGAGGGCATTTTCCTGCAGAATCATATTGGGATATTTGCAACATAAATCTAGATTAGGGAAAGAAAGAAGAATAATAAATCTCTCACAAAACTGGAACAACATTTTAGCAATCATAAAAAAGCCGTATTCCTCTTTGTGTAAAGAATAAGGGGAAAGCGTCTTTTTTTCCAAATAAAATCCATAACTTTTATACCTAAATACTGCAGATAATGCAAGAATGAAAGCAATCATCTTCATGCCTTCAAGATCTGAATTTTGAAGTTTCTGATCGAATTCCTGTTATTGTACTGTTAAGGAAGTGGCCTCGTTCGCTGAGCTAAAGTAACACTGGAAGAGCTTCCTGTTTAAAACAGCAGGGAGTGCAGTCCTAAGAACATCAATCACATGGCTCATGGTATTAACTTGACTGGAGCATTGCAGGAACAGGGCTCCAGTCAGCTTCAAGGGTCCCCTGCAGGGTTATAAATGGCAAGATCCTGAAGTTAGTATTTCTTCACTGTGACACAATAACTCTCTAATAGAAATGAGTGCAGTTAGGAAGAGATGGAGCAACTTTACAGCACTAGGGAATTGGATCAGTGATTTCACATTCTCTGTCTCCCTAGCATCTTTCAGAAAGGTGCAAAACTTTGAGAGGTCAATTACATAATAACCTACACAAAAATTTCTTCCACAGAACAGATAATAATTGCTTAGCTTAATAACAAAAAGTGCAAGGCTTAAAGATTTATATTCTTTGCAATTTTAAATTATCTCTACTGTTGCTGGTATTTTTAAAATGCCTTTAAGAAGGCTTTTATTTTCTGGTAGTGATTTCCAAAAAATAGCTATGTACTTTTAAATTTGTTGTCTGTTCTACATTCTTTCACAAAATTTCTAGACAAGGAGACATAGTCATCCTATGAAGTCTTTATTAATAAATTCTTTATTAAAAGTAAATGTGATCATAATTTGTCAATAAAATGTCAAAACTAGGAGCAGGATGGTCAAAACAAGCAGTGATGCAGATTTGCACTCTACAACAAGGATCTGTGGACAAAACATCATGAAATGGCCTATTCTGACTTCCATAACAGTTGATGTTATGAACAGATTTTGTTACGTGCAGACAAATATCCTAATCCTCATAGAAGTGATGAAGGTTCTACTGACTCGAAGCAAGAGAAGCCTTTTCATTCAATCTTTCATCACCCTAAATATCCACTCCCCCAATTACAGTACAGTTTAGAAACATTACATTTACTATAATTATAAATATCAATTTCAAAAATCAGGGAGAGGATACTAGCCAAACCCTGCTCTTACACATAGAATAGAGGGTCAAAAGAATGAAGCACAGTAGGAATAAATGTATCTAATGTGATAATGATTTATTTGAACCATCAAGGAAAAAAAAGAACTTAAATATATGTCAATTTATATATATCAACTCCATATTCAATTTACTAAAATGCCTCTTCAGTTTCCCAGATAGGTTTTCTGAAAGAAAAATTTATATCCTAGAGTGTTTCAGGTTCACATAGTGCAATTTTAGAGAGAGTACTGCTTGACTGAATGGTTGAACTTTATGCAAATGGCTTCACTTATGCAAGTAACACCACTTACATATATGGGACACATCTGAGCTTGCATATGACTTTAACTCTCAGAAAGCTGAATGCTAGTAAGCATCTTTGACTACTGTTCTCAGAACATTACTTATTAAAGTTTGGGGCATGTTGTTAGGAGGACTACATTGTTATGACTGTTATCTCACAAATTTGCATTTGGAGAATGCTCACATGCTTGCAGAGGGACACTTAGCAGGCAGGACATCAAGTTAAGATACAATGAACAAAATTAAACCTCAACGAAGCATTTTTATGCTCAGTGTCTGACGGTGTGAGGCTCTTGGTCCATTTCCTCTCGGGTCTCTCTCTCGGAGCTGAGCAGCCCCTCCTGCTGCTCTGAACAGTGAAGGTTCACCCACTAGAACAGACAGCAACAGCTTCTTGCTTATTGCACAAAGCGAGAGAAAGGCGTTGATGATACAGGAGAGTCCCAAAACAATTGCAGAAATGTTCAGGCTCTGATCACGTGACAAGTTTAATGCACTGGGCTGTTCTTGGCTGCAGCTGACAGGTTCAACATCCTAAGTACCTACTTTCTGTTCACACTCAACCCGGTTCTGCCCCACACCATCAGTTCTGGCCACTAAACAGTCCATCATGACCTACTGGCTGGCAAAGAGGAGGTCCCTTAAGCTGTGCTGACTGATGTTGTTTGCGTCAAAAGCAGCAAGGGAGCAATTTTAGGAGCAGTAGTCCCAATAGTATGTAGAGAAGATAATAGGAATGATGAAAGAGGCAGGAATGAAGTGTTGCATGTCCAACCCTATCATTTCTAGTGCTGTTATGTGCAATTTTTTATAAAGAATTTTAAATGAATAGCAGACAATAAAATTAATAAAATGAACACTGAAGATGTCTTATGACAGAAACTTAAATAATGTTCCAAAAATAGGATAATTTAAGCTCAAATGAACACACTAGACTAACATGAGAAGCTCCTCAAGAAAAATTTCCTACTTCTTACTGAACAGAAATACTATCAGAATTGGACATGATAATGCATAAGAACAGGGAGAACCATCCCAAATTAAGTAGCAATGACCATATGGACTGAGAAAGCTATTTAGACTGAGCCAGTCTAGGGGGATAGAAAAAGAAAATTCCATAGTTCTCCCTTTCTCTCCTTTAAATTAACTGTGAACTTGAAGCAACTGAAAGGAAAATTTATTTGGTAAGCCTAAATTGCAATTTTGTTATTTTGTTAATTTGCATCCCCTCCTACATTTCAACCTTTGCTCTTAGAATAAACTCACTTTACTCTGGAACTTATCTTGGCATTAAAAGCAACTCTAAAGCAACTGTGGGATGAATAAAGCATATTATTATTTAAAAAACAATTAATCCAAATAAAGAAGAGTCTTAGTCCTATCTTGTTGCACTCACCTAGGGTGAATAGGAACTGAGCTCTCTAAGTGGTAAGGATCGGTTTGAGAACCTGTTATATCTGATATCAAGGAAAGTCAGGTCTCCCCTTTCAGCCAAGGAGACAAGATACAAAGACAGCCCAGAAACCTGAGAAACTTGTAAAAGCTGTTATTTCCAACCCCTGTTGCTACAGTATGACAGAAAATAAAACTAAATTATATATTCACTGTACTTTTATTCATATACATTTAATCTGAGTATGACTGGGTTTTTTCTAGTTAAATCAATAAAAAAGGTAAACTTCTTAGTTCTTTACTACTGTTTCATAGTAGTAGGTTCCTTGCAAGGTTATCACCAGTATCTCCCATCCGCTTCAACTCCCACAGCCTATAATTAATATCTAATTAAACTCAAAACAACTGTTCTTAAACTCACAACTTAGCTTTGAAGTTCATTGCTTTTATTTCAGTTCTGAAGAAAGGGCTTCTGTTCCCTAAACTTTTCAATTACCAGAGTGACAACAATACTCCAACTGCATGTGGCACTACTAATTACACTTTGAAATGCTGTACACTGTCAGTTTGTACTGTTTCTCCATAAAGAAATTTTGAGTAGAATTTGCTTTGAAAAGGCAACTCACTCATTTATCAGAGTAACTTCTTGTTGAAGTCAGTTGGTTTGTCCTTGTCATGAAAGCAGGAAGTTCCTTCAGCAAGGAAATTATAATTTCCAAGATCTGCACCTGAGAGTTGATATTTGCAGCTGAACGGTAAGCTTTAGTCAGCTTCACTCAACCTTCTTTAGAAGCTCTGCCTGATTTTGTTTACAGACTTTGTGTTATAATTAAAAACCAATATAGTCTGATCTGAATGTGACTCTATGTTTTTGAGACACATGGATGCATATTGCCATAAGAGAATTTCCAAGATGTAAGCACTTGGAGGAAAGTTGATTCAAATCAGTTTTATGATAGAAACTGATAGCTGCCTTAAAACCAGCATCTCTAAGATTTAAACAAGTCAAAAATCTGAAGCCAAAGTGTTCTGCTAAAAGAGCCAAAGGGAGATTTTGTCTATCTTGTATCTAAATTGTGGAAAGATATTTATATTTTTCCTAATAAGTAGAGAGACAAACAAATGTTACTTGAACTGGCAATCAACAGTATCATCCGACTTATATTAACAGGAATCACACTGAGCACAAAATTATCAAAATAGCAGAAATGGTTAATTAAAGATTATATTAGTTCAGAAAACAGCTGATGCACATGAGGCTTACTGTGCTGTGAAGAATATTTGAAGAGATGGCAAAAGACTGCTTTGGACGAAGGGTGAGGCAAAAATACAAATACCAAACTATCAATAGTAGATTTTTAAATGAAAAATATTTACACTTGACTGGCACCAGCTTTTGCAGAAATATTCTTCTCTTTGGAATGAAGTCTCAGATATTTCAGTCTAAGCAAAGCCAGATAGGTAAGGGTAAAATAAGACTTTACCGTGGAAAAGTGGTTGACTCTCTGTAATTAGCACTGAAACCCATTTTCCTTTTCATTTATTTTGCTAAAAGAAGTTTCAGTAATTGTTCCTATTTTCTGACTGTGAATGTGTTCCCAGAATGGCCCTATAACACAAACAGAGGAACAAGAACTGTACACAATGGTGCATCTAGTAACTTTATCCCTTCCTGTCTTTTGCTACAATGCTCCTCTCTTTGTTATTTTATTGTAGAATGTTATATGGGAAGACCGGTATTGTAAGCACCTGAGTATCTTAAATTGTCATTCAAATAAACAAAATTTACAGGAAGCCTCTAGTGTTTGTTACATCATTCTATCAGATTAAGGAATCTCTGTAGAGACGATGAGAGATGCCTTTGAGATTATTTTGGTACTCAAGGAATATAAGCATTTACGGGACCATAAAAACTTAATTGTAGACAGTTTTTCATGGCATGCCAAGCCACTCTCCAGGGATTACATGCTCTCCTGCATCTAAACTGACAGCCTTTGGTGGAAAGAATTTCCTTGTGGAAGAACCATTTGTTTTTCACTTACCTGAAAATATTTAAAACAGGAGGAAAGAAAGTAATGTTTATTGAAAACTACCTGATTCATGTGAAATTTTACAGGTTCGCTACTTTTGGTACATCAGCTTCTGTGTGTTGTTCACCAGCCTTTTTTTTTTCACAGCATCATTTACCTTTCAGGACTGACTGTGCTGTTACTGTGCCAATGTGATGCAGAACGCTGCCTGTTGCCAGACAATGCTTCACCTTCCCACACTCAACACAATAATCTCATACAGACAGGAAGTTCTCTGAAAGCATCTGTAATAAAATCTTTTTTCAAATAAAAAAAAAAAAGGGAGAGCAGAAGACCTAGTTTTACTGCAGTGCCTGGGACAGCCCTTACCATACATTATACAGCACACATCAAAGACAAGCTCATTTTCTCTGGCAGAAATTACTCATTTTCCTGTTACTTTCTTCTTGACCAACATTTGTACTCTTCACTTTTAATTGCAAACATAGATTTTCGGGTGTCTAGGGCAGGACCCCTTTTGTTCTTCCATGTAACCAATTTCCCCTAAGGGACTGTTATTTTGTGACTGTTTGCAAGATATATTTCTGTGGTGTTGTCTTCCCCAACACACACCTTCCTAAATAAGAGCACAAGTAAATGTTCTCAAAACACGGCATTTATCCAGTGGAAACTTGTGAAAGACATAATTCCGTAACTTAATGCCACAGTTGCAAACTATTTATATGAATAGTGTGATATACAGTACATCATATCATACATGCCGTTTCATATATAAACTCCTTAGATCCTAGGAGTCATGCAGGGAAGCATATTTTTGTTATTTTCTGAGCATTGCAAGAACATATACACTGACAAAAGAATAGAAATGTGTGGTAAAGAACAGTTTCAGGAATGGAAAAAATCCTGTAAGAATTGGATTCACGAAGGAAATTAAGAAGTTAACCGAAGTGCCTTAAAATCAGAAGTTCTTTCTATTGTGTAAATAGGTCACAAGATGGATTCCTGTTGTTTTTTCCCTGAGTCACCCTTCTCCTTCCCAGAAGACCCCTAAAAAACCCACTTATCCTCCAGGAATGCCTGAAACTGTCCCTAAAAGTTTGTATAAGTTTTCTCATTGGTTCCTTTACATTCTCTGTTTTTATTGGTTGTTATCTCTGGATTCTCAGTGGGTGTAGATAATATCCCACAAAAACCTACAAATTCCTTCACCCATAGCAATAAACTCTCTTTCTTGCCCCGCTCCTGGTGGACTCAGTTTGTCTCCTTTGTGCATCCTGAGGCCCTGGGGGGAGGGGCTAAGGGGGAGCATTCCCCTCCATCACTGCAGAAATTACCAGAAAAATAAAGGACTGTGTTTTAAACCCAACTGACATTTATGCTGTGATATCATGAGCTTGTTCACAGGCATTTTGTTAATCAAAAGTAAGGAGTTCTTTCAGTAGGTCAATTATTTGGTGTATTTCATCAAAGTGTCAGTAATGGCACATCCATGGATTTATGCAGATGCACCAGACTAATTTCTTGTGATTAGACTGATTCAGAATTAACTACCAGCCTTTCCTAAAGTGGGTTTTTTGTGGCTTTACTCAAGAATGTTTAGGTTAAGATTCCCAAAGATTTCTTTGTGAAGGTACAAAGAAAATTAGATAAAAAGAGCTTATTCTTCATATACTTATATACATATGTATAGTGTAATGAAGACTGTACTGAGCCTAGTGGCCCTGCACTCCTATGAAGTTATTCACATGTATATATAATTTTCAGGTTCATATATGAACTTATATATATTTTTCTGATTCAGAATTAATTGGGAAAAGCTTGGGTTTTTTCTCCCTTCTGAAAGCAGCTCTCATTGCTTTACTACAAGAACATTATGCTATTGCTTCTGAAGCTGCATGTGCTGCCACAGTTGTAATTGCCTGTCATGCAGGGAAGAAATCTAATTAAAACCACTTATTTGCACCTATTAACCAGTCTCTTTAAATGCAGACAAAAGACCTTACCACAAGCTAAAACATAAGTACAGAGTGAGGTCTGCAATTCAGCAAGAGAAACAATGTGTGTTTTCAGATAATTACACTTACCTCCATTTTCCTGCTACTACAATTAGCATTAAACATGAACTTAAATGGTTATGTAAAACACTACACCTAGCCACTACTCGAGACACATTTAGACTGTTAACATGATATTGGACAAGACATTTCATCTTTCACACACTTTAAAGTCTGTGGCATTTTTTGTGTTGAGGGAAAATTGCTGATTGCAGTGTGGTTTAGAGGTATAACAGACAACAATTATAAAAAATGTTTGATAAAGTGCTTGGAATAACCTGCAGTTTTATCTCAAGAGAGACAGGGTTCTTGAGCAGTTTTATAGATAAGAGCAGAATATTCCTTCAGAACCTCTTTCATGACATCTTTTAGAACAACTAATATTTCAGTTATTTCATATGAAAGAAAAAATTTAGAGAAGGCTCTAATGTATAAGAGGTGGGCAGGGCACTAAACCAGAATGATTTAATAAGTAGCCTACTGCACCAGCTCAGCTGGTAGAGTTTGCTGCACTTCCCTAACATGGTGCCTTCACTCAAGACCTCTCTGTTTCACATTGTATAGTGTTGAGTGGACAGGTGGAAGAGTTGTTCTGTGTACCAATTCAGTACTTTTGGCAACACCACATCACTTCTTGCTTTCTTTAAGGAAATGGCACTGCTAGACTGAATACACAGAAAAAGTACTTATGCTTATGTCATATCAGCTTTCTGTACTTAAGAAACAGGCCACCAATAAACTAAAAACTGTGGCTTAAAGCCATAGACAGACTTCCTTAAGTCAACGGGTGGCTGAAGGAACAGGGTTTTTTTTACCCTTTTTTTTTTTTTGCAACTACTTCAGTGTTCCAGGCCACCCTCACATCCTGTGTGTATCCACCACTCACCCACCCCTGTGTACGCAGCTGCTGAGTGTCCGTGTGCTTGTCCTGACAAAGTGGCCATGGTTCGGAGCTGGATGGGGAGCTGGGCTATTTGTTACCTCAACATTTATCTGCATCCACACGGTTTTGTGTTACCTTCTGTGACAGACGCATCCACAGCTGCCACCTGGGCCGCTGGGCACTGACCCACCGGCACGGCCCTCCCTTGTCCGGCTGTCCCTGTCCCGCTGTCCCAGCCCGGCTGTCCCTGCCTGCTCACCCTGCTCAGGAAGGTGCCGCTTCCCATCAGGTCCTGCATCCATCGCCACCCACGCACACCTGGGCACAGGTCAGTGCTCAGAATCACAGAATCAATTAGGTTGGAAAAGACCTCTGAGATCATCAAGTCCAATCTGTGACCGAAGACCACCATGTCAACTAAACCGTGGCACCGAGTGCCTCGTCCAGTCTTCTCTTGAACACTTCCAGGAATGGTGACTCCACCACCTCCCTGTGCAACCCCTTCCAACGTGTAATCGCCCTTTCCGTGTAGAAATTCCTCCTAATGTCCAAGCTAACCCTCCCCGGTGCAGTTTGGGCCGGGCGCGGCCGCGGGGAGCGCTGCGCGGTACCTGCGCGGTGCGCGCGCCCCGCCCGCCCTCAGCGCCGAGCGGCCGCCGGGCGGGGCCGCTCGGTCCCGCCCATCCCGGCGGGGGGGCGGGGATTGGGCGAGCCCGCCTGTCAGTCGGCGGCGGTGCCGCGCGCGGATTGGCCGGCGGCGCTGTCAGTCAGCGGCGGGGCCGCGCCCGCCCCTTGTTGTCACGGCGCCGTGCGGGGCTGGGGCCGCTCGCGCCGCCGTTGTTGCCGCCGCCGCCGCCGCGGGAGCCCGGGCGGGGAGCGGCTGCCCGGCCTCGCCATGGCCACCAGCACCACGGGCTCCACGCTGCTGCAGCCCCTCAGCAACGCCGTGCGCCTGCCCGTCGACCAGGTGAGGATGGGGAGGCGCCCGCCCCGCCGCCGCTCCCGGGGGCTCTCCGGGGAGGGACCGCGCGGCGCCCCCGCTCCGCTCCGTCCCCCCGCGGCCCCTTCATCCGTCCGTCCGTGGGGTCGGGGCGGTGCGGGCAGCGCCCGCACCGGGAGGCGGCCGCGGTTCCCCTCCGCGCCCGCGGGCGGGGTGCGCCGGGGCGCGGCCGCTCTCGGCGGGCAGGTGCGCCCGCCCCGCCCGGTCCGGCATCCCACCGCATCCCGCTCGCGTCCCACCGCATCCCGCCCGCGTCCCGCCCTGCCCTGCCCGGCCCTGCCGCGCCCCAACTTGTTGGCATCGCGTGTCGGCCAGATGTGTCTCCGCAGCTGTTAGCGGAGCCGGTATCGGCTCCAGCGATGCGAAGGTTGGGTAATAATTGCCAATGCAAAGCAGCGCGCTGCGCCTGGATGCGCCTGCCGGGGGGTTCTACACGCGGCTTAAAAATGTGCTCCGCACACAATGCTGCTGGGCGTCCGTATGTACTTTGGAGGCAGAGCGTTTCTGTGGCATCTATTGTCCCAGTGATATAAAAATTCCTCAAGGCTGTTATTCCTGTTGTCTTCACAAAGCATCAGAAGATTACAAGATAAGATTGGGAAACTGAGGTTTGCGGAGTTTAATTACTGAAGTTGGACCAGAATGTTTGTTTATGGGGGAAGTGGTCTAGACCTCCTAAATCTACATAATATTTATGTGTTTAGGAATACATAAGAAAAGTACCCTGAAGTAACTCCTCCCATGAATTTTGCAGCACCAAGAAATTCCATGTTAGGATTTTTTTTTTTTAAAAGCCCCCATTTATGTTTGTGTGAGTGAAACACATCAAGGAAAACAGTCTGTGCTTCTGTAGAGAGAGACTTTGATGGTTTGGTTTTATACAATATACCTAATAAGCGAGAAAAGTAACTGGAGATAAAATACAGAAGAAGGAGCATGTCTAGTGAAAGGTTTCGGGAAGTGACTGAGCTACACACTTATTCTTTTTTTTTTTCCTGCCCCACTGCCCTAACCATTTATTTGAATGGAACCTTAGTTAAGGATGCACATGAAAAAGTACCTTCTAGAAAACTGATGAAAGTGGTCAAGTTGAAATTGAGCTTGCAATGATGGAACGGATACCGTGCACCCCTGGCAGTGATACCTGTGTCTGGGATCGATGGCACCTTGTGGCTGGGTGCCTCATACCTGCAGGCTGTACGCTGCTCTCGCCAGGTGCCATGTGTTTATTTCCATAAAGCTTGTAGCTTGCACAGGGTGCTGCAAGCCAAATAAGAGTTAACCGTCTTTTTATGGCATGATGCTGGCAGTCATAAATTTCATTGTTTTATGACATAGTGTGGCTTCTACCAAAATTATTTTAAATACTCTGGATATGGCATTTTGATGACAATGAAGTTACTTTTTATCAAAGCCTGGAAAACTTCCCTATATTGAATGTTTTGCAGCAGATGCTCCTGTAAAGCCAAGGTTTTATGAAGTACACTTTGAGCTCTGTTGAAGCTTTTGGGAGTAATCACAATGGAGGATGACTAAACATGTAGTTTACAAGATAGTTATAAGCAGTTAGAAGTCAGACATACATTGTTTTTGAACATCAGTGGATTGTACATAATATAGGTCCAGTTCTATATGAAGAGCACTGATTGTGACTGCTGCACTGAGGAGAACACATCTATAATGGATTAAAAAAAAAGGAGTTAGTTTATTGTAACCTCTCAACTCGAGAGTCTATCTTTGATAGTAAGTTTGTAATACAGAAAGAATGTGAAATGTGTTCATTGTAATCAAATCAAAGATAGTGAAGGAGAGAATGAGGGCAGAGAAGCAAAAGAAAGTGCTGATACTCTTTGGTGTGTTTGCCTGAAGATTATGCGTGACATTTGGTGATACTATACACATATTCAGTATGAAAATGTAGCAATGCTTTGAAAAAATAACAGAAGAATAAAAGTTTTCTGATTAGGAGGTTGTTTCTACTATTGATCCAAATCTGTATTATGACTACAGTCATACCAATACAGCAGCTGCTTGAAATGGGCACTCCAGTATAATACCAGCACTCAGAACTGCTGGAAATGAATGGGTTTTGTTTCTCCACTTCTGTGTTTCAGTTTAGACCACAAGTAGATAATAATCTTTGTATCCAAAATGTTGTTTAAATTGTGATTTAAGCCCTTAATATCTAATTATCTTGCTAAGGCTCTTGGAAGACGAATTCAGGTAGCATGTGTCGACGTTACTCTACTCTCTGGGTGTTCAAACAAATGAAGAGAAGGAACCTTGCCTATTTGGCAGTGAATGGAAGGAGAAATGTAAGTTAAAGGTGAAGCTGCTGTGTCTAAGATTAATCAATCAGATCCACATCTCTGTGTGCATCAAATGTGAGAAATTGATTACTTTTTGACTTAATACTTGGCAGAACTACAGGTAGGGATTTGTTTGAGAATGGTGTTGGTTATGTGCATGTTGGAGGTCAGTGCAAAAGATGGAGGGTGAGCTCCACCAGAGCCAGTTGACACAGCAGTCTCCTCTATGTGCTCACCTGTGTTGCAAAAGAGAAGCTTTGTTGCTTTAACAGTTTACTGTTCCTAGACCTTTCTTCATGGTATTGGAGTGCTAGGTAGCTAAGGGAATGGAGAAGAACTTGTTTTCCCCTTCTGTGTGTATCCCCCAACAAGGTATTATGCAGTAATTTGTTGCTATATTAACCCTTCCATTGGCTCTTGTTTTGTCTTGCACCAAGTTAACTGAAATGGCTATCTGGAAGAGCTAATGTGTTTTTTATAGGCTTTTTGTGCCAGTTTTTCTGCTATTTTCAGTCATTTGGTGCAAGGGAAGATGCTTGGTGTGAGCAAGAACATACAGTAATGTTACATACCTTTTACTTTGCAGTAGGAAAAAAAATCGCTACTTGGGAGTGAAAAGCCTCATAAAAACTGTGTCTTTTCATGTCTTGGAGAACCTAAGTTGCCTCCTCAGCAAAGAAAGCATTCTGTCACCTTGGGTCCTTAGAGTTAATGAATGAGTGAATAAATATTAATGTACAGCAATATTCCCTCTGTCTTCTTAGGGGAGAGAGGGTATAAAAGTAGTTTGGTCCTTTCCACCCCTTACAGCTTCCCAAGAAGTATTGGAAGGTTCGTCATAAAAACTTGGCTGGTAGAGTATCACATGTTGTGTGGTAGATCAAGGTTGCAACTTAAATTGTTTCACTGTGGTTTTGCCTCTCACCTAGCCTTATGTTTTTCCTGTCTGTTCTCATGTCATATTTGTGCCTCTCCTGCTTTCTTCTTTCTCTAAGGTGAAGCTTGACAAATAGGGTGTTGGACCTTGGTCCATTTCTAATTCTGTCACTATCTGGCTGAATTTCTGTTGACAAATTACTTTTCCTGATAATGTGTCAGCTTACTTGTCATAAAATTGGAAAGATTTAAATTTACTGTGACAATGATTCTAGGAGAGAAAGGCTTTCATCTTGGCTTTTAGGTCTCTGTAGGGTAAGGTGGGTTCAGAGAATAATCTTTGCTTTCACTGCTTCCACCAGAGGGAGCAAATTTTTTACCAAAAATGGGCAGAAATTGCAGATGTTATTACTGCCCTTCATTTGATGTAGAAACAGATAACTTGTAGTAGAGGAATAGCTGAGCAGCGGAGATAGGAGACTGACTGTGACAATATGTAAGCATCAACTTTTCACATGGGTTGTCTAAGAGATTGAACTTGAGATCCTGAAATGTGTTCTGAACTAAGATAATTTCAGTGATTGTCTTCTAGATAAAAAAGAAAGAATGTGGCTCTGACTGCTAACAGTATAGCTATGTGAAGATATGTGGACCCAATAAAATGTCATGCTTAAGATTATGCACTTCACTTAAAATCCAGCATGTAAAGACAAGCAGTGTTTTTTCAATAAAAGCAGAAGAAAAAATTTTGTGTTAGTTCCACACTTTTCTTGGTTTTTGGTTTGGGTTTTTTTCCCCTCAATCTAATTTTAGCTTTTATTTGGTTAAATTTGCTCATTTGTGTAGAATAAATTCGATTTTCTATGCGAGTGCCATCAATCTTCAAAGACTCTAAACTGACCTTTTTTTAATAAGAATAGGCATAAAAATCCAGGTCCTCCTAACTGTGAACTGTATAAAGCATATGAACTTCCTTAATTTAGTGATCACAGGCCATTTTGCTACACCTTTGCATAATTTTCTGCATACACTTCCTTGTGCAGAGGGTTACCCAAGTTGCTTTCAACATGCCCTTAGCACACTTGGCTCCACATAAAAACACTGGCTTATGTTGAGCCCTTGTGCTTCACCTTGATGCCCTCAAGGAGAGTGGGCAGGAATTTTTTTCCCTGTATATATCTATGAAATATTTATTTCTTTCATGGGCAAGATGTATCTGCAATTCTTTTCTCCTTTATTTTGATGCTTTGGAGTTGGGCACAGCTGTAGTTTGGGGATAAGGCCAGGTTTGGAGCTGGTGTAGGGACTCACGTTGCTGAGAAGCAGTATGTGCCTGATTTGCCTACAGGGTGCATCTGGATATGTCTCCTAATTAGATCTGTTACTTCACAAAATTTGGGCATTAGTGATGCCTTAGCCTCCATTGTTTTCTGCCAAGGCAACATAATGTAGACTCCTCAGGGCTGAAATGTTTTAGCCTGATAAAAACCTTTTTGTCTGAACATGGAGTGGATATCAAAATGTTTATCCTGTATAGCTGTCCAGAATTTAGATGGCCTAACATTTGTCTGAAACAATATCAAATTACAAAAAAGAATAAAGTGAAGAGTGTCCCAAGTTTTATTCTCTTCCATCATTGATTCTTAGACCTTTGTGTACAGTTGTGGAATACAGAACAGCTTGTAACGGAGTTTTTTGGATATGACCCAGGAAACTTGAAAATAATAGATGTGAGTAAAAGTAGCATTCATGGGTGTGTAAAATCCAAACACTGAAGGCAAGGAAGTGGTAGGGTAAGCAAGTTGTTCCCCTACTTTGCCCCATACTTTCTTTATGTGCTCCTAGCCGCAGTCAGGAGAGCAAAGGGTAGATAGCAAAGCATGATCTCCCATGAGGATCGATGGAGACTGTAGTGGGTGAAAAGAAGCTGGAAATAAAGCCCTGTTCTTCATTCTGGATGTACTGTTCTCAGTGACTGGATGTTTTGAATTGTTTGGATTTGCTAGCCAAGTTTTCAATGGTTTCTTAAGTTCCCTTTGAACTATTGGAAGGGAGAGAATATGTCATCAGAAGGGTTGTAGTCTCCCTGCAGTGACACCTTTCCCAGGTCTTAGTATTAGTGGTTAGGTATTGACTTGACTCTCTACCTACTGTTTGTTGAGATAACTCTGCAATGAAAAATTGTAGAGAAGGATGAAATTGTTGGGATACGAGTCAAAATTGGCAAGATAAAGTGACCACGTTGAAGGAAGAAGTGGAAGCTGTAATGAATAGTGTTGGAAAAGGAAAGAAAATAGGCACTGGTTATAATGTTAGAAAAGATGAGCCATTTAGTAAGTGATAGAAAGATTAAGTGCAAGAAAGAAATGTCTCTATTTAATTCAGGCTCATGAATATAGTTGTGAGGATGTAAACTAGAAAGGTACTTTGATTTTTAGGGAGGCAGCGGTGAATTTTCATTCTGATGTACTCTTGCACTTCCATACCAGGTGTGTTTTCTCCAGGTTTTTGCAAAGCAGCAGAAAACTTCCCATGTAATTACAGCCTAAGGTTTCTACAGTAAACATCTAAACTAAACATTCTTTACCTGAACAACTTTTAGTCACCTGCCTTTTTTTTTTTTTGTCAAATTGTTTTTCCCATCCTTAGGCAATTCATTGAGGTGATGTAAGTGTGAACATTTACTCACTTGTGATCATGACAGTACAAGCCATTTCTGAATTCAAAATGGAGTTCAGAAGTTGCTATGAAGATACTGCAGTTCTGGGATGTTGAAAAGAAATACTGGAGAGCTCAAAGAACAGGCTAATAAAGAAAAAACAGTAAGGCATGAAGGAAGATGATGAGTAACTTACTGAGTACATGGTTACCGCTGTGTTGTTTCTGTTTCTTCTGAAGGGCTACTGCTGTTAATCTATTGTACCACAGCTATGTAGATCTTTTCTCACTGTGGGCTTTTTCTTGGGTACTGTGCTGACTTAAAGCAAGAGTTTTGAAAACTGATAAAGCTGAAAAAGATGAGTCATCTTTATCATTTAGTAGTCCTGACATTTGTTGACTTTTAACTCCTGTTTACCTATTCCAGTGTTGACCTAATGAAGCACTGTGATACATCCTTTGCAGCCTTGATTACAGCATATTTTCTTCACATTTATTATTTTGACTAACCTGCACTTTTCCTGAGTAACAGTTGCCCAGGTTTGTTTTTTTTCTTGTTTTCCAAGCTTTTGAACAATGGAGACTAGACTGTGGAGTTTTATTTTTCTCCTGAAAGGTGAGAAAAACTACATATATCTGGATGAAAATCTGTTTGCTTGATGCATGCATCTTTACAGTATTTAGTTTACAAAGAATATTGATATAGCTCTTCCATGTGGGTATTTAATTTTCCTTCTTTCCTTTGGGAAGTACTTGAAATTCTACATTAGTTGAATCAACATTACTAGCCTCTTAGCACTCATTGAAGTGAGCAGATCCATTTGAGAATTTCAATATGTCTGCAAATTTAGATAAATGCTAGTTATGCCTGCTTGTTTTAAGTGATGTTTTTGGCAGCTAAGTCATCTTTTGCAAAGGAAAACTTCCACAGCTCTGCTTTTTATTCTAGGATAATATATCCAAAGGTGAAGAAGCTATTTTGGTTTGGCTGTAATGGTGAGATTTCCTGTAGTTGGGATTTTGGTGTTTCCTTTTATTTCCAGTTAAAGCAACCTAAGCTGAAGAAGGTGTTCTTATTCTGAAACATGGCTTGTGAGCACACTGGCTGTATAACTACAGTGCTATATTCTGTACTGTAATGACACCTGTATAGATCATTCTTAATCTTTCTGACCTGCCTTTTGACTGAGTAGTGCTCTTGATTCTACTGCTTCTTGTAAATCTTACACACATAGACATATATAAACCCAATAATCTGGTAGACTAAGCGTGTCATTGAAAAAGTGGACTGAAGGTCCAGACTATAATGAATGGAGTTTTTTTCTTCATGGTGTAAAGGCCAGGAAGAATTGGAGGTCACCATGAATCTGTAGGAATTTTGAAAGCCCAGTGATGACTAGGAGACTTGTAGACAGTCTACTCTCAGAATATGTTAACAAATGATTATCTGTAATGGAATTGAATGTAAGAAGTTAGATAAAATATTTTTATATAGAAGCATAATTCTTAATGTTACTAAAATATTATTAAAAATGGAATTAATTTGAAAAGTTGTAACAGCTCAAAGCAGTGCTTATTACTTGTACAGATTGCTGAATACTGCAAATGTTTACAGGGCTGCTGTTGTGGTGCTTGGAGATGATGCTTGGCTGATTTCATGCAGATGATTCCTGAATTGGGAAGAGCCGGAGGATAATAGACATGGAAGAGTAGAGTCTGAGTTGAACAGTAGTGCATTCAAGTGAGAGCATAGTGGAGCCCTCTTCTTCCCCCCACAACCTCCTACCTGGAGAGCACTGAGAAGCTGACCAATTAAAAGTTGGGGAATATGTTTTACTTGCTAATTAAAATGACTACTGCCATGACTGGATTGCTGCAGGCTATATGGACAAGGGAGTGTTACTTTCCATGTCTGTTGCTTGTTTTAAGATAGATTTCAGTTTCTCACATATCAGCAGAATATAATTTTTCTAAAGGTCATTCTTCTTGGAGAAAGTGTCAGCTTCTGGTTGCATTCAGTAAAGGTACCTCCATAGGTGTAAGTCATTTTGCTTTATTTTTAAATGGCTGGGAAAGTGAGTAGCTTATAAAGTTTTTACAAAATTTCAGATATTGTAGTGGTTCTCTGAGCATTAAAATAAGAACTTGTCATTCAAATACGCATTTGAATATCCCATATACTGCTGATATAAGTGACAGAGTAGAGACTTTGAGTTCATCTCACTTCACTATGTGCATGTCCCCCACGTTTATGTGATTAAAAAGCCCTGGTTGTAATAACACAGTAGCTGAGTTGGTCTTTGTGTGGAACTGTGTTTTGCCAACATAATGCCAGGCTGTGGTGTTTTGAGGTTGTAAACTCTTTTTCCCTAGTAGAGATATGCAATCCTTAACTGGCCAAACCAGTTTTTGTTCAAAAGGAATAAGTGTTTTGAAGAGAGGAGAAAACAAAACACACAAGCAAAAATCCCAAGCATTCTTAGATCAATTTCACATTTGAACCAAACTTGCTTCCTAGATTTTAGCTATTCCTGTGAATAAATAGCTTTTATGTGTGACAACTCAGTATCCTGTACCACCAAAACCGTAAGAGCCTGTCAGAGAGAACAGCCTTCAGCTGACATCTTCCTATCCTTAATGAATTAGTTTTGGTTGTTTTCACTATAAAATGTGTACATTAATGTTTCATTTTACATCTCTAGTCATACAGTTTTTCCTAGAGTAATTCTGAGTAATGATTTAGTAAGCCCTCTTTGAGAAAGCTTATTGGATTTGATGCTCATTTATTGCACAAACCAGATTACTGTTGCCTACATCACGTTCTTCATGGTGTGCTTCACTCTCTGCAGCATACTTAAGAATTGCAAACTAGAAATTGGGAGTTAATACTGGAAATAGAAATCGTGTTATTAACCTATGTCATGACTGGATTTGATGTTTTGGACTGAAACCAGTTTGTAAAGAAAACCTTTAGAATCTGATGAGTAAGTCCTTTCCACTGCCAATAAATTAATGTGAAGATGAAGTATATTTGTGCAATATTAAAAAGCATTTGCCAGTGATGTTAATGTTGACTAACACAAATGTTAGAGTATGCACTTCAAGGAAGTGGCTGCTATTAGAAGGCTGTGCTTGGAAGGTTAATCTGAAAAACAGTGTCCCTTTGCATTGGATAAACACTTAGTAATTACCGTCTTTGCTACAAAGAATATACGGCCTTAACACACACATCTCCCATACTGATCCAACTCCAAAGTAACCACTTCTGCTTTTCCTCCATTTCTTCATGTTTCACTCGTGAAGTAAAGTTCAGACTTCAGGGCAGGAGTGTTAATTAGTTACATTTTCATCATATAAGACGCTCATTATTAATTGAATAAAAAATGCATTGGAAAGCATTTTCACAAGATTTATGGTCTTTCATTTTCTTCGTATCAGTCTAAGAAGAAATGTTTTATGAATTACTCTTAAGTACCCGTGCCAGTGTCTCTGAACTCCTGTTCCTGACATTTCCCAGTAAGTTGAAGAAAATTAGCAAACAGTTTGATTTTTATCCTTGTCATGGAATTGCTGTTTTCAGCTTTACTGTGGAAAATGCTATCTCCTTAGTTGGTTTTGTTGTGTTGTTTTTTGTTTGTTTGTTTGTTGTTTTGTTTTTTTTTTTTTCTTTTTCCCCTCTCTTTAATATCAGTGCAGTAATTTACAGGAAGTAGTTTGAAAATTGACCCTGGCTTCAAATAATAGTTATTCTCAGTCTTAGTGGTTTGGCATTAGGCAATTATTGGATAATTGTACCAGTTGTTCCTTTTATATGGGATGAAAGAAATTGGACAGAAGATTATCCATCAATAGTGCTATCTTGTTGCTGTGGAGAAACATCAGCTCTCCCGTATTATAACCAGCTTTCTGTGAACACTTGTAGATGTTTTTCATTCCTCAACTGATTGTTTTGGTGGAAAAGGTAAAGGTTTTTGACTTAACTTGGAGCAAGAACAAGAAAATAATGATGTTTGAGGAACAAGGCCAAACTGATGCTTCATTAATTATGATAAGGTTTGACGCTTTTTACAAGTATATGTCAACAAGTAGGATGCTTGGACGGGTTTGTGTTTAAAATGTTACTGCTAAAATAGCCCTATAGATTTTAGAAAAAAATCAAAACCTCAGCTTTATAATCAGTGCTTCTGAAAGTGGATATACAGTATTCTGTCTTGATCTCCAAACTCTTGCAAGAGCTCTTTTCACAGTGTTTTTGTAGTTCATATTCTCATATTCTTTTTTTTTTCCTAAAATGCTGTTTTTTTTCAATAACTATAGTTTTTGAAAAGTAGAGCTAAAGGTGGAAGAGGAATGCTGCTCAGTGCACCTTGCTCACTAGCCCTGTTAGATAAAGTAGGAAGCATTTGTGATGACTTTGTTTCTGTGGTATAATGGAGGGCCAAAAGTTACTCCAGACAGGGAGACAAGTAATGCTGACATCTTGCAGCTCAGAAAAGCTGAATTCCATGGAGGAAATGTACCGTGGTGTGGCAAAGTGAGGGGAGGTCAGTTGGGGGGAACTTCTAGATCTCTATCTGCAGAATTGTCATCTCCACATGTTCTTGATTGTTGCATATGAAGCATCTTGCATCTTAAAACTGTTATTTTAGGCTCTGCACGTGATCAGGCTTCAGTGCTTCTCCTTCTATTTGGGTAATCTTTTTTCAAAGCCTAATTCATCAGCAATAAGAACTAAACTTCTTTCTTATTTGTCTTCAAGAATAACTTTAAAAAAATCCCCACAGAACAAAAGACAATAATCCACAGAAAAACACAACCAAAACAACCAAACAAAACCTCCATATTAGTTTTAATTCGTCCAGAATGTGTTATTGAGGCCACAAGCATTCATTGCAGTTTAAAGTTTGAATACTTATTTTTCTTCTGATAGGAGAAAACTTGTTAAAAATGAGAAAATAGAGAAGACAAAGACAAGATAACTTCCAAAGAGTTTGTGTGGGTCATTGACAGAAGAAATAGTAAAATGCAACATTCCTGAGTCATCTTTAGTACTTCACTCTCTAAACCACTGTTTCTCATGGGGTACTTGACAGTACGTATTGTTCTTTGGGTGCCTCTTGGTACCTTGCCACAGCCAGTAAGCAAAATTTTGAGATCATGTTGCTGCTTTTCAGTGGACTGTAGGCTGTGTGGGCCTGTATGATTAAGTTGTGCCATCCAGTTAGGAATTAGCTGTATCAGTAAAATTCCCTGTCTGGCTACTTTTCTGAATGAGGCAAATGCCTTCTGTGCTGTGAACTAGCAGGATTCTGGATGGCTTGACTGCAGCAATTAGCTTTTGGTATTAAAATGTAGCTGATATGAAGAGGAAGCTTAGTCTAAAATCTGAATTAGTGGGTAAAATTTGCATATAATAAAATTAGTTTTGCAGAAGAAATAAACTTTTCTTTTATATTTTTAATGTGGACTTAAATTTCTTTATTGGTTTGTTAAAGATGCTGTCTGTGTTTTAAAGTTGGAGATTTCTAGCTGTTCAAATGTTATGCTAAAAGTTCCTCTTGATCTCTTGGTGGTGAAAATCCTTGAGGCAGTCAGTGACCTTTTTCTTTCCTTTTTTTTTTGTTAAGAATTGATCCCTTAAACACTTTTTTCCTAAGCAATAACTTTGTTTTTACAAAAGCATGGCATAAATTACATTTAATTTCTTTAAATTCTAAAGTAAATGTCTTTAAAAGTTTTATTATAAACTTTTTATTGACTTTTGCAGAGGTCATGCAAATGGAAAATTTCTTATGTAGATAGCTTAATGCAGTTAATGATATAATGGATTTGCATTTTATGTAGCTGCTCCAAATGCTGAAACTGGGAATTTGTGTTCATGTTTTACTGTTACATTTGGCATGAACAGTGCCTGTTAACTGCCCTGGCTGTACAACTGGTTTTGAACTAAAATAGTGGATTTAATTTTGAAATTGCTTGGCTACACACAGCAGGTTTTGCAATAGCTTAGTATGTCAAACACGCACTTACATTATTCATTGCTGAATAACTAGTGCTGATAACTTACATTATAATTGCATGCTTTTATTCTTATGTGCACATAACTTTCCATTACACATTGCTCTCTCTATGAGACTTTGAGGTGTTACTTTCATAGGCTGAGCTGTTGATGTCCTGAACCTGAAGATGTAAAAAATTGTGTTTGTTCTCTTATACATATGCTATATTATAACTGCTCAGGGTGAAACTTATCATTCCATGAATTTACATCAGACTTTTTTTTTCCCAAGGAAATCTTACCTTTAATGAATTGACATCCCTGGAAGTTTGCTTGTGGGGCTGGTCTACAGGTCCAAGCACTTCTACCCTTTGTCATGGTAACAGGAGCCAGGCGATGACTTCTCTTCTCCCTTGGGTCCTGCTACCTTGCTTTTAGTGGTAATCTGAAAAAGGGCATCATGTGGTACCAGTTGGTAAATTATCTGTAATGCAGCCAAAGCACTCATGTCTGGAAATTCAGAAAAACCAGCAATACAAAGTTGTCCACTTAAGGGCAGGTACTCAGGTCCATTTCTTCCCTCTGTCTCTTCACCTCAGCTTCACTGTGTATCTGTGAATATGCAGTTTAATCTGTCTCCTTTTCCCTTTGAGTATATCTAGGGTGAGAGTTCTCTGGCTCAGAAACGTGCTTTGTGATATACATAGAATAATTTCTGTAATAAATATTCATAGTAAAGTTGATACTGAATTAATAATTTTTTTTTAATTTTTCTTTCTTGCCCTATTTTCTAAAACTTTATCAGTTTGTTTCCCTTTCAGTGGTTCATGTAGCTTCACTGTTTTGTATGAAACTTTTCCAGTAAGTCCATAGAATCATCTTGGGTTATAAACATTGCTCTGTTTCATTTGCTTCATTGCTTATAAAGGAGAGAAAACAGGTCAAGTTATGCCCTGAAAGAATATCTCCTCATTTATTTAGGACTTTTCAAATACCGTTAAAAGCATAATAGAACTGTAGGAGTACAAGAATGGATGGCAAACTGTACATGATGGTTTAGTTTAGGGAACTGCTCCTATTAAGAAGAGCAGCCCTGCTTTTGAGTCTCTCTCCCTGCTAGCACTTAATGCTTTTGTTGCTTGTTATTACAGAAGGTTTTGGATTGGCTCAGAAAAAGGAAAATTATCCTTGGATTTGTGAATGGGGAATCTTCAGTTTTTACTAAGATGAGAGTTCTGTAGTCGTTGGTGTTACTTAATTTCTACTTTAAATATCACCCTGTTTGTATCCTCTCACCTTTACCTGTTACAGCCTGAAACTTGGTTGATAAACGATAAAGGAATGGACTGGCTGAATTATAGTACTACAAGTGTGCACTGTGTTGCTGCAAACACCAGTATTAGGCCTGCTGTTATGACCATAAAAATAGAATTTTCATTGTATCCTGTGGTGTTAAGATTAAATATATATTTCAATTAAGTCACATCAAAGAGTGTAAAACACTGTTGTGTGGAGGACCAGTCAAGCATGCAGTATGTGCAAGTTTCATGTATTGAAGTGCTTTTGACCTGAAGGAGTGGTCCCTCAGCTGTTGCTTGTGATGACTTGGGATGCTTGGGAAAATTGTTAGGCAGTTTTCTATGGAAGAAAAATGGGAATGAGAAATGTTATTTTCTAAATAAAGGGATTTATCCAGTTTTTGTAGCTTAAGCCACTTTTGGTAATGGTTGCTGTATTTGAGAAATTTATTTCTTAATCATGCCCTTACTGTTAATTTTTTTTCAGGCCACACTCAGAATGATTCTTCTTACTCAGTAGTTTAGTTTTTTTCAATTCCATTTTTGCTTTCAGTGCCCTAATGCCTTTAAATATTTAATATACAAGAAATTTTCTGTCTTCTAGAATAAATGGCCTGAAGGGAGGAGGAATTTCTGAAACTATCCTACTTGAATCTACAAGAAGAAAATCCAGTGTGCAACCAAGCTGTTTATCTGATTACGTGCCACTGAAGTGCACTTCATTGAGCCCTGCTTCTGCACAGGCCACTGTAGTGATCTGTCAGTGATTTCTGGAGCTGATATGTAATTCCAAGTCATGCTCACTTTGAAAAAAAAACAAATAAAAAACCCAGCCCAGATCTTCACATTACTGGAAGAGTAGAAATGATTTCATGGTTGATAGAGTGGTTTGGTATTTAGAAAATTTACAGGAAAACACGGAATTTTTTTTCCTTGATTTATGCACAGATTGCCTTACAGTTTGATACATCTTTTCCTCTGAGCTGCTTAGGGAACACTTTTTTGTGCCTTAGCAGGTGAGGGGCTCATGGGAGAAGCTCCTTTAGGCTGACATGCTGGGGTAAGAACCATGGCAGAGGACAATGTTCTGTAGATTGCTAAAAGTGCGTGGCTATTTCTGTTAATTTTTAATACGCATTTGTGTGAGAACTTGTTTCTTTTCTTTTTCATGCAGGTCAACTTTGTAGTGTGCCAACTGTTTGCCTTGCTTGCGGCTATTTGGTTTCGAACATACCTTCATTCAAGCAAAACTAGCCCATTTATAAGACATGTTGTTGCAACCCTCTTGGGCCTTTATCTTGCACTTTTTTGTTTTGGATGGTAAGTTGCACTTAAATTCATTTTTCAGGGACCTGTAGAATTTTGTTTCTGTGTTTCAAAGAAAACCTAATTCTGTGGGGTTTTAGCTGCTGGAATTGTCCAGAAGTTAGCTTAAATTTTCTGATGAGGTGCACAAATTTTGAAAGATCTTCCATTTGCAAATTGCTAACTACCATACTGTCTGCAGTTTGTTTAACTTGTACAGCTTCTTCCTGTAAACTTGCTGGAGAAAGATTCTCTTGAGGCATAGTACAGGTGTGATGACTAAGATAATTTCCCATAAATACCACGTGAGAACTTGCTGTGTCTTTTTCTGAATATTGAATATCATTGCACTTTTTATAGGAAGAGGGGTCAGGACTGCAGTACTGATGATACTCCTAGTAATATAAAACACCTGGAAAGGAGCTGGCCTCAATTTCTGAGTGTTTTGTGCTTTTTTTTTTTTTTTTTTTGCTTTAATGTTTTGGAGGGACGATGTGGTTCTTTTTCTAACACAGATTTTGTGTGTGTGCTGTTTGCATATCTTGATCGTTCCAGTGTTACAAAACAGAATGTTAGTAGAGCTAGAAGAGGATATGAATTTAGTTTTGTAAATTTTTTTTCCTTCAAAAATAGCTTATGAAGTGGCTTGCATTTTCCCAAGATGGTTTAAGATTAATTAAGTGCCAGTTTCCTTTTATTGCATTGTAAACAAAGTGCTTACTTGGCTTTAAGTGTGTAGAAGACTTATTTATGTTGGCTGTTATAGAGAGTTTCTGAACTGTGGGGAATTAATCAAGCTGTTGTGCAGGTGGGAAGATGCACAGTGTGTGTAAGGATCTGTCTGCACACACAGAGTGTTGGCCTCTATATTGCCATGTTGCAGAGGCCTCTTAACATTAGTTGATATGTATTACTTTTAAGTTGCAGGAAAAGAAATCAGTAACCTTTATTCTTTAGATTTACATGTGCAATTTATTTATATAAAATTTTGCAGCTTCCATCCATTTCTTAAACATTTGGCCATGTTATTCTGCTTTGAGAGAGTGATCTGATGTCAAAGACTTCCAGTCTTAGCACTAAATGAGGAGCATCATATGGGAGATAGGTGCTATCGTGTGTGTTTTTTTTTAGAGGTATAAGCTTTTGAAGCACATTATGTAACCATTGCTTTAGAAGCAGAAATCATTAATTGTAACTTGTAATTAGAAAGTGTTATCAATATATTCATATGTGAAATTTGGGTATGGAAGATTTTGGAAAGAAACAGCCTCCACCCCCAACAGACATAAATAAATATTTGTGGAAGCCTCTCATTGGCAACATGCCCTGAAAAAGAAACGAGAGATACATTTTATGCCATAGTAGAAATTCAGATTATTCTAGTTTGGTTTGGATCATACTTAGAGCTATTATTTTAGCAATGAATTTCTATTTTGTGATCATGAAGCTAAAAGCTTTTTAAAAACCATGAGAACATAATTTGAGATGTTAAAAGTATACATTCTTTAAGAAACTGGTATCTCTGTTGTGCTGTGCCAATGCTTTTTCCTATTATTTAAGTACATATTGTATGAGCAGGTTTTTTGAGGGTTTTGTTTTGTTTGGTTCCCCTCCCCAAGGAATCGAGTTTACATACAGGTTACAGGCCTGTGGTACCCCTTCAGTGAAACTTTGATTGTGTCATAATGTGTGTTATAACACACAAATAACAAGAAGGAAACTGTTACTAGAAACACTATATAAGAAAACAATAAATGTAGATTTGCAGATAAGATCATGCAAACCTAAATGTGGGAAATAATTTGGAATCAGTACCCTTTTAAGGATATTTATTAGTAGCTATGTTGTTATCTTCAATTTCAAGTGTGTTAGTTTTCAGTCGCCTTTGTAGTACTTGTGATGGGGGTGTAGGAGAGGAAGAGAAGGAATAATTCCCTTGGCATAATAGCAAGTAGAATAAAAGACCCAGAATACCCTTTGTATGCGGTTAAAATTTACTACTATGTGTGGTATTTCAATATATCCTCTTTAATGTTTGAATCAAAGATCAGTCATATTACTGTTGTTAACAACTCTGAAAGAGAAATGTTTTCAGTGACTGTAATCCTGATATTATACTCCATGTCAATCCACACTTTCAGGTTTGATATCTTATTCTCTTTTCTCTGTATAAGAAACAAATTTCTTAAACTTAAGTTTTTGTCATCTTACTAATGCCTGTCTTTGCTACACAGTATTGCTAATATGTGGCTGATAAGAAAAGAAAGTGAATACTTTTTGAATTGGCAATTGCTATACTAAGTGTGCAGTTGAATTTATTATTAAACTTTGAACCTCTTTAATTTCACTTTAAATAAATGCATGCAATTTATTGCCACTAGAAAAATGCTTTAAGGATGTTCCTTTTTTTCCCCCTAGGTATGCCTTACATTTTGTTATACAAAGTGGAATTTCCTACTATATCATGATCATAATAGGAGTGGAAAATATGCACAAGTAAGTTTCCATTCTAAAATATTTTTTTTTTTGCTTTTACAAGAATGCTACTGCTTAAAAGTTTTTTGGTAACGGTGCACGTGTGCCATACTTCTAGTTGTATCCCAACATTACAGTATTTGAATTCTACTAACCATGGCTTTATTTCCAGGGGAGAAGATAGCTTATTTGGGAATTTTTGCCAGCTTTTTGGAATATCTAAAGCTTGTTACAGATGTTAATATCCCACTGAGACTTCTTTTGTGTTCTATACATTGCAATTTTTTTTGTCATCACTTAAACCTAAATGTTTTCAGGTGTCTCACAAATGAGTTAACTATACCTATGTAATTTGATAACAGCCAATGCTAGTAGAAGGAAGATGTCTGAAAAGAAGAGAATGTATGTGAGAAATTTTGGTATTAATTGTTTGTCTTTTTTTTATAACACAGTGTGAATGTTGTCTTAAGGAAAGAATGTTTGTAAAATACATAGGGCATTATTTTAAGTTTGCTTGAACACATGATTAGATTAGCAGAATCTGAATGCATATAGAATAACACTCGTTTCTCTTTTTAAATCATTCTTAAAAGCAGGGAAGACATTTTATTACTGTATGCATGTGTTTTACTATTCCATTAGCCTAGAGATCAGAACTAAATTAGGTTCCCACTGTGTTAATTCCTGCATAAATGTTTAGTAAAATAGCAAATCCTTGCTTGAATAGATTCCTGAAGTATGTGAGGCTGTTAGGAAAGATTCTGATAAAAGAAATAAAGAGGAAAATTGCTTACACAGAAAGCACAAAGCCAGGGTGGCCTTAGTTCATGATCCTACCTATTAGAGCACTCTGCTGCTTTATCCTGTGATTCTGAATATAATTTTATTGTCTTCTGAAATGTCCCATATTAGGCTCTTATCTTCAGGATTTTCTTCAAAGCCTGAAACATTTGAACTACTGCAGATGTGAGAGAACATCACTTGGTTGGATGGCCAGTTTCTGTACAAATGGTTTATTTGATTAGGGGTGTTTATAAAGCAACTTGTTCAGGTCAATGTCTCTTTAGACATTCAGCAGTATGAGCTATAGCTTAGGTAACTTAATATTTTAAAAGACATTATTCATATGGTTAAATGCAGAAGAGGGAGGGGCCAGTCGGGAACACTTTGGTCTTTATCATAACAAGTTACATAGGTTTCTCATAAAAGGAAATCCAGTGGTTTACATTCCTAATAGTGAGAGGCAGGTAGGCATGTGTGTGTTTACCACTGCTGCATTGGAGCAAGGGAATTATTTAATTCCCAATGCTCCTAATTTACATCAGTTGGTTTAACTGCATGGCCTGATCTGCTGAAATGTTTGCTGTGTTATATATAACTGTTCCTGTGCAGCTGGGAGGGGAAAACCTAGATTTGACTACCCGGCTTATGTTGCTCTATCACCATATGAATTAATGTGCCATTGTATAAAACTAAAAAACTCTTCTTTCAGTGGAAGAAGAAAATGTAATGAAGTCACTTCTTACTTCAAGTTGTGGGCAGCGTTAGCATGCTGTGTGGGAAGCTCCAGGAGCCATTTCTAACAGGTGATACAGGCAAAACTACAAGGTTTGCTCCTTCCGTTGCCAGAGTATCCCAGAAGGGATGATGCCTGTATCTTTTACTGAAGGAATGCACCATGTACTCTTAATTTCTTGTTATGAAAATGCCCCTTACAGCTTTCTGTTTGGCAGTCTGAACAGAAACCACTGTGAATAACTCCTTCCCCACCTAAGTGTTTGTCTTCAGGCTATGAATGTGTCTCATGGAGCCCAGGGGAGATGGAAGGTTAAGTGCTGTGGAGTAGAGTGCAGCTGCTGCCATCTGGCCTCGGGAGAAGGACCCTGTCAATGCTTTAGTGGGACGTGTGTGTATATACACAGCTAATTATAGTACATGGATATACCTGCATAACCCAAGGTTTGGGACTTACTTTCTATATGGTAGAGGGGCCCATTGGCTGGCAGTCCTAGTTAGAGGTTACCTGCCTTGTTCATGAGCAACTTAACCTTGGAGTCTATAGAACATCAAATACCTATGTGTGGTATAAATATGAATTCAAGTGCCTTTTATATTGGAAAAGCACTTGTGTATTGTACAAAATATTATTGTCTATTATCTAAATTCCTTCTCCAAACTAAGTTTCCATCTTCTTTTCCCTGCCCTGATTTATGTCCTGCAGATTTCATGAGGGTATGGATGGGAAAATCACTATTCCTCTTCTTCCTCCTGCTTTCCCTACCCTCTAATATAGCTCCTCAGTCTCTCCAGCCTCTCTAAAAATTGCTTAAATGAATAAGAGACAACTAAGCTTCTTAGACTGCTGTCAGTTCAGTTGCTGTGCCCTGGCTTTCCTTACCCTCCAAAGCAAGGAGATTTTTGATAAACTTCCACATTCTCTGAAGCACTTTCATGTTTGGTAGTGGTAGTTCTCTAAACCTCTGTTTCTTAATGCACTTCCACTAGATTCTAAAAATGTCTCTACTATGAAGTTCCTATCTTTGTGGTTTTCCTGAGGGAACTGGCTCTTGTGCAGCTCTTGCTTCTAGGTTGGTCTTGACATACATGGCATGTTGAAGATGAAAGCCTTAATTGAACAACAGTATAGGGAGGGGAAAAAGAAAAGGTAATTCCTGAGGTGTGGAACGTGAAGAACATAATAAAAAGGAAGAAAACCTTATATTTTAAATTTTAACAACTTTTAGAATTAACTAATTTTTTGCTGATTAACTTATCTGAGACTTGGATTTGACTAAAATTGATCCATTATTTTTATACTTAAATCTTATTTAAATCATAGTACTTTGAATGAAAGGTGGAGTGATGACACTAGTTTGCCTGAATAGTTCAAAAGCTCTTGTCTTTTAATTTGGAACTAAGCTATCAATATTTGTTTTGTGCTCTCATGGCTCACTTAATTGTGAAACTGAAAAATGTATTTAAAAAAAGTTCTCAATTCTGGTGTATTTGCACTTGGTAACTGAAGTAGTACTAATATTTATCTTTTTCTTAGAAATTCTTCTGTTTCTTCTATGATTATGAAATTGCTACTTGTCTTAAAATGCAAAACCACAAATGCCACAAGGTTCTTTTTCCTTAAAGCTTTGGCTAAGAGCTGTGGGAGCTGTGGTTGCACAGGTGATCTGATGACAAAGTTTTAAGGTTTCTAGGTAACTGTTTCTCTTCTGACTATTGTTTATTTTATGGTTGGTAAATAATGTGCCCTCAGCCTGTGGGCAGAGGAAGGTTAATTATAGGGCTCAGAGGTGCTTCACTGAAGTCTGTAGTTTTCTCAGTAACTTCACTGACAAAATATGTAAGCCCTAGCTGTGTTAGTGTAGAAAATAGATTTGGTTTTTAAAAATTATTACTGTTACAATGTTTATTTCTTAAATTTCTTAAGAATTTCTTAAATATGCTCATGTAAAAACAAGTGATATACTTGCTATTCATATCTGATACCTTCTGTGTTATGTTTAAAGTTGCAGGATGATACTTGTCTTGTTCCAGAAGTCTAGAGTTGAACTGCTAAGACTTAAGTGATTTTTTTTTTTCTAATGCCAGAAATAACCTCCTTAACTGTTTTATGGCATATTTAAGTTGTGTAAAGTAAATTAATGAAGGACCCAGAAATCCAAGATAATTAATAGCAGTAAACACATAATGAGCTGACGTATGTGCAACAAACGGCCACAAAGATGATGAGACTGGAACATCTCTCCTGTGAAGAAAGACTGAGAGAGCTGGGACTGTTCAGCCTGGAGAAAAGGGGGGGATCTCAGCAATATATTTGAATACCTGGAGGGAGGAAGCCAGGCTCTCAGTGGTGCCCAGTGACAGGACCAGAGGCAACAGGCACAGACTGAAACACAATGCTGTCTGAACATCAGGAAACACTTGTTTACTGTGAGAGAGGTTGTAGTTTCCCTGCTTAGAGATATTCAAAAGCTGCCTGAGCATAGTCCTGGGCATCTGGGATTGGGTGGCCCTGCTTGAGTAGAGAAGTTGGACCTGATGACCTCCAGAGATCCCTGCCAACATCAGCTGTTCTGTAGTTCTATTTTGTTTTGATAGATGTACAATTCTTTGTATTGTACCTATGCCCATGTATGTGAGCTGTTTGAACATGGTAATGTAAATAGATACTTGAATTTGAGTAAGCAAACCAAACTTTGGTTTTAACTGATCTGGTCTCTGTGGAGGTACTTTCCTTGGGATTTGGCAGCGTTAGTCCTCAGTAAGTTCCCTTACCCTCCCAGCCAGAGCCAGGACTGAGCAATGCCTTTGCCTTCATTCCTTACTGTGGCATTGACAAACAATGGGAGATTTGGCAAAGGAGGTGTGGAGGTGATTTGATGATTTTGTCTTAGAAATCTCAGATTAGAGAAAAGTCTTGATCATCTGAGTGAACTAATTCACTCGGCGTGTTAATTGTGACACTTAATCAGTCATGTGTTTAATAATGCTGAATGTCATGATTTTTCTGATGCTTACCTGGAAATCAGACTTTTGTATTCTGAAGATCATGAATGGAAGCACTGACTAGCACCATGCAGTGATTCTCTGTATGCTGGAGATTTGAGCAGTACAAAAACAGCTATGTAAATGACTGTCTGTCTTCAATGACTTTAAAAGTGAGCACTTGTTGAAGTAAGCAGCTGTGAAGGAACTTCCTAGTAATTCTTATGAATTTCTTCTGAAAGTATTTGTTTTAAGTAGCTACCCACTAGTGGTTCATCCACTTTGACAACTTCCTTTAGCTCTCCTAGCTGTGCCTTAATAGAACCCAATGTATGACTTAATAAAAGTATAAGTTGAAAAACAACTTGATATATTATTGTTCTAAAAATTGGAATGTTGGAATGGAAAGGCCTTTATTGAGCATATTTTTTTTGTAATTACAGAAATGGAGTGAAAAGAGAACTAGAATTTTCTTGCCTTTAGAGCCTGTCACTTTTTGCTGTACTTTTAAATAAAGATTAAATAAATTTATTTTATCTTTGGGGTATGTGTTCCCATGTATGTATAGGGAGAAAGAAGGAAGGACAGGAGTGTTGTAGTGTCTGCAATATTGTAAAGGTTGATGCTTAAATAGGAAGGCTGATAAAGATAATAAAGAACAACGCAAAGGCATTTTTTAAGTGTTGTGGCTATTTCAGTTGGTTTGGTACAAAAGAGGGAATATTCTGCTTTAATGCAACTAGAAAAGAAATCTAGTTATATACTTGGTATTTCCAGAGAGAAGATTCTAAATCAGTTTGTTTTTTAAATCCCTCTCCCCTGTCCCCTGCCCCCTTTTTTATTTTTATTTTTTTTTCATTTTTATTTTATTTTTACTTGACTGCTGATGTTACTCAAAAGAATGGAGTTCTCAGGAGAACAGGGATTTTAAACAATGCCATTGGCATATAAAATCTCTTTTATCACACTTGAAAAAACTCAGGTGAAAAAATTTCTGGACTTCTGTTTTATGAAGTAGCTATACCTTATTGAGTATTGATCTTTACCTGAAAGAGGGTTCTCTTACTTCCCTAAACTTTAAATTGATAGGTAGTTTTCTCACACTGTGTACTTGGTTTCTATAAGCACAGAGAGGACAACCCCTTCTTGGAAGGAAGCAGTAGTGTAAAATGCCTGGATGTGTTAGAAATCTGTTGGGACAGAGTAGCTATTGCTTGCATAAATTTTTTTTTTTTTTTAAATCTTTTTGCTCAAAGTGAAGCTGAGCACAATCAGTCATGCAAAAGAAAATTGATAGAGTAAAGCCGTGTTTTCTGGGCTTTGTATTTGTTTGGTAATCTCTGAAAGCTGTACCATCTATACAGATACTTCTTCAAGGCACATTACTCTGCCTGTCACGCTGCCAAGCAACTTGACTGGTAGCAAATGAGCTCTGAGTCATGGTATCATTGCTGCATGGTTTATTACCTCAACAAACTATTGATGTCAAATAAATCAGGCTCCCTACAAAATGAAGTGGCAGAATAAATTGTACCTAGAAGAGTTCAGTGAAAGCTGTGTTCTTCTTCAGCTCTTGGCAAAGACTGCTGCTAATAAGAGTTGATTAAAAATTCTGGTTGCATGGCATTGACTGAATTGAACCAGTAGCATTTGGGACAGAGAGATTACATTTTCTTCTCTAGGAGCATGCTTCTGCATGTTTTTTTTTTTATTCTTGGGTGAAATATCTTGTATTTGAGGCAAATTTCACTTGAATAATTATGACAAGCTCAGCAAACAATGGTTTCATTGTCCTTAATGGAACTGTTGGCTGTAAATTATGCAAGTCAGTTTTGCCTTCAAAACTGCAAGTGGTGGTGTACAAAGTGTCTGGGTTGGAGCTAAAAGATGATGACCCTTGATAGCAATGCACAACAAAATAAAAAAATTCTGTTGGTGTTTTGTTTCTTTTAAGGGAAGGTGGATGTAAATAAAAAGCATTGGTAGTTTAAAAATACAAATGCCTTCATTTTGAAATCCAGTGTCTCAATTAAAAATATTAGTAAGTTTTATATAGCTTTTCAAGCTGATTGGTTTTGTATATCAAATGTCTTTACTGGAAGTTAAAGATGAGAACACAGAATCAGAGAATTGTTGAGGAGGGAAGTGTTTCTGGCTCCAACCCCGCCTGTTCAAAGCAGGATAAACTAGAGCAGGTTGCCCTATGAAACCCAAGTCCAAGTCTTCCTTAACAGTAACATGATCCTGGATAGTTCCAGTTGTCATAAGCATGCTAGCCATTTCCTTTTGGTGTCTTGCTTCAATGTCTATTGTAGCTTAAAATTCATTTGAGGTGACTTCATGCAGCTAAGCCTTCTCATATGATCTGGACCTGCACAAAACTTTTTTATTCCTTAACTTCCCCCCCCCCCCCCCCCCCCCAATAACTGTACAGATTTGGCATTATTAACTTAAATTTGTTAGGCTCATTTCAATTTAAAGTGAAATAAATGAGCTGTAATTGAGACAGTTAATTTGGTAGGAGGAGACCACGTTAGGCAAGTAGTCTTTCTAGCCTTTATTTATAAGAAGTAGTATCAGTAATAAAAAGGGGAGTGAGGGCAAAACACACGAAGCAAAGACTATGCCAAAGAAAGTGCAGAAGTCTTGTGTCTCTAAGTCAGTAGAAACAGGTGGAAGCCAATCTGAGTGATAAGGACATGTCAGAGGGAGTATTTGACACTACAAGTTTGATTTTACTTTCAATTCACTTTTCATTTTTTTTGAAGACAAATGCTTTTCTAGTATTCAAACATAAATTCATTCTTCTATACAATGACAAGATATACAACTGATTTACTTACTCTCTTCCTTATGGATTAATTGCCTATGAATTGGCTATGTGCAAGAAATCCTATTTCCTTATATATCCCTTGGCATAGTTTTTAGCTGGGAAGCATACTGTTTTATAACAGTAAATTTCAAACTCTCTGTTTAAAAGTTGCATTGAATTATGTTGAAAGGGGTAAATAGAAAAAAGGTGCCATAAACTGCTTTGTGATTTCTATATTAAATCTAACTTAAGTGGAACTTTTGGTGTTCTATTTTCTGTGG
>JAWWLV010000121.1:99621350-99632875 GCA_035041135.1 Platyrinchus mystaceus | reverse complement strand
AAGGTGCCATAAACTGCTTTGTGATTTCTATATTAAATCTAACTTAAGTGGAACTTTTGGTGTTCTATTTTCTGTGGAATTTTAGCTATATGGTGCTTAAACAGGTTTGCTGTGTGTTTACATCTGGTAAGAAGATGCAAATACCTTGGACAATGCTGCATGATGTTGATCTTCAAAACTGGATGAAATAAAAAATGCTTAGTATAGCCAAGTGCTGAGCAGTTCTTGCTGTCATTACTAATCCCAGGCACAACAGGAACTGTAAAGTCAGTAGGCTTGTGAAAGGAAGCTCTGGGTAATTTGGTGTACGATTACCTAAAGAGTGAATAATCTGTTTTATTAATAGATTGTACCACATGAGAATGCACAATGCATACAAATAGTGCACAACTTTAAACAACAGTCACATGGTTGTGTGACTGCTCTATTTAGGAGTCTCTGATGTTTTAAATCCCATATCTTGGAAACTCTTTAGTAAGTCTTAGGCTTTTCAGCTCATCAGGTGTTCCTCTTCTGCTTCTCTCCACCCTGGTATCTATTTGTGATACCATGTTGAATATGTGCTGTATCATCATCCATGGGCCTAATCACTGCCTTCTGCCTTTGATACTGAGTACTATTTTTAGTGATAGGTATTATTGCTTCTGTAGAGAGCTTTTTGTCTTCAAAGCAGCTCATAATCTATTGAATGCTTTAAGGACATCTTGTGAGGTGTAAATGAGGTGGTATGTGTGTAGTGAGAAATAGTAAGATTTTGCCATTCCCTCCATAAGGTATACAGATGTCAGCTAAAACTTGGTAAATGTGTTATAATAAATCAAGAGAAAAACCGATAGAGCCATCCTTTTTGTTCTTTTCATCTCTACAAGATGGAAGGAGGTCTCACTGATCAGCAGTATCCACTTGTCTCCAGTTCTAATGAAACAAAAGTCCAGGCACCTCTGGATCTCTTTCTCTGCATGACTGTGGTGCCCTGCAAAGCTGACCACTCCATGCTGTAGGCACATTCTTCTGCAGGCACAAAAACTGTAGTCTTGAGGGTTTTGTTTTTCAGTTGGCTTCACTGCAGTAGGTTCCCTGAAAGGTTTGCTTCAAAAATTCATGTAAGTGTGATTGCTATTACTTAAGAATTGTCCCCACAGTAAGTTCTTACTATTTGATGTGGTAACAAAATTAAAATTTGGTCTATGTGACCATGATTTGGTATGTTCCATTACTGTCCCTGAGGCATCTTTCCAGAAGAACTCAAGGGCCTTACTACCAAGCTGCTTTCAGAGCTGCAGTCAGGAGCCAATGGCTTCTTCATCATTCCCAGCTGCTGGAGAACAGAATAACAGCTCTTGCTGTGTTTTGTATAAATATCTGAAGTATCAACATCCACATCCAGGTAGGATAACTCCAAATTGAAAAAGCTAAGGCTTTCTAATGGGAAAACAAAACTTGGCTCATGAGTGGCTTCTGAAAAGTGAGTTAAAATAAAGGTGTATTCTGATGTTGGTTTGATGTAAAGTATGTGGCTTTGGAGTCTGGTTAGTTTCCCTGGCATTTTCTCTGTACTTCATGTTTAAGCAATTAGTATATGTGACACAACCTGTATAAATAGTAGAAGGGTCTAAATAAAGGAGCCTAGGGAATCTAGAAGCAGAATAAGTTTAGTTTGTTGTAGCAGCTATGTTTTGCTACTCATATAACTACTCAATGTGTTTTTCAAAGATCCTGCAAAAGTATTCCCTCTGCAGTGTAGAAGTGCCTCAGGAATGCAAAACGATTTCTGCTCAAAACGCCATCCTCTTATGAATGAGGATTGAGGTACAAATTACAACATAAATAAACTCAAACACACACAAATATCAGGTGCAATCCCTGTCCAGTTCTTATGGTAGAAGAGACCCTTTTACTGGAAGTAGTAAACCCCATGTGTTTCAGTGGTTACTAATAGTGCAGGGGTTATAAGATAAGTGATGCTTTCTGAAATTGGTAAAATGGGTAATGGTAAAAGCAACGCCGTGTTGGTTAATACATCCATTCCTCACAAGCATCACTATCTTGTGTTTATGAGCAAAATCAATAAAGAAATAAAATAATTCTTAATCTTTTTAATATCCTGCTATAGGTGTTAATGGATGTAAGAACATCCATTATTCAATATATTTCTTGTAAACTTATTCTTCAGGTCAGCGCTGAGAGACATTTGTTTGAAGAATATGTTATCAGAATGATAATGACCTGCTGTGTGCTTGTGTTCATTGTGAAATGAAGCCATTATCCATTCATAGTGTATTTAACCAGTGTTTCATAATCACATATTGGGTTATCTTTCCTTATTTTCTCATAGTAAGAGTGAAAATATGTGAGCAATCAGAAACTAGTTTCTGTTTCTTAATTGTACCTTTTCTCCGTTATCTGCAAGCACACAGGAACGCTGTGACACTGCCCAGTGTGTTCTGGATGCACTGCTTCAGTTTTCATGTCACATAAACAATGATGACATATGTTTGAAATGGCATTTGATCAAGTCACCAAGCAGATACCTGGCCAACCTGTATTGGCTCACTTTCCTTTACCCTCCTTGGCAGCGAGAATTCTTGCTCTGTTCCTGTCTCTGTGTGCAGGTGTGCTTAAGAATTGTAGTAGGTAGTGAGGTAACTCATGGAAATTCTGGTTTGTTATGCAGTTGAGAAAAGATGGGATGGTGAAATGGAGACCACACAACCCAAACAGAATAAGTGGTACTTGAATTATGGACTTTGTGTATTTATTGTTGATCTGACCTGTTGTTCTCTTAGATTTGAGGCTTTGTCATTGGGTAACTTCAGCAGACAATCCTTGAACTACCAGCGTGGTCAGTTAAGGATTCTCTGTCAAAGGGAATCTTTTGCAAATAGAAATATTGATTCATTTTGCCAGAGAAGTTCAGAGTACCCTATCTCTGTGGGCCTGAAGGATTCCAGAATAGGATTCCTGCCAGATGAATGCTGGTTGCTGGATGCTTTAGGTGCCAAGAGCTCTGAGGAGGCAGAGGGAGAAAATGGATGGTAGCCTCACTTCAGCCAGACAGTTCTTGTTAAAGGCTCAGCAGTGAGCCTTCCCCTGCAGCAACTGGTTACTTTGTCTGCTTTGTCAGCATCTTATTTTCTAATGGCAAAGTTTTGGGCTTGAGGTTCCATGATTGACTCATATAGGAGCAAGTCCTTGTTTTCTGATGTGTAACTGAAATATTCTATTTTATTAATTGTAACGGGCTGAAAAATCTTCACAGAATTTGAGATTAGTTGAGGTTGGAAAGAACCTCCAGAGATCACCCTATTGCTTAAGCAGGGCCACCTAGAGCCAATTGACCAAGGCTATGTCCAGATGGCTTCGAATATATCCTAAGGAGGGAGAGTACATAACATCTGTGGGGAAACTTGTGTCATGTTACCTGCTGTTTGGAGAGCACCTTCTGTGTTTTAGCTTGTGTCTGCTGCCTCTGGGCACCTTGCTGTCACTGGGCACCATTGAAAACAGCCTGGCTCCATCCTCTCTGTAGCCTCCCTTCAAGTATTTACATACACTGATGAGATTCCCCTGAGCCTTCTCTTCTCTGGACAGAACACACCAAGCTCTCTCAACCTTTCCATGTAAGGATGCTCCAGTCCCTTATCTTTCTGGCCGTTTGTTGGATTTGCTCCACGATGTCCATGTCTCCCTTGTATTAGAAAACACAGCACTGGACCCAGCATTCCAGGTGTGGCCTCACCATTGCCCAGTAGAGGAGACAGATCATCTTCTTCAACCTGCTGGCAATACTTTGCCTAATGCAGGCTGGGATACCTTCTTTGTAGTTAGGGCACACAGCTGGCTTGTGTCTTAAGTAGGCTGTTACCTAAGTACAAGGAACTTTTCTTCTGGAGAGCAAACAATGGAGTGTTTTCCCTTAAGAAAACATTTTAATATATTTAAGTCTACCAGCTTGAAAACAATTCCAACTTGCTTTTATACAAATATTTCTAGCCACGATGTTTATTTGCCTGTTGCCTGTATCTGAGGTGATACTGGCTTATTTTACTAGGTTTGATTTTGCTTGTATCTTTTTAATTCTAAAGTAATACCGTAAGACGTTTGCAGATTTCCAAGATTAGGTCCTCATTTTAGTATTAATGGCTATGCTTGTGCACTTGAAATTGGCCAATTGGTTCAATCATCTTGGGCATGAATTTGACTTTTTTAAGGATAATTTCCTTTGCATGTCATGAAAATTGGGGGCTGAGTGGAGAAGAGAGCACTGATTGTCCTAATTCTGTGATGCTTTCAAAACCTTCACCCATCTCTTGTAGACTTCATTTGCACTGCAGGCCATACTTTGTCATCCTTTTTGTGCATTCATGTTCCCTTTCAGCAGCTGGACCTTCTGTTTCCATTCCAAGAACCTCCTAATGGTTGCATTCTTGTGAATTGATGCAATTCCTTGCTGTTTTCCTTCTGCCTACTGCCTGCCTCTCCTGTCTCTGTAGAACAGTGTGGTGCCTTGACCTTTTGTGTGTGAACTACCATACTTTTCCATGCTTTTCAGTTCAAAGGGTGTGTTCATTTTTCTTGAATTTGAACTGGTGATACTTATCTGAATGTTATGTACTTTGTGCTCTTGTGTTTTTCTGTATATGCTCAAGTCTGGGCAGGGGAAGGCCCTTTCAGCTTCAGATAGAAAAGAAGTTGTAGTAGGTCTTTTCCAGGCTTTCCTGTTGGATGGTATAGTTAGAGAGGCTGCTACTTCCAAATTATTTTAATACTCCAGCTCTTCTTTTTGAAGGGATTAACTACTCTCCCAAAAACATGATGCTCTCACAGCATGTATCAAAATCTCATTTCCTTTAAGGATCTTTTAAAAGATCATTTTGAGATAGTCTTCCTTGCTAGGGTGTCTTAGTTGTAAAAAGCCCAGACAAACAAGTAGTCAAACCAAACCCAAAAAAACTCCAACCCAAAAACCACACCCTGAACCTAAACTCAAAACTCACAAAACAAACAACAACAAAACACAAATCATTGGGTGTTTGCTGTCATTTTATGGCCTACATAGTTCAGCATTGCAAAATCTATGGAGAGGTAAGTACAGTGTGAAAGGCAAGTTGGGAGCAGGACCTCTGACCTAATTAGTGTACATAGGGACTTGGGTAGCTGTTGCTTTTCTTTACCAATGTAGCTTGGGAGTGTTTAAAAGTCTTTGCATCATGCTTTCTGACTAAATCTTGGGGTAGAGGTGATTTAATTTCGAAAAGGGACTAATAGCTTTACCCTTTAAACGTCATAGGCTATTTTGGAGATTATTTGGCTGCAGTAATGAAAGATGCTGTATTATTCATGAAATTTCAGATCTCCCTGCTGTTTGAACTAGATAAATACAAGGAAATGTGATTTCCAGAGATTGCATAAATAGAGCTCCAAATCCACAGGAAACATTTTTAGGTAGTAAGAGAGCATTTGTATTCCACGGGAACACAAAGCTGTCTAAAATACATGGTGCAGAAAGTCTCCTACTAGTGTGGTCACCATTTACATGAAGCAAGTATACACCTTCCTTTTAGGTGAGCCTAGATTTTTAGAAAGGGATTGATTCTTTGGAAATTGTTGGTTTGAAAATATTAATTGAAAATTGAAGGCTTTTTTCTGAACTGAAGAATATTGCAAGTACTTTCAAGTTAATGGATGTTTTTTGTTTGTGTGGTTTTGTTTGGGTTTTTTGTTTGTTTGGGGTGGTTGTTTGTTGTTGGTATTTTTTTCTTAAAAGCAAAGAAAACTTCCCTACGTGTGTTTTTTTGGTTTTGTTTTATACTGTTTGGTAAACCAGGTGGACTATGAAGAGATAAGCAGGAGTAAAGAGGAGTAGCATAGAAAGAATATTCTATTTCTTCGTACGCTGTCTTCTCCAAACTGCTGAAAAGCAGAAAACAATAAGACTTATGTCAACAGATTAACACTTCTGGAAGTGCCTTTCTGAAGGAAGAAGCCTTCTTCTATTTTCATGCTTGTCTGCCTGCATCTTTCTTTCTTGTGCTCATCAGGGCATGACTTGTGAGAATCAATGTGTGGGTGCAGTTCTGCTGCAGAGTCCAAGATCTCTGCTTGAGGAGGAGGGGCAAAGCTTTTGATAGAATTTAGCTCTCAGGTTTTTAATCCACAGTTTCTTTACACCTGTTCACAAGGTAAATATGCCTATTTGTTTGTGGGGGTTTTTTTTAATGAACATTTTAAAAATAACTTGCCTTACAGAGGGCTGATGTCAATGTTGCTTTGGCCACAAACTTTGTATCCTCATTTGAGATGGTGCTGAATCATATGATAGTTTTATTACTAGATTTGCATTTTGCTCAATATTTTTCCCCTTTTTATGGAAGTTAAGAAATCCAGTATTCTAAGCATACAATTTGTATTCCTCCATTTCTTCAGGGGTTGTCTGCTTTCTTGCACTCCATGCTCTCCCCAGGGAATTAATAAGAAATGTTACATTTGGCTTTTCAAGGAGAAAAGCACGTAGAGTAAAAGCACTATATGTAGAAGGAAAAAAGTGTGGGTGAGAACTTAAGCTCAGTTTAGTTTTTTTTACACTACTTGCATTTTTTTTGCATTTAACTATGTGTTCTGTGACTTATTGCAAAGAAGTTTGATACACAAAATATTTTTACAGTCTGTAGATTAGAAGATAGAAAAAATGTTTTGGGTTATCTCCCTCTTACCAAATGAATATTTTAGAATTTACTGGTTCTAAAGGCTCATTCTCACTTGAAAATATTTGTTTGCATTGATCAGAAGATAAGGGAGGTGTAGACTGTCCGCCCTCACAGCATAGCTGAACTCCTAATCAAACAACATTTAACATATGGAATGTGTTCAAAACCAGCTACTTGACTGTATAATGCAAAATGTGAAATAATTTCAACAAATGTAACCTTGGTTTGACAAGATTGGAAGCATTTAAAAGAAATCTGAGTAGTACAAAAGTGGTACAACACAAAAACAGCTCCCATGGGTGTGTCTCTCATTCCTTTACTTGAGTTTGTCTTGCCAGATCGTCAGTATCTTGACTGGCTCCCACAGCTGTTTTTCTTCCCTATTGCATCTGAGCTCTTAACAGACTCTAAATTATAAATACTTTAAATACTGTTCAGCTACATACTGGACAATTTTTTAAGCAGACTCCTTTTTCTCATTTTGAAAAGTGTCTCTGGTAAACGAAGCCCAATATAGAATTCTGGAAAAGGAGGCTGAAAGAGATTTGAGAGTTTTTCTGGACCTCTAATCAAAGGCAGTTTAAAATATTTTAACAATAATAAAAAAAATCTACAAAGTTTCTGGTCTTATTAAGCAATCTGTTCAGGTGCTTAACTATGCTTGTGGTTAGGCTGTCCTAGAAATTAGCCTAAGTTTAGCCTAAATCTTCTGTACTTTGAACCCCTTTCATCCGTGTAGAGAAGTGTATTCCCTTGCCACTTGCAGGAGTCTTCCATTTGTATTATATTCTTTCAGTCCAGTAAAGCCTGAACAAGTCTATTTAAATCTCTTCTCGGGTTGTGTTTTCAAGGCCTCTTTTTTTTTTTTTTTTTGTGTAGTGCTTTTGGAATTCTTCCAGTTGTTCGATGTGATTTGGAGATGTGCTTTTCAAAACAGGTTAAGGTATTTGTAATTCTGAGCAGAGTAAAAGGCTTATTCTGTCTGTTTACCAATACTGTGACTTTCCACGGATCCTTTTCTGCTCTAATGCTGCCTAATAATTGGTTTCCATTACAGATTTCTATGGTTGATTATTTACAGCCAAAATTGTGCTTTGCACACAACTTAATTCAGTTCCATCTGAGGCTTTTAAGCCTTACTTAATTTTTTTTTCCCCAAGGTAACGTGGCTTTCTGATCAACTGTTTGCAGTTTTTGTAATTTAATGTCCACCTGCATATTTAATTAGTGTACTTACTGTTACCAAAAAACTTAAATATTTCCTGTTGCTTTGATACGCTTGAGTTAGTAGAACAATGTCTGATACATCCATATGACTTGATGGTGTTTCATCAATACCTTTTTTATTGTACAGTTTGGATATCAGCAGGTACTGTCCAGCAACTCAAATGTTAGGATTAAGACAGACTGTCTGTGTGCATACCTGTGTGTTGTGGTTTAACCACAGCCAGCAACTAAGTACCATGCAGTATTAATGAAAAGGGGAGACAACAAAAAGAGAGAAATAAAATCACAGAGAAACAAGTGATGCATGTACAGTTGTACATCATCCACTGACTTGTCCCTGAGCCAGCTATCCCTGAGCCGGCTGCCCCCAGTTTATATCCCGAGCATGATGCTCTATGGTATGGCATATCCCTTTGTTTAGTTCAAGTCACCTGTCCTGGCCGTGCTCCCTCCCAGCTTCTTGTGCTCCTGCTCATAGGCAGAGCATGAGACACTGAAAAGTCTTTGACTTAGGGTAAGCCAACACATCAGTGTGTTATCAACATTATTCTCATGCTAAATCCCAAATGCAGCACTGTACCACCTCCCAGGAAGAAAATTAACTTTGTCCCAGCTGAATCCAGGACACTGTTCCTCACAGTGCCTGTGCTAGTAGGGTAAGTTTGATCATGGCAGTCATTAGGCTTTGGCTGTGCATGGTGCTGCTCATATGGCAGGCCATGTCTGTTAGCTGTGGAGTCTAACCGAGTCATACTTGTTCTGGACAAGCTTTTGATTCAGTTGTGTTGCACTGTTTACCTTCTAGGTTTTTATAAATATATACTGTGTAAAAAAACAAAGCCCAAAACAAAAAAACCCTTGATATTCTTTGATTTCAAGGGTCTATGATTTTCTGAATTCTACTTTTAAAGACAATGTTCTAAAGAAACTTTTTTCCCAGTTTCAAGGAAATCTTACACATGCTAAATTTTTCTCAGTGGATAATTATTAAATATGACTAAGCTTCTTTTAACTTAATAACTTTTAGATTTCACTTGTATTTTGATTTGTGAACTCTTATTTCTCCAGATTGTCTCTGAACCTTATCTTTGAATTTGTTTTCCAAAATTGACAATACTGCCTTTATGATTTACAGGCTATTTGATTTGCATGTTTTTGAAGGTATTGTGACTGTTAAAAAGAAAGATGGCTCAAAAGCAACTTCTTGTGAATTGCTCTTATGCCTTAAGCATTTGTTAGAGGTGAAGGGCTGCTGTTGATTATGTCCTATATATCATCTCCTATATTAGGAAACTAGTAGAAATAGATTATTTCTGGGTAAAAGTGTAGCAATCCCACAACTCAGTTATGGTTATTAATGATCTGAAAAAGACACTAATAACCACAGAATCACAGAATGGTTGAGGTTGGAAGGGACGTGGTCCAACCCCACTGCTCAGGCCATGCAGAGCATATTACCCTGGTCCATGCTCAGATGGCTTTTGAGTATCTCGAAAGAGGTAAGACTCCCCAACCTCTCTGGGCAACCTGTGCCAGTGCTCAGTCAATCTCAAGGTAACAAAATGTTTCCTGCTGTTCAGACAGCACCTTCTGTGTTTCAGTTTGTTCCCGCTGCCTCTGTTCCTGTCACTGGGAACCATCGGAAAGAGCCTGGCTCCATCTTCTTTGCACCCTCCCTCCAGGAACATATGAAGGTGCCCCTGAGCCTTCTCTTCTCCAGATTGAACAGTCTCAGCTCTCTCAGCCTTTTCCTACAGGAGAGAAGTTCCAGTCCCTTCATTATCCTTGTGGTCTTTTGGACTCTCTCCAATATGTCCATGTCTCTCTTTTGCTGAGGAGGCCAGAACTGCACATGCTACTTCAGGTGTGCCCTTACCAAACAATGCTCTGGAGGGGGGACATGTCACCTCCCTTAAAGTTCCTCAAAGTGGCAACACTTTGCAAAGTTGGGCTGAATGAGGCAGGTAATAGTGTTTTAAGGAACATCAGAACTAATAGGAGACAGTAAATGGCCAAAAATACAGGTTTAGTTCAACATTGAAAAAGCAAACAATACTTACTTGAATGGAGGCCATTCAGTTGTGCGTGCAACATAGTTGGCTTGAAATTAGGAGTGGGATCTGTATGTCATGGATGACCTCCAGGAGAAGCTTCGTAAAGCAAGCTGTGAGAAGTGGAGAGTAATAGGGAAGACATGGTGTTCTTATGTGGATAGGGAATGTGGTGTCATACAGAGTCCAGTGTCAAAGACTTTATTTCACATGGAGTACTGCACATTAACTGAGGATTTGGAAAAGGTTAATTAACAAAAAAAAAAAGAGGTGTGAAAAACTCAGATGAGAAATTGAGGACATTTGAGTTGGGTATCTTGAAGAGGAAGTTAATCAGAAGAGACGTATCATCATAACCTGCCTGAAGCTGTTTGTCTGCATAGGAGAAATCGCATTTCAGTTGTACTACAGTGGGCAGAAGACTGAGAAGGGATCTGAGGTGGAAACCTGGATTTAATATTCCCATTGATGCTGAGAAACAGGCATTATGACTGTCCTGTCCAACAGGGATACCCATTTCTAAATATAAGTATTTTTGTTTGTGCAATCTATTACACTAAGCTAGTACCTACTTTTAATGATCTACCTAGTTCTGGCTGTGAATGGAGATGCATATGAACAGGGCAGGAAAGTTAGCTTATTTATTTTTCTCTCATGAAGAGTGTAAGTCCAAATTGCTTTTAAAAATCCATTTTCAAGAGATGGAGGGGTTTGCTTCTGTCCCAGTTCATAGTAGAAATACAGGTTTTCATTTTCTAGGATATTCCTGGGCCCAAGAAGGGTTTCAGTATCCTTACTAAAGAGAAAGGATTCTGGAAAGTTTGTAAATGCTAGGCACCAGAATCTAAGATGGTTTCCAGCTATAAGGAATGAAGATAAAGTCTTCTTGAGGTACATTTTTAAAGGAAGATTTTTAAATTCTGATGTAGCACCGGCATAGTATTTCCCATGGTTAAACCAATAAGTTGTTTAATTAAATGCATTTCAAAATCAGGATTGGATGCTTTTGTGGAAGATTCCGAAAGTCAGAATATATTTTTCATTAAACTTGATTCTGGTAATCACTTTTATTGATTCTAATCCGAATGTTTTTGAGCTGTATTCCTGGCATTATTTCTTGTTATACCTGCCTTGTTTTTGCCTTTTTATTAGGTCTCCTAATGGACCTCTCATCCTTTCACTGTGAAAGTAACATTTATCTTCTAACCAGGTATTTTCTAGTCTGAGCTATTGTGCCATGTGGTTCTCACAATTGCTCCTCATGTGTCTGTTCCTGACAGGGGTACTGTGTTAAGCAAGCCATTTGATCCTTTGTGTAGATCCTTTATGTAGAACAAAAATTGCCTAAGACATTCCAAAATAAATTGCAGTGAAAAAAATGCATTATGACTCATTTCTTCGTTTTAAAACAAGGATAGGTGGATCTCTTGTATGGAGGGAGAATTTGCTTCTTCCTGTGAGAGCTTTGCTTAGGGGTTAAGGGACTGAGAAATTGCCGAAGAATGGCAAAAGGAGAGTTGCAGGGGGAGCTGCTGATGCC
>JAWWLV010000121.1:99595814-99611725 GCA_035041135.1 Platyrinchus mystaceus | reverse complement strand
GCTGGCACAGGACATTGCAGGCTCTGCATCTCCAGTGATCCAACAGCGCCCCCTGCTGGTTGGCACAGGACATTATAATCCAGCCCCTGACAATGTCTGAGGGATGGTGAACCTGCCCCCTGTTTAAAAAGTTTGAGGACCCCTGTGCTAAACCATTAGGACTAGTAGGCCTGTACTTCAAAACAGCACTTTCAATATTCCCATTATCATCAACGTTCAGTAATGATATATTTATTTATTTGAAAATATTCTACAGAAGTTGTGTTGCTGCCAAGCTCCCACTAGGAGACTGTTTTCTAACCATGTGATCTACGTGTTTCTGTTGATTTGCAAAAGTAAAGATACTGGGCACAGTTTTGGTGTTGGAAGGAAGGTTACTTATGTGGAACATAGCAGCTGTTTTTTTTTTCTGAATTATAAGTACTCATCTTTGTCAGAAGATTTCATGATCCTCCTTCCTTCATCTGGGTTTTGTAGGGCAGATTCCAGCACCAGGGAGTATTGTCTTTACAGATTTTGTGTTGTGAAGCTGTTAGGCTTTCTTCTTGGTGCATGTTTTTAAGTGTTATATACTATTGTCAACTTTTTAAAATGCAAAGGTCAGACTTGGTGCTCTTATCTCTGTTGTTTACTGTTATACTTTCAAGCTATTGCAGAAATAGGGGTTGATATGACACAATATGGTTTTGCAAGTGAGAGAGAACTTAAGTGACCCCTCATGTCTCATCTCTGTTTAGCATTACAATTTTGAACAGCATCAACTTCAGCTCTCTGCTTTGAGTTTTATAGGGATAAAATCAAATTTTGTATTCCCACCCTTCCGGGGGCCTTGTTCCTTTTAGAATACTACAGGAAGAATAAATCATATAACATGTCTCTTCCATTTCAGGGAAGAAACAAAAGCACCCTCCCTCCTGGCCCATCTTCAGTTGTAGATGATGTTTCTCCCTTGAGAGCCTGAAGCTGATCTCCTTGTCCTTGATATATGTCAGATTTGGAGGGAGAGGGGCGAGAGGTTGGAAAAGGAGAGAATGTAAATTCAGGCAGTATGTGGAGAAGATAAAGGTTTTTTCTATGCATTTTTGGAAAGAATATCTGTGTTACATTTGTTATGTATTAATGTTGCATTTGGAATATGGCCTGTAGCTATAAATGGAATGATCATTTAATTTAGCTTGGTAAAGATTTACTTTACCAAGTCATTATGTTGCCATTATGTAGCAAAACATCAAAATACATTAGGCAAGTGATAATGTCAGCGGCGGATCTGCAGTAAACAAACCAGCCAAGCCTTGGCAAATGGTTCTGGGGCAATTGAGCTAATGAAGCTTCGTGTCCCCTGCGTTGTGTGTCTGTTTGTATGCAGGAAACCAATGGGCCTGCATAGCTTTTTCCCTACTGGCTGAGCAAAACCCAACATGGGCCCAACCAATCCAGAGGTGTGGGCCTGACCTGGGGCCAGTGCGTGCTGACCAGCTCAGCAAACCACGGTGCTGTAGTGACAGGCAGCCCAACAAGTTGGAGGCATGTGCATATGTTGTGTCGGACTGTTGTTGGGTCTAAATGTTGGAGAACTCCGTCCACTTGTTAAATTTCCTCTAAAATGGTTATCAGACCCCAAAATTTTCAGCTGAGGGTTGAAAATGGGTGGAATGGGATAGCCAGACTGCTTGTTACCAAAGCATGATAGTATGAACGCTTCCTTCTCTGGAAATGGGCTCGTAGACAGTCTGGTTTTGTCTTTTTAGTTGTTATTTATTTCAATGCATTTTGGATCTCTTCTTGAAGTAATCAAAAGGGATAGACCAGTGCATGGATCAGAAGGCTTCTGAGTGGCTCAGAAGGAGTAATATTGCTTGTATTTTAGAGAGTACTTTCTTGAAATAGAGGATTGGGACTTGGTTAAGGCCACACACTCAAAGTCTGTTATTGTATACATCATAAAACTAATCTATTTTCTAAGTAATACCAATTATGTATGTCAGTGATGCATCCAAAACCCGTGGTTGTGTAAACAGGTATCTCTTTTTGATGTAGAACAGCAGGTTGGGGCAGGCTAGCTTACCTTGTGACTCTCAGACAGTCAAAACTATGCTAATTCTAATCAGTATTTTTATTGCCTTGTACTTGATGATTGCAGAATTAGATATTTAGCTTTGACACTTTGGACCTTTTTGTTTGATATATGTTTTTCCTTTGATTTTTTTGTAAACAACTATCGTATATTCTAACTGAGTTGAATTTTTCTGTGTGAACAATGAAAACTGATTCTGGTCATTAGAATTAAAACAATTAGTATAGCTGCATTTTGTTAAGAATTCACTTGTGACCCTGGACACAAGAATTTTTTTTTTTTTTTTTAATTTGGTGCAATCAGTAGAAAAACAAACAAGCAAACCCAGCAGCAGCTTTCAGCATGGTGCTTGGGAAAACTCAGAAGCTATTCTGTCACCTTTTCTAAAAATCAATGCAGTATAATGTTATGTGGTGGCTAGGTCTGCCTTTTGAAACTAAATAATTACACATTTAAAGAAAAAAAAGTATTTTTTCCTTACATAATGGAAGAAGTGGATCCTGACTGAACATGAAGCCTTTATTTCAAGGCTAAATTTGCAGTATGTGCCAACTAGCTGGTAAAAAAGTGGCCTGTGTTGATTGGTTTATTTAACTTTCTTCCAGCAAAATAGCATATTGTGCTGTTGTCCTTCCACTGCATGAGAAGAGCCTAAAATAACAGAAGCTGTTCTGACATCTCTCAGAGCCTGCCTTTGTCAAGGTCACAGTTCTATTTTAGCTGCATTTTGTGCAAACAGAGATAGGTATGGTAGGAACAAATATTTTATAACTAAGATGCTGAGTCCCCCAAAAATGTAAAATGAAACAAAAATGCAGCTCCCACCTGCTGTTATGCAAAAACCATAACACATGTTGGCTGATTGCTAGCCTAGGTCTGGGTGCAGCCCAGCTTTGCCATCAGCAGATACAAAGCTCTAGAATTAATCTGTGGATGTTCTTGCTGTTCCTTAATTAGCAACCAAAAATTTCTGAGGGACACAGGTAAAAGATGGAGGTTCTGCTTTTAAACTGCATATATAATCTTTATATTCTTAAAGATGTGGAAGCTTTATATAAACAAGTTCTGTTGGCTCATTCAGTGCTACCAAATTTGTATATAATTATGCAGAGAATGTAGACATTAACAGCTCTTTCTCAAGTGTATTTGGAACAACAGAGAGTGGTAAAGATGAGGGTGTGCTTCGGAGCAAGAAGCTGATAGAGCAGTAATATGCTGAGGGTTATTAGACATGTGGATGGTGGGTTCAAATCCAGGTGTTTGCTGACTGTTTGAGTCTGGGAGAGCATTGGGAAGTAGTTTCTGTGCTTTTTCTGCTTATCTGCATTCCTGGACATCTGTGTTTGAGCTGCTGCTGTGGGGAGTACTGCCAGTGACGTGGAGCTTTTATGTCCTTCTCTATTATACCTGTTGTGGTGGGCAGGATTGTCTGTGTATGTCCTGCTTTTGACAAGGACAGGGTTCATTTTCTTCCTAGTAGCTGGTACAGTGCTGTGTTTGAGATTAAATATACGAATAGCGTTGGTAACACACTGACATTTTGGCCATAGCTAAATAGTGCTTACTCTTAAGTCAGGGACTTAGAAGTTTCCCGTGCTCTGCCAGTGAGGAGGTGCTGGGAGAAAGCATGGCCAGGACAGCTGACCTGATCTGGCCAAAGTGCTATTCCATTCCATAGAGCATCATGCTCTGTGTCTAAACTGGGAGGAGTTAACTGGAAGGGGACTGATGGTGCTTCTCAGTCAGTGGGTGGGGAGCAATTGTACTGTGCTTCACTTGTTTCTCTTGGGTTCTGTTACTCTTTCTCCCTCTCCTTATAATTTCAATTATTATTATATCTAGTTTTAATTATTAAATTGTTCTTATCTCAACCCACGAAGTTTACCTTTTCCTTCTGATTGTCCTCTCCCCCGTGGGGTGTGGGTGGGTGGTGGGGGCAGTGAGTGAGCAGCTCCGTGGTGCTTTGTTGCCAGCTGGGTTTAAACCATGATGCTGTATCACATGGAGTGAATTTGTAAGCTGACACTGGATAAAAAGTCTTTGCCTGTAGGAGAAAAAAAAAAATCAACTGTTCAAACAAAATTAGACCACTTTGCATTGGAGTAGATGGGCAGTGATGTTAGTGATGTTAGACTTGTGAGGACAAAAGAAAAGAAGAGTAGTACAGGGATGAGACTGAGGTTTTCTGCAGTAGCAGAAACGCTGCTTCAGAATCTGTTTAGTGTGGCTACTCCAATTTAGCAGTAGCAAGTGTAATAGGAAAGGTGTATCAAATTCCATCAAGATGTTTGGAGACTAAAAGAAAGTTCCTGTCATGTGAAAGAATTGAAGTGTGTATATCTGTACATGTGTCTGTCTGTCTGTGTGTATATATGTATATATATATATGTATACGCACATATATAGATATAGATATACATTTAAGGAAGCTTTATGGCTTTACATACATATGCAGGTAAAACTGCCTAATATCTATGCTGGTTAATGTTACTTGGCAAAAAATCACTGGACAAGAAATAATGATATAGGACTATGTATTTTTGATGCTAATATGGGATTAATTTGATGGGGTTTTTTAAATAGAATTAAACAGATGTTCTCTTGATGAACACCATCTGTAAAGTACTGCTTGGAGAGGCTGCTTTCTTAGTATTTTCTTTATATTGTAATCTGTATGTATATTTTTTATAAGGTATTTCATTTCTAATAAGGTCAGAATATACTTTTTAAACCTTCTGGTATTTTACTTGATATATTTCTTTTTAAAGGAAAGATAGGATTTTATGGGTAGAACATATTAAATATTATTTTTAGTGCTCTCAGAAGTTCAGAATTGTGAGAAATTAAAATATAATATGGAATACCTGTACCAGAAAAGCCTTTCTGTATAACAGCCTATCCAATATAGTTTGCTTAATTTTTTTTTTTGTTTGTTTGTTTTTTAACTTTAAAACAGAAGTTAAAGATACCACTCTGTTCTTTCTGGTATTCATCACTACAGTGTCTCCCAGATATGTCTGAGTTTGTCACATCTGTTGATAAATAAAGTACTGACGAAGATCCTGTGAAATAGCCTCGAACATATTCTAAATGAATGTTTTTGTGTCTTTTTGTTATATAGTACAGTGTTCATTGCAGGTCAGTTTGTCTAAAAGTTACTTATAATAATAACAGTATTGTGAGTTGCTTGTAGCTGTTTATGTCCAGTGTGAATTACTGTCTGCTTACAAGAACATTATTCAGAAAGTAGCAAGTATAGAGTAACATGGACTTTTAAGACCAATTGGTTTTCTACTGGGGGAGAAAATTTAGTCTTGGATAAAATTGTTACAGTTGTGTGCAGCCTGTAATTACGTTCCTTTTAGGGAGAGCATGTTGCTGCACTTTGCCTGATTAAATGACATTTCTCTTCAAGAAGGGATGTGATATGGCATGACTAAAGTGCAGGGATGCACTTGAAAGGTGAAAAGTATTGAATGGATTGCAAGTGTTTACTCATCAGTTAAAATTTTGCAGTCTTCCAAGCTGTATATAACTTGGAGCTGTGTCTGACATTGTTGGAAGATAGTTAAAATTCATACTTGTGTTTGGTGAATGCAAAATAGCAGCAAATTTCATTGCTCTGTGGGAAGACAGCTTCTGTTTTAGACTGAAAAATGAAATCTGGAATCTAATCAAGAAGTTCATGGTGCTTTTTTTCTTTCTTCCATTTCTGCACTGTAACTTCAGTGTGGATATTAACTGAATGTCGTAAGAAGCCCCAACCATGTTGGTTATGAGGGCTAACATCTATTTCATAGAATCAGGGAATAGTTTGAATTGGGGTACATCTAGTACATCCCTCCAGGGACATCTTCAACTAGATCAGGTTGCTCAGAGCCCTATCCAACCCAACTTTGAATGTTTCTAGGGACGGGACATCCACAACTTCTCTGGGCAACCTGTGCTAGTGTTTTACCACCGTCATCATAAAAAAACATGTTCTTATATCTAATCTAAATTGACACTCCTTCAGTTTAAAACCATTACCCTTTGTCCTATCACAACAGGCTCTGCTAAAAGGTTTGTCCCTATTTTTCTTATAGGCCCTCAAGTACTGTAAGGCCACAATAAAGGTCTCCGTGGAGCTTTCTCTTTTCCAGGCTGAGCAACCCCAGCTTTCCTCATAGGAGAGGTACTCTAATCATCTTGGTGTCCCTCCTCTGGACTCACTGCAGCAGGTCTGTGTCCCTCCTGTGCTGGGGACCCAAGGCTGGATGCAGCACTCCAGGTGGGGTCTCACCAGGGCAGAGCAGAAAGGCAGAATCACCTCCCTGATCAGCTGGCCCTCCCCCTTGCCTTCTTACCTGCAAGGCCACATTACTGACTCGTGTTCAACTTGGTATTCACCAGGACTCCCAGGTACTTCTCTGCCAAGCTGCTTTCCAGCTGGATGGCCCCCAGAATGTACTGGTGGTTGGGGTTTTTCTTACTGACCATCATGAGGTTCCTGTCAGTGCGTTTCTCCAACTGTCAAGGTCTTTCTGGATGGTAGCAAGAATTTCCAGTGTATCACCTGCTCCTCCCTGTTTGGTGTCATCAGCAAACTTGATGAGGCTCCATTTTGACCCATCATCCAGATCATTAATTAAGATGTTGAAGGGGATAAGATCCAGTATTTATCCCTGGGGTGCACAGCCAGTTACTGGCCTCCGACTCAGCTTTGTGCCACTGATCACCACCTTTGAACACGGCTGTTCAGCCTGTTTTCAATCCACTTTGTCTGCTCCTCCAGTCCATAAGTCATCAACTTCTCTGTGAGGATGTCAAGCATCAGATGCTGTTCTGAACAAGTTATGTTCTTTCTGTCAACTTTGAAAAAAGATAGGTTTGCCCAAGAATTGACCTTGCATCTCCCCTGTTTGATATTCAGACCCACAGAGTATCATTATTTCTCAATTTTCTTGTATATGTAGAACTGGGGTATCATTAACTGTCACTAAAATTCATCTTAAAGAGGAATGCAGTTTTTATGAAACACTTAAAAGCATGGAGAATAACAGGAAATGCTCTTGGGGAAATATCAAACTTCTTGAGTGCAGCATGTGGAACATATGCAGTAAGTAAAATCACCTGTATGCAAAGCCTTTAAAAGATATCAAGAATAATGACCTCTTTTTTCAATGAGACAGGAATCTGCAGTTGCAGGATTACATAATCCTGCAGGACTGTATCGTGGATTCTAGAAGAAAACCTTGAGTTTTCTGACTTCTCAAATGCTTTTATTTTAGGATATTTATAGTATTTCTTCATTTGTATTTATCAGCATAGCTTTTCTCCTTGCCAAAGGAAGTCTTTGTAATGTCTTGATTAAAGCCAAAATAAATATTTTATATAAATTGTTAGAAGTAGAAACTGGTGTCTGTTTTCTTCTGTCTGAAGGTGTGAACCTAATCCACTAATGTATTGTGTGTTTCCTGTCCTAACAAAGCATTACTTCTGTAGATAGCATTTGAAGTTATGAAAGCTACAGATAGAGGTACTTCTGTAATTCCATTTATTCTAGACTGATTGTACTGTGAATAGACCATAAATACATGATATTGCCAGTTGGGATAAAATGGTATCTATGGGTGAGTATGTAGGTATCTCTACCTGTAACAAGTTACTTTTAATCTGGGATTGTATAGTATGTAAATCAAGAGGCTGGTGAAACTGAAAATCACACTGACTTTTTAGTGAGTGGGAGAACTGGGACTGATGTCAGCATGGGCAAACTAAACTTGTGCACTCCTCATTTATGTGAAACGTGGCTGATTGGGGGTGCACACACACTAGTTTTTCTTAAAATATCTCAGGAAAATTTTAATTCCAAACTTTAAGAATTTTACATTATTTCATACTCCTTATATCTTCAGTCCACTACATACTACTTGTCTTAATTTTTTTTTGATTAAATTATTTGATATAATTATGAGAAAGTTATTGTGTAATTTTGTTGAATTCTTACTGCAAACACCCAATATCATACTGTTTCTGGATTATTAATATTAATGAAAACAGAAAATAAACTATTTCTAAAACAGGCACTCTAAACCTTTTTTTTTTCCCCCCAAATTAAGTTACAAGTGTGGTTTAATGTAGCTACTGGTATTTAAGGTAATCTGTGATTTCAAAGTTGGATGTTTGAAAATATTAAATAGTTTACATCTAGCACGATTTTCAATTAAAGGTTAAACTGCAGGTATTGTGTGGAATAGATGGAAGAATAATTTCTAAGGGCTTAGAATTTCTTACGTTAGCTTTTTTTTTTTTTCCAAAATATTTATTTGGAAAAGAAAGGACAATCATGTTCCAAGGTCTTCTGCGGTGTCTCTCACCATTTCACCTAAATCTAGCCCCGGTTATGATTTTCAATTTGTTCTATGAATATTTTCATTTTGACTGGGTTTTTTGTTATGACCTGATGTACAGATTGCACATTATTCTTGTGAACATGAAACTAAGACTGTACAGTTCATACATAAAGTCCTAAAGGATTAGTTAAGTTCCTGTTGGCATTCACCACCCTTTCTGACTTCAAAGAATATCTGGCAGATTTTGTGAGGTGTGTTGGCAAATCAGTTCTCATTGGTGGACTGTTGTACTGAGAAAATGATACATGAAACTTCTTTTTATAATACATATAACATGTAAGGTGGTACTTATCTGTAGTTTTTCTTATATTTGCTGAGGATCAGCTTAGCAGAAGACATAAAGACATCCTGTTCCTTTTTCACTCAGCTGTGTTTTAACATGTGTGTTTGAAATTAATTGTCCTTTCCACTTCCTTTGCAAACAGCAGCAAGGGGATTTGTGGTACTGAATTTTGAATGTATAGAAATACATTCAATTGAAATTATGTTTTATGTATAATTTGCCAAACTTCTATACTCATACAGACATAAATTAATTCTGAACTAAAAAAAAAAAAAAGCTTAACAGATTAATTTTCTCTTTACAGGACTTCCAGTTTTTACAGTGGCACTTAAAATTATAATTCCTATGCTTTATTTAGTGAATAAATATTTTGGCTAATGACAATAGGATTTGTATGGTTGTACTGCTTACTTTTAAAAAACAAAAGGTATGTGCTTGCATAGAAAAAACATTACCAAAAAAACCTCAGGCACAATGAAGGTGTAATTATAGACTCCAATTATGTAACGTTCACTAGAAATAATTGGAGATTAAACTCTACTTAGAAGGTAGTTTATTCAATGGATAAATATTTATGTTTTTCAATTGAAAAGCTTTTTTCCCCCATTTTCCTTCCAGGTATTGCTTTGTTTTCGCTTTGGGATACCTCACTGTGTGCCAAATTACTAGAGTCTATATCTTTGACTATGGACAGTATTCTGCAGATTTTTCTGGGTAAGGAGTAAAATAATCTTTCCATCTTGTTCTCGTAACTGATACTGTGTCTGTTGTTGTGGGGGTTTTTTGTTGTTTGCTCCTCCACATCCCTCCCAAGTTATGTGTGTCAGCCTTTTAAACTTTGGGAGAAAGCTGGGCACGTATGTCCGTATCGACACACATACGTGCTTTAATCATAAAAAATGAGAATTTTTGTGTCTGGTTAGAACCACCCATGTGTTATCTGTTGCCTCCTGTTCCTGTGTGAATGGCATAAATGATTTGATGGCTATGGGAATTTTTTTCTCTTCTCTTTTTTCCCTAAAGTCTCTGCTACCACCCATGACAGCATGATGAACCTTGAATTCTGTCTGGTGTAGTTGCTTGCCTGGCACAGTCTGATACCACTTCTTGAAGAAAATGTGAATGGTTTATGGAACTTAGTGTTTAGCTTCTTTTGTTTTTGGTTTTATGTTAGATGTTTAAGAAGGAGAAAGCTAAGGAGACAGGCACCTGGATGGTAAGGTAGTCACACAGCCCTTGGAAACAGAAAGTTTTGTTTCTATGTGCCCTCATTTTATATAATGAACTTCTACTTATATTTGACTCAAATTGTATAGGAGCAAAACAGAATCAAATGGGGAAAGTAAAAACAAACCATATTGTTGATTCTTCTTTATACTGCAGACACAGAGAAGTGAAGCACAACATTTCTTATAAACAAATTTGCTATTATGATAGTGCTTTTGTTGATTTAAAGGAGAGTGTGTATTCTGGGGGAGAAAAAAGAGATGGGGAGTATTTGCTAGTCTGCTGAAAATAATGCATTAAATACTTTTCAGGAATACTATGAATGGCAGTGGTCTTTGTAGTTTAGTATTACCTGTGGTAGAGTTGTACTTGTTAGCCTTGTTGCTTCTCAGTCTTCATAAGTAACAGGCACATAGTCCAGGAACACAACTTGTAGGCTGAAGCCAAAAGCCTTTCTGGTTAAGTTCATCTTTTCTGTCATCTTTATCTTCTTACCTTCTGAAACATCTTTCTACATTTGTCTTACATCCAAGTGTCTGCCTTCTAGCCAGATATCCAAGTTCTAATTGTAGTAAGTGGAGATGTGATAGATGTGGACAGTAGAGCCTGGAGGGCATTTCAGCTGACCCACCACTAAGTACCTACCTGAGCATGAACTGGGTCACTTGTCAGATGCCCCTGACTATTGACTGGATCTCCACTGGCTGTAGTGAGAGCTTGCAACACGGACATACGTGTAAAGACACTGAAACTAGATTTACTGATGTTGAATTTATTTCACCGTTACAAGTTGAACTGTAATCCAAATGCTGTCCCTTCTAGTTCACTGTAGGGCCAAAGTGTACAATGTTGGGAGTGATCAAAGCTCTGAGCTGACTCTGGAAACAGTGTAATTGCACTTTGTTGTTCTCTCAAAGCTATTAGTACAGCTTGAGTGCACCATTGCTCAAATGTGACTATAACTGCTTTCAGATAGCAGCTGGCTTTGTGGCTCTGCTGGTTTGGTGTTAGCTCAGAGATTTCTGCTGGGTCTAAACATGTCCAAAGATTCTCACATCCCATTCCTGGAGGTTTTCAAGGGCAGGTTGGATGGGGCTCTGAGTAACCTGCTCTAGTTAAGTGTCCCTGCCCAAGGCAGGGGAGTTGGAACTAGGTGATCTTCAAGGTCCCCTTCCAACCCAAACCATTCTGTGATTCTATGATTTATGAGCTCTCTGCTCTAGACAGAACTGTTCTGAAGCCTAAATCCAACTGTCTGATTGTATGTTTGAGCTGTCAGATTTAAACCACCCTTTCATGCACCAGTTTGGGAGTTTGATGCGTATCACATTAAATCTCTGGCATACGCTGCTTATGCTCCCTTGACACCTGAGTCAGAGGTTACTTCCAAACCAGGCAGAGAAAGAAAACTTTCCCTAGTTCCAGGGTAAGAGAGTTAGCTCAAGAAAATAATTTAAGTTGCCCAGCCAGCTGTTGAACCCCAGCATCAGCAAGTTCTTCTAAAGATGTTGGCAAGGATTCATATGGTGGTTAGCCCCAAAGGAGATCTGGATGTCTGTTTACCTAGATATTTCTCCTAATATGCCATGCCCATCTAAGGTGTCAAAGCTGAGAATATCTGCAAAAAGTTTTAAGGACAGTCTCAATGCACTGAGAGTGGAGAAAGCTGAGGAGGCCTTGTGCTGGAGATGCAATTGCTTGTACAGAGCTGTGTGGGCCTGACTGCAGTACTACCAGTGAGCCTTCTGCCACCTCCTTTTTCTTTCTCCCAGCACCTAAAAGGAATTGGTAAAATCCTGGTTCACAGCCTCACTGTGCCAGGAAGGACTCTTGCTCTCCTGGTCTCTAGATTGTTGCTCCTCAGCCAAATCTTTGATGATACTGAAGTAGCCACTTCAGAAGGCAAAACCCCCAAAAATGGTGCCTGCTGTGAGAAGGACAGACATATCAACTGGAATTAGTGTAAGGGCTGACTGGGCTCCTCCTGGGCTCCATCCTTCCGCCAGGCAGGATTCATGCTGTCACATGTTTGCTTACAGAAGGAAAACCCATTATGTTCAGAGTCACTTGGGGATTTCTGGCAGCACCAGGCAGGTCTTCAGCTGAAATGCTAGAAAGACATATGAGGGATTCACCAGACTATCTGTTCTTGCTTAGTTTTCTTCCTTAGTGACCCTTGCCTGTCACTCTAGTCTTGATATCAGGATTTTGGGGCACTGATAATAACAGTAGAATTTTTTTCCCCCGATTGCATTTTGAGAACTGGAAATAATTGTGTGTTTTGAAATAACCATTACCTAAAAAAAATTTATCTGACAAAATTAATCTGGCAAAATACTGGTGTAGCCCTGTCAATGAAGGAGTTGATGGCTTTTGGATTTGTTTTTCTGTGCCAACTTAAATGTGTTACAACAATACTAAGTGCACTCAAAACTTGAATAAAACTAATGCCCAATGTACTGTATGATTAATTTGTTGTTCTTTTTTCTGTTGAGGGTTTTTTGTTGAGTTTTGGTTTTGTGGTTTGGTTGTTTGTTTTTTTTTCCTCCAACTCACTGCTAGGTAAATACAACTCTGATACATTTTTTGAGATCTGATTTCAAAGTTAAATTTCTAAATTCCAGTAGCTTACTTTATGCATTCCTCCATTCTTTCCCTCCCTCAGGTAGGGGGTTTTCAATGTTGAGATTTACATCAGTCAAAAACTTTTAAATACTACAAAGATGGTATAATTTCTCAGTACAAAGCTGACTTGGATAGCCAGGGAAGAATATTTCTTGGATAGTTTAAGATTCACCCAAGTGTACCAAATTCAGAACAAAGGGAACTCTGTTGGAGCCAGCATAATTATGCTGGGTTTTTGTTTTGCCAGATATGTTTACTTGAAGTAAATAATAATTCTAGACAGAAAAAATAAATATAGGACCAGGTGTTAGTGGAAATGCTGAAAGTGGTCAGCATATCTAAATAATTTATTTTAATGTTCAACTTGGGTATAATTTTATTGTCCTTTTATACTGCTGCTGTAACTTACAATGAATATAATTGCTCTTACTGCCCTTTTTCCTTTACTCTTTTTACTGTAAAAAAAATAAACTATGTTAGCAGAAAATACATGTGAAACACTAGCTGTGTTTGTGGAACCTAGTGAAGCAATAAAAAATGTGAATTATCAAATACTGCATTTAAGGCTTAAATTCTTTTCATTGCATTGAAAACTCTATAATGGTTTGAGCTCAAAAAAATGAATCACTTTGTTCTTGCATTGAAGATCTTCCAGTTTAGAGTAATTAGGCTGGACTACTAGTATAAACTTTCCCTGGTATTTCCATGTGAAAGCAAATCCTGAACTTCTATCTAAATTATTCTTTCTTCCTTTTTTGTAACAGTCCAATGATGATAATTACACAGAAGATCACTAGTTTGGCATTTGAGATTCATGACGGTAAGATTTCTTTACAGTGTTTAATTTTCCATACAAAATAAATTTATGGAATGTTTATCAGGAGTCAGTGAGTTACTTTAGTTCAGTTTTGTGTTAGAGGACAAAATATATTTTTGTGTCTCAATTATTTCTTTTGATGCTTACTGATGAAAGTGCTGAGAAATGTTGCTCAGACTCTACAGAAGCTCTAAAAATGCTGACACTTTGCAGAAGACATGACTTATCAGAAGACCAGTGACACTTCTGTAGTCAGTGACCAGTGACATTCTTTTGGGCTGGAGTATTGATTCTGAGAGTTAGCTAAAGAATTTCCCAATTCAGAGATCTCTGCTGCTGACAGGTAGAGGAAGCATATGTAATTACAGTTTTTGAGCACCTTTTGTTTTAAAATGCTGACTGTTGAGCTCTTCCCTAGTTTGTGCCATATGTACAGATTTTTATAAAGCCTTTGTATATGTTTCATTTTGTTTACTATCATAATTAAACTCACTGCTAACATATTGCTGTGAACATGGAGATTATCTACTTATGCTTATGTCAGATTTATCCATCAGATAAGTGGGCCTTAGTTGTGACAATGAATCCTAATGTCGGCTTTTGTGGGTAGGATAGTTAGATTTTTAGTTACCTTTAAATTCAAAGGAGTAATTTTCATTTTAAAATTTAAAATGCCATCTAATAAATCTGTCCAATTAGATTGAATCACTTGGAGCTGTCAGTTGAAGATTTGGGAGTGTAGCCCCAGACACCTGCTGTCCTGAAATTGCTTTAGTAACATTATGTAATGGAGTTTAATATGTTTTTGTCTCATATGTGTCATAGCTTTAGTGCTGTTGGTGTTTCATTTTTTTTCCATTCTTGTTAAGTTGCACTGTGTAGAGAAGCCTGTAGGCAGCAACATTCAGAAATATGAAAAGTCAGGAAAACACCTTTTTTTGTAAGTATTTTTTGTATGAATGAGTAATGCTAGGCTTATCTAGTCAGTCAAAGAAGTTGATATCTAACTTCCAGGGAAAATATATTCAGAAGTATTAGTCTTGCAATCTATAATCAACTGGAGTACAGAGTACACAAGTTAGAGGAAACAGGTTATTATAAGGAAGTAATAGTTCTAGTACCAAAGATACATGCTTCCTCTTACTAGAGAGAGATATGCTGAATTTGCTGACATCATGCACAAATAGTGGAGTGGTGGTATGGAGCAAGCATGTGAGTGTTCCTGGCAATCTTGAAACAAATATTTCATTTAGTCATCTCTATTATTAACTTTCATAATGAACTAGATGAGATTTTTTTCTATTTAAATTAATATAGATAATTTTTGTTTTCCTCATAAGCATATTTTCTGTCTGGATTTCTTGTAGATACCATTGAATTCTGAGTATCAGTCTTGAAATTTTGTTCCTTGTTGACCTCTAAAGTCTTTGTCAGCCTATGAGGAGTAGCTGGTAGTGTATTGAAAACTTTCTCTCTGGTTCTGTCTGCAATTAAGCAGAATCCTTGACTTGCATTGGATGATCACAGTTGCAATGTGAACATGACTTTCAAAAGTTGATGTGAGCAATGTAAATTCAGGAGCAACTGCTAGTTTGGTGTCAGAAGATCCTAAGAAAAGATGTACAGGGGAAACTAAGATTGCATTAAAGCAAAGTTTTTTAACCGTAGACAACTCAAAAGGGATTCTTCACAAGAAATTAATGAACACAAGCCTGCTGTCAGTGGGTTTTTATTCACTGTACAAAGGTCCATGCTTCCACCTGAAGTTACTTAGGGATGCACTGATGGGAAAGGAGATAATGTTGAAAACCATTCTTCTAAGTGATTAATGGCACTCTGAGCCTCTAGTCACATCAGCTTGACTATATTAATCACCAATCACTTTATTTTCCTCCCTCTTTTTTTACCAGTAGATCCAAGGAGACATAATGAAAATAAATGGCTGAAAGAAAAGTGTTGGTGAAAGTTCTTGGTAAATTTCAGGATTCTAGTTGTAATTACGTTTGTTTTGTGGTAAAAGCAAGACTTGGTCTTGCCATGGCTGCCAGTTCCTTGTGTTGAGCTCTTTTAGTGCTACATTAGAAGGTCCTGGAGTGAACTGAATGTAATCATGAAGGCCACTCACTCACACTGCATGTGAAAGAGTCTGTCTAGCTAAGTGGATATGCTGGATTCCAAGCTGAAAATTAGTATGGAATCCCATAAATAAATAAATAACAACTACTGCTGTAACTGTTACACCCCTGTGCTCTTATTGTGAGGGGGATTTTTAAGCAGGAAAATTCTATGAAAATTGCATAGGATTAATTTAAGTTCACTGTATAATACAGACTTCTCAGAAGTTTGCATGGATCATAAACTTACTCATGAAGAAATTTGGAGTGTGTGTGGCCAGTCTTCGCGAACGAAGATATGGGAAAGGTCTTTTTACCTTTCCAGCCTGCGCAATGGATTTTTTAGGTGAGACACAGCCTGCGCTGAACTGAGCCC
>JAWWLV010000121.1:99551426-99595714 GCA_035041135.1 Platyrinchus mystaceus | reverse complement strand
GAAGCAGGACCGAGAATCGAACCTGTGACCTTGGCGCTGAGAGCGCAGCGTCTTAACCGCTAGGCCACCAGGGGTCCAATTTGGAGTATGCCTTTCATGTATTGTGATTTACATTTTGAACTTCAGTCTTTGATAGTTCTTACCTTAGTTTCTCAAATAAGCACTGTCAAAAATGAGTAGTCAGTGTAGTCAGTCACTTGCTTTGTATTTTTTGTGATTATCTTTGGCATCTCACATGTATATTCTAAAGGCAAAATACATTATTTGTATTGTACATGCACCACCAGACTATTGATGTCCCTATTCATTCTTTATGGCAAGATTTAGATTTATTTCTGCAACACTTTAGGCTAATTAGGGGAGAATTAGGGGAGAAACAGAATTTTTTGTACTTTCGATGCTATAATCTGGAGCGCTTTTTAATCAAATTTAAAACTAGCATATACTGGAGAAGGAAAGTTGCATTGCAGTTATTTTAGAAGCAGGGGGTTTGTTTACAAAGCCTCTAAAATGGAGGATTTGCCTTGCACGAAAAGTTTCGAGCTAAGATGTGGTGGCAAGTAGAGAAGCCTTTAGCAATTGTAGTTATAAGGTACTAAAAGTTAGCAGGGTGATGGAGACATAATGTCACTTCTTAACTTTGTATCTTGCAATGAATTCACATGGCAATCTCCCTTTGTTTTGCTTACAACCCACTCATGAGCCTCACTCATTTTAATGCAATTCTGTGTGAGATCAAGGATCTTTACCAGAAATACCCATGTCCAAATCCAACCTCACTAATCTGTATGCGCTTTGGCAGCTTGTTTTTAATTCTAGTTCTTAAGAAATCTTAAAGATTCTCCTCAAATGTTTATATTCATAACTCATTGAAGTTCTGGAGCTCACAATATACTTACTTTTAAATCTCCAGAAGATTCAGTCAGCAGAACTAGTGTACGTTAGATTTTATTTTGATATTTAAAAGGAAAAAACAAATATCTCACAGCTTTTTCCAACCCTGTTCTTATTTCTTCTCTCTAATTTAAATTATACGAGAAACTTTAAAAAAAGGTTATTTTTTAAAAATGAAATGAGATATATTATTTTTTGCAAATCATTTCTTCATATTATTATGTTGCACTTACCCATAAAAATGTGTGGCGCTAGATACAGGTGAGAAACCAGAATCATAATCCATTCTGTTCTGTAGGCTTCGTCTTGGTTCCCAGGGGCTTTTCTCACATGGTTTCTAACCACAAAACTCTTTATTCCTGTGTGTGTAACTGTAGTGGGTTGACCCTGGCCAGATACCAGGTACCCACTAAAGTTGCTCTCTCGCTCTGCAACTGGACAGAGGAGAGAAAAAAAAACAGCGAAGGATTCATGAGTTAAGAACTGGGAGAGGTCACTTACTGATCACCATCATAGGCAAAACAGACTCAAAGTGGGGATATTAATTGAATTTATTACAAACAGCGTCAGAGCAAAAGAGTGAGAAGTAAAATAATCTTAAAAACACCCCTCCTTCCTTCCAAAACTCTACTTCTTCCCCCCAGAGGTGCAGGGAGACAGGGAATGGGGGTTACGGTCAGTTGTTTCTGCTGCTGCTCAGGGAGAGGAGTCCTTCCCCTGCTCCTATGGAGTCCCTCCCATGGTAGACAGTCCTTCATGGACCTCTCCAGCGTGAGTTGACCCCTCTGGCAGCAGTTCTTCCCAATCTGCTGTCCCATGGGTCACTCCTCCATGGGGTGCAGTCCTTCATGGATGAGCTGTACCGACGTGGGTCCCTCATAGGGGCCACAAGTCCTGCCTGGGAAAAACCTGCTCCACCTGGGCTTCCCTCTCCATGGGCTGCAGATCTCTGGCAGGACCTGCTCCATCTTGGGCCTCCCATGGGGTCACAGCCTCCTTCAGATATCCACCTGCTCCAGCACAGGCTGCAGGTGGATCTCTGCACCCTGATGGTCCTCCATGGGCTGCAGGGGCACAGCTGCTCCACCATGGTCTGCACTACGGGCTGCAGAGGTCTCAGCTCCAGTGCCTGGAGCACCTCCTGCCCCTCCTTCTGCACTGTCATTGGTGTCTACTTTGTTGTTGCCATGTTCTCACTCCGCTCTTCCCTGGCTGGAATTTTCACCTGTGCAACAACCTTCTGTTCTTAAATATGTTTTTACAGAGGTGTTACTATCATTCCTAGTTGGCTTGGCCTTGGCCAGCAGCAGGAAGCCCTCCTGGAGCCAGCTGGCATTGGCTCCACCAGGCAGGGGAACCTTCTAGCAGCTTCTAACAGAAGCCACTCCTGTAGCCCCCTGCTACCAAAACCCAGCCACAGAAACCCACTACATTAACCTTTTCCCATCCGTTGTGCCTTGGGTTTCAGCTCTGTAGGTGCTAATTTTTAAATGTGCTTTTCTGGGAATATTGCTTGCTTTTTTCCCTAAGTATTATTTTCTTCTTTGTATCTGGCACTCTCCATTTTTAAAAGCAATAGATTAAACATTGATGCAGATCTGGTGAGGCACTGCTTTTACATACTGTGAGAGCTAAAAGAAGATAAGGAGTGCAGTGAATATGCAACTTGAAGGCTTTTTTAAAAAATTTTACCTCTGCCTTAGCAAAATGTAGTTAAAGGCTAGTCTTAGTCCAGTGTTTTAGGTCTTAGTTCCTTTGCTCCAACAGTATGCTATTAGGACAATGGCTGGATTATCTTATGCTCTTTTCCTTCATATTGCTATCGTAATGTTGCAAAGTTATAAGATTTCCACAGTCTATTCCAAATAGGCTATTAGAGCCCATTTCTCCTTGTGAAATAATGAAAATATAGTCTTTGTCCAGTATGGCCCCTGAGAGGAGAGATATTTCAATGCATAGATTAAATACATGGAAAACATGAAGAAGGTGAGGAAAAAGAAACAAAGGTGAAGAAACCTTTATGTAAAAACTGTACTAGTTGCCACAGTCTTAATTATTTATTGCTACCCACCTCATCAGGTTGTGGTTCTACATGATACACTTGGAAGGTTTTTCAGCCAATGCTTTTTTTCTTTCTTTTTTATTTTAAGTAGAAAGTAAGTTTCTTGTTGGTTTGCAGCTAATGAGCAGTCCCATCCAAGCTGAGTACCTGCTATGTTAGTAGTAATGGTTTTGTTATCTGTTCTTGAACAATGGAATAGTGACAGAAGTTTCTTGATTTAGTTGATGAAAATATTTCTTCTTTATTTTCTGTTAACTTTTACTTCTCTCAAAGGCCAATAATTCTCATATTCAGCAGAAAGACACCATATCTTTCTAAAGGCTGACAGACAACTTTAGTATTGGTCTGCTCTGGCTTAAAGGGTAGAAATGTGGATGTACTGAAGCACTGGACAGCTTATGTGTTTCTGTACATGAGATGTAATAATTCAGATTTATTTTAAGTAGATACCTTAAAACAGAACAGGATTACCAGACTGAATTGCTGATTGCCACAATGTGACACCACGATAAAAATGGAAATGGCATGTTTGGGTCAACTTTTCAGATTGGGTTTTTTTGGTTCTTTTTTGTAGTGACAGGGGTCAGTTAAGAATGTTACATTTATGAAAATAAAGTTCTCATAAACTGTCAATGCACTTTTTTAATTTAAAATAGTATTTTTTATTATGAGTTTTTAAAAGTGCATTTGGATGATTGCTGTTGTTCAGTTTTGTCTATACTTTCACAACTCTTGAGGCAGAGAAATGTGTGGTTATGGATGTAGAAATAAATACTCATAAGAATTTTTGATAGGTCATCATGACCCAGTTCCACTTTATAAATCTTTGTATTAGAGCAAAAAATTTGCAGCCATTTAACCAAGAATGTTGTTCTCTGTTATTTCTGTTAATTGTATTAGTGAAACTGCCATGGTGTGGTGGTGCTTTGGGGGGTTTTTTTGGGAACTTGATGCTTTCTTATACCTAGGAGTGTCTTTTACTGATCTCCTTCCAATAGTCTCTTGATTTCTTTTTTATTTTTTTTATTTTTAAAGTGCTCCCTTTTGTGATTGTGACATTTTCTGGTCATTATTATTTCAGCATCAGTTATGAAATCATTTTTATTACAGTATGTGTCATTAGTGGTTAAAGGAATGATATTGTATTTCTCCCCTTCTAAGTCTTCAAGTATTGCTCTGGGCCTGTGTTTGCTTGCATGGCTCTCTGGATACCAAGACTTCTAAATTTTCTTGCTTTTTGTAGGGTTTTTTTTCAGTTTTGCTCAGAGGGTGTCTATACCTATTTGCTTTTGTTGCTGCCAATGTACTAGTAACAATTAAAACTCTTACTGTCTGTATTTCTTCAGGTCTTGAATACTTTAATAACAGCATGCATTTGGGCTCAGCTGGTGATCCATTTCAGAACCTCAAAATTTATTGCAATAGGATCTCCATGTTTATTATTTATGTAATATAACCTTATGTCTAAGCATTATTAGTTACTGATTAGCCAGATTTCCATACAAATACAGAAGTGGATAAGTTTAACCACAAAGCTGGGATGGTGCCATGGTATGATTGTAACCACTGTATTATCATAGTGAGAGCACAGTAGTAGTTATATTATGCAGGTTAGCTGTGTGTACCTGAAGATGTTGGGTTTGTTACCATTAGGATATGGGCTCTTGAGAGGGAACAAAAAGATGGAACTTCCTCATGATCTAGACCACTAGGGATAAATTTTGTTATGAATGATTTACAGAATTCTTTTACCAAGCAAGGAACATTGGAGTATTTCCTGCTTTATGGTTGAGAAAATAGAGTTATAGTTGCTGAATGACCAAATTGTTTCACCTCTCTAACAGATGTTCCATAAAACCCATTTTCTCAAATCTCCACTGTGTGATTTGGTATCAACTAAGAGCTGCAGCTGTTGTGGCAGTATCCTGCTTTAGGATAGGAGAAAACAATTCTTAGAATCCCCAAAGAAAAGTTACAAACCCGCAGGAGTTCCCTAGCAGCAGCATGCTGCCAAAGTGGGGTTTCTTCATCTCCAGTGTGTAGGTAGGGAACAGCTGTGATTTATGAGGTCTCTGTTCCCATGGGCTTACAGTGCCTGGGAAATATTGAGTTTATATATATTAATTCATCTCATATTGGATAAGCATCAATGTAAGAACACCTTTTACATATACATTTTCTATGATTTAAAGAATGTTATCAATAGCCTCCTGAAAGCTTTCAAGAGAATGACAGAGATCAATGGTTTCCTTGTTCTTATGTGCTGTGCAAAGATGATAAATGGGCTTTCAAGGCACTGAGAAGGTATTTTAAAAAAACAAAACAAACAAACAAAAATCTTAGCGAGATAGGGAAATGAAAAATTAGGCTTACTTATATGCAGTATGTTTGAGACAGCAAGTGCGTTGCTCACCAGGTTATTTGGGCCTTAACTGAGTTCTTATTTATGTATGTATGTATCTAACTGGAACCTGTTTTAAGTAGGCCAGTTCTTTCCTCCTCACCTGTCCAAAACCATTGATCATATGTCAGTGGTTAGATTCTTCTATTTCAGGTTTGAGGGTTTTTTCCTCCTCTTTCATACCACATGAATGGTGTGAAATCTTTCAGGTGACTAATTACCTTTATTTTGTGGCTACTCTGGCTTTATGTGAGTCCATTTGGACACACTTGGTGATCTCTTCCTCTTTCTGACTTAAGGGTAGAATACTCCTATGGAATATAATGGCAAAGGAGGCTCCTGCTGCAGTCAGTTTGTATTGTGTAGGCTGTGAGATACTGAAAGTTCTGCATGGGACACTTCTCAACACGAGCCATATTGTGGGATCTGCGTCTGCCTATAGGTGTGTCACATGAAAAGGGGCAGAAAAGATCTATCACCTTACAAGGCGTCTTTGTGTTAAATTCCTGTTTAAGTTTGTGTTAAATTCAGAGATTTGCTACCTGAGAATTGTAATCTTTATGGCCTTAAAGGTCACACAGTCTTTCAAAGTGCTTGACATTTTTTATTCAGTACCTTTATCAGCATAGAAATCTTTGCTGTAGCACCGAGGAGAAGATGTGAAAATGCAACAATGAAGATGAGAAGGTGCCTGCATGAAGTTAGGGGATGATACTTTGTTCTCCAGTTACTTACTGAACTTACTCTTGAGCGAGTGTGGATGAGGGTAACTTTCCACTGTGAAGGATCAGGAGCAAGGAAGACATTTTTGCAGGTCATATTGAAAGAGGGGAGATGGCAAGTTGCTAACCCCTCTGTATTCTTTGCCTTGTTGAAGACTAGAAAGTGTGGTTTTGAAGTTGTGTGTATAGGTCATGGTCCCACTGGAGTCACACTGAGGCAACAGAGTTATCTTGTCTTTAGATAACAAATGTTTCCATGAGTCACGGAATTAAATTAGGTTTTACTTCTCCCCAGCCTCTCAATCTTTTTTTGTCATCAGTCTGACTGAGTTTGATATCTAAAAAAGAAGTTGGCTGCAGTTGAAACTTTCCTTATGCTTGGATCAAGTATAAGGGCTCCCCTCTGTGGATACACTGAAATCGAGGGGTGGGGTCGAAGGCAACCTTTCGGTGAGAGTTGGAGGAGAAGGATCTCCTTTAGAAACACCTATTTTCATAACACCCATTGGGATTTCATATCTATATTACCTCTACTCTCATCAAACTTTTTTGGAAGTTGGCTGTTGGGTTTGAGCACTGCTATGGAGGAAGATAGTTCAAGTGGGATAGTTCAGGCTTCATTTCCTTCAGGAAGCTATGTGCATAAAAATAAAGTTTTTAGTGGCAAAGAAAAATTGTAAATGTGAACAGCAGGGAATGGCTGCGTGTGGGAATGTCTGAGCCACTGGAGAGGCAGCAGGAAGAGCTGAAGGGGTCATTTTGACAGGCAGTGCTGGCTGGTATAAACCAGGGCTGTCTGAAGAAGGGAGCTCTACTTTTTTATGCCTCTGAATTAGAATATTTCATAAAAATATGGGTTAAAAATAATATTTTTAACTTTTCTCTTTCATGGGAGTACAGATTTTGAAGACTTTTTCAGGGGTAGGTCACTAGCATTTCAGAAAGAGCCTCATATGGCAAGAAGGTAATTTCAGTCTTGCTGCTGAACTTAGACTTGACCTGCCCCTTCTGCTAGCAGGGGTTAGGGCTTCTTGTTAGTGCTTGTGAAAAAGACTGTAGCATCCTTTGCTGCCGTGCCTGTTTCACTGGACCTCGGTCACATTATTTACTTGCAGAGCAATGGTGCTCTTGAGGTCTGCCTTAAGTTTAGAACTGCTGAAATCTGTCTTGGGCCGTGTTCATTCTACACATCAATATTGTAATGACTAATGTAATGTCCCTGGGTTGCTGCAATGTTGAAAGGGTTTTGGGGCTTCTCCAGTTTCCAGGACTGAGAATAAAGAGTTTTAAAACCTGCAGACTTTGAAGTCTTAACCAGAGTAGGAGAATTGTTTTTGTCAACACTTACCACAAGTTGTCTTAATGCTTTCCTGAAACCCATGTGATTTCAGGTTTAGGCACTGCTGGATATAACTGAAGATACAAAAGTTTGTAATTCTTTCAACAGTAAGAATTGTTTGATCCAACTCCAGAAAAAATGTTATGTGACATAATACCTATGAAATTGCTTGAGGGGTTAAGAAATTACACTGCAGCATGAGACTTGCTCTACTGAGTAAAGAAACAGCATGGGGGTTTAGCTTTTCTTTATATTTTCTTTTTCCTGTCCTCTTCCCTAGGAATGTTTAGGAAAAATGAAGACTTGACTCCATCACAGAGGTGTTTGGCTGTAAGGTAGGCTTTCAGACATTTCTGCTTTGGGGCTGTTTTGTGTGCTTTATTAATGCTCTGTGCAATTTCTACAGTTCACATTCAAGACAGAGACTTTACAAGCTCATGTAAAACAGATCCATGCTTTTTATATTTGTAGCTGAATTTGTACATATGTTCTTCTGAAAAATATCACTAGAAGTAGGTTTTATACTTATTTAGGAAAAGCATTATAAGTTCTATGCAGTGTATGCAAATTAATGCCATATCAGACAGGAGACTAGTTAACGGTACACATATGATGTAGCTGGTGAAGGAACATGCTTGTGTAATTCTGTTTTTCAGTATTTAACTTACCCCTTCTCCTTTCATTATTCATGACACTTGAAAACAGTGTGTTGTCTTGGGCAAGGGAGGTTTGATTTGAGACATTTGCTTTAATTGAAATTATTGCCAGTTAACACAAGGCTCTGTTTATTGATTCAACTGTTAAGGGAAAAATAGAGAACGTAATACAGTTGAACAAACAAAGAAACAGCCTTCCCTTTCCTTCCCCAGGCTCAGCTTCAGTCAAACACCTCTGCTGGGCAAGGTGAGGGTTGTTAGAGTTCAAGAGGTCTGTCTGAAAATGCTCAATATGGATTGGAAAGAAATTCTATGTGTAGAATGTTTCAAGCTGTGATTACAGAAGACACATAAGCTGCTTTTGTACATGTGATTTTTATTGCAGTCAGAGTAAGAGATAACATGGAGTATGACTTTTCCTACTGTGGAAATTCTGTAGAACTACACATCCCATCTCACGAGTTGCTTGTCTTTGAATTACAGACGCATGCCAAGTCTACTGGAGTATTTAAGTTACAACTGTAATTTCATGGGTATCCTGGCAGGCCCGTTATGCTCTTACAAAGACTATATTACTTTCATTGAAGGCAGATCATACCAACTGCAACAGTCTGAAGCAAATGGGAAGGAAGACACAAAATATGAACAAACGGATCCTTCCCCAAATGTAAGATGTATGACCCTTGCAGTGCTGATGCTTACGTAATCATTGCATGAAAAGCTTGGTTTGCACTCTTCATTTACAGGCATAACTTCTGAGCTCTATCTGGAGTTCATTCATCAACAGAATACTTCTCTGCTCAAAAAGTTTTATGCTTATTTTTTTAAGGCAGGTTTTCTCCATGGTTTCCAGACTGGATCTTGTGGATAAAAGCAGATTAAATTGAAGCTTCCTAACAAGCTTATATGGTAAAAAGCCATCTTTAAATTAAAACAGTTCATGCATGTTTCCTTCAAGGCATATACTGTGCTTAAAAAAAAAAAGTCCTGGTTAGGAGAAAGTACACAGCTTGTTGCTTGAAAGTTGATGAGACTTAAAAGTTCCAGCAAGGTTTCATGAATGTTCTCAAATTATGTTGGTTTTTAATGTTTATTTGCAACAAGTAGAAAACAGTCATACGTAACAAATTGAAAAACAGTCATAGAAATGGTTTCATTTTTCAGGCTTTGAATCATGTAGAGAGATATTGAAGGTGTAGTAAAAGATGTGTTAGCCATAACACTATGAATAGTATTTTTAGTATTTTTTTCTCTTTGTTCCTTTACTGAAAAAGAGACTAAATGCCTAAATAAGATAGTCCATTTGATCATGCCTTGTAAGAGAGATTGTATGACCCGAATTAAAATCAAAAGCTCACAAAACTTGCTACTTTTAAAATTCAATCCTATTAGTTTAATGATCAGAGTCCTGGATATTATCTTTTCACTCTTTTCATATTCTCTTAAGTAGAAGTGTATCAGACATGTACATTTGTGTGTGCCTAAGATAATTACCAACACACATAAGAAGCAGAGTTGTCATGGGGTCAGCTGGAACACTTCAGATAGATGGCTTTTGCTAATTCCAGTGCCAGTTACCCATGTTCTTCTTATCTTGTGGATCACCAACTGTTGCTGGAGCAGATGAAGACACTCCCACATGTACCTGCTTGTCTCATCCTGCCATCTAGAGATTATGTCCCATGGCTGGGCCAACAGGGAGCGCTTCCCCATCGGTTGTGGCATCTCCAACCACTTCCATCCTTTGAAAGTGGATGAGGATTCTTGCAGTTCCATTCTACCCATCTGGTGTGGTTGTAGTAACTCTCACCACAGGAGTGTAAACGAGTGGCTGGAGGATGATAACGCGTCAAACCGCTCCACCAGCTGACAAAGCACATAAGCTCACACAAGTGTGCTGTGGGGAGAGTCGTTAGGAAGGGTGAAAGACGGGAGAATTCTGTGCAGAGATTGACACCACATGGTCTGTACTCTGCATGGATGTGTTGTATTGACAAAACTGCAGACACTTCTTTTGTTTCTAAATGTTGTTTTGGCTCAGCAAAGTCTGTGTACTAAAATCCTATTTCTGCAGAAAAATGTTACGTAGTAAAATTAGTGCAAATATATGGAATTAAACCAAATCTGCCCATATTGGTACTTTCTGGACATGCATCTACTGATTGCCTGATAGGACTTCCTGGCTTTTTATCACATAATCTTGCTAGCAATCTGGACAAAGTCAATACAAATAAATGTAAACCTGTGATGGCTTCTTCTTTCAGGTAAGCGGTTTTCCTTAAAAAGAATTGCTCTTAAGATGCTTGAAACTTTTTGCAATTTACGCTGCATTAGCTTTTGACATAAAGACAAAGAGAAGCTGTTTATGCTCTTGATACCCTATCTCCCAGCTGGTGTTAGAGAAATTTGGCTGCATTTTATAACACCAGTGAGTATTGTGTGCTTTGGAGAAATATGAATGATACCATTTCACTGCATTTGCTGCATCAAACAAAATATTCATCGTCTTTTTGTAGAAGAATGTTTAAATACCATTAACTTTGTATAAATACTTTAAATTTGTTCCCTGATTCTCATGTTATTATTTCAAGAAGAATGAATTGTTAGGTAACTAAAAAAAAATAATGAAATGTAATGGGGATCAGCAAATGTTAATGTAGTAAATTTAAAAAAAAAGATCCTTGAACTGAGTTACAGTAAGTTTAATTTTTTTGTTAAATAATTACATAACCAAAGTAGTTCATGCCAGCCTCCTCCTCTGTAATGTGTGTTGACTGCATGATGTTAATTTGGTTTAGTATTTTTGCTGTGTTCATTGCATGTTAAATGAATCAAGTCACCATATTAAAACTTACTTCTTATATCCCTCCTATTGTGCCTTTTTGCAAGCTATCAGTTGTTGGTGCTCAAAGTGGTGTCAACTCTCAGAAATTAATATCTGTCTTTGTAAGTTTCTTTTTATTATGGCTACCCTTAGATTCCTGTCAGCAGATATCTGCTTTTTGCTTATTATGCAGACTCTACCTACAAGTTATAAAGTTCTTGCTTAATTACCTATAATTTTTGTCTGAAGTACCAACCTCCCCTACGTCATGTGCTTTAATATAGTTCAGTATTACATTGAGCTTCTTGTTGATTCTTTATCAGGGAAGAAATTCATTCAAATAAAATTTTTAAAGATTCCTCTCTACTTTTTTGTATCTGTTTTCATATATTATACATGTTTATACAGTAATATATTTCTAAAATTCCTGAGCTCTGTGAGTGTTTTAGCTTTATTTCTTCAATTAAAAAGCTGTTCCTGAACTCCTTTCTCAAATTAGGTATCTAGCTTTCAACCTAATTATATTCTCATCTAATTTATGCACATTTAATTTTGTCCTGGCACTGACTTATAGCTTAAGTACCTTTTCCCCTTCCCAGTGTTGACCATATTTGATACTTTTATACATGTATGCCCAGTTGTTCACGGAAACTAAATGAGCCAGGACTTTCTACCTTTTTGCTGTAAAATAATTTGTATATCCTAATTCATGTCAGGTCAAGTTTATCCTGCAGCTTATGGTCTTTTAATTCCTTAAGAGAACAGTTATTTTGGTATGTTGAAAACTTTAAAGAGTGAATGAAATTAAACTTCAAGTTATTTCATCCTTGTAAAAACTGACCAACACTCCTGTGAATGTGCAATCCAGTGATTGCCCATTTATGCCTTGGCAAAGAAGGTTTATTAATAACCTGGTTAATTAAGTAACAGGAAGTGAATTAATATTTTACCAAATGCATTTCTACAAATAATTGAACTGTAGGGTTATGTTGGTGTCAGTGCAGTGTTGTGGCCTGGTTCAGATCATTTGATCTAGCCTGACTCTAACTTGCCATTCAAAACCAACCAAACAAAAAACCCCTCACCAAAAAACAGCAAACAACAAAACACCTGCACTCCCCCTAAAGCCCCCAACAACAACCAAATAAAAAAATCCAAACAAAATGCCAAAAATCTAGGTTTTCATCTGATTTATTTCTCTGATGTGTCTCACTATAAGGAACAAGAGCCAAACCTGTAGCCAAGGAGTGGAGGCAGGGCAGGACTGGTGCTCTGCATTGCAGCCTGTGTTTAATGTGTCCTTCAGAAACTCTGCTTAGACAGTCTGGAAGCTGCAGCTCCCAGATTTTGTAGAGGCAAGGTATTTATCTCCATCACAGTTTTCTGAGGACACTAATATCCCTGATACTGATTCCTCTAAGTGGTATCAGCAGGCTGGGATTTATAACTATTGAGTGAAGTAGTATAATTAAAAAAAAAAAAGTTTAATTTGTGGCAGAGTCCTGTATGAGTTATTATTTTTTCTTAAGGTAAATTTTGTTGAAATCAAACCTTAAGAGAAGGGTTCACACCTCCACAGTTTAGTTAAGAACTTTCAGAGAGGTATTAAACAAATTTCGGTTTGAATGGGCAGATTAATGATTTCTATTTAATGATTTACTATTTACTATTGGTAAATAGTGGCAGTGGAAAAGCAGGTCTTTAAACAGACATAACATTACTTATAAGTTGCCAAAACAGTTTTTTAGACTTTATGCTTCAGATGGAAAACACCTATTATATATATTCATGCTTATATTTTGAGTATTAATGTTACCAGCTTATAAATATTTTTTCTCATGTGAAATTGAACATGACTTTTAATTGTGGCTTAGACTTTGAAGTTAAATCCTTGCAGCTGTCTTCAGAACTTTAGGGTGATTCCTTCTGGTATTTACAAACATCAAACTTTTGCATTTATCAGATACTGCATACCAGAATTCAAGATTCGTTAGTGTTATTATTAACACTGATTTTATGAACATAAATTTCTATTTCAATTCTTGAAAAAGTTAAGCCAACTGAACTTTCCTTCTGCTCTAGCAAAGAGAAAGGTGGAATAATAGTTCTAGGATAAGAAAGGAACACTTTTAGAAAGTTAATGTCCTTCATTTTGAACTCTTGTAGTAAAGTATTCAAGTGAGGTTTATTAGAAAGCAAGTAGAAAAAAATAATTACACACCAAATTTAGCCATTAATCAGTAGTTCCCTCCTGAATTTTCCAGCTGTGTTTTTTTAAATATCTGTGATTTCTGATCCTCTCTGAAATACCTTCTGAGATGACCCACATGAAATATATCCAATATTCAAAAATACCCTCACTGTTTTACAGCTTTTTCAAGCCTAATTTTTTATCGGGTTGTACCACCTCTTACATCTGTGTGACTGGGTGAATCTTTGATACTGTGTGTCTTGCTGAAGTCTGTGTTTTCAGTTGGATGTTTAATGCTCCATTCTATATCATGGAACAGAATTATCCTTTATTTTGGAACTAGATATGTGAAGCTGAACTGTCAGTGAAGCAGGATGTTATCTTTAAAAGTTTGAGCAGGTATACTGGAAGCAGCATGGACAGAGAAAGGATTCTGGTTATCTTTTTGTTCTGATGCTTCAAAGAAAAATTGCTTGTTTTCTTATCCAGTTTAGTTTCTGTGGAATTTTAATGTAAATTAAAACTGTAATGTTTAAATATTAAGATTACTTTAAAATTTTAAAATTACGTTTTAATGAACGAGCTCTCAAACTTCTCTTCTGTTGGTGCTTGGTTTAGTGTGTTACCATGTTCTGTGAAAGCTTCTGAAGTATCCATCCTTGGGGTGTGCATCAGACTAGTGATTTAGAGCAGTCAGTATCTGACATTTTTTCTCTGTGTGTTTTGTAATAGAACCGTAGAAATGTTTTCCTAAAAATAATCCTGATGCTTTACTTTGGTGGTTATAGCAAAGCTGAGTTTTGAGAAAATCTGAGTAGGTCCTACCTGAACAACATAATTTTACACGTCTGTGAGCATATTATTTGTCCCCTTATAGATTGATCACTCTAGGTGGGAAAACAGATCTATATAGAACTGCTGTATTTTGGCTGAAAATTCATAAATTATTTCAATATTTTAGTTGGTTTAGCATTTAGGTACTATAATAATCTAACAGAGATGATTGATATATTAAATTGAACACCTGCATTATGCCAAAGATTACTGAAAATAAACTGAAGCTTTGCCGTTGTTTTGGAATCTCTACAGTATTTTTACTCTGTCCTCAATTATATGTTTTGTGTTATGATGTCTTAACAATTTACTTGCTTCATTAATTTGACAATGAAATAAGAAAATAAAAATAGAGCTGTAGAAGGTCTTCCCATTACTGAAGGGTTTTTAGGAGCTTACTGTAGTCAGACTGGATTTGTTGTGTTTGCCAAGAGAAGGAGTGCTCACAACTTGATCAATGTAACAATATTCCTCGAGTCTCTATAAAATGTTACCAACTATTTTAAAGTTGGTAGTATATATTACTGAATAATTGATATACATTTATATCTGTGTAGGGAAGGAAGGTTATAATATTCCTTTGTTTCCAGAAGATAAAAAAAATGAAGCTTACAAATTCTCCCATCTTAAACTTTCAGATAGCTGTGGCACAGAAACTCTTGATCTGTGGACTGTCCCTACTCTTCCACATGACTATTACAAAAACTTTGCCAGTGGAATACAACATTGATGATAACTTCAGAGCTACAGCATCATGGCCTGTAAGGTTTTTCTACCTATATGTGTCTCTTATGGCTGCCAGACCCAAGTATTATTTTGCATGGACTTTAGGTAAGTACATATTTAAAAATATATTAGTAACAGAAAGGGCATGTGTTGAGTTTCATTTGAGATGCTGCACACTTAAGCATATATTAAAAAGTGGCAGTGCCCTCTTGAGGCCTTAGGAAAACCTGATCCATTTAAGTATTCTGAGGTATTGGCAGAGCACATTGAATTGTGTCTTTCTCTCTGAGAAACAAAAGTTACCAGAAATGGAAGCACAGTGTTGTGACAGTGTTGCAAATGAGATCATAGTCTCCTTTAGAAGTCTGAGTGAAACTTAAGGAGTTTTGGAGAGTGGTAGTGTTTTAATGAGCAACACCTTTAAAAAATAATAATTAAAAAAAAAGTAAATCTAGTCTGATGTAAAATCCCTCTTTTTTTTTTTTTACTTTTTTAAACATTTATTTTGATACCTTGATTTTTGGCATATCTGCAAAGTTATTTTTTTGTGGTTAGTAATTTGCTTGGTGTTACTCAAGCATGAATGAAAATGAATATATTGAAATTCAGATGTATTGTATTGTTGCTAATAGTAGGTGGCATCTGCAGTACTATTTTCAGAATTCGATGGATGACGCTTCAGTTTTAGTCTTTGTTTACTGGAAGTTTGGATGATGGGTGGGAAAACATCCTTAGTAACTGATTTAAACACTTGAATAAATTATATAGTTTAAAGAACCTTTTGCGTTTCACTTCATGTTATTTGAAAAAAACCAACACATACAACAACAACACATACATCTTGGAAGTGGCTCACACAACAGATTTCATCAGCTTCCTCCTCCTCTCCAGTTTTACATATTTGTTTCATAATTCTTTTGAGAGAGAATCTGTAGGAAAAATGCAATAAAGAAAGCTTTTGTGTAGCAGAGCAGTGTGACTCATTTACAGCTGCTGGTTTCGTTCCTGGTCAATGAATGAAACGCTTTCATCTTGTCTGGATATACTAATTCTGGGGCTTGTTGTAGAATGAAATAATTTCAAATATTGTGGTCTTATGCACCAGTATCATCAACTCTAAATAGTAGGAGTCATCTGAAAAATGAATAATCTTAGTTGGTGGGATTTTTCCTTTAATACTTCAGATACACTTGTCCTTATGCACTTGCTAACAGTGTAGAGTTAGCATTCCTTTGGTAAAATACCAACAAAACTAAATGATGCCAACTCTGTGCTTTTAGTTTGCTAAACAGCTTTTTTTAACCTTCTTCCTTCCACTTTGCTCATCTAAACTTATAATGGTAGGAGCAGAATGTGAGGGGGCTTTAGCAGTTTCACTGGATGTTATGCTGTTGAGTTGTATGCTGCTTCAGAAAAAAATTTGTTAATGAAATAAATTACTTTAAAGAAATACTTACTAAAATGGTAGTTAATAAAATGAGCAGTTACTCTAGCTGTAGTCTTTGTATTCTAGCTAGCAAAAGGGTATGGGATTTGTGTCTTCAGCTGTTTATAAGTGAGTACAAAAACATTGCCTAATATTTGAAGTTGACATCAGTAACATCAGATGTAGGGCAGCAGATTTTGTTGCTTTCAAAGATGTTTTTTTTTAAAAATTTCATAAGAAAATAAAAATATTATAAATTACGCTATATTCAATGAAACATCACAAAGCCCTCTTCCAAACTGGTGGATAACTGGAAAAACTGAACTTCAGGAAAGGAACTGCTTGTGTTTTTGAGTCAATTGTTTCTTGTACTTTCCAAATACACTACATTAATACCTCCAAAAAGTCATTGAGAAGGAATTATAAAAGATACATTTTTTTCTTAGATGTCACTATTGTATGAAGTAAATGCTTTTCAATATGGTAATACAAATTGTGCAATATCTCCCATGTTGCTGGCTGTAATTGAAAAGGTCACAATCTAATTACAGTGCTTTAGATGAATTCTGAGCTAAGAGAGAGGGCTCACGCCCTGTAACTAGAGGACTGGATCTGTATGGCTTCTGCAGAGCCTTTTGCCTACCATAATTCCAGTTCCTCAGGACTTCTCTGACATGGGAGAAGGGCTGGCATTCTTCTGCCCATGGTCCCTTAGATATCACATAAGTGGATACGTGGTTGTGTTCATGCCTCATGGATGTGTGTCCATGTTTGGGTGCATTCCACCAAAAGCCTGGTTCAGCAGAGGAAATACTTGAGAAAAAAACCCATCTCATTTCCTTGTATGTGGCCATCCTAATTTGAACAGCTGAGGAAATTTTAGTGCCTGAGCTAATCAAGGCAAAAGTAATGACTGGAAGTGGCAGGCAGCAGAGATCTCCTGGATTTTCCTGCATAGTCCTGATGACAGCAGCACTTTTTCTCCTTGGGAAAAATATTGTTTGCTTTGAACTATCTGACCTTTGACATGCACTGTAGACACTTCACATTCAGAGATTAACAGTGACCTTGTGCCATTAGTGGAAGTTTGACAAATTCTGCATCACTTAGAATATCACTGTTTTCTTTTGTTAGGCTTGCACTGCTCTGTGTGGGGTGCTGTGATTATGCACCCTCTTGAAGGGAATTGTGCAGTTTTATCTTTATGCATTTAACATTGCTGGTGCTACATAATGAAGACCAAAGACATGCATCTGAGCATTGAGCTGCTGTCTCAAAGCATTACGACCAGCCACTGTTTCATAGTCTTGGTGCATCTTATTGTTTTCCTGTCAGATTGCTCAAGCAAGAGAGAGGGAACATCTGTACTGTGAGGTAGATAGTGCTACCTTTCATTCTTATGCTTATGTTTTTGAATTGAAATCCAGTGTGGTACTTGGATTATTTTCTGTTTAATCAAGTGATCCTCGGTATTTAAAAGAAAAAATAAATGTAACCTTTAAAGTGTGATAAATATTTCGAACAAACTACATGCTGTGATGCACAATTTGTAATACAGGCAGTTTATAATTAATTTGTTTCTTTTTGTTTCATTGCAGCAGATGCAATTAATAATGCAGCAGGGTTTGGTTTTAGAGGCTATGACAAAAATGGAGTTACACATTGGGATCTAATATCAAATCTGAGAATCCAACAAATAGAGGTTTGTTTCTGGCTCTTTCAAAAAACCCCTCTTTCAAAATGCCCGTGTAGGTAGTTGTTTGTAATTTCAGTAACTTTCCCTACGCATTTTGTTCCTTAAGGTAGTGAATATGTTTTAAGTCAGAAATGATGTGTTCACACCCTTAGGAAAGGATGGAAAATAGTCTGTTTTGAACATGTTCTACTTGTCAGTTGACTTCCAAAATATTTTGTGGTTATAAGTAGTTTAGCAAATAACTTAATTCATCACAAAATTGGTGGGGGAGGGTTTATAATTTATACATGAGTATTTTGAAACGCTTTATAACACTTTATAATTATAGAAATAATTAATTTGTTTTACTTTACAGTTTTCCACAAGTTTCAAGATGTTTCTTGATAACTGGAATATCCAAACAGCTCTTTGGCTCAAAAGGTATTTATTTCTTAAAGGAAAGCTTTTCTCCACTGATGTTTCTTAGATAAATATTTCTTTGAAGATGATATAACATTTAAAGCTAAAACCCCACAAAACAACATTTGTTTAGCAACTCCATGGGACATCCTTCTTGTAATACTTGAATTGAAGCCTCTGAATTTAGGACTTCTCTCTTAGTGTAGACTATCAGGTTATGACAGAAACAATTTTTCTTCACTGGCCAAAGGGAACATAAACCTGTTAATCTGTGGAGGCCTCTTTTTTCCTCTCTTAGCATTCAAACCAGTGCATGTTGCTGAGAACAGCAGGCAAAACATACATCTCAGCCTGTGAAAGCTCTGCATTATTTTTAGCCACATAGTGATATAGGAACTTCCGTACATTTTGTGAGAGAACTTTCTGTGCTCCTTCCGTTACGAGTTGCGCGAGAGACATCAAACCTTACGATGTGCTGTCAACAGAAATTGCAGATATCACTCAGCTGCACTCTTTCCTTGTCTGGGAAACAGGTATAGTGTCCTGTGAACTACATCGTTCTCCTTCTTTGTGGTAACTAGAAAGTAAAATTGTTCTTGAGCAGTGTGTGGGTGTTGTTTCCCTTCTTCCAGTCTGTTGAGTTGGATCTCTATCGATAGGTCCAAGTTTGAGACCCCTATCTTGGGATCACTCAGAGGACTTAACCCCTTATTCTAAGATAGGATGTTTCTTACATCAAATTTCTTTATAGTGTTTTCTCTCCCTTCCATAATTTCATCCCTAAATATTTTGCGGACTCAATTAAAAACAGAAATTGAATTTTATGTGATTATTCTGGTTGACTCAATGGTCAACAGGATCTATTGCTAGGAGAGCGAACGAAGAAGAATTGCATGTTTGCAGGTATTGGAATGTATCATTTAATAAAGAAAAAAGTTATCTAGCTATTTTAATTTAGTTAGAGAACAGAAATTTATCAGTATTAAAACTTAATAAGAAAAGATTGTATTTCAACAAACTTTCAAATCTCTGAAATGGAGTGATTCTAAAGAAACACTCTTATTAGTGAAGAAGCGTAACACTTCTGCTAGGAATTGAAAGAAAAAAAATGTAAATCAGTTGCTCAGAGTGATAATAAAATAAGATGTGAAGAAAAATTAAAGCATCTCCTTTAATAAAAAAATTTTTAAACGATAGTAGAAGAATCCTTGAGGATAGTCTAGATCTTTGAGAATAACCTAATTTTATTCTGCCACAGTGAAAGGGAGAAGGGTGGATGTTTTCTGGAAGGTTGGTTGCAAGTAAGATTGTTTTAATTGATTGTATATGAGGTCCCTAAATAGTGTTAGAGAATATATATTATATTACTAGCCATTTGGTTGGTTGCAATGCTACAACAATTAGAGTGGAGGAAAAGCTCATGTATTACTTCAAACATCCACTTTTAATACCTCACTTTTTTACCCTTTACAGAAGTACCTAAAATGTTAGCCATTTATCCCAAATGAAATAGCAGACATCAGCATTTGTTCTGTTTATATTCTGATACTCTCTAAAGCAAAACTGAATAATCAGAATCATAGGATTCAAACCCTGATTGTGTGTAAAAACAAACTCCCTGTAAAAAACACAGCTAACAGAGCTACAAGATCACAAAGAAGTTTAGTAAACATTTAATGTAGATCACAAGATACAGCAGTTCAGAGGTGTTATTGTTACAAGCATGCAAGTTAAAATAGATATTTACATGACAGCATATATTAACAATACATATCATGATAGCGTTTCCTGACTGGGAAAGCTGTTACATTCCCACCCCAGCGTGTTCACTCTTGTTTCCAAAGAAACCATCAAATGCCATTTGTCTTTGGTCATGTTTGCAAAACTTTTTTGGTTCTCGTTGCTTGATTCTGACATCTTTCCAAACTTCCTGTCTTCTTAGAGTGGATGTAGTACTTCTGCTAAGACCTTCAAGGTCTTTCCTTGGCTTGTTACAGGCCGAGTTGAATAATTTGAATGGATTAATTGCCATTATTTTCTGTAGGTCATACTGTGATGTATTAGGAGGAGTGTTATATCTGTCTTTTTTTGCAGCAGAAATCTACTGTTGATTCATGCTCAGCTGATACTCAGTGTTTCATACTGTTGATTCATATTCATACCCAGCTACACTATTTCTGAATGTTACAGGAATGGTACTGTTTTGTATCTTCCACTTTTCTTATTAGATGTTCTATGCTTTGGACTTCATCTTGTTGATTTCAGAACATCCTTCAAGTCTGTCAAGATCATTTTGGATTCTAGTGCTCTATCTGCTAAGAAAACAATGCCAATCTCGTCCATCCCACCTTCCACCCCAAAAAAAGGAAGGGAAGACAAGGTGGAAAAATATACTTCTCAGTCTACCACCCAAGTTAGTAATGAAAATATAGAACCAGACCAAAGGCAGTACCTTGTTGAACAGTTGATGCATCTTCCCACTTCTAGAGCAAATTATGGATAAGATGACCTGAACAGCCTGTATTTGAATATATTTTTGCCACCTGTTGTGATGACCATATTTCCTTGGTTTGTTTTTAGGAATGTCAAATGAAGCATTTGAACATGGTTTATTATTACCAAATCCATGGAAGAGTTTAAGTTTACTTTTTACTCTTTGAAATTGAAACCTGATGATTTTTCGTAGTATATCTTACATTGATACAGCTGAAATTTGATTAGTTAATTTGGTTAATTAATTTAGTTAGTTTTGTTAGGTCCTGAATGCTTTTCAGGCAACTATTTCAGTAGTTTAAACCAAATGAAAATTGAATCCATGTATCAGTTTATTAATGAGACATAATTAACCACTTCTCAGTAAAATATATGTTCAAAATTAATAGCAGTACTAGAACAGATAACATTTTGTATGTGCTTAGTGCTCTGGTTGAATAAACGTTTCTAAAGACTCTTCTGTAACTAATCCCAAGCAGTTGAAAAAGCACACATGTACATACACAGTTACATGCAAACTGCATCTCCTCTCCCAAGGACATGTGGGATGCAAACCCACACCTCCTTCTTGGAATGTGGGCCCCCTGCTTGTATGCACTACCTGTGGGAGATGTGAGTGCCCCAGCTCGCTGTGAACCTGCTGATTCACGTGCCCATTAGAAAAGTATGCCACAAATTCCTGTGCCCGAAGCTGACAGGGATGAGATCCTGCTCCCTGGCATGGCACACTGCACTGACAGTCCCCTACCTGAGTGCAGGGATGCTACCATGTCTACCAGGGATGCTCTGTCTTGGCTGAGACAGGCTGAGGTCGTGGTGCTGGTGGGGCGACTTCTGGCAGTGTCGAACCAGGTTTTGGTGACTGGTATTTTGCTCCAAGATGTCTCCCTGACTCATCACAAATTTTCCTAAAGCTACTTCTGAGGCTGACAGATTCTTTGTTAAAAATATTTCTTTGAAATTCTGTGTTTACTATTTAGCCTGGCCCAATGCTGCTTTTGTCTTTACGGTGATGTACTTGAGGCAAATGTCCTCGGATAGTTTTGTGTATTACACATGCAAGCACCTGCCCTTCACTTAGCCCCATGTTCTCATCTTATTGGCCATTGTGAGCGAAGCCCTTTGGCAGGAGCAGAGGGTTGTGCTCGTACCCTGCACTGAAGACCTCCTAAGATAAAACTTACCACATCTATTTGACTGGAATAAACTAAATTAGCAAAATACACTTTTGATCTTTCCCTATTCAGATGCTGTCTTTTTGCCTTCTGTTCTTCAACATTGACTGCATCAGTAGGTCTCAGTAATCTTTTGTATACATGGAAGTTGTAGTAAAGTAGTTAGATTAGTAGTGACTGTTTTGATCCTCTGTATCATTAGCTTGTCATCTTCTTTGAATAATAGATGTGAATTTCCTCCTTTTTTTCTGTTACTTGCTATGTGGTTACAAAACCTTTTACATATGGGTGTCTATGGCCTTTTTAGTTAAAACTCATTTTGTGTGTTAGCCATAGATTTGTGTTCATGCATGCTTCTGGTGTTTATTTTTGCTTCACGTTAGTTTGTATCTGTTTCCATATTTCCTATTGCTTTTTGGTTTTCAGATCATTAAAGACATTAAAGAAATCTTGATGAAGCCATGTCAGGACCTTACCATGTTTCCTATCATTCTTCCACATCATGATGGTTTGTCATTGTGTCATATAATGTTGTCTTCTAGAAAATACCTTTCTTGGATTCCTTTTTTCTTTCTTTCTTCTAGAATTCTTTACTGTAGGACCTTGCCTAATAGTTCAGAGTCTCAATTTTTAATTAACAGAGTTCAGCATTATCCTTATTTGATACTCTTGCAACACTGGAGTATTTATTACAATTTCATCATCATGTTCACCTAACTGTGTCATGCAGACATATTTTCTACTCTAGTCTCTTTATTGTTCAAAACTGAAGGTAGTTGTTACTTTTCCCATTCTCCTATATGCTGCTTTCATTTTGTGAACAACATGTATCTGACGCATCGCAAGAGTCTCCAGGGTTGTCTGTGCCTTCCAGTGTAGCTTCTCAAACACATTCTTGGATGGCTCAAGATCCCTCATTAATGCCAACACCCATCTTTGGATGACTGTGTATCCCTTCATTATGAATAACTACCATGTGTGATGGCACTGAGCACAGGTTAGCACTGAGGGCTTGGATGGGAGCTGTGAATAGATTTAAACATTTTCTGTAAGTCATAATACTGTGGCAATATTATTAAATAACAGGAAACTGCAATTGCATTCAAACTTACATGTTGCAGATGCAACTGGTAAAAGCAAAAAGGATAACTGAGAAGACTGTAGGTGACTTGTCTTGTGTTATTTATCTTGAATTGTTTTTAACTTGCTAGAGTGTGCTATGAGCGAGCCACCTTCAGCCCAACGATCCAAACCTTCATCCTTTCTGCCATCTGGCATGGGGTTTACCCAGGATATTATCTAACATTTTTAACAGGAGTGCTTATGACACTAGCAGCACGAGCTGTAAGTACCATCAAGTATCTTCTTAAATAACTTGTTTTGTAAAAGAAAATTGATCATGTTTTGTAAAAGAAAATTGATCATGTCCAAAGATGCCCTTTACAGTTTATACACAATCTGTCTGATAGTGGTGTTTACTTTTTTTAGTTGAGAGAGCATGGGAATGATTAGATATAAGGAAGGGTTGATTGGTGGAAACAAAGAAGACTGTACACAGCCTATAACAGCTTTGTAGCATATCTTTTGTGGAAGCTCTTCCTTTGTATTAACTGATCCTATGTTACTGGCATACTGAACAGATTGATGGTATCTAAGATAATTTTGAAGAATTCACTGATGATGAGTAGCTTAAAAGTTGGGTGTTAATGCTATATATTTATAGAGTCTGCCCCCCTCTAATTTCCGTCCAGTACTAATGTAAAGGTGGTAACTAAAGAATGCTTCTCCTCAAGCAGCATATAAAAATCTCTAGTGCAGCTACCATTTCAAGTTGGCCAGCCAGCAGTGCAGTCACATTAACAAGCTTTTGCAGCTGCTACTCAGAACCATATGGAACCAGCAAATCTGCCAAGAAATTTCTCACAGTTCTGCTTGAGAAAGCTGTGTAAGAACAGAGGTTTATCAGTTACTCAGTGTAAAAGAGGAACAAATTACATGTCAGATCAGAGCAGCATAACAGACCACATTTTTTGTTGAAAGAACCAGAAGAAATGAAGCAGACTGCTCTTTGTTGCTCTAATAGCTAGGGGAAGGTGGTATTTCAGATTCAAGTTGTTTCTACAGCAATAAAACAGATGCTTCTCTTTCTTCACAAGATGAGGGTACAGTCCTTGTTTGACAGAACTGACTCCTTTCTTTACAATAGCTGTAGCTTTCTTCTCTTTCCAGACTCTATCACAGGGAACTTTTGACATTTATCAGCCAGGGGCTGGTGCAAAAGCCAAGGTTCTGGGGCAGTTCTCATGTAGATATTGTTTACTCAGTGAGATGAGTCCAGTAAATTGGAGTGCTCACTGCACTTCATCCTGGGCTTCTCAAGTAAGGTGTGTTGTATTCACTTTTCATATGTATCAATCAATAGGTTAGTAAAAATAGTTTGAGTTTCTGTGTTAAATGGTACTTAATATTAACTGCTGAGATATATTAGAGGTACTTCAGCATATACATATACTTAACTCTACTAGCCTTTAACTGCAAAGTGTGGTAGCTTTGATCTGCACTTCGTTCTGTCATGCCTAAGCATGTATTCAATTTGTTTTACCTCCTTTTACTTCCTTACACATTTCAAAATCAGGTATTTACTAGGGGCAATTGTAGATTTGTGTTTAAAGTCATCCTTCAAGTCCTAAAATACAAGATTTCTCTACAAGAAATTCTGTGAAGCTTCATCTGAGTTCTACAGAACTCAGGAACAAGTCATTGCATGTGACCATAGGAGAAAACTGGGTGGAGATGGCAGGATGAAGGGTATGTGGCCAGAATTACTTGTTTTACTTAGCTTAACTAAGCAAAGGCTGAGTGGGAATGTGGTATCTACAAGGCAATTTGGATAAGAAGAACAAGAAGGGTAAAGAAAGGTTTTAATGTAAAGAATTATAGCAGCAGGAGCTAGCCATGGGTATGTTCTTTGGAAACAGGAGTTCTAAAGAAATGGAGGTTTGAAGAAGCTGAACTGTGCACTTTGGTGCTGCATTTTTGCTTCAGTGCAAGTGACTGGGAGGTGGAAACTGTGATACCGAGCTCACAGAGGCTGACTGGAGCCCATCTTGGCTTCTCAGCAAGTAAGAGTGTGAGCAAGGATGATAGTTCAGTCAAAGGAAGGAAGGGCAAAGATTTACTGGTGTCTTTTAACTATAGACTTAAAACTGAACCCAAATCTGTGTGGGTTTTGCATTTCGATTTTTAAAAAATACCTTTGTTGTTCTGTTGTTTGAACAGAATTTTATAAACAAAAGAAAACAGCATAGAAAATTGAGTCAGTTTATAACAGTCCCACTTGAAAGTAGTTGTTATTAAGACTCCTGAAATATATAATTAGAACTGATATTCTGTATATTCTGATTTATACCCTGCTTGTCCTAAAATATATCCCATGACAAGTATATGAAAATGACTTACCATATACAAGCTTTTATCAGAAGGATTCTGGCTTTCATTTACTCCAGTCCTCTATATTTATAGAATGCCTTGATAGAATAGAGTTGTCTTGATTTAGACAACCACTGCAAAGTTGCATTGGGTTTAGGGGAGGAATCATTTTCTTAAATTCTGCTTAAATTGATAAATGCTTAAATTCCTGTGGTGGAAGAAGTGCGGGGAATTTGAACTGACTCCTGTTGAAGTTGATGGGCATTTTGAATAGTTCAAAGATATTTGACCAAACTGTAGCATTTCAATTCATCCTGTGAATTTTGTGTCAGTGCAACAAACTCTGAGCTCCCAAAGTTTATTCCTAAGCTAATTTACTATTATCTGCTTTTTCAGATAAGAAACAACATCAGACACTATTTTGTTGAATCTCCTGCTGTTAAAGTGTGTTATGATATTATAACATGGATGGCAACTCAAATAGCAATAAGTTACACAGTCGTGCCATTTGTACTGCTCTCTGTAAAACCCTCTTTCACCTTTTACAGGTAAGCACATTCTACCTGTTTCCTTTTCTCTAACTTGAAATAGAAGTGTTTTCTGCAGCATAAGATTTTTGAAGCTATTTTAATCCTAATTATAAAATTGATTTGTTATCTGAGTGGACTGTGTTTCTGTTCTAGTGCTCGAACATGGTGTGTGTTGTGTATGAAAAACCTTAGAGTGCTTTCATGTTGCTGTTGTATTAGACTTTTCCTGGAGCAGTGAAAAAAGACCCAACCAGAAACAAAACCAGAGGGTACCTTAGAGATTACTATATATATATACATATAGACTTCCAGAAGTTGAAAGCAAATTTTTGTTTACTTTACATCTTATTGCAGCACTAAATACTGTAAGGGAGGACTTAATTTCTGATTTCCCCCTTACTTTACTTTTCTTAAAGGAAATACTAATGTCTTATCTTACATGCGAAGTAGGCAAGTAACTTTTGACGGTTTATTCCTTAAGTATCCTGTAAGAGGGGTGAGAGTTTTATTGAATTATTATTTCTGTTTCTTTTTTAGCTCCTGCTATTTCTGTCTTCATATTGCCAGCATTCTGGTGTTGTTGGTATTTCCATTGAAAAGAACTCAAAAAGGAAGTAAAAAGCATGAAACCATCCAGCCCGTGTGGTCCAAAACACTAGAAGAAGAAAATCTTTTGCAAAAGAACAGTTACTCCACAACAAATAATAGTTTCAGTCAGAAACAAGAAATAACCTGCAGATATCAAACATTAAAACAGTGATTGAGGAAATACTATGATGAATATATTTTGTATGTTTTCAGAAACCCATTTTTAGCACCTTTTAAAGGGGTTTGTATTTGTTTGCAAAGATGTTTAGTAAGAAAAGAATGCATTACCTAGGAAAATCACATACAATAGCAAGACTGGAAACAAAACAAATTAACCCCTCCCATGCCATGTCCCTGTGGGTCACGCCTTATATGAAGATATTACCATTATTTCAATGGGCACTCAGGACTTGCAACGTATGTCCATAGGGTCATATGTGTGCCCTTTGCTGAATGTACGTTGTGTATCCCAAGGCACTGATGGGGTGGAATAAAATTGTGTCAATCTAGGATTAACAAATGGAAAATAATTTTTCCAAATGAATGACTTGCCTTAAACCCTCTATTTACTGAAATATTGTTTCTAAGTGGGTATTTTCGAGTTTGATTTTACATGGAAAGCTCATTTCAAATATATAACACTATATGCTATAATGAAGATAAAATAGGAAATGCAAAGTCACTAGAAGACTTTTGAATCTTAAAAGGGAATTGCAATAAGCATCTCAGTATTTGGAGGGTTTTCTTAAAGTATCTCAAACTATTACAGTACATTACAGAACTGTAAACATTGATGCCAAATTATAGTTAGGTTTCTTTGATAAAGAGTATAATTACTCTGAATGGATTAAAATGGCCCTTCTGAATGGATTAAAAACGACTCAAGCTTCACCTTTTTCCAAAGCTTGATGGCTCTATTGTAGGTTTCTTTTATTTTAAAGTACCTAAACCCAATAAAACACTGCCAAGTGGGCTTTGCAGCTAGAGGAGGAAAAGCAGCCATAAGGCACAGAAGACAACATGCAAGCACTGGGATTTCAATGAAAGTGCAGTTTTGCCCTTAAATACCAGAAATACTTGTTCTAGAATAGAACTGTTTTACAAAAAGTGATTTTTAATACTTAAAGTTATTTTGAATTTTCACGCATCAGTTAGTTGATGATGCTTTCAGTATAAAATAGCAAAATTACCTTGAAGCTCCAGCATGTAGGTAGTCAAATATGAAATGACTATCATAACCAATTTCTATATGCTTGATAATTGATGGCCCTTTATCCAAAGAAGTGTATGAAATTGAGGAAAAGCTTTTTCTTTAAATTTTAGATGCAAAGTTCATATCAAGTTTATGGGTAACATAATGAAAGAAAGAAATCCTTCAGAATATCTGACTTACTGAATTATGGAAGTGTGTCAAGGAAACAATGCAGTGGTTATGTCTATTCCAGACCATTTGTTGTGATGATGGTCACTGCTAGAGTACTACTGTTAAAGGGCTACATTTTAATTGCTTATATTCTGTATTTTCTTATCATTTTTTTAAGTAAACACAAACTGTTTATCCACGTGGGGTTTATTTTTAATTTTAAACCAGACACAAAATACTACCAGGGAAAAATAATGCAGCTTGTTGATTAATAACTAGCAAATGAGTGAGAAAAATGTTGTCATAATATTTTGAACCCTAAATTTTTCATCAAATGTCTAGGACCAGTCAGATGAATATTGTTAGTACCAGAAGAGCAGTGATGGTCCTCAGCTTTGGGGATACTACCATGCAAAAATTGTCTCAGTACTTCTGGTGTACCCTCTAAAGAACCAGATGGTGAGTTTGGTCAGAGTTGTTTTCATTCTGCCATAGTTCCGTGTCTGGCCTTTGGCTCCTTGCCTAAAACTCCAGGAGGAGGATAACATACTTTTCCATATATGTAGGTTAGCACTAATTAGTCTACACAGTTAGAAAGGGGGAACTGAATATTAAATGAGAACGACTGAGTCTGTTTAGATGAGCAGGGATATTCATTGTTTCAGTGACAGCTGTATTATCTTTAAGATAAAATAATGTGATTTCTAAATCCTTACTTTGATTGCCCAAATAGACTTCCCCTTACATGGGGTCATGGTTATCATATGCCTCTTTGAAACCACATCATCCTTTTCTTGTTAATAATAAGGGAATACTAGTTATTTTTTGGTCATCCTTATTAGATACAGAATCGGGAAAGACATTTTTTTGCTTTCTGTAATTGAAGGGACATTTACATAAGAGAACAAATTAGAATTGCACATTTCTGGGTGGGTAAGTAAAATTGGTGTTGTTTCTTTCAGCATTTGTTACTGTTGAACTTAAATTCATCTTGTTGGTACAGTCTCCATATCTACTCAAACAACCACCTTTGGATGCCAGTACAACATCCAGTGTGCCAGTTTTCTGTTAATGTTCTGGTACTCTTGTTTTCTTCTTTTGGTGTGTGTACAATGGAGGCTTACTAATTCTTCTTAATGAAATATGAAAAGAGTTGTAAACACTCCCAGAAAATAAGCAGGTTTAGGGTAGGGCAGACTGGTGTGTGACTTCAGTGTGAGTCCATTCACAGGTACAGTTTCATTCAGAACTTTTGTATATAGGGAAGTTAAAACAACCCAGAAAACATGTTCATGCTTTCGTTGGGCACAGGTGGCAAGATGTATTTCAAAATTGGACATGACTTTTTTTCTTCATGATTTGAACCCATTAAATAATTGCAGTTCAAGAAAATTATGGCAATTGATTCTGCATAGAATTTAAGTGTACTGTCTTAGAATTTACCCTTTAAATGTCATTTGAGTATCAAATTACTTTGAACCAAAATCCTGTAAATGAATTTTCTTGGGGACTATGGAAAGAGTTGTTTTGTCTTAATGGCAGCACTCTGATTTTAGTCAAAATGGGGTTTTGTTGTTTTTGCTTTCCTGCTGCTTTACTCGTTTTCTGCCTTGCTATCGCACTGGATCCTTTTTATCCACTCAATCAGAAAGTCAATAGCAGCCAGCCTTGATGCTTTAGATAATTTTTAGGTTTTACACACATCATTTGATAATTCTGAATTTGAAAGGATGGCAGTGGTTTACTATTGCTCTTCCTGAGAAAAATTGTAGAAAGTAAATTTCCTATGTATGTTTTGGGCATGAAGGAAACATTAAGTATTCTTTCACTTATTAACTAATTTATATCCAAAAGATAAAAGTATTTTCTGTATTGCAGATCAGCACACTATGAAAAGTAAATACAACATATCATTCATAATTTTATGGTGCTTTGCAGATATTTGCCTATTATGAACAGTTCATTCAGGCACTTAATGAGTTAATGTTAGTTAGTAAATGTAGTCACCCTGAGAGTAACTATTTGCTTGCTTAACCTTTTTTAATCTTTAAGATTCTGTATTAATGAAAGACATATATATTGCATATTTAAATAATACTTTTGGTGGTGCCCACTACTGTTTTAATCAGAAAGGCTTTGTTAGCTTTGCAGTTACAGATATGCCCTTCTTATTTAGGAAACTTATTCTTCTGTGGCCATTCCTTAAGTTGACATGTAGACAAGATTTCAATAATTGGTGACATTTGAAAATATGCTCTTGATAACAAATCATACTTTAATAAGAAGACTATGAAGAGACCTTTGTATATTCCCTGCTCTACACTGTCATATGGTATTAGTTTTACCAATATAGTATATTATTTACTAGAAGAATTTTACGCTTAAAGAACTTGTTCTGTTTCCCCCAGGGAAATAAGTAATATGAATATAAATGCTAGGTTTGTATGAGAGGATGCACACTAGGTAGTTTTGCCTCTTTTGATGGCATTGATTTGGTTAGTGGTAAAATGTCCTCTGGTGCAGAGGAGACATTTGAGATCCTCATCTGCCGTCAAATTCACATCAAAAGTAATTTTAACAGAGTCTAGAGTTTTCTCTCAGAAGCTTTGCAAACAAATTGTTGACAATTTGTTTAAGTACATGGTCAAATGTGTCTTCACATTTGCCTGCAAATGTATCACTGTTGCTTATATGTAAACTTTCACATATTCAACTTTATAAGTTGGCCTTGAATGATAAAGAAATTTAAAAGCACAAGTTACAATAATTTAGGCTTTCATTTCCCTTATCATTAAGTCTTTCACTTTGTAATTGTCATTGACTTCTGAAATCAGGCTTGAAATTTTTTCTTTTTCAGTGAAAATTTTGAAATATTGCCATCTGTGTTGAAAAGTGATCAGTGTTAAAAAACAGATGGAAATTAATTTAAGGATTTTAATATGATGCAGACTCTCTGTATTAAAAAATATACATTATTTCTGTGCTGATTCATCACAGCATTTCACTAAATAATTAACCCTTATGTATTTATTTAAATCCAATAATACTCTGAGCAGCACTTGGGAGTATTTTTAAATTTTCCTGTTTAAAAAATCAATTGGCAATAAATACTTAAACAAGTATTATATGCTATTCTGAATAAGTATGTAAGCAGATACTCTAGTGAATTGAGCCTGCTCTCATAAGATCACTGGATCTGTCTGGATCTCACCTGGTTTGCACTGTCGATTTTCACCTTCTTCGCAGTCATGGTGGAAAAGCTGGCAGAGGAGAAGTCTCTAGTCAGAACGTGTCCCCTCTGTGGCTGGAAGGGTTTGCCACACAATTCCTGTAAGGAGCTAACCCTCTGTGCAGAGCTTGACGGAGATCCTACTTGCTTGTGACCTAGCCTGCCACTGCTCAGTGTTACATCTGTCTGGATTTTGATGTGTTTAACCTAGACATTTAGCAAACACCGTGAAATCCAGGCATCCACAAAGTCACCCTGCGAGGTTACGACTGCGAGTGTTGCAACACTTGGTTGTTATGGTCAAAACAAAATGAAAAAATTTCTTAAAAACTTGTTTTGAGATTAGCTTTTTGTAGGTTTTTTTACAAAATCTAGCCATTGAGTGTATCAATTTTCATTGCATTAAACATTTAAAACATAATTTTGCTCAGTTTAGGTATACAAATTTGCAAAAGCAAATTTTGCCGCTTCATCATTGTCTGTGCATTACTTGTGTGTCCAGTGACCTTAGACCCCGTTTTGGTTTTAGATGGTTTTAGATTTTCTAAGCCTATGTACATATCCATATAAGCATTGTGTAAACTTTGAGTTGACAAACTGTAGTTACATATAGTGTGCATAAATACACTTAAAATAAGCTATATCAATATTCAGATGAGGCTGGTGTTGAGCCCTCCTGTTGTACATCTGAGCCCTCCTGTTGTACATCTGAAGGCTGTGGGGCTCTGTTCTCGGACTACTAAGCTTTCTGCTTCCTGAGGTGAAAATAGAATCTGTTGGTTACACTTTAAGTGGCAAGTAAAAGGCTTCTTTCATTCTGTTGCAAAACCAATCTTTACAGGATATTCTGCTTCAGGCTATGAACAGAAATTTTGACGTCAGACTGAGATCTGAGATAGGGCCACGTTCAGAGGAAATTTTTTATATTACTAGTGACTCAGTCCAGCACTTACTCCAAACAAACCTCCTGGCAAAACAGACCTCTGCACAATCTTCTTCCTTCCTTTCATTCTCTAAGGGAGAAATACACCAAGCTGGATTTTCTTTAAGTTTCACTGCAATATGTCATAAGAATAGGTAGCTGTGTTCCATGCTCTAGTCAGATTAGGCTTCAAGACTGGGACAATATAATCTGAAACAAAAACCAGAGAAACAGGGTGCCTAGAGACCGGTAATCAGAATAGTGCAACACTGCATATTAATGGTGCAACAATTGTCACAATAAGTTAAGGAGTATTTGCCTATGCATCTTTTGCCTTTTGATGTGTTTATCAGTTCTCTTTACATCTTTTCTTTGTACCTTCTTTTGTCCAGTGGTGTTGACTATTTCTATGAAGAATCTGCTGATGTGTCTTACTGTGACAAAGGTGTCAAAATGCTACAATAGTAATTAGGTAGTTATTCTTGAATCCCAGACCTCAGATGTGTTCTAGATCAGTTAGAAGAGAACATTCATAATGTATTGGGTGAAAAATAGTGTAAGATGGGTAAATATAGCATATTCAAAGATGTTGTAATAAGTTATTCAATTTAAGAATTTAAAATATGGAACTTTGTTTTTTCCTGCCTTGGTTACACATTCAAGGGAATCGTTTTACCTCAATGAAGAAGTAGTTATGCCTCCAACCACCCGTATGTTAAGGTGAGAGAATGCCCCTAAAAAGTGGATAGCTACAGTGTTCCTAAATTTGCCTTTCCTGGTTCAGATTATAATACATTGTCAGTGAATTTCATTTTTATTATTCCAAAATATATATTTTTTAAAAAGTGTTATTTTTCAACAGATCCATAAACTAAGTGTTGGTGTATGGTAAAATTAAAATACCACTGTTAGTTACACTGTGATTGTGATATTTTAATAATTACTTATTTCTAATTTGTCTCAGCAGTGCTGCAGAAGCAGCATGCTGTTATGTTTTAAAGGTGTTTTTAACTTGCCTATAAATGTTTTTTTCTAATTTGTGTCTTTAAATCTGATTAAACTGTAGTTTAAAAAAAAAAGCAAACTTGTTTTTCTAAATTCTTTGGTGTCTGTCTTTAATGAGTGCTAAAAACCAAAATTATTTTAATGCGGTTTCTCCTTTTAGATTACTAAACATACACTGCATGCATTTACACCGTTATTTGGAATGTTCTACTTCAAAATTGGTTTTATTTAATTTGTTTTCTAGAGCTCATATACAAGTATATATATATATAATTATTTTCCAGTAGAGCTGGTAAACAGAATTTCAAGTCTAGCCTCTTGTTACTTGGGAAAGATATTTAAGCAACTTTCAGTGCTCTGTGTTGGAGCATATTGCTGCCCGAGGAGCACTAGTTCCAGATATGACCAACTGGTGTATTTTTAGCTTCAGAAATGGAAACCTCATAACTGAGAAATCAAATTCAGTGTTTTGAAGAAGCTCCTGCTTTAATTGATGGTTCCAAAGAAGCAGGGCTAAACGGGTACCATACATGCACTTTTTTTTTTTTTTAGCTTTTTGAAACTTGACTACCAGGACTCTGCTAAGGCAGTTTCTGTTCGCTGGTGACAGGATGTTAAAGCTGACTGAGACTTCTTGACCTGCAGGTTTTTGCCATGTGTACTTAGATTGTTAGAGACAAGAAGGGATATTTTATATCACAAATTATATCACTATAATTCACTGTAACACTGTTAAATAATTTTCTCTATTTTCTTGATCTGGTATTAATTCTGCTTCTGTACAAACCTTGTAAAGCCAATGTAGCAGATCTGTTTCTGCAAGGGGTCCCACCCTAGAGGAATACTGGAATGTCTGTGTTGTTCTCTTGAAAGGCCCTGCTGAAGCAATGGTATTTTTAAGCCTCGTGTGTTCAGAATTCACGGACAAACTATATGCAATTTTAGAAGCTCTGGTGATTTGTGTCATTCTAACCAGAAGTTAGACTGCAATGGAATTTGCTTTCACAAATAAACATTCACAACAGAGTTAGTCAGGAATATGAAGTGTCTTCATGAACCAAACATTCCTGCATTTATTGAAAAATTAATTTGAACAGATTATGATAAAACACAGCTTCCTCGTACTACTTCAGAATGCTAAGACTTGGTGATGGAAATATTTAACTCTGTTCTTTTAAGGTACCACACAGAAAGAGTCATGATTAAGAACATCCTGAAGCCAGCAGATGTTTTCCTGTGCCTATAATTAACTTAATTCCATCTGAGTAACTTCCTGATAACACGTAGGATGTTTCAGTATAGAATACAGAAGTTGTTCTAGGGGGAGATGTGTTCACCCTACTTTATAGATCAGAGTTGGAGACTTGTACCCTGAGCAGAGTTTAGCAGTACATCTTACAGCTCTTCCTAGGATGGTCATATATAATAGAAAAAGAGTTATTTCTCTGGGTGAGCTAAAGTTTATCTTTCCAAACTAAATTAACCACAGTGGGACCGTGTTTGACTGCCTGTGTGAATTAATCCCTGGTGAGAAAGTGTTGTTCTTCTAAGTGTAGGGTAAAACTAGAAGAGCAAAAGGAGCTGGATGCATCTGTAGCACAAGTGGATGTAAGTGAAGAACAATGCAGAAAACTGTTTCTCTGCCTCCATATTCCCAGTGTTTGTACAGTTCCTTTTTGTTCAGGAGGGAAGGAGCTACTGTTTCTGCCTAACAACTTTGTAACAGCAGGCTGAAAACACAGCTGACACCTGATGTGGGAACACTGATACTGGAGTAAGGATTTGGGTGATGAGATCATGAAGTGAGACAATAATATACGTTTCCGTATAAATTCTGTAAAAAAAAGGGTAATATTTTGAAAATGTTTCAAAATCTATAAATCTTAAGAGGCAGTCTTGTCAGACTGTGGTTTCTCTTACGTAAATAAGATTATATGGATGCTTGAAACATCAGGACCACTCTTTTCTTGAGTAGTGGCCCTTACACATATGTTCAGGTAGCACAGTGAGCGCTTTTCAGCCCAGCATTAACTGCAGGGATTCATCCTTCATTTGTTCATATTGTACTTCTATTGTGTAAAGAAGAAGAATATGCTTTAAGTACTTAATTTCTCCCATTTTTTCTGCTGAACCAGTGTTTCAGTGCAAGATCTAGGTGGATTTAGCTTTTGAATTTCACAGCTTGCACCTTTGCTTTGTATTAACAACTTTTGTGGATGTAAGCCAGCTGTATATTTTATCAGTGTGTGAAGACTTTCTTAAGGTCATATGAGAATTGATCTAAAAAAAGTGAGCAAAGCACTTGGATGCTTTCTGGATTATAAGTATTTGGGATATACAGGAAGCCCTGTTGGATGTTTCTTTAAGAAGCAAACAGTCATAGCTCTTTACAGAGGTGAAGTATCTCAGTGTTGTAAAGATTCATATCAACCCTTGGGACTCAGTAACCTTAGAAATGGGGGCTCTGCTCCTTTGCCTGGCTGGTTTGCTGCCATCCCAGATTTTAGCTAGGTTCCATGATCTCCTGGGGAGATGTTATTGCTGTGGTCATTAGAGATCATTTCTCATCCAGTTGTCCAAATGAATTAGATGCATCTGTTATCATGAACTTGGACTGTGCTGAAGATTGAAGTGACATTTTACAGTCACTAGGTGCATTTTAGGATCACTGAAAGCACTGATGGAAGATCTGCAGAACGTGTTGGGAATGGCATCAGGTGACTGCAGCCACACCCCCCCCCCCCAGCCTGGGCTGTGAGGGGCATTTTCAAAATACCTGCAAAGCTGCTTGGCCACCTGGGCTGTGGAGGAGTCTGGGAGAAGCTGGTGGATCTCGGGGTACATGGTGTTATTGCAAAATGTGGAATATGTCAAAATTATCTTAAGTCAAGATGTACTCTGATCTTTGTATACTTCCATGTCTAATCAGCAAGAAAGGCGACCTAATCAGTGGAACAGAGAGCAGCCAGTATCCCTTACTCAAAGACATCCCGGGGCTAACAAGCTCTAAGGATGAAGTAAGTCAGGATGTTGTATGTCAGTAGAATAGGTGGTAGTTAGCATCCCTTACTCAAGGACATCCTGGAGCTAACAAGATTTTGATACATGTCTGTATTTATTGCCCGCTTGGCAAAAGACTTAAAGTTCATGTATCCTATAGTTGGACTATCTTCATTATAATACTAAAAATCACTCCTACAGGTCAAAAATACCCCTGTCGAGGTGAAGACCCTTCCCCTGAACATGCATGGAACTTAGCTGGGGTTATGTAACTCGTATGGAAATTACAAACCAACCATAACCAAGGGGTTGCACTTGGGAGGTTACTGACACTGCGTTTCTGTGTATAAATCTTAGAATTGTAGAATCATAGAACATGCTGGGTTGGAAGGAACCCAACGGGATCACCGAGTCCAATTCCTGGTCCAGCACAGGACACCACAAGAATCCCACTGTGTGGGAGGATTGTCCAAACAACTTTGGAGAGTGTTGTCCAAACACTTGAACGCTGTCAGGCTTGGTGCTGTGACCACTTCCCCGGGGAGCCTGTTCCAGTGCCCAACCACCCTCTGGGTAAAAAAACCTTTTCTTTATATCCAGCTTAAACATCCCGACTCAGCTTCATGCTGTTCCCTCCGCATTATTAATTTTCAAATCATTACTAACGTCAACATTATTAATAATGGTGCATAAACTCCGGCAGGGCGCGCTTGATTTGTGGAATCCCACGGAGCACGCAGGCTTGTGCACTCGAGAACAAATAAATATCAGAAGTCTCTCTAGAGTGTGTGATTATTGGCTTGTTGCACGCCGGGTAACGAATCCGATTTTCACGGAAAACAGCGAGGTGAGGTGAGATTTACTCTTTTTTTTCCTGTTTCCCAGCGGCAGCCCTCACCCTCGGTCTGAACACCACCTGTCGCTGGCTTATCCGTCAGGCAGCAGCGATTGCCCACAACCTTCTTCCCTCTCTTTTCTTTCAGAAAGCAGCCGGAGGACTGCCGGGGTGTCTCCAGGGCGGTGTCCCCCTCGGGGCCGCCCGGCCGGTGCTCCCGGGCAGGGCTCGTCGCTCCCGTCCCCGCCGCCCGCGGCCATGGGCGCGCCCGGCCCGGGCGGAGCCGCCCCGCACGTCACGGCCCGGGCGGGCGGAGGCGCAGCCAGCGAAGATGGCGGACTCCGCTACCGGGGCGAGCTGAGCAGCACTCGGGGCCGTCGCCTCCTTCCGTGTCACTGTCCGGCCGGGCCCGGGGAGCCGCCGCAGGGGCCGAGTCCCCCCGGCCGTGGGGTGAGTGGCGGGGGGAAGGCGGGGAGCGCTGGCCGGGCGCGGAAGGGCAGGGGAAGGACACGGTGGCGGGGGGTGGGGAGGCGGCGCTGCCGCTGCCAGACAAAGGGCGCAGCGGGGCCGCTCCCGGAGGGGCCCGGGGGACCGCGGGGCGAGGGCGATCCGTGGCCGCGGTGGGCTCGGGGGCCCGGTACCACAGAGCCCCGGTGCCGTCACTGGAGGGCCGCGGACCGGGAGCGGCGGCGTGCCCGCTCCGCCCGGGGCATCCCGGGGCTCCGGCGGCGCCGTGTGCGGGGCGGACCGGGCTCGGTGTCGGGGGCGCCGCGAGCGCGCCGAGGGTGCCGCGGGCACGGCCGGGGTTCGCTGTCAGCCCCGCCCTGGCAGCGGGGGAGCCTCTTGTACCGTGTTCCTCTCCTTCTGTTGACTCGGAAAGGTAGATAAGGGTAGATAAGGAAAGTTTCTAGCATGTGATTTCCAAGATAAAGAATGACAGAATGGTTGAGGTTGAGAGGGACTTCCGCAGGTCATCTGGTCTAACCTCTCTCCTCAAGCAGGGACAGCAAGAGTGGATCATCCAAGACTGTGCCCAGGCGGCTTTTGTGTGTCTCCAAGAACGGAGACTCCACAACCTCTCTGGACAGCCTGTGCCAGTGCTGGGTCACCCTCACAGTAGCAAAGTGTTTCCTGGTGTTCAGACAGAGACTCCTTTGAGTCCAGAGAAGGGCAGCGACGCTGGTGAAGGGTCTGGAGTGTAAGGGTTTGGAGAGTCCTGTGAGGAGCAGCTGAGGGAGTTCTGGGGTTGTTTAGCCTGGAAAAAAGGAGGCTCAGGGGTGATCTTATTGCTTTCTACAACTACCTGAAAGGAGATTGTAGGCAGGTGGGGATCAACCTCTTATCCCAGGCAACAGGCAATACGACAGAGAACATATCCTCAAGCTGTGCCAGGGAAAGTTTAGGTTGGTCATTAGGAGGAATTTCTTCACAGAAAGAGTGATTAGACACTGCCCAGGGAGGTAGTCAAGTCATTGTCCCTGGAGGTGTTTAAGGAAAGATTGGGTGTGGCACTTAGTGCCATGATCTAGTTGACACTGTGGTGTTAGGTCATACTAGATCTCTTTTCCCAACTTAATTGATTCTGAAATTGATTCCATGATTCTGTGTTTCAGTTTGTGCCCATTGCCTCAGGTCCTGCCACAGGACACCGCTGAAAGAGTAGCAAAGTCTCTAAAAGGTAGTATGGCTTTGCTACTTCTCATATATCCTTAAAAATTGGTTGGAAAAGTGATCTCCTCTCTATAACTTTTGGTAAAGGATTGATGGGGGGAAGAATAATATGTCTTTTCCTGAAAAAGTGTTTGAACCGTGAAATTAGTTGCCTGACATCCCTTCCCCCCATCAAATAGCAAAGAAATGGAAAGGAAAAAAGGTGGTCTTTTTCTGAGATCAGAACGTGTAAGAAAACCTATCTATCTCTTTGTCTGCTGGATAGGCATCTATTCTTTGTTTTGCAGCACTGTTTATTTAAAATAAATGGGTTATTAAGAAATTCAAATCTGCTTGAAATCCTGTGTGACCACAGCTTATGAAATGTTGCATGTTAAAGATCTGTATGACACGACTGACTTTTTTCTTAGGTGTAAATACTGTAAGAGTTAGATTTTTGTCTTATAACTTGTGTCTGTGGCTAACAAACCCTTGATTTTATGGTATGGAGAAACATGTTGGCCATATGAGGCCCTGTAAGGTGATGTTGCAGACTTTCTTGTTGTGCTTGCATGTGTTTTATACAGGTTTTGACAACTGATTTGTGTTGGTTTGTATAATTTAAAAAAAGCCTTTAATAATGGTACCTGTTCCTATTTGCTTTCTTTTATTTGATCTATTTAAAACCCAAAATAGTGAGTTGTAGGACTGACCATTTTGTATTTTGTACAGGAATTATCTCTTAGAATTCTCATGGTTTTAGCAATGCATTAATATTCATTGATAATATTTAAATTTTGCCTCAAACTAGTTTCTCTAATAAAGTATAGATCCTTTTATCAGATACTTCACAAATACTTTAACTAATTTAACTGATTTGTTAACAAGGGTAGAACATAGGCATATCTGATAGTTGCTATCAGCTGACAATAGCACTTTAAGTATGTATTTACATCTTTCCAGTCTTTTGTGTGTAATCCCCAGCATCCATTGGTTTATTAAAAAAAAAATTTAAAAATCCATCACTACAATATTTGGAAATGGCTGTTGCCTTGAGTGCATGAGGTAGAAAAGAGGGGCTTGTTTATCTCTGATTTCCTGCATTTCTTACTGTGTACAGTAATAATGGTTACAGCCACAGAGACCTTCTTTTGTGCAAACATTTTTAGTCATATTGGCTTCTGGTTTCAAAGTAAGAATGTCCATGTCTCTAGCTTTAGTGCACTTTTTGTGTATTTAGAATTTTTGAGTTATGTTATTTTGTTTGTTGATAGAAAGTAACAAAAAAAAGGTAATCTGTTAAAATGTTTCACATTTGGATAATAGGAATGTGGCTAAGAGAAGTAGAATAAATGTTCCCAGATAAATAAGGAAAAACTGAAAAACAGCATAAGGTCATTAGTCACACTGGAATTTCAGACACTGGAGAGGAGGTGTGGGTGTAGACTACTTATGGAAACTTAAAATTTGTTATTTCTCTCCAACTCTGAAAACCAGAAATTAATATTTTTAGAGACTCCTTTCAGCTGTCCTGAAAATTTGTTCTGTAAACAGAATCCTGGTTGACTCAGTCTCCATGGAAAAAATATTTTAAAATATTTACCACTTCAAGTGATGCCTGACTTGTGATCTCTTAGTGTTTGAGAAGTATGTCCATTTGTGAAGGGATTACAGTAAGGTGTCCTAAGGGGGGGTAATGCTTGTGTTAGCAAGATTCCCTGCAGCCTGAGTAAAGGTGATTTTTCAGCATGTTTTTAATTTCTTTATGCCATCGTAGCGTGAAAACGTGTGAGGATGTGAAACTGACATGTTAGTCTTTCATATGTGCAATTCTTCTGTGTTTCTCATTTTTTAAATCTCATTTGAAAAGGTGTCATTTCCAGTGTTTAAAGGGTGAAATACTGCGTATTTACGCATTTGATTTGTACGTGCTCGGATTGCAGCAGCACAGTAATTATTTCCTTTTACAGCTAGCTGGAAAATCTGCCACAGTGTTGCATGTTGGGAAGGTGGCTTTTGTGTCTGGAAATAGAAGAAAGCATTAAAAAGAAGGCGACAATCTTTTTTGTTGTATGATAAAAAATAAGAATCTTATGTAAGTCATTACTATCTTCACCTATTGAAAACAAAACAAGAAAAGAAAGTATTCTCAATTATGTTAGTATTTTTTGACCAGTTTTGGTATCTATTGATAAAAAAATCACAGCTCACACATTAAAAAAAACATGGGGAAGAGCTATGGAAAAGATTATGATGGTTGGAAAATTTAGTGTGTAATAATGGTTTTTGTATGTAGTTAAAAACTGATACAAGATTCTGAGAGTACATAAAATATCTGCAGATTTGAGTTATCAGGACCTTTGCAGTCAGTATTGGTGCTGTTGAGAGAAACTACATTTTTGTAAATTAACAAATGTTTGCAGTCTTTCCAAAACAGTGATAAAGGTAGGTCTGCTTCAGCTCAGGATGCAAGAGCCTTACAAAAACATGTTAATCTCTCTGCAAACATTGCCTTAACCTGACCATTTGTGCTCTTTTTATCTTTTCATAGTTCTTGATGTGTTCTTGGTTTTATAAAATTCCAGGATTTGCTGCCTGAGGACGTTGTGAGACTTCCAAGCTTGAAATTTAGGATTGTGAATGAAAAGCTGGTTTGTGGACTGGGAATTGGCTCACTTTGGTGTGAGAGAAAAATAACAACATTAATCCTTACTGGAAAGGGCATTGGTTTCCAAAAGGGTTCCTGGTTTTAATTGAAATTTTTGGTGTAGATTGTGAAAATACTGCTTTGTCAAAGAACAAAGTAAATGTGTTCATTGAGCAATTAAGGAGCATTTATATATAGGATGCTCTTGAATGGTACTGGTTTTGCACTGTATTTACAAAATTTGGCTGGGATTAAGTTCTTATCCTTTATTTTCTTCAAGGATAAGCCATTGAGAATTTTCTTTTTGTTCTAGAGTTGTTTGAAAACTGTGTGAATGTGTATTTCAGGAGCTTTTTCCATGGGAGTGGCCAGAATAGAGTTACTTCTCTAGCTGGAGACTGTACCTCAGAGTCTTGGCTCAAAGTCTTTATGATAATTTAAAAGAAATCTGAAGCACTGGAAGAAGTCACACCTTGGTGACCAGCATACATATAGACTTTGAGTATAGTGCTTAATTTTTATAACATAATAACATAAATTTTATTTAATAAAAAGGCGGACTGTGGCTGTGCTCAGTTTACGTTGACTTGCTGTCATGAGTGAAAGTATCATGAACAGACTTCAGCCTAATTTCAGGTGTGATCTGTGTTCTTGAGGAGAAGAAATAAAGCAAAGTTTCCCAAAATCTTAACACCACCGGTTTTTTTTACTAATCTTTGTTTCTGTATTGGTGGAGGGGTTTTTTGTGGTTTTGGATGGTGGTGGTTGTCCCTAAACCATGCTTTCATAAAGCTCTCCAGTGATGTTGATCTTTTGGGTGCTCTTAGAAGCTTGTCTGAAAAGGAGCAAATAAAAAGCAAATATACGAGGATATAAAATTCACAGTTATAATATTTGATTTTGTGATTCTTGGTTTTATAAAATAGACTTACTAATTCTAAGAAGGGAATATTATGTGACAGCGAAGCATAGGGGACAAGGAATACTAATATTGTCAGAGATGGGTCACACCTGCAAATCTTTTTCCATTTTATAAAAGTAATATTGACATGGATCCTGTAAACACATCTCTAGATGTGTTTATTGGCATCAGGTGTTTTCTGTTAGTTAAAGGTTTAAGTTGCCTCTAGGGATTGAGCTCTACATTAAGGCAGAAGCTGCACTGTTGCTAACTGGGATTTCTGGAGCAGGATGCTTATCTACAGTGCAGCAGGGCTGGCTTTGCCTTTTGGAAATATGTCCAAAGGGAACATCAAGGGAAGAATCTTACTTTGAGGAAGAAGCAATGCTGAATACTTTTTTCCTTTTCACACTAGCTAAGAATTAGTTGGTGAAATTTTGATAGCAATTGCAGAGCGTAATTCATTTGCTGAGACATTTGTAGTCATATTTTGTGGATTTTTTTGATACAGTTTTCAGTTTAGTATTTGGTATGGAAAATACCAAGGGAATTTAAGGTACAGCTACAGGAAAGAAGCTGTGACACTGCACAGGAAAAATCAGAAAATGGCTGTGGTGGCACTGGAGTGATGGCAAGTCACATTTCCTGAATTTCTGTTGTCAAATGTAGAAAATGGTGGGAGCAATACAGGTGTGTCTGAATATCTAATGTCATTTTAGGTGCTTGAGAATACCTGAGAAACCTGCATAGGGCTGTAAGGTGCTGCTGCAGGCCTCAAGGGAGGTGGGATGTTCTGGATGGCAGCCCTGCTATTTTTGTGTCTGAAATGGCAGTAGGAGCCAGTGTGCCCGCACTGAGTCACTAAAAGCAGTGTTTCTTTTCAAACCTTTCATTTTTGGTGAACTTTAGTGAGTTTTTGGTTGTTAAGTTTCCAACCTCTCAATTGGCTCTTCTACTGAAAAAAATGACACCAACTGTTGTGCTGCTTACCCTTTGATGGTAATTTAGCTGTAGGGTAAATGTGACAGACCTTTTGTGGTCTTAGTTTATTTATAGCTTTCTTGCGGGAGAGACTGGCTGTTTGGGCAGTGCCTGGGAAAACTGCCGCTGGGCTTCACATCTAGATTTAGATCTAGGTTTATTTTTTTTACTGGTTTTAGGTGTCAGTTTTAAATAATATCTGAATTATAGTTTCATATAGTTTGTAGTTTCTTTTGTCACTAGACATTCATGTGTGCCTGAATTTCATTTACACGTACCCAGAGCTGCTGTCATCTTAGCTGAGGTGTTAACTGGCATTTTTATGAACAAGGCATTTCTGTATATAGGTCATCTGATGGCTGCAGTACTGTAAGGGAGCTCAGGTTGTATCTAACATGTCCTGACAACATTGTGTTTGACTATACATACTTACTTAGTAAAGCAGAAAGGGTAGTGTGATACTGTTACAGACTGTGTAAGCAGCTTAAAGTGGAGCTAGATTATGAGTTTCAAATCTCTAAATCTGAACTCATGGTGCTAAGAAGGGTGAAGTTCCTGCTGGCTTCCTCGTGTCTCTTTTTGTTCCACTTCAGCTGGAAGTGCAGAAAAATTCATTGGCTGCTTTGATGTGAGAGTAAAAGTAAGAACATTTGCCCAGGAAAGCCACTAGTCTTTGGTTTCTGCCTGGTGGAGAATACCCTAAGTGGTTGTCTTTAGCTAACACCAGAGTTTTTCCTCTCCTGTTACACTGCTGTCATACAAGAAAAAGCCAGAGAGAGCGATCATGTCAGCGACTGGTGAGGAGAAAGGTGTGGGGGCGGTGGAGTCTTGTGTTCAGCCCCACAGCCTGTTCTGCATCCAACAAAACTTAATTTAGGTGCAGTGCATGATTCAGCTTCTGCAGCTGTATGTGTATAAATTTGGCACAGTAATACTGCTGGTGCTCTGAACTCGTTAGCACACAGGTTTTTAGAAAGTCTGAAATGGTTCTTTATGGTCTGCCTTAACTAAGAAAAACCTTTCCTGTTTTGAATATTAGAGGTTAAAAACATAATCAGTCAACAGAAGCCATGTTAAGTTTGACTAGCAAATTAACAACATGCCATCACATGCAGGCATGTCTGGATAAAGTTGATGATCACTGCTTTAGTAAATGGTGTTTCTCAGAGTTCCATATGGCTGTAATTTAGATAGAGTCACTGTATTTCATAATGCTGATTAGTCTCAATGTTCTGCTTATGTACATAAAGGATAAGGGTTATATTGTAAGTAACTAGTATATATAAAGTATGTGGGGACCCCTGGTGGTCTAGCGGTTAAGATGCGGCGCTCTCATCGCCGTGGTCGCAGGTTCGATTCCCGGTCCTGCT
>JAWWLV010000121.1:99487521-99546209 GCA_035041135.1 Platyrinchus mystaceus | reverse complement strand
TCTGCCCGGGGGATTTGAACCTGTGGCCTTGGCGCTGAGAGACCAGCATCTTAACCGCTAGGCCACCGGGGGTCCCCTGACAGATTGTAACTGACTTCTAAAACACCTTTGAAGGCAAATAAACAGTTTTTTCTGTCTTTCATCTTCCCTGAGATGAGACTGTCTCTTAAGAACCTGTGTTGCACAGGACAGGAATGATGTCTGTATTTTGTATATACAGTCAGACAGGAGTGGGGTACGTAACTTGGCTACTTTTTCCAAGGCTTCAGCAACTGTTCCCCTGAATCAGTGTGCATGTTTTAAGGGCCATTGTGGTTCCCGTGGTGGATTTATTTATTAATTTCTTAACAATGTGACTGAGTTGCTTCAAGTTGTAAAGATATAAAAGGCTGTATTAGAGAGGTCTTCGGTGAGCAAATAATTCAGAAAGGCAGATGTTCAGTAACGTAACTTGTTTCTTTTGGTAGCCATTTCTAATGTCTGAAATATGTGAGGGACTTTGGTTTTGTCTGTGTCTTTTTTGTTTGTTTTTTTTTTGGATTTGGGTTTTTTTTTGTTTTTTTTAAGTCACCTGTGTGATAGGGTTTAATACCATGTTCTCCATTTTTATTGTGAGTTTACTGCATGGTTTGAAAACCAGTCCTCCTTACTACTTCTCACAGGCAATTAAAAAGTGGAAACAATGTTCCTCTGTAGTTTATGAGGGGTTTTATTGTGTGTGTATGTGTGTCATTTGTGTCACTTACCAGTGCATCACTTTTCCTGTCATTTTGATTTCAGAATGGTCAGACTCCACTCATGTTGGCTGCTGAGCAAGGCAATTTAGAAATTGTCCAGGAGCTTCTCAAGAAGGGAGCTAATTGCAACTTGGAAGATGCAGTAAGTATTAGTGCTTTATGTGGTGGAACATAACAGTGGAGGAACAAGAAATTTCAAGAAAGAGAATTTAGATTAGTGTTGAGGGCAGGAGGAAGAATATCAGGTGGAAAATGATGACATGTAAGAGACATTTTATCCAAAATTCCTTGGCTTTTGTATTCCTCTAGGTTCTCATAAAGGGTAGGGATATTCAAGTTGTTTTAAATGTCTGAGGATCTCTGCTGAATGCTGCTGCTGTTTCTTCTGGGAAATTAGTACTGGGAAGCTGTAATATAATAGGCTAGGCAGAATAGAGAAATACAGCATCAAAGATGAGGTCCAAGTGATTTTGCTCATCTCAGTGATGTTGAGGTATGTCAGTGGGTTTGGGGGTTTTTTGTTTGTTTGGAATTTTTTTTCTTGGGTTTTTTTGGGGTTTTTTTCAGTAAATACTGAGGGAGAATTTAGGTTAAAGGATTATTTCAGGTAAAAGCCAGAACAGTGGCAGAGAAGGGTTTCAAATTTATGAATTGTCTTCATGCCTTTGAGAAAGAGGTTGACTCTGCCTTATAAACTGTTTCTATAATTATAAGCATATAAAACAGTAGTCCACACCTGGATGTGGTTGGAGTAGTAGGTGGAAAATTAGTGTAATGCAAGAGGAAATGTATCTCCTGAAGTGATCATAAATTGAAAAAGCTGTGGTCCAAATTCTTCTTCATGTTAGTCCCTCGGGTGCTGTCACATCGCAGACAGACCACCAACATTTTCTGTGGTCTTGGTTACCATCTCATCCCTTCTCAGCAGTTTTCAAGGTCTTGACCTCATTCTTTAATCCTTTTTAGGTGTTGCTTCCTCTATAAAATTATTAAGATAACCTGCAGTGAACTGTGGAATGTAAAGGGATGGATATTGGGTAGGAGAGCAGATAACTGGCGGGGAGATTTGAAGTTGTTGTTTTGTATTTCCATGTGTATAACTGGCACACCATTATTAGTACTTCTTTAACAGGACAGATATTTTAAGGTCTTGTGTATTTTCTGTTGTGGATTAAACATTTGAAAAACACGTTTAATTGTATTGAAATACTGAATATTACTTTAAAATTTTTTTGTTTGTTTGTTTTTTGTAGGATAACTGGACAGCTCTTATTTCAGCATCTAAAGAAGGACATACAGCTATTGTAGCAGAGCTACTCAATTATAACGTCAGTTTGGAGCATCGGGATTTGGTATGTGTTGTCCTGTGGTAAAAATAAAATAGTTTTTAGTAAGGAGAACAATTTTGTGGGTTGGAGATTTTCAGTTCTGGAAAACAAAGGAATGTTCTTTCATTCTTAAATTATGTACTCAGTGCTGCTGAAGTGGAAAAGAACCTATGGTTAAATATTATTTTTTACCATTGTAAAGTAGTTGCTTTAGTGTCAATAAAGTCAACTGGTTTTCTAGGTCTGCTTTTTCCCCCTTAATTTGCTTTGGAAAAAAGCTAAAATGAAGAACAGTTTGATTTTTGGGTATGTTTTGTGTGGGCAAGTTTTTTTCAAGGAGGAGGATTGGTTTGTGGCTTTTTGTTGGGGTTTTTTTTGTCTATTTTTTTGGTGGTGGTGGCTTTTTTTTCCAAGTATTCTGGTAAAATAAATGTCATCTTTCCCAGAGGATAACTGGGAGAAGTATTTACTTTTTCTCTGGACAGCTGTGATTGTTCATACAACAGTCCTTGTTTTCAGTATCTTGGCATTTCTGTTCATTCATCTTGCCAAACTTTTGTATGGGAAAGTGAGTGCTACAGTTCAGTCCACCTAAAGAATTACAAAAGCTGCTTACATGATTCTCAGGTTAGATGTCTCTGAAGAGCTGAAGACTGTCTCCATTGACAGAACATGGAATTAGTACTAAATTAGTCCATGCAGGGAGTACTTTTGCTCTGCTTAAGTTAGAGTGTGGAAAACCACTAGAGGAGAGTCCAAGTGCTTCCTTTAACTGAAGTTCCACTCTGTCTGAAGGCTGAGGCATCTTCACTAATCCAGCTTTTTCATTTAATGTTAAGCACATTCACATGGCCAGTGCTTGATTTTCAGGCCTGTGTCAGTCAGAGGGATCTTTTAACCTCCCCAGAAGTTTATTGTAGAGAAATATATAAAAATTGTGGTTACACTTATCAGAGGCATGCTGTTATTTTAAAATTAATTTTGGTTATCTGACCTGTCAAATGCCTTAGTCAGTGAAACCTCTGTCTCCTAGTTTACAAAGGTAAATGAACAAACACATCAGTGCAGTTTGATATTAATTACTCTTATGATTGCCTATTACAGAAATCAAAAGTAAACTTTTAATGTTAAGTGGTTTGGATTCTATACTTTTGTTTTAACATAGTGGCATGTTTCTAGTTGTTTTTTTTTAATACAGTTGTAGGATTTGTGTGCATTTGAAATTTGAATTCAGTGTTAAGCAACATGTAGAACACAATGTTTTGTGAAGTTTTACATGCAGCAGGAAATTAGTCCTTTCATAGATGTACTTATTGCTTATTCTACATAAATAGGAGGATTACAATATTGTGTTGTCAATCCTTGCTATGGTTTGGATTTTCAAAACAGCCTTAGGACAAACAGAAAATGAAATAAAAGTCATCACTTAAATTATTTTTCAGTTTTTACATTGTTTTGATTTGTGCTTGCCAGGGAGGATGGACTGCCCTGATGTGGGCATCATACAAAGGCCGTACTGAGGTAGCTAAACTGCTGCTTGAGAAAGGAGCGAATCCAAACATCACAGGAATGGTAAGTTTTAGTCTTAAATGATCCCTCCTCCCAAATGTTTGAAGTCCTGCATTGTACACTCATCTTATTATCTTGATTAAACATTTTGCATTTTTTTGCAATATGACATCAATCACTGTACTTTATAAAGTTGCTTTAATAATCTGTGTGATAGCCACTGGGTTTTTTATTAATTTTGAATTTTATTAGTTGAAGGAAATAAGTGTGTAGCTCATAATAAGATTCAAATTATCAGGAGAGGAAATAATGGAAAAGATAAGTAGTGTATCTAATACTACTTGTAAAACAACTGTCATTTTTCTGCATCTGTAGAAGTTAATTGAGTAACTAATGTGTGCAATTTAGAGGCTTAGATTATATGATTATAAATTCTATAAATATAAATTATATAAATGTACCATACATGCTAGAGAATTAAAAAACCCTAATATTTTGAGATTAGTTCATTTTATAGGGACATTCTATAAAAGCATAGCCATGTTGAAGCTTGACTGAACAATTTGTTTATACTGTCAGTTCTCTGGTGTTTGAGGCAACAGTGAACAATCAAGGATCTTCCATCAGTGGCCAGAACAACCTTTCTGATGGTTGATTTCCTCTGGTTTGCATGGCATGACTCCTCTGTAGTCCTGATTGCTTAAGGATGTTGCACAGCTGTCTGTTGCTTCCTTCCTACAATACAAATGTTCGTATTAAGATGAGGATGTGAATTTATAAACCTCCCTTAAAGAGTTTTTCTAGGTATCATCTAGACAATGTACTAGGTAACAATTGTTGATATGTAGCTACATTTTTTTTCTGTATATTCATTCTTCTATGGGTTTAACTTCTCTTGGAGCATTGTTTTGTTTGTGGAAAATAATTTAAATAATTCAGACTATAATTCTTTATTTTTTTTAAATTCTAAGCAATACAGTGTTTATCCAATTATTTGGGCAGCAGGACGGGGCCACGCAGATATAGTACATCTCTTACTGCAACATGGAGCTAAAGTGAACTGCTCTGACAAAGTAAGTTATATCTAAATTTAATTTCTGTAATGCTTGATAAATTTCTTGTAAAATATGAGGTTTTGATTGGAAAAACATGTGCTGCTGTATTTTGCCCATGAAATTAGAATTAGTTGTTATGCTTGAAAGAGCATAGTAGTATGCTGAAGATGGTTGTGCACATTTATTTCAGTGGAGCACCCTTCTATTTTTCTGAGCTATTGGAAACCTTGCTATCCTTGGTGTATAGAAAAATAATTCTTACAGCTACAATCTACAAAAGAAAAGAAAAGTTGAAATGACTTTTCAAATGTTTGTGTTAATTCACAAGACCAAATTTTATCTTTGTAAAAACTTAAGCAATAAAGTGTAGGATAAATACCAGATTGTATTCAGAGAGTAACATGATAAAATGTTGTAAATGTTTTTTCAGTATGGAACCACCCCACTGGTTTGGGCAGCAAGGAAAGGTCATCTGGAGTGTGTGAAATATTTGCTGCAGATGGGAGCTGATGTTGATCAAGAAGGAGCTGTAAGTAACTGTTCATTTTGCAGTGCTGAGGTGTGGGTACATACCTCTGTTTGGCCTGTGTTATTTTTTAATACAAATACCAAGAAATACACAAAACAATGAAATGTTAGTATTACTTTGTGTATTACTTTCCAGCTATTTGCATACTGCATGTGCAAATTATTGAAACCTCTTTGTGCCTTTTAATAAAAATATGGTGTAACTAGGGAGTTGTATTGATGGTGGGCACACTAGTATGTTAAGTGTAAGTTTTAATGAACATTATGAATTTAGGTAATTGTAATGTAAAGATTAACACTATCAAAATTCAATCTGTATCCAAGCCCCATATGTCAAATATCTTATTCCTCAGTGTTATTTGTAAAGTAAATCAAACACAAAGTATCTTTTAGAAATAATAATGGTGACTGGGCCCTTTTAGAAGTTGAAATTTTATCAGGAGTTTTCAGCTGCATATTGTTTTTAAATAAAACAGATTACATTTAAATTGCTTATCAAAATAATAAAAAAAAACCAGAAGTGGAAAATTGGGAAAACTTCTGGTATTCATATGATTATTTCTGAAGTTCTTCAAAAAACCTCATTGTGAACAGCATTGGTAGACCTGGGTGCTCTGATAATACTATATTCCCATATGACAAGAAAATTATTTTATCATGTGTGTGACATCCAGGAGTTAGAATAAACTGATCTGAGCTTTACTGTTTGCATTTGAAGTGTTCTCTACTATTGTACTTAGTTTCTTTCTTTTTTAAAAAAAGCATTACAGGTGCACTTTAAACCACAAAACTGAAGTAGCATTTGGGCAAAGAGAGTAATGTCTGAGTAATCTTTTGTTGCTTAAACTGGTGATGTAATGATGATTGCTATATCCACTATACAATAAAATCTGTTGGTTTTGTTTAAAGAATTCTATGACTGCACTTATTGTAGCAGTGAAGGGTGGCTATACTGACTCAGTAAAAGAAATACTGAAAAGGAACCCAAATGTAAACCTGACAGATAAAGATGGAAATACAGCTTTGATGATTGCATCAAAGGAGGGACATACTGAAATTGTGCAGGATCTTCTTGATGCTGGAACTTATGTGAACATTCCTGATCGAGTGAGTAAATTTTCATCTTAATTGCTGTTTTATATATATGCAATAATAATGTGTGTTTAAATACCAGTCTATGCAGATTTGTAAATACATGATTTTTCTGGCTTTCTGATTTTTCTGCCACCTAGGGGTATTTTTATGTATTGCTCTTTTACAAGTATGATAAACTAGAGAAACTGCTCTTTTTCTTTGAGATTCTTGAATTGAGAGTTTCCTTAGATAATTTGTTGTATCTGTAACGTATTAAAAAAACAAAAATTAAAATGCAAGCAGTCATTCCATTCCTCAGGGTAATATTTGCTGCTGATCTTTTTTGTTTCTTCTTTTTTTTAAAAAAAAAGGTAAAAAAGTGAATTCAAGTTAAATATGAAGAAATAACTTCTTTGTTGCTTTGGTAGAACTCCGATTCATCAGCACTTAGGTTTTCATTTAAGTCAAATCGTGTTTCTTTAAACAAGAATTAAGACTAATACTGAACTAACCTGTAGATTTGGTGGGGGGATTTTGTGTATTAATATGTGTGTTAATGCTGTTAAAATTGCAAACCAGTGCATTTTATAAAAAAGAATGCATTTAATTTAGCATGGACCTTTATCTTCTATGATGAAACTTTTTACTAGAAAACTTGCAAATCCTAGAGGAAGTCTTCACCTCTGGGTTAAGAGATGTAGATGTAACACTGTTTACCTGAGCTGTGTGCCTGACCTGTAAGTGCATTGCTCAGTAGAGGTGTGCAGCATGGACAGTGCCCACAGTGTCACTCTGCTTGCTCAGGGTTTTATTTGGGTGCTTATACAGGTGCTTTAGACTGTCTGCATTGTCCTCTTCATAGTCAGGTTTTTCTGAAGTGTCAGAGGCAGGCCAAGCACTGCAGCCTTGGGGCTATAGGTGGTTAAATGCCTAAACTTAGATGCCTCTGTCAAGGTCAGTGATTTAGTTCAGAGATATGTTTTTTAGGGAGCATTGCCAGTTTCTAAGTTGGATTGTTTGGGGTTGCAGAGAATAGAGGAAAACTTCCTAATTATTTGCCTCATAAATTTAAAAGGATTTTTGGATGCATTTCCTATGTTTCAAGTGTCAGTGCATTTCTCAGATTGTTTTTTACTGAGCTGCAGTGTTGCATGTGACAACAAATTTGGTCTTGGGCACAAATCAAAGCACAATTTTAAATATCTAAGAAAATGCCTTGCAATCTCCCTACCTCTTCTTCCACAATGTTCTACAAGGTCTGCATTTGTGTGCTTTTAGGAAGGATAAATTACAGCTATCAGTGCAGCTGACTGTATTCCAAAAATACACCAAACAATGAGTACTCTTAGTTTCAGATGCTAGAGTAGATTTTGATAAAGAAAATTTCTTGGTCTGCAGCCAGGTGTGTAATGACCGTGACTGATGGGGGATTTACTACTACTGAGCTCTCTGAGTTCCACACCTGTGATTTTGCTATACTTTTATTTATTTTTCCTGTGTCATCGTAAAAGGAGTATTAGGTAATTTCAGAGTTTCATATTCTGAAATTCTAGTATATGCTTAAGTATGTTAAAATCAGAATCCTTAGGAATAATTGTAACTTTGTTTTATGAATATACAACTCCATTTACCACACCAAAATATTCTTTCTTTTGATCATCTGGGGATAAAATTAGCCTTTTGGTTTTTTCTTTGTAACAGCATAGTGTAGTAGGTAGCAAGGTAGCAGGCAAATCTGTACAAAAAAAAAAAGCATAAAATTGCTTAAAATGATCTGATTTTAAGGAGGTTTTTACTGTGAGTGGTTGGTCTTCCTATGAACACAGAGTACAAATGTGGGTTTTTTCATATTCATTATAATTTATGCTGTTATTTTTTAGGATAGTAGTTTAAGCTAGACCTATTTTTGGAGTGCTCATTTTCCCACAACAATTTAATCTCTTTGAAAAATAAAAAGGCCAGAATTTTTTATTTTATATACCCATTTTTTCAGAGATTAAAATATTTTTGTATCTTTTTTAAAAACAAGTGCGGATTTCTTCATGTAAATAGGAATAATGTACATTTTGAGGCTATAATTTATTCTGTGTTACATTTCTTTTTCCGAAATAGTATTAATTAATGTTCAATATTCTTTCACAATTTTTCTAGAGTGGAGATACAGTGTTGATTGGGGCTGTTAGAGGTGGTCACGTTGAAATTGTGAGGGCTCTGCTCCATAAATATGCTGACATAGATATCAGAGGTCAGGTAAGTACAGCAATGTAAGCCTTAGAGTAGTTCTAAAATAGGATGTGAGTTGGAATACCAAACAAGTATACTCTATTTCTGAAAACAGGGCTTTAAAACTTGCTCTGTCTACTCTGTAGGAAACTCGGGTTCCATGAATCAGGAAAAATACATCATGTTACAATGTCATTTTTAAGATATATGTAATTGTAATGACTTGTTAAGCAGCATTTTTTCCAGTTAATTTATGTAATGATTGAAAAGCAAAAGACAAAAATGCAACTTATTTCATCTGCACTACTGAACAGATTTAACATAGTGCCATACTTAAAGAACCCCTTAGTATCATTATTTTGATAATATTTTAAATTGAATATATATTAAAGATGATGCACCTTGGATTGTATCTGTTGTCATTTCAGTTCTGTCACTGTGCTTGGTTGGTTCTTGTCTCCACCAACTTTCTATATTACGGTAAACACTGTTGTCAGTGATTTCCATGTTTTCTACCTACCCCCTTTTTTCTTTTTTATCCTTTGATTAAGGTATTATTTTTATTCTTCTGTTGGAAGCTCAGGTTGTTGTTTTTATTGTTACATTCAACTTGCTTTCATTTGCTTGAAGCTATTCAAATCACTCTACTTTTAGGCACACATGTTCTGCCAAGTTTGAACACAAAACTAACGGGTCACTGAGAGGTGCAAAGGTCCAGTGCCTGCTCTTGATGCAGAGCATCTGTGAGAAGCCAGGAAGCTTTTAGTTTGGAGAAAAAGTAGCCTTTGGATCTCTGTGTATCTCAGCTTCTTGCTGTCATGGGTCTGAAAATCTGAAGCTTTTCAACATCTTGAGAGGATTGAGGCAATACAGAAGTAGCAAGAGGACGCAGCTTCTTTGGTGGCAGGGAAGCTTGTGGCTTCTGGCAGTGTGAAATTGCCTGAATAGCCATTTGCAGTGGTTGATCTAGAGAATACTTTTGTGGTCTTACTGGCACAGCAGGAGTCAGTGCCATCAGAAGAAGGTTCTGGCTGTGCATTTCAGATCTTAGTTTAGGACCAGCAGTGTCAAAATCAGAGATGAGCAGTAATATTTACCAACTCCCCTGCTGTTTGGCATTGCAGCAGCTGCCTGCCAGCCAGACTTGTTCTGGGGAGAAGTGTTAACTGCCCAAATTTGTGATGTTACAGGAAAGTTGCTGAGTCTTGTCCAGCCTTCCAACGACTGTGTTCCTTGCTGATGATTCATTCATATGGTCACTAGCTGGTGGGTGCCTTCAGCAAATAAAACATAGGGCTCAAGAGTGAGTGTTGGGGCAGTGGAGGGCTCAGGTGGTGTTCTCCTCAGCCTGTCTGGTAAGGGGAAGGGCCCAGCTGGGAGCATCTGGCAGACGATGCCTGGCCGTGTAGCTGATGTTGCTATTGAGAAGTTGAATACCTCAGGCCTGTGTCTTGTTGGAAGCCAGCTGACAGAAGGATAGAGAAGACGAAACACAAGTGATCAGAGAGGAAAGAAATCTTACTGACCAGGCTTATTAAACTGCTGAGAAAGGCTTTAACTCAGTTTGCTGTGAGGCCTGTGAGTGGAAGAGGAAGAGCTGCAAATGAAAGGAGCAAGCAAGGTAGAAGGCTGCAAGGGGCACTTTGACTTTCCTGCTTAGAAGCAGCTGCGTGTTCAGAAGCTTTTCTTAGATGTTGCTACACAAGTGTGCATCAAACAGAAAGAGTCATGGTGCAGTCATTAGGCTAAAAAAGATGGCAGGCACGGAGACTTTCTGGGACAGCACACATCACTGGAGGAAAAAATTAATGACACAAGCAGATTTGCAGCTCTGAACCATTCCCCCTGGTTTGATGACACCATGTCTGGCTGATCAGCATTTTGGTACTTTGTGTTGACTTTCATGTCCCTCTACTTTTACAGCCTTCCAGCTTGCATGGCCTATGAAAAAAAGATATTTTATTTTATTAGAAAACTTTTATATTTGAGTTAAAACTGCATACTTACATGTAGTTTCTGAAACTGTTTCAAGACAGGTTGAATCTGCTTGGATTGTTCAAGCCTCTTAATACATTGCACAAGGGTTTTTAAAATAGATTTGTATTCTCTTGCCAGATTTTCATCCTCCCCACAAATTCTACTGTTGTGCCAATTGGATTTGGTGGCCTTTCCCTTTGCCCTGAGCTGTGCTAAAATTTGCTGTATTATATGCTATTTTCAATATATTATGGCTGTACTTTATATACAGTTTATTAAATGTATCCAACTGAATGAAAATACCGTTAGCTTTTAATACTCTTTTTTTTCAGGATAATAAAACTGCCTTATATTGGGCAGTTGAGAAAGGAAATGCTACAATGGTGAGGGATATCTTGCAATGCAATCCTGATACTGAAACATGTACCAAGGTAACAGAATTTTAATGGAATTGCTTTGTTTAACATCTTTTCTCAGCTCCTGTGTGATGTTAAGATTATATTAAATTCAGTTTTTAGGAAGTGTTGGTACCTTGCATGCTGTAAAAAAGATTTTTTTTTTCTAAAATAGAGATTTTCAGCAATAGTGATTTCCCCATAAATATGATTTCCTATTAAGTCTGTGATAGCAGGGAATGTGGGGATTCTTTACCTCAGCATCATTGACATGACCAACAGTAAGGACAAGAGAGCAGGTGCTACTGGAAACTGAGGAAAAAGGTTTCTGATATTACTAAGCATGAGTTTGGGCCACTGTCTATTGCATGTGCAGCAATAAAAAAAAAGGAGAAAGTAGTATGCACAGCACTGAAGTCTTTTCAAATACCTTGTGTTATGTCTGAATCTTGTCTTTCTGTATTTGTATTTTGTTCTTTGATTCCAGTCAAATACTGGGTCTGGGGTACTTTTTCACAAACATAAGTGGTGAAGTGTTGTTACTTGCACAGTAAAATATTTAAATAAAATTTATCTTAAAAGTTTTGGGTTTGATTTCTTACCCAATCGCTATTTTTGTCTTGGTTTGGAGTATATAGGGATTTTTATATTAGGCCTACTTTTCCATTTTAGGATGGAGAAACACCGCTTATAAAGGCAACCAAGATGAGAAATATTGAAATAGTAGAGCTTCTTCTGGACAAAGGAGCTAAGGTCTCTGCTGTAGACAAGGTAAAGAATATTAATTTGTTTACTTTAGTATATTTAATAATTTTAGATTTGCAGCAGGATTTTGTAGAGAGCTATTGAGGCTACAGAAAGAGAGCCTCCCATATGTTAATAATTAAATAGACCAAAATACTTAAATGCTTAGTCTCCCATATATTTAATAATTAAATAAATCAGAATACTTAAATATAAATTTGTTTCCACTATTAATATATTGTTGTTCTATTGTTTGGATGGGTTTTTTTGTATTAGGGTGCTCTTAATAACTTGAAAAGAAAAAAACCCAGGCCAGGAATAAAAATTCCACAAATAAACTAATTCTTAATGCACTTGAAAAAAAGCATAAAGAATGCTTGCTATTTTTTTGAGTAATAGACATTACACTTAGCAATGCCAAGGACAAATACAACTGGTTGTTGGTGTCTCCTTATGCATCACCTACTCTGACTGTTGGCCTTTTAATTACAGAAACATTTATTTGATAGTTTTTTAATCTCCTAGTATTATGTTTAGGGTATATAAGTATTAATGTTGATTTGATGTAATAAGAAAGCTTTTATTGGAAAGTTTTTTTGAGCATTCTGAGCAGACATTGAAACAATTCTAACAAGCATTATTTCTTGTTCTGACCAAGTCTCTGAATTTCCTAGTAGACACTTGTTTCTAAATAGAGACTAGTTTTGTGAACCTTAAGATACATTAATATAAGCATTTAAAAAAGAAGACAGTATCTTAGATTTAGCATTCTAAGAACTACTTTTTCATGTGTCTTTTCTGAAACATTTGCAATGCTTTTTTGAGGGGGAAAAAATGTTTGCTGTAAGACATTGATGCTTTGGAGTGTCTTAAGATGTATTTCAAGGAAATAATATATCTGAAACAATGTGAACCATATGGTCTGTCAATAACCTTAGAAATTCTTGTTAGATATTACTAGTTTTTCACTTAATTGCAGAAAGGAGATACTCCACTTCATATTGCTATTCGTGGAAGAAGCCGTAAACTTGCTGAATTACTCTTACGGAATCCAAAAGATGGTCGGTTGCTTTATAGACCCAACAAAACAGGAGAAACGCCTTACAATATTGACTGCAGCCACCAGAAGAGTATTTTAACACAGATATTTGGTGCCAGTAAGTATAAGCATTTTTTTTAAAATCACTCGTATATTGAGAATCCAGTTTATTCAATTCTGTATTGAAAAGTGGTAACAGATTTTTTAATGTTGCAACTAATGGGAGAGCTTTAAAAATGATCAGTTGGCAAAAAAAATTCAGCATTCTGAAAGCCTAACAAAGGTCAAACATGCCTTTTATTTTTGATTTTTGACACGGGATACTTTGCAACTTCTGTTGATCACTTTGTTTTTCCTTGGATCTTGCTTGTGTAGGAATTACTTTCTTTGAATTTCTGTGATTTGGGATTTTGAGTCTTGTAAGCTTTAGTAGTCATGATAATTATATAACTTTATGTGAATGATTTAAATTTCCTTTGAACAGAAATGTACCAATAATAACAGCTGTTTTATGGGAGGAGTATTTATAAAAACATGGGTCAACCTGTCGTGACTTTATGTCTGAAAATTGTCATATTGAAGAGCTTTCTTAAAGCAAAGTTGTGTAACATAGTATTTGTATTGCAGGACACTTGTCTCCCACGGAATCTGATGGTGACATGCTGGGTTATGACCTGTACAGCAGTGCTCTGGCTGATATTCTGAGTGAGCCAACCATGCAGCCACCTATCTGTGTAGGCTTATATGCACAGTGGGGAAGTGGAAAATCTTTCCTGCTCAAGAAACTGGAAGGTAAAACTTGAATTAGCCTTTTTTGTAGGTTCCAATCTGTCTATAGAAAGCATCACATGGGAGTTAGTAGTTTTTCCAAGAGTTGTTGGTCTGTGTAATGTTGTATCTGATCTCTGTTTCTGTGATGAAAGGATTTAAATTCTACTGTGATTAGTTCATCCACAGACTGCTTTGTTCATTTATGCAATGTCAAGACAGTCTTTTAAGTGTTGCTGTCTACTGCCCTGTGAGTTTCCTGCAGCAGTGAATCTACCCTTTAAGTATGACTGAAAGTCTGGCTGCCAAAATATGCCTTGCAGGGCCTGTTTGAGTGTCAAATCAGGTTCAGGCCTCTTCTGATACAGTATTTATTTATTGTGCAACCTATGTGCCCTTTTTATTTTAAGTTTAAAACAATTTCAGGCTATTAATATTTTATTCTCTGTAGCATAATTGCTTTGCATCTTGTTTTCTTCCACTTTCCTCTTATTTACTTGAAGCTTTTTGAATTATCTGATATAGAGGGAAGCAAATGCTGTGTATGAAATGAGTCAATATTTTCTCCAGTGGAAATAGGCATCTTATTTACAGTTTTAGCTTTTTCTAACAAAGGTTGCTTTTCTGAGATGTTTCAGTGTAAATGAGAATACCTTTACTGTCTTGTTTCTTATTTTCTGTGATTTCTCTGTTTTTAAAATTTTCTATGTTAGCCAAAATGGGGGCTCTGCATTAATTTTTTTTGCCTCATGCCCCATGTTATAAACAAAAAGCATATTGATTTTGACTGTGATGTTTATTGTAGGTGAGCTCTTACATGTTTAAAACACTTTTTCAGTGTTTTCTTCCTCTTCCTCGTTCATGTTTTTATTTTGGATTGTGCATCTAATGTTTCTTATTCAATAGAACCTAAATAAGTTTCTTCAGGAATTCCTGTGTTACTGAACAGGAATTGACAGAACTAAATGCTGAAGCCTTCACATTGTACTGTTATATCTAACTGTTTGAGGAGTGTAGTCCATGTTTCAGTGATGGAGATTTTGGGGGTTGGGTGGGATTTCTTTGACAGATATGGTGGATTTATTTTCCTTGGTGTCAGAAAACATCTTTTACATTTTTGAAGTAGGATAGGAAATGGCATGACTTTTAATATGCTTTTAAAAGTAGAAAATCTGCAGCAAAGAGTGCGAGTATTGTGTATTTAAAGATTTTCATTCATTGCTTGGATAAAAACTTTGCGTTTTGCACTAATGTTTGAAGAAGAATTTAAGCATCCGTTCTCTTTCTTTGAATCAGTAATAGGGAGAAGTTACACAATCTACTGAAAAAGTGTTTCTTTTAAAATATGATCCGTTCTAGAGCGATTTCATATGTTAACTGGTCTTTTCTTTTTGTTTTAGATGAAATGAAGACTTTTGCAGGACAGCAGATTGAACCTCTCTTTCAGTTCTCCTGGCTTATTGTATTCCTCACACTTTTGCTGTGTGGAGGTCTGGGTTTATTGCTTGCTTTCACAGTGGATGCAAAGCTTGGAATAGCAGTGTCACTCAGCCTATTAGCAGTTCTTTACATTTTCTTTAGTAAGTCCTATTTTATATGAAGTTTGTGAAGGTTTTTAACTATTTTTGAATTAAATATTGTTTTGTAGATCTGCTTTGTGATTCAGAAAAAAAAAAAACCCTAAATGTTTTTTTAGAAAATAAGACCCCTTTGAACCCTTTCCTTGTGTTTTACATATAATTCGTGAGAGGGCATTCTGGAAAACAAAGAAGAATTTTGAACGTTATTTTCATTGTGTTACTCTTACCATTCTCGTTTTTAGCCATAACTCTTAAAAGTTCATTAACTTTTTTAAAGACTTCCATGCTTTATGTGTTCAAACTTCATGATTCTTTCAGCTGTGAATGTTGACTAAAATGAAGCCATAACATCTTCTTAATTTTTAATATTTTAGCTGTAATTTACTTTGGTGGCCGAAGAGAAGGAGAGAGATGGAACTGGGCCTGGGTGTTAAGTACAAGGTTGGCAAGACATGTTGGATATTTAGAGTTGCTTCTCAAACTCATGTTTGTGAACCCACCAGAATTACCAGAGCAAACCACTAAAGCTTTACCTGTCAGGTTAGTTACTTCATTTCTTTACTCATGAATGACTCATTCACGTTCACTCTGATATTCCTTAAACTGTGCATTTTAATGTGCATGTTTATCTTCGTATGAGAAACTGTTGAGATTCCTGTTTGAAAAACAGTAGCCCTTAGAAGATCATGAAGTTAAAGTTTTCAATGTGAAGAAGATAGTTTTTCTTGAAAACACTACTGTCTCCTTATGTTGGGCAAGGTTACTGCTATTTGGAATTCAAGGTTTTGACTATCATGTTAGTACCGGACAAAATAAGAATTTTCTGGTATAGCTTATTGCGTATTATGTTTAATGCTTTTTTCTCTGATTGCTTCTGTTAAGGTCTTTTTTGGGGGGGTCTTTTTTTTTTTTTTTCTGTAAGTAGAGCATCAGACTGCTCAAAGCTTCTAGTTTACCTGAAAGCAAGAACACTTATGCCATGTGTTTTATCATGTCAATTACTTCTATTGTTTAGAGACTTCTGTTTTAACCTTCTAGTGCTTCTATGTGATCTTGTGCTTCTGTATTTTTTTTTAATCCTCTATAAATATTTTAAGATAGATAAAAATGCAGTTTCAAAAATACTTGTCAATATTATATTTTGGTATCATAAAAATATTTTTATGTTTTTACTGTCATCTGAGGTGCCATTAGTGATGTGATCATTTTTATCTTCTTAAGAAATCAAGTTTTAGAATAGGAAGTGGGGCAAAGAAGAGGTTGATAAATGGACAAGAAATTTAAATTCCGTGTAGAGTTTTTAAAAAGTTAAATATTCAAGTATTTTACATTTTGTACCACTTGAAAAAAACTTCTGGCTGCAGAGATGCAGCAAGATTTTTTTTTGGTTGCCAGAAAATACTTCAAGCTTTCTAAAGTATACAAAATACATGTGTTTTCTCTTTCAGATTTTTGTTTACTGACTACAATAGACTGTCCAGTGTAGGTGGAGAAACTTCATTGGCTGAGATGATTGCTACCCTCTCTGATGCATGTGAAAGGGAATTTGGTTTCTTAGCAACAAGGCTATTTCGAGTTTTCAAGACAGAAGATACACAAGGTTTTTTTTACCTGAATGACATTTCCGATTATTCCATTTCAGTGCACTGTTACCAGGGGTTCTGTTTTTTGCTTTATAAGCTCTTTTTAGAAATTGTTGTAGCCATGCAGAAAGCATACAGAAGGGGAAATTCTTTATTGTTCTGGAGAGAAAAATGCCCCATTTTCTCTGCTAATCTTGATTTTATTGATATAATAAAAGGATATCTTCTGTGAAGTATTGTTTTTAGAAGTGCCTATCGAAATGTATGTTCACATTACATCCTTATAGATGCAGCATATTTCCATAGCAATTAAGTCATTGTGTCTGAGTCAGGTAAAGGGAAAAATATGCTTTTGTGTATTGCTAAGAGAAGTTTGTTTAGTTTATTAGATTCTAATTTAGAGCTTTCATGAGTGACCACTACTTATTCTTGGAAATAATAAATGTGTAGAATATGTTGGTCCAAAGATATATATTGCTGTCATCAATTCTGGGAAGATGGGATGAAATATTCCTGCTTGATCCAAACGGAACAAGCTTTTTTCTTCTGTCCCATATGTAGATTTCTGGGAAAAAAAGTAGGCAGAGTAATATTGGGAAGAAAGAGTTTCTAGATGGCAACTTTCAGTTAGTTGAGGACTTATTTGTACTTTGAGTTTGATTTCAGTCAGTTACTTCTTGTTTAGTTTTGACCTCGTTCACAAATTGAGGAATCTGCTGTCTCCTCTCACAAAGTAAAATATTTTAGCTCTTCTGTCTTGCAGAGGGTGGAAAAAACATGCTATGTTTGCTATGCTCAGCTATGCGCTGAAGACAACTCACTCTTCATTGTTCTTTCTGAAATTAACTGCATGTTCTTTATGAAAGGGAGGGGTGCAATTTTTCACCCTTTTTTTCCATGTTAGGCATGCTGCAGTTCTTCTCCTTAACCTCTGTGAAATGGCTTTCGTGATGCTGTGATTTCTCCCAAAGACGTCTTGGGAATGGCACTGTAGTGCTGGCTTCTTCTGATTATTTGCAGTAATCCTCTTTTCCCTTTCATTTTTAATCTTACATTTCTCTTGTATTCCTTGGCTCTGTTGCCTTTCCATGTTATTCCGAATTATTTAATTGATTTTTAAAATTTATTTTATCTATTTGATGATTTTGCACATCCTTTTCTCTTGTTTTCAGATGCAGGGTTATACATTTATTGTCTCTAGATGTTCACAGAAATTCCACGTAGGCTTATTTTTCTGTATCTTAAATTTTTGTTACATCTGTAAACTCACAGACAAGCTTGTTCAATTGTCATTTCATTATTGTTGATTCCTATGTGTCTCTCTAATCCAGGTCTGTCTCTTTCTAGCAAGAGGAAGCTTTCATTCCTACTTCAGTATGTCTAGAACTGAATATAATTATAAGTGAGCTGTTATTCTTTATTTCTTGCCCCTCACTGCTGTCATTATGCATTTCTGTTTCTTTGTCCTGCAGCACAATCCTGTGTGTCACATATGTGAGTGATATGAAAGACCTTTCCAGCTCATACCCAATAGTGTAGAGTATCATACATAGGCCATGTATAAACCTTGGATACTCTTTCCATGTAGCATATCTGATTTTTCCATTCCAATTCAAATACTGGTTTTTAGCTGTCATGGTTTTGCTTCAGATCATTCTGTGGTCTGCTCTTTGTTGTCAACAGCTGTGTACAGAAGGTAACAATTTTCTAGGTATGTACACCACTGGATGTGTACAGACCCTAAAGGCAGAGGCTGCTGCTTTGGAAAATGCTGTTTCTTTGATCACTGATTTAGCTGTGCTAAGATCCAACTGCAGTATTTCTTTGTCTCTTCCTTATCGATCCACTTGAAGTCAGGAGGTCTGTGTTCTCTTCTGAGGCCCTTGTGATCTGTCCAAACCACATGTCCTCCTGTTTGTGTATGTTTTAGTGGGCAAGAAGGGATGGTCTCAGGCTGCAGCTTGCAGATTTGTTTTAGTTCTCCATTGGCACCATTACTATTAGATTATGTAAGTACCAGGTTCCAGTTTAAAACTGAGAAGTTACTGTACTGTTTTCCTAGGATCTATTTAAGTAAATACATTTTACATAGAGATGCCACAAAAGGGGTGATAACACTGACATGAAATCCATTTAATCATTGTCATTTCCATCCATTGTGGATTTCCTGAAACAATGGAAATAAATTGAAGACTAAAGGAATATCTCCGCTTCATAATTTCCAAGAATTTTGCAAATAGTAGATAATTTTTTTCCTAGATTTGTGACTGGGTGGTAATACTGCAGTAAGCTTTTGCAAGTTAGTGTTTTATGAGAAGCATGCAAGTTAATAGATTTTGTACTCAACTGTCATTGCATTGTGTATTCATTCTAACAGCAAATACTTGCTTTCTAGGTAAAAAGAAATGGAAGAAAACTTGCTGCCTCCCATCCTTTGTGATTTTCCTGTTCATCTTGTCTTGTGTTGTCTCTGCGATTGCCCTGCTGGCGATTTTTAATGTGGAGTCAGCCAACATGACAGTGAACGTTATTCTTATAACAGTGACCTGTATTGTTGGTTTGGCCTTTTTCTTGAATTGCCGCACGTGGTGGCAAGTGATGGATTCAGTTTTGAATTCTCAGAGAAAGCGCCTTCACAATGCTGCCTCCAAGCTTCACAAGTTGAAAAGCGAGGGGTTCATGAAGGTAAGCATTTATGTGAATTGACCAGTAAAATAATTGAAACAAACTCCCAAACACAGAGCATTCTTAAGATGGGGTACCATTTATTTAATCAGGCCAAGTCTCACAACTGGAGAATGAGACTTGGTGAGTTTTTACTGACAGGAACACTTCTGTGCCAGTACTAATTGTGCTTAGTGTATATTACAATATATTACAATATTATTACAATTGTAATGTATTACAGTTACAAATCTGCTCAATCAGGAATGTTAAATTTGGATTAAGTTTTCAGTTTTCTGATTTTCTTTTTGCTGGGAGGAAGGTAGGAAAACAATTGTTCTAAACTATTAGTATTTAGTAAGAGTTTACTTTAGATCATAAGACTAGAAAGAATAACCTTGCGAATCTTCTACATGTGAAAAACTAAGCCTAACTGTGTCTGTCTGCAAGACCTCTTTATTAAGAAAGGAATTTTAGCACTGAAAGAGCACTCCAAAACAGTACACATATTAAATGAAAAATTATAGAAAGTACTATTGTTTTTCTGGGTTATATCCATAAACTGATGAAACTGTACCCATCAGGCTGTCATCACATCTCCTATATGCTCCTATTTGGAAGTAAAATTTAGCATCATGGTGGTTACCTCTAATATATTGTATTACAATATGTTGCGCAAATATTTTTCATAGATTAGATAGAGTAGTTTGAGTTGAAAGGGGCCTTTTAAAGGTCAGGTAGTCCAATTTCCCTGCAACAAGCAGGGACATCTTCAATGAGATCAGGTGGCTTAAGGCCCCATCCAACTTGACCTTGAATGTTTCCAAGGATGGGACGTCCGCAACTTCTCTAGGGCCTGTGCCAAAGCTTTACCAGCCTCATAAAAAACCTTTCCTATATCTTATTTAAATGACCCTCCTTCAGTTTTCCAAACCATTACCCATTGTCCTCTTGCAACAGGCCCTGCCAAAATATTTGTCCTCATCTTTCTTATAGGCCCTCTTGAGGTACTGGAAGGCCACAATAGGGGTCTCCACAGAGTCTTTTCCCGGCTGAACAGTGCCAATTCTCTCAGCCTTTCCTCATAGGAGAGGTGCTCCAGCCCTCTAATCATTTTTATGGCCTCCTCTGAACTCGCTCCAATACACTGATGTCCCTCCTGTGCTGAGGACCCCAGAGCTGGTTGTAGCACTGCAGGTGGAGTCTTACCAGAGTGCAGTAGAGTGGCAGAATCACCTTCCTGGACCTGCTGGCCATGCTGCCATAAGACTTCAAGAGTGCTCCAGTGCTCCAGCACAGAGCCACTGGCTGAGGGCCCTCACTAGCACTGCGTCCCTCTAACCTTGGCGTGTCATCCACAGCTTATCAGTGGGAAGCCTGATATTATCCCCTTCCCCTGTCATGTCTAGTTTAAAGCACTGTGAATTAGCCCTGCTGGTTCCTGGGCAAAGACTCTCCTGTTTTGAGAAAGGTGAATCCTGTCTGATGCCAGCAGCACAGAAAACCTTATCTGTGTCTTGGTACTGTGTTTCTTGACAGTTGTTTTTGGAGTGGTATTTATCTGACATAACTTCAACCTTTTAGAATTAAGTTCACCCTTTGCTGTCAAAGAAGAGAAATGGGTATTTCTCTCCAGTTGTTCGTGTCTTTTATGTTGTGTTAATGTGCATATTCAAGATGAATTTAGTGATGAATAGGTCAGATTTTAATGTCTACCTGTTAATTGGTGAAATTAGGGTGGGTGAATTCCACCTTTCTTGCTCTCTTAAGGATGGTTGTTAAATGCACAACAATGTTGAAAAGCTTAACAAATCTTCACATTGCATATCTTGAATAGGTATGACTGAGCATTAGAGTAATAGCATGATGTGCTTGGCTGGAAGGCAGATGGAAAATTTTAGTGTACATTTTATGCCAAGCAATTTTTGAGGACTAGCTGAAGCTACAAATACTCTTTTATTTACTTTTGAAATACTGTTTTACAGTGTGTGAATATTAGTTTCTTAAATAACATTGTAATGGAATTTCAATAAGGATAATTTGTTACTTCAAGTGAAATATGTGTTTCTGCTGCACATTTTTGTTCAAATAGGAAATTAAAATGTTGGAAGTGATATCTTAGGACCTTTCAGTTTGAGTATTTGTAAGTTTATTCTTGTAATCTTATTGAAGCATTTTTTGGAGAAGTAGGAATCTGCAAAAAGAATTATATGTATTTTTATGAGTTTAAAGTATTATAGACATGTCTTTTTCTTCTTTGCTTTTCATTTTTATAGGTTTTGAAATGTGAAGTGGAACTGATGGCCAAAATGGCAAAAACCATTGACAGCTTCACTCAGAACCAGACAAGGCTTGTTGTAATTATTGATGGATTGGATGCTTGTGAACAGGACAAAGTTTTACAGATGCTTGATACTGTGAGTTGGATCATTTTATAAAGATAATCTCTGGATCATATGAATGATCTCTTCCATAGATGAGCTCGTATTATTGTGTATTTTCTGTAAAAAGAAGCTATGTTGTAGTAGTTTCTTTGTACATTGTGCCACTTTGTGCACATTGGCATAAATGTAATACTAAGAGTGGTGGGTTTAAAAAGTTGACAAATCACGTTAGTACTTTTGAAAAGATGTAAACTATTGACAGTATTTATCCTGTTGAAACAAACAATGTTTGGAGGGGTTTTATTATTTAGCCTTGACGTCCTTTAGATGAAAAATACTTAGTTGCTCAGTATTTGTGGGGACTGGGACATACACTGCATGATACCTCTTCGATGATGACTTCCACTGTAACCTCATACGGCTAAATTGTCAAGTATGGCTATTCCTAATTGTGGATAAGTTCCTAACATTAGGGATCTCATATTTAAGAAGGTGACATCTCTATACATCTGTTGGCCTCTCAGGTTTATTACTTGAACAGATGTTCAAAAGATCCACAGTTACAGTTAATTATTATTAACAAGGTGTAATATCTACTTTTTTACAGGTGCGAGTCTTGTTTTCAAAAGGCCCATTTATTGCTATTTTTGCAAGTGACCCACACATTATTATAAAGGCTATTAACCAGAATCTCAACAGTGTTCTCCGTGATTCAAACATAAATGGACATGATTACATGCGAAACATAGTCCATTTGCCTGTTTTTCTGAATAGCCGAGGGCTTAGTAATGCAAAAAAACTGATGGTGGCTTCAACAACCAATGGGGACATTCCTTATACAGATAATGCAGGTAAGGTTATGCAGGAGGATGATACGAGAGTTACAAAACCAGCAATCCAAGAATCTGGGGTTTGGAACAAACTGTTTCAATAATTGATACGTCATTAGTGTTATTTATATAGGTCAGTCAAATGTATATGAATGGAGAAAATGCCCACCTGTGTTTTCCTTTCCACAGGGTTGCATGAAGAGGTTGACAGGAGAGTTTCTCAGAACAGTCTTGGAGACATGACCAAGCTTGGTAGCAAAACTGCTCTCAATAGGCGGGTGAGAAAGATTTTTAGACTACATAGAGATACTGGTAAAACCTTTTTTCTGTTCTGTTTTTTTCTTCTCCTTTCATATTTTCAGTAATACCAACTTGAAAGACTTACCAAACCATTGTTATGAAATCTTTATAAATGATCCTTGTAGGAAAAGGACATTCTTAAATTAGTAGACTGATGTTTTGTCTAAGAAGAAGAAATGTGCTTGCTCACCAAAGTGTTCCTTTCCACAAAAATGAAATTCAGCTCTCTGTGAACGCTGAGATGATACAGCAAATCTGGTAGTAGCTATGATCTGTGTATGTATGTGTGTATGTATATTTTGGATATTTTTTGAGTAAGCCTGGTATCACTTTAGTGCAGGATGTTGCGACAAGGGGCAATAATTGTGGAATTTCACATAATAAGTACTGGCTTTGTACTCAACATGTCTACCATCTTTTTTCCCGCTTTCTGCTCTGTTTTCCCATTTTTCCATAAAATCAGAAGGTGGTTGAATAAAAAGTGTCTCTGAAGTTGTGAAAAAAACCTCAGAGTCTGAGGATTCTGAGGTTTTTGAGCTGCCATAGGTAGAAATTTGTGGAGTTATGTAGCAGAGGAACCTGATAGTCACTTTAATTTTAAAATGCAGTTAGTTTAGAGGGACAGTAGGAAAAGATGATGGCAATACTGAAATTAGTAACCTTTTTACAAAATAATTATGTGTCAATCTATTTTCCCTCTCAGAATCGATGTGGAAGTAAAATGTGTTACTCTTACCACTTCTTGGCTTCTGTGAAAATCGTGTTCAGCTGTTACACAACTAAATCAAAATTAAGTTCTGATAAATACATTTGGTATTTCATGTCAGCCTCATGGACACAAAAGCTCTAACTTTATAATCAAGTAAAATTGAAGTATTTCAAATACACAAAACTTTTTGATACCAATCAATATTCTTTGCTCTTTTGTGTCATTATCAGGATACTTACCGAAGACGCCAAATGCAGCGTACCATTACCCGCCAGATGTCTTTTGACTTGACCAAGCTGTTGGTTACAGAGGATTGGTTCAGTGATATCAGCCCCCAGACCATGAGAAGGTTGCTAAATATTGTTTCAGTGACAGGTAAGTGTGACATGGTTGTGTACAGTGTTTTGGCTGCTTGTGGTTAACACTCAGACTTTTTAGTGTGTAAACTTAAATCTAACAAGTCAGTCCATGTGTTGATTTTGAAAACCATCCTGAAGCAAACTCTTCTAGAGTGCGAGAGAAGCTTATGGACCATTCTGTGTCTATGAAGAACTTACATAATACTGACTTCAGTTGGTAGGAAAATGATTCTAGTCCACATTTTTAGAAAGTTTCATATTTTAAAATTTTGAAGTGGGGTAAGAAAAATACATTTTTCATTTTCATAACACTATAGTGTGAACAAAGCTTGTAGTGATGATATCTGAAAAGGTAAGCTGCGAGGGAAAACCAGGTATGTATCCTGTTCATTTTTGCTATGGATATTTGGAGTCTTTTTTCCCTAAATGATTGTGTGAGGCTGATGAAAGCATTTTCGGACCTGTTTTGCTTCAACAAAATACAATCAGGACTTCGGTATCTCTGAGGTTTAGAAATTGCAAATAAGTGGAAAAGGACTTATGGAGGTTTAATAAAATCATGTTTCATGTAGTAAGTGAATAGGAATGATTATTTACTGTCTTTTCTGTTACAGACGCTAAAAGGCAAAGCACTGAGAAGCCCTACAGCTAACTGGTTCAGAACAAATTGAGTTACTTTTTGCACTGTTTATTGTTAAGAGCATAAATCTGCAACAGATCTAAAATTCTGAGCTAATCCTTTAAATAAGTGTGCATTCTCCTAGCTTTGTCAATGCCATTTGTAGCATGAAATGTCTTATGTACAAATTATGACAAATTGTAGTACAGATAGGAAACTATTACAAAATCACAAACTGTCAGTTGTAAAATTAAACAAAACAAAAAAAGCATGCAAGAACACTTTTAATGCAGTATAATCTGTGGTTACACGGGATAATTTCATGAACAGCTTCATGAGCAGAGCCTTCAGGCTGTAAGTTACATGTCATTACCAGTATTGATAAAGCAATTCTAGAAATTTTGCTAAACTTCAAATGCATACACTGTAGCATTAACTTTTTCTGTTGTTTTGTTGTGGGTTTTTTTAATAACTTTGTTTGTAATTTATACTTTATCTTATTTATTTAAAACAGTCTTTTTTTTATAGCTCTGAATTTTACTGTATTGGCTATTGAAGTTGGCAGTTATATGCTTAACTTGTTTTGACCACTTTTTGTATGTCAGTGCATAGAAAATCTGTCAGAGTATTTGCATGAATTTCTGGTTTTAGACTGAGAAACTAATGCTGTGTGAAATTCCTTATTGAGTTTTGTTTAAGTCAGTTAAGCTTCACCTGTAATGGGATGATGGTAATTAGTGTTAAAGTTGACGGTTTTGAAGAGTCGCATATTCTGACCAGTATTTGCAGGAATTTTTATTAGGTAAAATGATATTTTTAGTTGTGACTTGAGATGATTTTGAATTTACTGAGCTAAAAATATAATACCAGGAAGCTCACAGATCAAAATACTTACAGAGCTGTTACTTTGAGGAAAAAAGAGGTATCTTTCAAAAGGGAAAAAAAATCCCCTGTGCTTTCTTCCCTTCTTCCTGTTTTATTAGGTCGTTTATTGAGAGCTAATCAGATCACATTCAATTGGGATAGGCTGGCTAGTTGGATCAATCTCACAGAGCAGTGGCCATATAGAACATCATGGCTCATCCTGCATCTTGAGGAGACCGAAGGTGTTCCAGATCAGCTGACTTTAAAAAGCATCTATGAGAGGTAGGCATTATTCTGGTAATGGTATGTACTTTCAGTGATTAAAATATTGATCATTATTAATCATGATTAGAAGAACGTGGCTTTCAAACAGCTATCAAGTTGTAATCTAAAATTTCCACAATCTTGCTCTTTTCTGCTAACTTTTGAAATCTCCTAGGTGACTTTCATTGCTATTGAATGCACCATATATGAATGAGTGCTTTGTATTTAAAACAAAGAGAACTGTACTGGAATTCTTTCACAGGTAGCTAGCTGTGCTTCTGTCTCTTGATAAAATTTTCATCTTTGCCTTGGCCAAGCTAGAAGTTGCAGCTTTTTTTTCCCCTTGTTGGTTAGTCTGAAGTAGGTTCTGCAGAAACTGCCCTTACTAATCAAAATCTCTGAAGGTTTCATGCAAGTGTGCCTGGGGCTAATGCAGTGCCATATGCTGCAGTTAAGGAGTGGAAAAACGAAGCATGACTTTCTCCATTTCTGGTACAAGTTGCTATCCAACAGAGATGCCTGGGTATTTCAACTGAGAACAAATGGTCTGTGTTGCCAGTGAGTACAGGATACATGTGCTTATATATGAAGGTACTTGTGGCTTGTGATCTGATGACAGTGGGAGGAATGGAAGACAGAGAATGTGGCTGAGAGTTGGGCCTATAGGAGAAAACCAGAATCTGAGAATGAAAGTCAGTGAGAAGAAAGAAGGGTTTGACTTGAGTAAGAAATAATTGAGATCAGAGGAAAAGAACGGCTGAGGTAAAGAGGGAACACTGTGACTGCTTGAATAAGTTACCAGAAAATCTAGAGCCTTGCAGAATCCAGGGGAATGAACTTGGAGAGAAAATTTTGGAAGTGTGCCCTGCACTGGAAGTCAAGGAAAAGGAGAAGATGAACTGGATGAGGGTCTGTGGTGGGCTGGAAATGGTTGAAGTGTTGAGAATGGAATTAGGATTGGCTGGGAAAAATGACTGAATGAGTTGCATTAGGAAAGGAAAGATGAAGTGAGGTTAAGATCTGGACAGAGACAGCCCAGAAGGTAAGACAAGAGTGGACTGGGCATGATGAGGCTGAAGATTGAAGACAGATGAAGAGGACATGTAGTAAACTGGAGTAGCTTCTAGCTGGGAGATTGTTTCCGAAATACCAAATTTCAGAGGCAAATAAGTGTGTGATTAGAAAACACTTCCTCTAGAATTAGATTAGAAAACATTCCCTCTAGAGAATGGATCCAGTTTCTGGATTTTGCATTTCCCCTGTGAGTGTAATGTACCTGTGAAATCAAATATTAAGTAATAGGAACCCACCTTTCCATTGTGGGTTCACACGACTAGTGTTGCAAATGTTTATGTGATCAGCTAAGTACAGTAATTCAGACTCATCAGGGATCCCCTCTCCTGTCATGCTTTTCATTCTAACTTCTCTTTATTTAGATTTGCTGTGTGGCATGTTTCACAGTTTTATATTTTCATATCCAACAAACTTATTACAGTTTTTTGATTATTAGCATCTACAGTAATAAATCTCTTTGGAGTGATCAAAGTCCAAAGCTGTATTTGAGACATAACAATGTTTATGTTTTCTGATAAGCCAAAGGAGGTATTAGAGAGCTGGTTTGTAGTCATACATGAGTACTGATAACTCCAGTATTAAATGATGCTAAATCTGTAGTAAACCAACATGAAGAAAAGGAAAGGACAGTCACAACTGAATGTGAATGACTTATTTGGGTTCTGTATTGTTTGTTGGTAGCACAGGCCCTTGAGCTGTTGATACTGGGTGCCAGCTGGGGCATATAATGGTTTATTACTTCAGGTGTGGAGGATGTTCAGCACTCCTGCTATGTTGTTGTGCCTCTTGCTCTGCACATTGTGTTTGGGAATAATACAGCCACTTGAGTAGACTGACAGGGCATAATTGACAGTTATAAGTGTATAGATAATTTTTAGTATATAAAACTAGAATACATAATGTGAAGAAACAGTGAAGAACGCTGTACCATGTGTTGAAAAGGGAAGGTGGTGGTCTTCTTCTAAGTAAAGCTCTTTGTATTCTACCTACAATGCCAGGAAAACAAAGAAAAAGAAAATAGGACCAATATTCTGAATTCTCTCTTTAGCAAAAAATACCAACAGGATTATTTGATACGAAAATGATAAAGCTACAAGACCTAGTTTTCTTGACTATTTAACAATTAAAAAAAAGTTTCCTAATAATAATGTTGCTGTGTGCTCAGGAAGAGAATTGACGTCTCAGCCACTTCTATTTAACCTGTGTAAGAAACTAAAGATATAACTCTACTGAAGTATTGACAAAGCTGAGATCTCGTCTGTCTGGTGATTTGGGTGATCATCTTTACCATGTACTGAATATGAAAAGGTCTGTGAACTCTGGGACTATCTAGAGCTCTAAAAATTCTGTTTTATCCAAAAAATTTTTGTCATTGTTACTGTTTTTAGCTACAACTGTTTGAAGTGCCTTGGCTTAAATATCTGTTTCCATATAATTTTAAAGTTAGTTCCTCTTTTAAAATTTCAGTTTCTGTTTTCTAACTTTTGCTAGTTTGTAAAGCATCTTTCCCATTTGGAGTCTCATGAATAGATATCAGATTTTGATAATTCTGTAGCTTGTTCCTGTGATGAGTTTGTGTTACTTCTTTCCTGCCTTTTCATCTACAAGGGGTTTTTTTTTGTTTGTTTGTTTTTTGTTTGGTTGGGGTTTTTTTTAAGATTTTGTTACTTTAGAACAGGAGCAAGAATGTCTTTTTCCTAGAACTGAATAGTTTGTATCAAACTACTTTTTATCGTGACAGTGAAAAGTCTTTGGTTTTGCCGCTTCAACATCTCCCTTGGATGAAAGAAATCTTGTAGGTTCTGTGTTAAGTGTAGGAGTTTCACACTTGATCACGTTCTCTGTATAAGGAAAATGCTTTGATATTGTAGTTGCTTTTCCAGCTTTTAAAATATCCTGTGTTAAAAAGGTTTTGAATCACCAGTGTTAACCTTGCAGTGAGAACTCTCTGCTGCTGACTGTGCACGGCAGAGGGTTAGCACAACGGGCTGGTCTGTTACAGCTCCCTTGGGCTGCAGAGTTACAGTAGGTAATTCCTGTGTGCGCGGACAGGCGGTGCTGAGCCCCGCGTTGCGTCCCTGGGTGTCCCACGCAGTGCCCGTGGGAGCCGGCGCGGAGCGGGCCGCGTTCCCGGCTGCGGCGCGGGGCGGCGCCGGCAGGTGGCGCTGGCGGAGCGCCCGCCGAGCCCCGGCCCGCCGCTCCCGGCCCGCTCCGCGCATCCCGCGCATCCCGCGCTCCCCTTCAGCTCCGGAATTTAATTTTGCAGACTGTATTTGCAAACCGTGGTAAAGGAGAGGGCCATTTTCTGTCAAACCTCAGTAGTGCTAGCTGTTGTAGTTGCAAAGAATGCAATAGGAAAACTAAACTAAGACAACTGAAAGCTGCTCTGTAACTATTTGTCAGAGTTTGTGTGATGCTGGACTAGTCACCTCTATAGTACCTTTCACTTGGACAGTACTTGTGCCTCTGTGGGGAGATGGCATACAGCTTATGGTTCTGTAGGCTGATATTAAGCACTCAGTGTTCAGAGCTATTTCTGGAGCTACTGGGAGCTCTGATTTCAGTTGGTGGAGTACTCTGAAAAAAATGGATATCTCAGTTTAGTAACTAACCATGTACACCTATATCTCAGTGCTTCAATTTGTCTTTAAAGAAAAAACTAATATATTCTTATTATGAAAAATTGTTGGGGAAAATAAATTTATGGTTTTCTGGAGATACTGTGAAGAATATGAATATTGATGAGTATGAAACCAGTTCTATCAGAAGTGTATCTTTGCAGTATCATACTATGCAGAGGTGGAAAAATATACTGAATGTTACACTGACAACTTTTCCAATGGGTTTTTAAAAAATATGAAAAAGACCCCCAAAACAATACCCCAAAGAAAGGTGGACTGAGATTTTGGGCACAGTCATACCTTTATGAATCTTTATGAATTGGAGTCACTTAATGTCTCTTATAGTAACAGGTGGAATGTTGCTATGCTGTAATTCTTTCACAGAGGGGAGCAATCCCATGCTTTGTATCTGTGGCAAATTTTGAAATTAAAACACTGTTGAATCTGCATTGTTGGCTTTCAGTCTGTATTCTCAGAAAGAATGCCTTTACTCTTTTTTTACTTCCTTAAACGGACTTGCTGTGTTGTTTCACTTCTGTCTTCCCGCCTCCAACCTTTCTCTCTCTCTCTGCTGGTCTGGATCTTTACTTGGCCTAGCTTTCCAGCTGGTACACTTACTAGTACCAGTATTTATTCCTCTGAATTTATGTGTTGCCTTTTCAAGTCATCTCTCATAATCAGGAGTTTCATGTAGTCTCTTTCCTTACCAGGTTAAGCTCTAAATTCTGAGTTTGTCTATTGTGTTCTCCTTCCCCTTTTGTGTTTAGGTACCTTTGTGGTCAAGCCCGCTATTGTCATTACTAACCTCCATCCTGATCTGGTTTAATTATCTTTACCATTTTATTTATAGTTGTGACATATAGTTAATATTCCTCTACGTTTATGTTGTGCTTCTCCATGTTGGTGTGGAGAGTCTTCCTAACGTCAGTTAAACCAAAGTGGTTTGCAGAAGTTGCAAAAGGCAGATTTTTAGAGCTCTGAAGTGGAATAAAATAATGGGATTTCTGCAAATGAATTTATAAGAGAATTAAGTTGTCATATTAAAGCAAGTTTCTGTTGAATGTTTGCAACTGAGATTTCTCAGACTTGTAAATTAGCCAGCTATGGGAATGTGCTCTCTTGTGAAGACAAATGAAACATCCATTACATCAGAATAAATGACAGTGCCTGATCTAAATAAATTATATCCTGGGAAACATCCCTGTGGCTTTTGTAGAAAGAAGATACATTTCAAGAAACTGAATTCTCAACAGTCAATGAACATATGAAGAAAGCAATGAAATATTTTGAAATCTAAGAAATTTTAAGCGAGATCTTGATCCAAGAACACCTAAATGTATTAAGATTAAAGATAATAATAGGTAATAATGCCTCAGGAAAACAAAAGAAGGAAGCAAAAGATGGGAGTATGTGTCTCGTGAGAAACTTACAGGTGAGGTTTCCAAAGATAATTCTTGTCTTCTTGGATATACCTGTAAATGGTCTGACAGAGGGAGGAGATGCAATGTGGGGATATAACCAGGATAGCTGTTTCACAAAGACTTGTGGAAGTAGTTATCAGTAAGTTGCAGTTCAAAGGCATTGTGGATATAAGTATCATAACATACTGGGGAAAATACTCTCATCTATAATCCTGCTAATGCAGTAAGGGGCTGTAAATCTGCACTGAGGAAAAGAACACATGAATTGTTGCTAATTTCTCTGAAAAATGTTCAGTGCCCGTCAACAGTCAGAAAATGAAATAGTCTTTAGCAAAGCAATGGAAAGAAGGAATGTATTGTATTATACAAATCTGTGATTTTTCTAAATTTCAAGCACCAGAGTTTCTAGTCATCACATTTTAAAAAGGTTGTACCAAAGTAGAAAAGATACTTAAGAGACTGAGGAAAGCTCTAGTCTCACATCAGATTCTGCTGTGAATATCATCACTGTCCTATTTCCTATGCAGTGACAAGTCCCAGTTTTGCTTGAATACTTTCTTCTTTTTTCTCAAGTCTCCTTCAGTCTAAGACATTTGATTCATTCATTTCTTTTCCCTAAAAGCCTTAGTTTTTCACTTCAGTTTGAGGCTCTGAGTTTTGGTCGTGTTTGTTTCTTGATATTTTTTACTGCTTAAAGCTGAAGATGTCAGGGATCTGATATTGCCACCTTGTTGATTAAAACTCATGCTATTAAAGCTGATTTTATGGGAAGGAATGTCTTCTTAGTCCCTTTCCACATTAAGTTGACTCACTAAATAAGATAACCTGCAGAACACATTTTCTCTCTTTATATCCCTCTTATCATGGCAGAAATCAAAGTCTGCAGTACTTTGTCAATTGAAAGATGTTCCTAGAAATCACTAAACTAGTTCTGTAACCCTATTGCCTGTAATCTTTTTTTGCTTCCAAAATCTGGAGATGTTAGGGAGAGTTTCTGCATCTGTGAGCTAACCAGTTCTCTTTTAGATATGGCAGGTTTACCAGTCAGTCACTTCTTAGGGCTGTTAGTAGCTGGACTGTAAGGTCTGTACAGCTGAAAGTGAAACTTCAGGCACGTGTGTGCCTCTTGAGTTCAAGAATGCATTTCAGAATATGACTGGCTAAATTTGTAAACACTTCAAAAATTATGGATGGTCTGAATTTTTACCGCTGAAGTTTCTGCAACATCAGGGGTTCTGCTACTGTGAATGCCCAGAATTGCTGTAGGTTACCTTGCATCTAGAGCCTATTTAGGCACATGAGAGTCAGTAGCTGAAGCCCTTAAAAAGCCTGGTCAAATAAACGTGATTTGAGCATGTTTGCAGCAGGAGATAAAAATCAGGTTCAGCACAAAGCACAGCAGCAAAGTCTAATTGGAAGAAAAATGTGTTTAAATTAGTTATACCAAGTGCTGGGGTGGGTTGTGTGACAAATTGCAGGAACCTTCTGGTGCTGGTGAACGTAATGTGTTGTCCAGGCAGACAAGGGCACTGTAGAAAAGTTCCAGTTGGCCTTTGAAAACAAAAAGGCAAGGAACACACTGCAGGCTACCAGAGCAATTTAATGACCTACCTGTTATGGAGAGCCCCTTGGAAAGAAAAAAGTCAGTATGAAGTTGGTAATAATCCATGGGAATTTCCTCATGGTCATGTGTGGATATCAGACATAGGTAGAACATTCACCCAGGAATTAGGTACATCTATGGTAATTATTGTCCTCTCTCTCCTGGGGTTAGGATCTAGATTCTTTATCTTTCTGAATATAATTCTAGCTATTACCTGCTGAAACTGTGAGAAATGTAAGGATGGTATATCTAACAAAATAGTCCTAAGAGAGACCATGATGCACTGTCTTACTGCTTAAAGATGCTGGGGAGGGGTGGATGCTTATCTCCAGAACTGAATTTACAGTTTTTTTAATTATACATAATTCAGGTATTCACACAACCTTCTATTCAAGTACTTTCTACTGGTTGCTTTTGATGTTAGTCTGCTTGTTGGGCTTGATGTCATGAGGGACAGTCCTACCTGTCATTCTTTGCCCAGGCTTTGACAAAACTGGGATATTAAGACATGGCTCATCAATTCTTTTTGAGGATATTGCAAATAGCTGCTGGTCCTTGAGTTTCTGTGACTATTCTTACGTATTTATTAAAAATATTAGAACAGAAGAGCTTGGCTCAGGATAGAAGAAACTCTCAAGAGCCATCTGTTCAGATTAGGATCTCCACCCTTACTTAATCTCCTTGAAAATATGCCTTTTGGGAAGCTGAAGCAAACTATGAAAATGAAGAATCTTAACTTTTTTATTTTGAAAAAAAAAGATTTTCTGGGACAAGAAAATAGTTATACTTTCCTCAGAGTTGTAAATAACCATTATTTAAAACTTAGCAACATATAATTCATCCATCACTTGGGCTTAAATTAACCTCTGAGATAAAGTCTTTGTGCACATATGTATGTGTGCCTACCTATGATGGATGGCAAATTGGATGGCAATACAATGTGCCAAGGCAGAACACACCAAATTTAGAAGAATAGCATAGCAGCTTTCTTTTATTCAGGATTCTTTATTTTTTGGGGGGGGACGGGGTGGAGGAGAGTGGGGTGGGAGAATTAAAGGATCTAAGCCAGCCATAGCTTGTGTCTTAGTTTTTTTTAATGGTTTTGCAACTCTTACACCATTCCAGGGGATAATTTGTGGAAGACATCTGCTCTGTCTCCTTTATCAATAATGGAAAGTATTGTTGTATTTTAATTTCTTAAGTTCTAGTCCAGTTTCAGCACTGGTATATGATTTTGCTTGGTGTTTTTCCAGTCTTTACTGAAGTTACTCCTTTTTGAAATCAACCACAGAAAAAGTTATCTCTAGTAATGGTAACCAGAGAACTACTTAATTTCAGGTTACTAGATAACTCATTCTCTCTTTTTTTTCCTTCTTTCTTAAACTGGTAAAACCAAATTTAGTATAGGTAAAACAGCACTTGATTCCTGTAGATTGGGAGTTTTATAGTGGGGTTTCATTGGTGTCATGTTTTACTGACAGGTTCAGATCTCTTGTGTGATACACCCGTGTGAATCAAATTAAGAAATCACTTAGATTAAAACTGTTTCACATACAGTGGAATATTCCTACTTCATTGTTTACTACTTCAATTTAAGAAAGTATATTTACACTGTATTAAAAATACCACTAAGATATAAATGATATAAAATCATTTTATTAAAAAAATTGATTTCATAAAAAAATAGTATTCTCTAGCACTAGTAGTAAAATTTATTTTTCTCCATATAAAGGCTCATTTATTTTTATAGCAATTTGATGACACATCTGCTTGCTTTATTTAGCTGAAAAGAAAATGTTGGTTCTTGGTGTTTTGTAAAATTGCTTTGTTAAATTATTTTCGAAATCGCTCAACTTTTAACAAATGACATTTGATACTAACATTGGAAAGCAATTTCAGCTAATTAAGTAGATCCTTCTATAAACCATTGGAACATTAAGATGACAAACTGTTCATTCAGGATTATTTTAATTGGTACAATTATTGTAATTTTGTTGCAATTATGTGTTGAGCTAAAAGCTTTTGTTTAAATCATTTGAGGATTTTTTTGTTAATATACATAAGTAAGAAAAGAAGTAAAATAAAAACCAAAGATAAGCATTATCTGTCTACTTTTTCATTACAGTGCTTTAGACAAGTATCTATTGAATTATTCTTTTATAAAAGTGTATTACATGTTTTCAGCACATCTCTAGCAATGTTAAAATTGAGCAAGATCATTTGAAATGTAACTTTTCTGGAAGGTTATTATGTTAATTCCAGTTTTGACACTGTTTAAATGCCTTTTAATAAAAAGGGTGAAATGAACTTTTGAGGGATTTGTGAGTTGCTTAATGCCTATTGATGTATTAATTTAAGAAGTGTAGCTATTTAGTGATTATAGAAATTAAAAATGAAAAAGCTATGAAAGGTGCCACATTCATCACTCTGATTATAATGTTCTCTGCAATCATCTTTGCCCAGGCCAGGTTTAAATAAATCACTTCCTCTAAGTAGACAATTTAGTATTCTTGTGGACCTCACAGTGAGGCATTACTTCTAAAATAGTTAACCTGCTTTTTGTTTTTCTGTTTCCTTTTATTACCACCTACTTAAAATGCAGGGCACATGGAAGTTATGATGTTTCTTACTGTCCTGATAGTGTGTGCTCAGTGTTAAAAGTCAACGTACCAGTTGAATAGTAGGTGGTTGATGCCCAAACTGTCTCCTAAACAGGCTTATATGAGGCAGGGCTAAAAGAAGTAAAGAAAGTACTAGAGGGCATGACAAATAGTTATGGAAGTAGGACATGGAATTTCAGATGAGAAGGTAGTAGGGAGAGAAAAAAAATTGGAACAAAAGCTGATAAAAACAAGAAAGAGGAATATGTTTAGCTTTTTTTTAAAAAAAAATTACCTTTGTAATATAAAATAATAAGTCATGTTTTAAAAATACTTTCCAGATAAGTTTAGATGCTTCCAGAATAGATAATATGCATTAATGACATCTGTCAAAAATGTTCCTCTGTATATTTCATGTCCCTCCAAGCACCACTGATTGATATTTAAGGTAGAATACAGAAGGCTTAATTTTAACAACATTATGTCAGGGAAGAAAACTTTTATTTTAAACCTGTGCAAGTCAGTTCCTGAGACTTCTTTACTTTTGGGGGAATTGATCAAGTTGGGAAATAAAACTAGAGATGATGGCATCTATCTCTTGGGGAAAAAAGAGGAGTTAAAATACTTGCTTCATATTCAGAAGTTACTTTTGTCTTATATTGCTATAAAAGCCTGCCACTAACCAGTAGCATGGAATATCAAGTTCTTTGAAAGCTGATGCTCTGGTGTTTCTTGCAACAACTCGCTCATATACCCCATAGAACAAATTTGCCTCATTAGTTATAAGAAGCTGCTTCAGAAGGGCAAGGTAAGGAATAGATCAGGTAATCTAAATGCTGTATAAAGGATGTAGTGTGCCTTTGGTTCTGTTTGACTTGGATCTTGATTATTAACCCTAAAGTTAATGTAGTTTAGCAGTTGTACCTTTTTTCCTTCCATTTCTGAATAGCATTTGTAGCAGATTGATAGATTAGTTTTTGACTTTGAGAAGTGGAACTCATGCTTCTGTTTTTGCTGTGGACTTTTGGAGGAGTGTTCTGCCCGAGGTTTAACTGTGTCCCACGGTGTAGCCCCAGGAAAGAGTCCTGTGCTGGAAGCTGGGGTGAATCCTGGCCATTTCTGGTGCTAGAGGACCTGCAAATATTTGCTGGATTTCTGAATTCCTACAGGTGAAGGCACTGACTAAAAGAATCCCTGGATAAAGCCATAAGGGAGCTTTGTAGCTGACGTTCAGTGATGAAAATACCAAAACCAGATTAAAACAACATTCTTGTAATTCACTTGTGGTAGTGATCTTGTTGGACTTGTGATACAAAATTACTTTTTTGGTTACAGACCAGCATTGAGCAATCTTAGATACTTCTGTGCTACTGTGTTTCACTGCTTTTCCATCTCTGTAATAAGTATAATAATTTTTTTTTTAATTCTTTTGCCTTTTGTAATTCAAATAGCACTGCAAAGCTGTGAATGAATCTGGGCATTTGTAACTGCATGAACACTTTTTTTTTAATTATAAAGAATGCCAGTGTAGGGTGTGTTCTGGAAAGTTGTATTAAAATTAGAGCTTTTTTAATATGGCTCAGTGACAGTGCCTGGTACTGGGTGTGGGAGATTAGTTTAGTAAATATCAATCTTCTAAGGATGAAATTGTTCTTTTCTTTCTGAAATTATTAAAAGCAACACTGAGGTGCTTTATCTGCTGGTATTTGAATTGGGTAGAGTCACTTCTGCAAAGCAAGCTTTCCTGAATACCTATGGTAATAGGAGTTTTTAAATAGCTATTGCATCTGTTCAGTGTTTTCTGCTTCATATGCACTGAGGGGGGTTGAATTTTTGTCTAGAAAGATATATCAAACTATAGCTTTCTCTTTTTTTGGTCTTTATTAAGATAAGGCATTTATTCCCTTATGTTTTAGTACTGTGTGTGATGACTTTTTATTCCTGTCTTTATACAAGTGTGTTTATAAGTGAATGTTCTTCTTCGATGTCCAAATGACCTGTTGCAAATTTCAGTTTGAAGAAATATTTGCAGCACTTCTCTTGATATGTTGATAGTACTGCAAAGTTCCTGGAGCATTTTGTTTGAGAGCTTTTAACACTGTCACTATACTGACCATATATGAGAAGAATAGGATAAATAACTTCCGAGCAAAGCATTATATTAGCAGTATTTGTTTATTTATTATGTTTCTCTGTATCAAACCTCTAGAAAAAGTGGAGTTTTGTCATTTTTATTGAGTTATTTCATTATCTTAAACAACATTTTACACTGTGTTGAGAGAAAAATTTTAAAAGCAGATGATAGATAAAACATGACATGCCTTCATGCACATGCCTTCTGTTGCTTTATCTATTATTTAATAGCAATTAATTAAGTCTGTTGCTTTTTATGGAGTAAAAAAGTTAAATGACTCTTCTCACTTGCAGTGAAGTCAACCTTCCACCTGTCTGGGAACAGTAGGGCAGGCTGCTCCATGAGAAAAGGCGAGCTGGGAGCTGAGGAAAACAGCAGGGCAGGCAGGGCATTGTCCTCGTGACCAAGGAGTGCAGTCCCAGGGTAGCCAAACAGGAAAATCAGAGCAAGTTCAGTGACAGTGACCAGGGACAGCAAACAGCCCAGTTAGTCTGTTAGCCACAAGGCACATTTTAGGCCAAGGCAGGAATTTAGGTCAGTGGGTCAGATCAAGACAAAGGTACATAGATGTAACTCAGGTGAGGACCAAGGGCAAAGGCCTGAGCTTTGAAGCTGTTCTTAACTCAGGCAAGGGAGCCCTCCAGTGAAGCTTTTCACAGCTTGTGTTACCACAGTCGGATCCCAGGTCACTCAGCTGCACTGTGTCAGAGCTGGCCTTGAGCACAGGCCCCAAAACGCCTTGCTGGTGGGAAGAGATGGTGGAGCCTGTTGGCACATGGCAGGGCCTGACATGCCCGATGGCACAGGCAGTGTGGGCACAGTGCAGCCTCAAGTGCATATGGAGGTAGTTGATGCTGTTGCCATTTTGCCACCACCTGGTTGGGTGGTGAAGTAGATGGCGAATAGATGGGCAATGTCATGTGTAGCCCATGCTATGCTGGCAACATGCAGTGCTGGACCACGGTGGTTATTTTCTGAGTCAGTCATGGAAGTGCAAGATGAACATAACTAGAAAAAATTTGACTCAAATTTGTACAGTCTCTTGAATGGAAGATAGGATGATGTACCTCTGTGTACTTGTAGTAAATTATCTGTATATGAGGAAAAAGCCAGAAATAATCCATTGTTGTTGGAATATAACTTATTCTACAATAAAAGCAGTTTTTAGTTTAAGAGATGCAGAATAGTGGAATGAATTTTTAAGGTTCACTTCTGTCAATGTAACGTTCTGTTTTGGCCTAATTCCTTTTAAGTTCAAGTAGTCTCTTTGGAAACAGACACTCTGTAACAGTGACAGTTTTTGATGTTTCTGATTTTAAAAGTAATTCTTTTGCCTCAGGAATCTATCCCCAAAATGAGAATAGGGTGTTCACAGTGCTTTATTTTTAGATCTGCATGCTTATGTTTTAGGAAAAGTAACTCCTAAAGTGCTTTACATGCTAACCTTTTATTTTTTATCTGAGAAGTACAGGCACGTATGGTTTTTGTGGCTCTTTGCCAAAAGATTATCATTTACATAAATATTTCTTTCAAAGGCGTAGTTTAAGACATGGAGCTCAGGAGGTTAGAATAGAGACTTCAATCTGCACACCAGCAGTGGGCTATTGGCCTCTGAACAGTAGCTTTGTTCATCGTATTCGGAACACTGTTCGCATTCAGACTTAAGTAGAGCTGGCATTAAAATTCAGCTAATTTGTTTCATGTGATTCATCAGCTGTGTGTTTTATTTAAATCTATGTCACATTCTCTTTTGGCTTTTTATTTTGTAGATTTAAGTGTTGAAGTAGGCCACTCTTTAACTCTTCATTCCCTGACTTAAAAAGTGACTTAATTTTTACTTTGCCAGTGCTGAACTCTTGTCTAGAATACTCGCAATAAATCTATGTAACTAATATATATAAATAAAGCATTCATTAGTGATTTTGCTTTTTTTTACGTTTCTGTTCTTAGATTAAAAACATACATGTGTGCAGTCCGTTTAGTTGTAGTTTTATGTAAGGCAAAAAATAGAAAAACCTGAGGTAGTGGCTAAAAATTAGTGTAAAATATTCACCTCTGAGATTCTGTGAAGTGTTCAAGTTTTACTTTGATACTGCCAATGTTCTTATTTTTTTCTTTTAACCATTCATTCCTTGAGGTTAGGATTACTTTTAGCTTCTACTAGATTTCTTTGAACACTGCCAGAGAATGAAGTGTTCCCATTATTTGGAACTGTAACCTACTTCTGGATGTCAAGTTTGGCTTCTTATAAAACCACCTTTTATTCTCTTAAGGCTAGAGCCTGTGAAGCCTTACAGTCACTGAAATTTCCCAAAGTGGATAATCCCACTGCCATCCGGACAACATCTCATAATGATTTAAAGGATCAGAATCTTTGTTAGAATAGGCTACACTTGCTTTTATGCTTTATATTTGTTACATTTTTCCTGTGCTGTAGAAGTAACTTCTCACTATGAATGAAGTTATTCATAGGCACTGTTTATGACAGCATGGTATGGCAGTATCCTCCATCTGTTAGATATGTGGTCCATTCAGATGTTTTCTGGTAAAATTTATAGGAATTTGTTAATTCTACTTTTAGGCAAGACTGTCCTGAAAGATCAGTCTGCAATATTAACACACCATTGAAATACATTTTTTAATGTGAAGGAGTTGCACTTCAAGCATCTGGCATTGATCCTCAATTCTTTTATTTCTCTTAAATGCTAAGTGTTCTGTGTAAATCAGCCACTATTGTTTCTGGAAAAATCCCATGGTACATAAAATTCTAGCTTTTATGGAGGTTCTAAAAGTAAAGATAAAAAAAAAGATTGTTGCTTTTAAAAAGCAGTTAAATTGTGAAATAAGGTAAGACTGTTCAGCAAATTATAGACTTAGTTCATTAGGTCTATTAAAAGTACAATGCAGTTACAACCAGTTGGATGGTTCTTTTAAGTGTTACATTTTTTTCTCTTCATAGACACAAGTGTGAATTTATTTAATGTAAGAGATTCCTGATTGTACTGATAAGTTACTGGGTGTGCATGAGGGCTCCTTCCTTCCCGTCCATGCATCGGTGCACTCCTGCATGACAGCACTGGCAGTTGCCTTAGCTGCTTTAATTGTCTTGTGATCAGAGAAAACTCTTACACTTTCCTTGTGCTATGCTAACTTCTTCTTTTTGACAAGTTACAGCAGCTCATAGAACAGTCAGCATATCTACGCTGTCACCCTTTTTCACGGCACTGTAGTCATGTCTTTGGAAAAAGCCATTAACTACTGAGATGCATCATTCATTTTGTATTTGTATAAGGTTTTTATTCTTTATGTATTTTTTCTCATAATTTTTTCTATTTTTACTTTACCTACAGTGTGGTTACTTCACTGGTATCCATATAGAGTGCTGTCACAGTCACTTTATACCATTACTGTAACTGTGTTCACCATTCTCAATGCATTCCTTCACTGTTTCCATTTTTATTATACTGGGAGTGAAAAACATTTTTTCATCTTAGTAGTCTTTAGATTATCATTTCTCATTTGATATTAGATGAGATCTTGGTACTATGAGATGAGATATCAAATAAAATAGGTCCGTCTGACCCACCATGTTAGCTTCCATCACTTGATTGCATTTGGTAGGAGCTTTTCATAAACTTCCACAAAACTAACATTTAATCCTTCTCCTTGTTCCTTCCTAAACTCCCCTTCGTACAAGTGCTTACAAAACCCCCACCGTTGCTTGACAATAGTCATAATGCATGAACAGTCCCTTACTTTGATCATGTCTCATGGTTTTGTTGTTATCCTTTGTGGCTTCCTTTCTTAGAAGGTGAATTACTTGAAAGCAGGTGGTTGTTTTCCCACTTTTTACCATGGTTGCACAGTTGGACTTCGATCAACATTAAAGATGCCTGAGTGTTCTGTTACAAAAAGTGTTAGTTTAAAAAATGAGATTTTTTTAACCATGGACTTTCTGATTTGGGTATAGGAATTTGAATAGATGTTTGAGGTTAACATAGACAAATGTTAACTTCCCTTGACTTTGCATTTGATTTTACTGATCTGTAAATTCTGGACCTGATTCTTGTCTTCTGTATGGCTTCTTTGACATTTCTTTGAAGAATACAGTTAGATGAGATTGTTTAGCAGTTTGAGGTTTTTTGCCTATCAGAAAATGTTACATTAAACCTTCTGCAGACACTGCAGTTCTTTATGGGTTCTCTTATTTTCCAGAGAACAGGGAGAATGGATGGAAGTGTGCTAGTATTTCACCTTAGAATATCACACTATGTAAACAAAAGTCATACTCTAATAAGTATGGTTTATGATGTATCTAATTTCACCCTCCCAGAATTTCAAAGAATATTCCTACCACTAAAGATGTTGAACCTCTACTTGAAATTGATGCAGATATACGGAACTTTGAAGTATTTTTATCCTCACGAACACCTGTTCTTGTTGCACGTGATGTAAGAACCTTTTTGCCTTGTACTGTGAACTTGGATCCCAAACTACGCGAAATCATTGCAGGTATGTTTTCAAATAAATGGAAAATGACAATTCTATTATTTATTTCCATTTTAAGTACAGCTACTTTGCATGTTACCAAGAATATTGATTTGTTCATCAAATCAGACCTTCAGATTGTCTGATTTGACTTCCCTAAGAGGCCATTTTGTTTCACTTGGTAGCTTTGCTGTAATGGCCAGATCATACTAGATTAAAGCCTCTGTTTTGGGAGGGGGGAATCTGCTGTTCTTGCTTTGGAGACTGCTTTAGCAGGTGGAGGAAAACCATTCCCCCTTGTCCTATATGCTCTTATTAATAGTCTCCATCTTTCTTGTGGGCTCCTATCAGGTGCTGGAAGGCTCCATTTATATCAGCTCTAAGCCTTCTCTTTTCCAGGCTGAACAAACCCATTTCTCTCAGCCTTTCCTCATAGGAGAGATGCTCCTATCCTATCTTGGTGGCCTCCTGGACTCGCTCCAACAGGTTGATGTCTTTCTTGTGCTGGGGGCCCCAGAGTTGGATGCAGAACTCCTGTGGGGGTCTCACCAGGATGCAGCCCAGGATATGTTTGGCTTTCTGGGCTGCAAGCTCATATAGCCAGCTCATGTCCAGCCTCTCATCCACCAGCATGCCCGAGTCCTTCTCGGCAGGGTTGCTCTCAATCTGTTCATCCCCCAGTCTGTATTGATATTGGGGGTTGCCCTGACCCAGGTGCAGCACCTTGCATGAGGTCTTATTAAACCGCATGAGATTTCCATGGGTCTACTTCTTGAGTTTGTCCAGGTCCCTCTGGATGACATCCCATCTCTCAGGTGTGTCAACCACACCACTCAGCTTGGTGTCATCAGCAAACTTGCTGAGGGTGCACTCGATCCCTTTGTCCATTAGTGAACACATTAAATAACAGTGATCCCAATACGGATCTCTGAGGGACACCACTCATTGCTGATGTCCATTGTGACTCTGAGCCATTGACCACTACCCCCTGAATTTCAATGTCCACCCAATTTCTTATCCATCTAAAAATCCAACCATCAAATCCATTTCTCTTCAGTTTAGAGAGAAGCATGTTGTGGGGGGACCATGTTCAAGACTTTACAGAATGACATCTGTAGCCCTTCCCTTGTCCACTGATGTAGTCACCCCACTATAGGAGGCCACTGGGTTGGTCAGGCAGGAGTTGCCCTTGGTGAACCTGTGCTGACTGTCTCAAATCACCTCCCTATGTGATATGTGTCTTAGTATGGCTTCTTGGAGGATCTGTTTCATGATCATCCCAGGCACTGAGTCTGACGGGCCAGTAGTTCCTAGGGTTCTTCTTTCTACTATTTTTAAAAATTGGCAATCTATTCATCTCCCGATATAGAGGGCAACCTCTCCTCCCCTTCTTCCTCCCCTGTCCCTTCTGAGCAGCCTGTAGCCATCAATAGTCACATTCCAGTCTTGGGATTCATTCCCACAAAGTTTCCCGAATGGCAACTAGGTCATAGTTTTCTAACAGCACAGTGGCTTCCAGATCCTCCTGTTTGTTGCCCATGCTGTGTGCACTGATGTAGAGGCACCTCAGGTGGGCTATTGGCCATGTCACCTTCTTAGAGGAATGTCCCTTTCACTGATGTTTCGTTGTTGGCTTCCATTACTTCAGGAGCCCCTGGCTGATCTCCATAAGGCTTCAAGAGTGTTCCAGTGCTCCAGCAGAGAGCCACTGGCTGAGGGCCCTCACTAGCACTGCGTCCCTCTAACCTTGGTGTGTCATCCCACAGCTTGACATGGGCAAGCCTGATATTATCCCCCTCCCCTGTCGTGTCTAGTTTAAAGCTCTTTGAATTAGCCCTGCTGGCTCCTGGGCAAAGACTCTCCTGTTTTGAGAATGGTGAATCCTGTCTGATGCCTGGTGCCCTGTAGGGCTTCCTGTTACCAACACTGACAAAATGTTGGTGGTGACACCAGCCATGGTGCCAGGTATCAATATACTGGGTCTATATATTTCTTCCAGTGTCACTGCCTGCAACTGAAAGGATAGAGGGAAAATAACTTGTGCTCCAGATTCCCTCACCAATTGTTCCCTGGTTCTCAAGTCTCTTTTGATTGCACTTGGACTACGCCTTTCAGCTTCATTGCCTCCCATATGGAAGACCAGTAATGGGTAGTAGTCCAAGGGTCATATCAGGGTAAGGCCTTTCCTGGTGGTGTCCTTAGCCCAGGTCCCAGGGAGGCAGCAGGCTTCTGAAGGGGATGGTCCATTACAGCATATTGGACCCTCTGTTTCCCTTAGAAGGGAGTCACTTACAACTGCAGTCCATCTTTTCTTCCTTGTGAAACTGGTCTTGATATGAGATGTAGGCCTTTCTGACCCTTGGAATACCTCTGGTGTATTGGATTGTCTTTGTCATACATCATCCTTTCTGGCCTTTCACATCCAGAACCTCATACCTATGGTACAGAGGCACCTGGGAGTGTGAGGTGGGCAAAGGGGGGCTTGTCTGCTGCCCTGAGCGAGGACTTCCCCCCATTCACTCCCTTTTGAGATACTGTCTTAGAATCTTAGAATCATTAAGGTTGGGAAAAACCTCCAAGATGATCAAGTTCAACCTTTGACCAAACACCATCATGTCAACCACAGCACTAAGTGCCATATCCAGTTGTTTCTTGAATGCTTCCAGGTATGGTGACTCCACCACTTCCCTGGGCAGCCCTTCTAATGCTTAACCACCTCTTCAGCAAAGAAATTCTTCCTGATGTCCAACCTGAACCTCCTCTGGCGCAGCTGCTTTCTGCCTGCTGGGGGGAGGGTACACAACCCCCTGAATCCTGCTTTTTTTCTGGTGGCTGTTCTGTCTCAGGGAGACCAGAGCATGATTCCAATAGTTTCTCTCCTTGGACTCTGTCATGCTCCTTAACCTTTCTGCTTCCTCACTTAGCTGTGCCACAAGGCTGGACCAGGATCATGTGCCTGGTGACACCCCACACATCTGTTGTCTCTACTGCTGTCCAATACTGGTGACTGGCTCTGGCCCTCCCTGCAGCCTGAGACCTGGATGGGAGCTTTGTCCGGGTTGTCACATCCTTCCTGGCAAGTGCAGAGGACATAACTTTCTGCCTTGTGGGTACCGTATTTGAGCTCCTTCCCAGAGTGTGATGACCACCCATGGAACTCACCTCTTGAGTTGGTGGGGTGACTACACCCTTCCTGCGCACGCGGCTGCGCAAACTGCCCTGTCGCGCTCCTGGTTGCTCCCGCTCCCTGGGCTGAGGCGTGCTGGGGACCTTGGTTTCATTAGCACCTCCTGTGAGAATACTGACAGCTCTTGGCGGGTCAGAAAAAGCCCCTTTGTGGAGGAATCTGTTGCTCTGCCATGGAACAGACCAGCCTTGGAGCAGCTTCTCCTGGAGAGTGATGGTTAGGTTCCTTTATGCCGCATTTGAAAAAAAATCTGAGTGTTCAGAGGCATTTAGTATGCTACGTAAATTTATGTGATGAATCGTCCTAACTATCTTAAAGACTCCTGTGTAGATGTGATCATCAATAGAAATCAACTGAATGCAGCTGAAATTTGACATTCTACTGGACATTCTACTTGGTGAATTCTGATTGGAGTTAAATACACAAAAGTGTACTGTAATGAGTTGGCAAACAAATGAAAACTTTTCCAAATACCTCAAGCAAGACCTTATTCTTACCTATTTATTTTTCAGATGTTCGTGCTGCAAGAGACCAGATCAATATTGGAGGACTTCCTTATCCCACGTTGCCTTTACATGAGGCACCTGCAAGAGCAACATCTCTGTTCAGTCAGCCTTCATCAGCTTGCTCTTCTACAACCTCCTTCAATGGACCTTTCAATAGCGGCGTTTTATCACCACAACCTCACAGCAGTTACTATAGTGGTATGACAGGACCTCAGCATCCCTTTTACAATCGGGTAAATAATCGAGATCCAATTAACATTCTTCTGCTTTAATCTGGTAATACTGCAGATGTCATCTATAAAATATTAAAATACCCCTGCAAGCTTTATTTAGGAGTTCAGAAAAGTCCAAGAGTTGACAAATCTCACAGTAACATTCAGTCATTGTTGTCTGGGGGAGAAATGTGGTAAAAATCAAATTAACAAGGGGAAAAAAGGTCAAATCATTTTGAGACACTGCTCAGTTGTAGGATATTTCAGGGCTTTTTTTTTTTTTGGATTGGGAGGTTAAACTTTACTCAATTGTTCACATGCTCACAGACATTGAAAGGAATCCCAGCTTTTTCTTGGTGACTTGTTAAAACATACAGAAACTCAAGTGGGGAGCTACGTTACAAGAATGTATGTCTGTCTTCCCTTTTGTCTCTTTTTAAAGCTATCCTGTGATCTTTTCCTTAATCCAGTGTTACACTAGTTTAAAACAATGTTTAATGTTTTATGCATAAAACATACATTTTTGAGCTATTTGTGGGCTGCAGTAAATGTAGTCCTGGGAATGGCTCACCTGACAATTAAATTAAGTGCTTTACTGTATAGTCAGATCAAGTCTAAACTTTCTGGTTTTGTGTGATGTATTCAGTATTTTTAAACTTTATTTTTAAATTGGTTTTTTTAGTACTATCATAAAAAACCCCATAGAGAGCTGATATAAGTCATAGCTTACTTCTATCTGCAGGAAACAGTCTTAATTTTAAGTAGATTTGACTGTAGATAAATGTATAAACTAGTAAGCTGGAAAGTAAATTGAGTTATTCCTAAATCAGTGTTTATTAACCAAAGCAAAAAAAAAGTACGTGTAGCACAGAAGTTTTTAAGTTATGTATTCTAAAATTATCCTTGTATAGCTTCAATACAGTGACATAGTGTTTTGTTGAAAATAAAGTAAAATGACATATACTTTGAAGTAGTCCAACACAGATAAACACTTGTCACATGAGTATTTGTGCTGATACTAGCTCAGCTTTGTTAAAATAGGTGTTTCATTGGCAGCCCTGTTTTTATGTCTGTTTTGCCCTGTTTTGTGTTACTGTACATGACAAGGTTTAAAGTCTGGGGTGATATACCATGGAAACCTATATGGGTTTTTTGGGCTCTAATAAGCATTACAGAAACAATTATTGGTGAGTCATAAGCTGTTCTTACAATCAGTTTGTTTGTTCATTTGTGTGAAATACATACACAGGATTACAGGTATGCTTACTTTTTTACCTGCTGAAGACTAAAATGCTTCAGTTTTGGCCTTTCTTTCTGGAATTTTATGCTACCCTTCTAAGGTATAATTGTTTTTAGTGTTTCACTTACACATATTGTCAAGAGAGCTGTATTCATTACTTTAGACTCATAAAGGTGCTGTCATGAACACCACATACTGAGATAAGTGATGAGAACCTTTTAAGAGTAGGAAATTCATCCTGAAAGACTGTTTCCTTCAGCATTTTCAATCATATTTTACTTCCCAGGTTTTTGTAAGAATGGTGTTTAAAAAAAAAAAAGGCAATTGAAGAATGGGCTCTCCCCAGTAGAAGTTTCCAAGAGAGGTCTTGGAGACTGGTATGACACAGCACAATGGATTCAAATGCTTGTGTGGAAGTGGCTGAATTTTATTCAAAACCACCCTAAGTTCTGGGGATATGTGCCATATTCTGACCAGTAAATGGTTCCTGTCCTGTTGTCTTTAAGCATTCATTTGTGCTTAAGAAAAAAACCTTTGAGCTGTTGGGGAAAACTCTATTTTTAGGAAATACACTTTTTTATTATGTATGTTTCTTCTTTGTTCTTTAGATTCTTCTGTGTTATGGACCTTGAACTTGCAGTGATGTAATCTATTAATTTTTGGTTTAAAATCCCATTCTCCCTCTGGGTAGCTGTAAAGGGAAGATAATGATCCTGTTCATCAGGCCTTCAACTTAGCACTCTGGCTCTCGGTATAGGACTATGCTGACGTGTACAGTTGAGCCCTGCCTAATGGCCTGGCTACAAGCTGAATTCAAGTTCAGCTTCTAAGAATTGCAGCTCTCATTGATCATTGTGGAGATCATTTTTCTTATAGGGAAGGTCACAGCAGTAGGCAAGTCTACCTTGGGATTTCCTGGGAGGGAGTTAGAATTAATGGTATGTGAATACTTTTTTTTTTTTTTTTTTTTTTTTCAGAAAAGGAGAAAATTCTCTGATATCTTGAAAAAGTAATAACCACTCCTATGTTTTGTAGGCTATGTGCAGACTTGAAGAGCAACTCTACACTGATTTATGCCCAATAAGTGTTTATATTGAATCATGTTTTTATGATACCTGTATTATCATACTTCCAATGAAGATTGAGTCTGTAGTGTTCAAGCCTATAATTGAGAATTAATCCCACAGTTGGGAAGCAGTGGAGTAGCTGAAGTGGGCTCAAGGCTTGATTAGAAATTATGGAAGAATTGTGGAATAATTGCCTTAGTAGACAATTTTTTTTCCATTGCTTTGTAGTTTGATGTCTCACAACCAGCAAGTGGGTGCTCGGTGCGTATTTCAGAGAACAGGCACTGCAGTGAGAGCTGGGCACTTGAATGCAGTATGATCATTGAGCATTTCATGCTTGGGGGTTTTCCACATGGTTTAAAACTCTTAGTGGAAAACTGATACATTAGATTATTCCATTATATTTTCTGGAAATAAATCTCTCTTTAAAAAAAAGTTCATATTATTTCTAGAATATGTCTTATGACAGTGGAATAATTTCAATTCAGTGAATTTTCTGCATCTTTCTGTACTAACCAGTTAATGTAAGGCAAAGGCTAGGTATTGGTTCTCCTACCTGTTTAAACCAAACCAAACTTCCCCACTTAGATTAATGGTTACAGTGCATTTGTGTAATTTTGTATGTTGGAAGAGCATATGAAATTTTTTGTGGTAATTGTGTGCAAGTGTTCAGAGTCTCCTTCTAGCAGCTAAGCCTATGGGACCATTTTTATTTCTCATAAAGTGCTCGAAGTTTTAGCATATGCCATCTACATAAGTGATACCCTCAGAAATTAAACTTAAATTTCTTAATTCATAGAGAGCTGCTTCTAAATACAGAAGTTTTTTTTCCTTGTTGACAAATCTAAAGTGAAATATTTCAACAAATTTTACTCTATCCTCATAGATTGACCCTTCAGTTATACAGTTATTTACTCTTTACTGAATTTGCTGCAGTAGATTAATCAGAATCTTGTCATGTGCAGAAACACAAACCAAATAATATATTCTATTGTTAAATAGCTGGATAATACAATTTTGGAAATGCTATGTATAGAAATCTACAGAAATCTATAATACAGCCATTGTTTTGAGATTTTTTTTTAGGTTTTTGTGATTTTTTTTGTTTGTTTATTTATTTGTTTGTTTTGGGGGTTTTATTAAGAACTGGGTATTGAGTTGAAAGCAATGAGTGCTATAATTCTACTTTTTCTAAAGTCTAAATTAACATTGTCCTTTGAAATTATATTTATATTGAACAACATGCATTAATATATTTCCAACAAAACAAAGCTCAAATACTGTCTGCTATAAGAATCTATTTATAAATTTATGAAATCTAGCATTTGTGGAAACCCTCAGGTTGGGTGCCACAAATATGGGAAGTTCTAGTGATGCTATTATGTGTCACACTTTTTGTTTGTTGATACAGTTGTTCTGGCTATTGTTAATGATTGCAGGTTTTAGTGAGCATCTGATTTTGCGTTTAGAAGGTCAGAGAGTGAAATTGTCAGAATTATTCCTTAAATTACCCTTTTGCCATACTCAAAACAGATCTTAGAATGTAGCTACCAAAAAAACCATTCCAACTGTTCCTCCAGAAAACCATGCCAGAGCACCCATTGGCTCTGAGGAGAATGAAAGGGTGTCAGTTGCTGAGGGATTTTGAAGAACTCACTCCAGAGCTTTTGACTGAATTCTGTTCAATGCAAAAAGTAAAGAAAGCAATTAGTAATTTCTCTTTTCACTTTATTAAATTCAACTAGAGGATGTGTTTTGTTGAAATGATTTTTATTTTATTATTACATTTTGATTTGTGTAATTGTTTGTCCCTTTTTTGTTACACTTTTTTTTTTCCATAGCCATTCTTTGCCCCATATCTTTACATGCCAAGGTATTACCCTGGCAGTTCTCATCTCATCTCACGTCCACCACTAAAAACGAGTTTGTCCAGAGATCAGAACAATGGCCTAGTAAGTATTTTGAAGGGTAATTCAAATACTAACCTAGACAATAAATATAGTGAGTAATGAAAATGAAGGTTTTTAATGATGATTCTCTATTAGACAAGTATAAGCTTTATATTATAAATATTTTAAGCAAAGGTATTATTAACATGTAATGTAAAATGTATTTTGTTTTAACTTTAGAAATTCTGTACAAAGGGAAACCAATTCTAACATCCATGTATCAAGATTAATACTGGCAAAAATATTTTAATGAAAATGCCAACTGTACTATAATACCAAAATCGATATAGTGTAATATTGTAAGAAAATGAGTGCTTCTTGTAAACTTGTTCCATTTTTTCTAATAATATGTCACAAAGTCTCTGGCATATCTTCTGTAGAAGATAAAATTGCATCCTTTAATATTGTAACAAATACTAGAAACTGGAAGGTCAAATTAAAATGTTAAAAGAAATGTAAAACAAAATACATTTTATCTTAAGTGTTTTTGCAAGTACATATAATTCAACTTTACCCATTGAAAAGGATAAATGAGCAGACTTTTCTACCTTCCTATAGAATAATAAATTTCCTATTTAACAATATTTATTTTACTGACAGATGGCTGTTCAAATGGATTTATGAACTAAGGAAAGATAAAAAAATAAAAGCCTCACTTGTCCATCACTTTAATTCTAGGATATTGATACAATGAGCAAAGCTGTTAAAAGGTTGTAAAAGTTTAAATCACTTAAAGAAAACAAATGTATTTCTATTGAATTATGTATTATTATGAGATCATTCTCATTCACTGTTTACTTCATAATTTTTGTTGAGCCCTTGATCATTTTACCCAAACCATAATATTTTGTTGTTGTTAGGATGTTATCAAGGAGGATGCTGATGAGGGGCTTCCTTCACCCACAGACCCCTCAATGGTAAATGAGTAGTCATGTGGTGTGGAAATTTTAGCATCTCATTGCTTTTCCAGCAGTAATGAGTCTGCATTAATCATAACTGCAGTTCACTAACACTGCATCAGTGGCTTTGGTGGGCAAATAGAGTAGTTGAAAACTAATGTAGTTCGTGAATGAATTTAAGAGCTAATATTTCACTTGTAAGATGTATGCTATTTTCCCCTGTAGTTTTCCCCTTGCCTTTCTCAGTAGCTGTGGTGAGCTTTCAGTAAAAAGTGTTGTGGTAGCTAAACAGAGTGAAGAATGACAGCTGGTCATTCAGTGCTTAAATTTTAGAAGTAACTGTGATTTTCTGCTTCAGTCAACTCTCTCACCTGAACCCTACTTCATTAGTAGGTGACATAAAGCTATTGAAGGTAACACTGTATAAAGCAACTTTTGATAGAAATGGGAAAAAAAAGAAATTGCAGGTCATAAACTTATTCTTGAGTCCAAATGCTAACAGCTACCTTTTCCATGACTTGTTTTTGTTTTATCCTAAATATTCACACAAAGAAGTCATCTTTATGGTATAAGTTTTAACTGTAATTGTGATCATGATTTATTACCAAAACAAAGAGGTTCATATGACTGTCTCGATTCTCTCAATGTTTGCTGCCGATAGTTGTTGGCAACAGTTATAGTTTGATCTCAGTTATTTTTTCTTTTAGTAGATCATTGCAAAAATGTCTTTCCATTGTTATGCAATAAAAAAACCCCCACACAAACTCCAAACTGTATTTAACTGCACGTAACTTTCACTGAGCAACCATGTATGGGTGATGCAATAGAAAATGTACCCTAAAGTTCTCTCTCCCACATCATTAGCTACCTTGTGTGAAAGGAGTAATTTTTCCTTGTAGTATATTTTTTGAGATGCTAGTATCTTCCCTGTGTTTGATTCCTTATCTCAGTACCCATTCTCTTCCCAGACCATTGAAATTTCTCAAAAAAGGACTTTCTCAAAAGTATTAGAGTGATGACTGAAGTGTGTGTGTATCCAGAAGTGTGAAAAGGGACACAAGCTTGGAAAAGTGGGATTTAGTCTCCGGGCAAAGTAGTGAATTATTCCAGCAGCAGCCTTGGACCTGGTTGCTCTTCTGCTTGCTGCTGCTATCTTAAAGCACACACAGGCTGCAGCTTCAAGCAGCAATTTAAAAGATTCCTGTAAGTTATGGAATCTATTGTCTGTAAGTAAGGAAGAAAATATAGGAGTTAAAACATTAAAAAGAAACTGTGTGTGAAATAACGATAGTGGAGGATTTTATTAGACCTATTTTTGAGTTTAATTTAAACTATTGTGAATCTGTGTAGTGCAGCACATCAGATCATATACTTTTCTAAGACAGTAATACTTAACCTATGGTGTAAATCTAAAACTTTGATTTTTTTTTTTTTTTAAAGTCTCTAGGTAGTTGACAGAAATGTTGTTAGTCAGGGTATGGTATTTTGTGTGATGCTCTGTCAGGGTTTCATCTATTCTAAAACAACTTTTTTTGTCAACTTTATTGAATTTTCTGTGGAAAGAAACAGTGTTACACTTGTTTTATGTACTACAATTATCTCTAGATGATAGGTACAATAATTTCATCCATCTATTTAGGTAGCTCTTAATTCATGAGTCATTGCTACTGTATAAATGATACATCTTTACTTATTAAATGGATTGGTGCATGCAAAGTAATTAAATAAACTAAAAAACCTGCACAAAGTAGTTAGTGAAAACCAAGATGTGTAATTGGTTTGGTGACTGAAAACAAGAAGAGCATGTAGAATCAAAATTGTCTTTCATGCACAACTGGCAAGGAGTCAGAAATGTTGCAATTTTATTTCTGTGTAAAATAGAAAATAGTCATTATTTTGAATGTTTGAGTTGTAACAAGGCAAAAAAGAAAAGGATTAGTCAGGAGTATAATTTTTTTATATACATGTCATCATCTCTGCTTATTGCTTGAGTTGACAGAGCTGTGTTGAGGCTGTTAAAATGTGATCTAGTTAAGGCTTCAGTGTTGTCAGTCTGACATTGGAGTTGACCAAGTTCTGAAATTTCAGATCCTAATCATTAGTCCCATAATATCAGTGTAAGTATCCTTCTGTATTTGGATTCTGTTGCTGATGATAAAACTTGTCTATCTCAGACTGTAGTTAACTGTTGTTTGCTGAATGGATCCAAACATAGGTGTCAAACTGGTAAGTTTACCAAATACCATCTACTTGTATCGGCATGAAGCTGCATTGCAAATTTTAGGGTATTGGCTTAAATCACTAATGAGATTAGACTTAAGGTATCTTTGACAGCCTTTGACATCTGGGATGGAGGCAAACATGCATTTCTGCTGTTTTTACTGTATAAATGCTTGTTTCTGAATAACTTTTGAGTTCTCTTTTGAAGAATTTGTAGATAGATTGCAGTGTTACCAGACATGGAATGGTAACATAGAACGGCTCACAGGATCCTCTATTACATTAGAAATCAAACTAGTATTAGCAGTGCTTATCTGTAATAAAGTTGATTTTTTGCTTTAGCTTGCATTGTTAATTGTGACTAGTTAGGATGCAGCTTGTTGTGATATAATTACTTTGTTTGTTTAAATACATTTTTTGATACTGCACTGAATATATAATCCCTTAAGATGCAGTTAGTATGTGTGCTTTGAATGAGAACTAACGTGACCCAGAGCATGTAGTATAGATAAATATACAGCACTCTAAGAAACTGGAAGTAATTTTCAAAGCTTTGAGCGTGAATGAAAATGTGTAGCACGGGAGTTTTCTTATGGATTTTCTAGTGCTTTTATGTAGCATTTTTGTGCTTTGAATATTTGTTCTCTTAAGAAATAACTTTTCAGTTCTGTGGGTGGTGCTGGTTTGCTTTTTTTTTTTTTTTGGGTGGGGGCGAGGGTAGTGGGCAGGTTCAGTTATACAGAAGTTTTAAAAGCTATTTGAGTTACATCAGTGGTATAATGTGATCTTGAACTGACCGGAGAATGTTTTATTAAAAGCAGAATTTTCCAGCAGAAACATTATATAAAACTTTTATGCAAAACAAAATATAGCAAGTGTTGGGTTTTTTACAAGTGCAAACAAGAGTAGTCTGCTCATGGGAAAATAGTATTTGTATAGCATATCCTAAATGTATATTGTGAAGATCTTGGAAGTTTCATCACATTATGAAAATATCCCATTTCTGTCCTAACAGTGATTTCCTCTGTTTACTTGAAGCCATGTCGTCTGTATGTTCAACCTTTGTGATGTCGCTTTAAGCTGTTGTTTCTTTTAATTCTGTTTTGTCCTTTTCTGAAAGCTGTGTGAGTCTGGGTTAAACAAAAACAGACAGGTACAGCCACTTTCTGTGAATTATCATTCACTTGTTTCAGAGTCATTTCAGGAGCTCTCATACTGGTGCTTCATGCTGGGCTGTCTGTAAACTAATGCTCATTACTAGCCTTGAGGTTTGTTTTGACAAGCTGCTTTTAGCTTTTGCATGGCAAATACTTTTCAGAGTAATGTTCTCTAAGCATCTCTCACAAAACCACTAAGGCTGAAAAATGTGTCAGTTTAAGTACAGTTTTAATTCACTTACATGATGACAATATCCCTAAAGCTATTACATTACTTATTCTTCAGAGAGTGCTTTTCATAAAGAGTGATTTGGATTAATGTGCATCTATTTCAAACAGTTCACACTTTAACAAAAATAGTCTAAATATTTTAGCTCCTTTATGTATTTTTTTATACACAGAAAGCAAAGTTTCTAAACTAAGTCTTCATGCATGCAGAAAGAATAGCTTGTTCTTGATTGCCAAAAAACCATTTTGATCTGAAGGAGAGCTGTTAAATTCGAAGTGTTTAAAACTTCATTTATTTCTGGATATATCATAAATATATTTAATAGATTCTGAGAACAAAGGCAATTGCTTGCATACATTGCTTAGGGATCATTTATTTTAGTAGTGCTGCAATGTAATTTTTGCTATAATGGTTTACTATTTTAATTGATAAGCGTTTTTTCAAAAAATAATTAAGTTTTGAATTAACTTAATATCTTGTCTCCACTGATGTTTTATTTAACTCATGCCAATAGTAAATAGTGTGTTTGTGGGGAAATAATGGACAAAACCAGTATTCTGAAGAAAAGCTGAAAACTGAGAAAAGGAAAAGTGACTTTTTAAAAAGGAAAAATAAAGATGTTCATAGAAGTATATGATAAATAGTTATGGATGAAACTCCATCCTATCATCTTCATCAGTTTGTTCGTTGGCTTGTATCCTTACCATGATATAGATTTTAGATGTGCTAAAAATCAGACTAAATTAAGACATAAAATTTGTCCTTTAGATGCCTTTATGATAACTAATTAGGTATTGTAGGCAACTAATTAGGGAGATATTGCAGAATCTGAAAAGTAGCTGTCTTGTCCTCAGAAGGAATACCAAGCTCTTGCTTAAGAGCCTAGACTGGAGTGGAATTATAATGTCTAATTTTTGTGCAATAATTTAGGTAGACTGCCTTCCCAGAAAATGGGGTGTATCTTTTGTTTGTGTAGTATCCAGTGGACATCACACTAAAAAAAAAATTATAAATGGTCACTTGAACAAAGATTAGTGCCCCAGCTGTTTCTAGGTAAGTGTGTGAACCACCAGGCTTAAATTTCCAACAACCTCCTGTAGTGTTCCTGAATGAAGTTGATAGCTATTTTTAAGTCCATTTCAAGCACATCTGGCAGAGAACTTGAGGGAATTACATGTAATAGCATCTAAACTTTGAAACTGTGAGTAGCTTAGATGGGCAATATGCCTACCTTCCCAGATCAGGATATCTTTGATAACAGTATGTCAGAAATAACTGAGGTTAAATGGTAGTAGATAATGGGGTTTGGATTGCTGCCTTGGAATTACTATTTGAATAAATTCTTTGTAAATATCCTGGATTAGGTAATTCAGGTACTGTTAATGACATTCTCTATGATGATCCTTGGTTTTCATAGCAATATATTTGGATCTATTAATTTATATTAATTCTAAAAGATTAAACAACTTTGAAGTAATTAAAAATGGGGGGAGAGTATTGCAATTATAGAATCAGTCTTGATTGGTGATTTGAGTATAATAAAACTTGATTAACTGAACTCTGGATAGTCAAAGTGCACGTTTACATCCCAGTGTTTATGCATGTGATGATGAGCTCTGAAGCTTTTGAAACTCTTTTGCATCCTCCCAAAATGAGCTGTTTGATGCGTGGTCTACAGTGCTGAAACCAAAACTTCATGTTCAGGAAAAAGCAAGAGTGCAGCCTCTCTCCCAGGAGGAGAGTGTACTCTGTACCTACATAGAGGGTATTTTATAGCTGATAGAACTGGTTCTGATTTTGCTTTTAGGAATTTGGAATCACTAGTGTAACTGTGCACAGGTCCCCATCCAAGGAGTATGTGGGGTTTTCTAGAGAAATACCATCTTAGTGTACTGACTACATGCAGGTGCATTTGGTTTGGTTTTTCACCCTTTCTTTGAAATTCCCAGAAGATGGCAACATTAACAGGACAACTTCTGTGTTTTCAAAGCTGAATCATAAATAATTTCTACCTAAATCTTGCCAAAGTTTGAGATGTGTGAAGCATCCTCATAGTACCTTGGAGGGCAGTTGCAGTGCTGATGAGTGTTTCTGTAGTGTGGTACACAGCCCCTGAGCTGATCTTGCATAAATGGAGCTGAAGGAACCCCTGGAAAATGGATAGATGTTGCTAAAATTACCCAATGAATCCAAGTCATCGAGGAGTTATGTTTTAGGTTATCTTTGTCTCATACTAAACCAGGAGTTTTTAAAACAGGAAAATCTGAGTCATATCTGCATTATTTGAAAAAACCAAACATCCCAGAACTAAACTAACTACTATAATCGGGGGAAACTCGTGAGTGAAGGTACATTTTAAATTGATTAATCCTTACTTAAAATTTCTGATTTTTATGTTTCTTTTCTTAACATAATTTAGGAGTTATTTAGTCATAGAGGCAGGACACAAGATGGTGGGTTTTTTCTCATATAAATATCTATAATAAAGGTTTTCCAGTATATAGATATTCTGATAGCAATTAAAAATGCCTGTGCATTCTTATTCTCATCTCTTTATTTTAAAATGTAGTTGAACTCAGCTTGATTTGTGTTAGTGTGTATTGTGAAATTCTAGGTGTACTGAGTACTTGAACAAGTATTATGTGCACATTTTCTCACATTACAGGGAACAGGACCAGGATCAACCACAGGAGGATCACATGTGTCTCTGAGCACAATGAGTGTGGAAGCTGTGTGTGAGAAGCTAAAGCAGATAGATGGTCTGGACCAGAGCATGTTGCCTCAGTACTCTGCAACAATAAAAAAGGTATCAGTGGAATTTCATTAATGTATTTAGTACCTAATCATGGAGCTACAGAAGGAAAAGGAGATACTCAGTTGCCTCTCTTCTTGAAAATGTTTACTGAAACACATAAAATGTCAAAACAACATCCTAACTTCTGTGCATGCCAAGTTTGGAGGACATTTTTAATACAAGCATTTATTTTTCCAAGAAAATGTGCTCTGTCAAAAAGGAAAAACAGTCAGAAATATAAATGCTGATGAGACTAGTTATTTTGAGAATAGAAGCGAGAAAAACGTTTTCAAAATTGCCATGTATAATAAATAGATAAAAAAGGTTGAAAATGTGTTCTATCTCCAGGTAGCAACATCCCTTTTTTTTCCTCTGTGAAAATTGGCACATCTCTTCTGTTGAAAATGAGTGGTGAAGATGGTTCCATTTCTTTATCAGTCCACATCTATTTGCTTCAGAAAAAGGCCACTCTGCTTTTTTCTACTACTGTTCTTTTCTCTGATAGATACATTAGGACAGAATATTTTTTTCCTTTATTAATTTTTTTTCACATTCTGTGTGCTCCTTTTACAAAGAAAGAAGGGAAAAATACAAAGGTTGTCATTAGTGAGTGTTTTTGCTGAGCTCGTTTTGTCCTGGAACCAGTCATATCTTAACAACTACAGAAAGGATGTTGATTCAAGGATTAAGAGACAGGTTTAAGTTGCTTGAAGCAAGAAGTAGGATGTTAGATTGCAGGTCATTAAGCATAGCTGCAAAAAATTTCAGTTGCTTCCGTTGCCCTAGAGTGTGAAAAGAATGTGCTCATCAGTTATCTCTAACAAGATTCCTCTTATTTATATTCTTGCATTTCTTACTGTAAAAAAGAAGGATGAAAGTGGCTCAGCTTGGTCTTTTTCCTGATTTGATTTAAGACCATCTGTTGGGATATGGGAGCAAAACCATTGAGATCCCTCAGTATGAGCAGAGCTCTCAACTTGGGTCTTCCACTTTCTGACTGCTCTCCTAAAATATGGTTCCTCTTTTACATTCTGTCCGTCCACTGATATGTGGTATAAAGAGAAATACCTTTTATTGTTATGCAATTGAAGTGGTTCTGTATTGAATTTGGTGCCTTTGAAAGTTAAGCACTATATAAAAATGCCTTATATAAGGAATATATATGTTGTTTAGGCACTTTCTGGAATATGCATGTTGTTTAGGCACTTCTTTCTTCAGAAAGAAGTCTAGTCTTCTATCCCTGAGTATTTCTGATGATAGGAGGAATGTAAGCCTGTATTATGCTGAGAGGAAACTTGACAGAGGTAGTACTTGATCTTAGATGCCTTAAGCCAGGGGTCAGATCATGTCTGGGACTTCATTGTCTGATTGTCTTCAGATGCTCAGGCATCTGCAGTCCAATTGTGTTCTGAGTCAGAGAAATTTAGGCAGATTAATATGGTTTATTTTCCCTGGAATTTTCTGCCACTAATGATTTGTTTCTCTATGTCTGTTTATAGAACACAGTCGTATTGCCTTTCATATACACATTTTTACTGTATATTTATATTATTATTTAATATTTCCATTTTTTCCATGACACATAGGTGGCTCTTGTCCATCAGCAATCGTCAATAAATGTACTTTTGTAAAAGCACATGGTTATTATTTAGAATTGGACTTCAGAGTGGTGTTGTGGAGTTTCACTAGTAGTCCGCATCCAATTTTAATTACCTTTTTAGTCTGTTACTGCCATGCCATAAGTCTTGTATCTG
>JAWWLV010000121.1:99471561-99487421 GCA_035041135.1 Platyrinchus mystaceus | reverse complement strand
GCTCAGGCATCTGCAGTCCAATTGTGTTCTGAGTCAGAGAAATTTAGGCAGATTAATATGGTTTATTGTCCCTGGAATTTTCTGCCACTAATGATTTGTTTCTCTATGTCTGTTTATAGAACACAGTCATATTGCCTTTCATATACACGTTTTTACTGTATATTTATATTATTATTTAATATTTCCATTTTTTTCCATGACACATAGGTGGCTCTTGTCCATCAGCAATCGTCAATAAATGTACTTTTGTAAAAACACATGGTTATTATTTAGAATTGGACTTCAGAGTGGTGTTGGAGAGTTTCACTAGTAGTCCGCATCCAATTTTAATTACCTTTTTAGTCTGTTACTGCCATGCCATAAGTCTTGTATCTGTAATTTACATTATTTAGTTTTTATTGTTTCAGGCAAATATAAATGGTCGTGTCTTGGCTCAGTGCAATATTGATGAACTGAAAAAAGAAATGAATATGAATTTTGGTGACTGGCACCTGTTCAGGAGCATGGTAAGACTTTCTGTTCAGTATTCAGGTCATCATAAATTAGTCTTTTTCAATATGAATATTTTTTTCTTCCTGGTTGCTTTCTTGTTGTCATCACCTTTAAGTTTGGAAGTCTTAAAACATGCACACATCTATTATTTTGTCTTTTTGTCTTGAGCACTAATGAATAACTCCTTCCTGATGGATTTGCATCTTAATTGAACGTGAACTCTGAAGTTTTGCCCCCTCTTTTTGTAGGATCTGTTTTTTCCTTTATGGATTCCCCTTTCAGATTTGTCTATTTTAATGAAATGGTCAGAACTTAGCTCTTTTTGAAGCCTCTGTCCTTCTGTTAAAAATTACTCAGAGAATTCAAAGTATGTGTAATAATACGGGCAAGGAATTGGACAGCCAGGCTGTTAGAGATGTGTGGCCCACAGTTGCATAAGCCTGATTTTTAAAGGAACTTAAACTAAAAATCAAGCCAATAAGATAAATGTACAGTATTCAATTGACACATACTTGTATAATATGAGAATGCTGCATGCTATTACTGAAGCATACATATAGATTTTTAATATCCCCCATTTCCTTCCTCCCAGTTTGAATGTAAATGACAGTGTTACAGGAAGAGTAACACATCACAGAGAACCGTGTTTTCTTTTAAGTATTTTTAGAATATTGCCAGTTTTCTTTCTGAAAATAACAGTATGTCTCTCAACTGCTAAGTCAGTCTTGAAAACACTGAGAATTACACAATGAGATTTATTGTTAGATTGGAAGTGTTTGGTTTTGCTTTTAAATTTATAGTTTATCACTAGTTTAACAAAACTTTAAGTGATTTTGTGACATGAATTCTTTCAAGGGTCTGAGCAGTAATAATAATTTTTAAGTAAAAAAAAAATATTAAATATTAAAATGTGATTTGCAGTAAAGACAATGAAAGCACTAGGTCTGTGAACAGATTTTTCTTTGCACTTTTCCATGGTCACAACCACATATGCAGGTATATTTTCACAGTTGCAAATTCCTCATTCCTCTTTTTAATAAAATTCTTGTTTATGAATTTTGGGAACTATTTCTAACTGTTTCTTTTTATGTATTAAGATACTTGAAATGAGAAATTCAGAAAATCAGGCTGTTCAGGAAGATCCTCGTGGAGCAACTGAGCATGTTACAACTGCGATTCCTCACAGTGAACTTACTCGCCGTCCTGGGCATAACACTGAGTTGCCTCACACTGAGCTGACAGGGCTTGCTGGTCAAGCTCCCTACACCCTTAACTTCAGCTTTGAAGAACTCAACACAATTGGTCTTGATGAAGCTCCTCCACGCCACAGTAACTTAAGTTGGCAGGTATTTAATAGAGAAATATATTCTGCTTGCTTATCCATGTGGAAAAGAGGTTTTTTCCATTCTTTCATAACGACAGGTCAAGAAATACGTCTGCTGGGATGGTTCAGATACTTTCAGTTCTCCGTTTTGGTAAAGACTAGTTCTGCAGAGATGTAAACTCTAACCATACTCTATGAGTCAAAGTCTTTAGTCTTTACCATCTGAAAACTTTTCATCTGTTCCAGTAAATACTGTTCATGACTGAAAAATGAAAGCTGTCATGCTTAGGGTGGTGTCATGCAAGACTTCTGTTTATCGTAGTATTCCGGTTTTGTGTATGAAGTATTTTAGCTAAGTGCTAGGTAGATGTTATGCCATTTAAAGGATTACAGATATATTTGTTAGATTTTTTAAAACAGACAACTACAGTGCTCCATGACATCAGAGCCTTGTTCTGACAATGCATAACCAATTCATAGACTCCAGAGCTGACATCCGTTGCTAACTTTCTGCCATAGGTTGTGGTAATTTTTTTTATGTGAATCACCTGAAGTGTGAGATTTTCATTTGTCTTTATGAAATAAGACAAATCAGTCAGTAGCCAAATAGTGGTTAGAATTAAAAAAACCAAGCAAACAGAAAACCCCCACCAAACCCAAACATTTTAGCATTTTTTTCATCTCTGGAAGTAAATTAAAAAATCTTGAAGGCTCATCAAAATAGGAAAACACTGCAAGTTACTAACTATAGATGATGTTTTTAACAATGAAAATTGTCCATGACAATAGGTTTGGGTTATATATCCCAGAGATAGATGTCTATCCCAGATACCTCTGACTATGTGCATGCATGCTTGTGTGTGTTTGTAGGGTTCTGATTACCCTTACTGCCTATTTCCAGAAACGGACTGTCAGTGTATGTTTTTCCAAACCAAAACTGGCATTACTCACAGTTGTTATATTTAAATAAATAGTGCTTCTGATGCCCAGTATCTGAAGTTGAATCAAAGGAATGAGAAAGGTAGTTTGTCCTTAAGAAAACATTAGAATTGACCTGTTGAAATTTTTTAAATCAACACTGATTAAAAAGTAACATTGCTGCTTCACTGCTGTGGTGAGTTGACCCTGCCTGGACACCAGGTGCCCACCAAAGCTGCTCTGTCACTGCCTTCAGCTGGCTCGGGGAGAGAAAATATAGTGAGAGGCTCCTGGGTCGAGATATGGGCAGGGAGAGATCACTCACCAGTGACTGTCATGGACAAAACAGAGTCCACTGGGGAAAATTAGTTTAATTTGTTACCAATCAAATCAGAGTAGGGTATGGAGAAATAAAGCCAATTCTAAAAGCAGAGGACGGGGCAAAGAGGAATATGTTTGCCAGAAAACCAACTTCTCTGAAATCAGCTATATGCAATGGCATTTTGCCAGGATATATTGAAGTATGTAGGGTGGAGGTCTTTTAAAAATGTTTTTGAGCGATGTTCAACATTTAGATGAATTCTTCCTGTCTAATATAAAATGCTAATTTTGTAGATGTACAAAAATGTATTAGAAAAGCCCATCTTGACATACAAATTCAATTCTTATAATTATATACTCAAAAGTTAGCCTCAAATGCACTGGATAAAATGCTTGTTTTGTGGAAATTTTCTGTTATGGGGACCAACAATAAGAATACTTTGTAAGTTTAGTGAATGTGTGTGTGATTGCATATATATGATTATAGTAAGCATATTTTAATTATAGCATTGACAATTTCACTTGCATAATCTATTTGCAGCAACAAAAAGAATAATTTAAGCACATACTTAATGCTCTGAGTTAGTTCATTTAAGATCAGTAAAAGTAAAAATAAATAGTTCATTTAACTGTTCTCTCTCTCTCTCCTTTCTTTTTTTTTTTCCAGTCACAAACCCGTAGAACTCCAAGTCTTTCAAGTCTTAACTCTCAAGATTCTAGTATTGAAATATCAAAGCTTACTGACAAGGTGCAGGCAGAGTACAGAGATGCATATAGAGAGTATATTGCTCAGATGTCACAGTTAGAAGGAGGTGCCAATTCTACTACAGTAAGTGGGAGGTCCTCCCCTCATAGCTCAAGTGCTTTCTATATGGGGCAGAGTACATCAGGGGGTTCCTTGCACTCCAGTTCAGAGCAGGAAAAAGGAAAAGATGGTGAACAGAAACAAGACGATGGAAGAAAGTCCTTCTTGCTGAAGAGAAATGATGTTGTTGATTACAGTACTTCAGGTGTTTCTACTAGTGATGCATCTCCTTTGGATCCTATTACTGAAGAAGATGAAAAATCTGATCAGTCTGGTTCCAAGCTTCTCCCAGGAAAGAAGTCTTCAGAAAGAACAAGTATATTCCAGGCTGCAGATTTAAAGCTTAAGGGAGTTACTCTCCGGTATCAGAAACTTCCCAGTGATGAAGATGAGTCCGGAACTGAGGAGTCAGATAATACTCCTCTCCTTAAGGAAGGTAAGGATAAGAAAACAGATATCAAAATAGAGAAGCAGCCCAAATCTCCAGAACATGGTTCTGAACCTATTAGAACCTTCATCAAAGCAAAGGAGTACTTGGCAGATGCCCTTTTGGATAAGAAAGATTCATCTGACTCTGGTGTAAGATCCAACGAAAGTTCTCCAAATCATTCCCTCCATAATGAAGGAGCAGATGATTCACAGCTTGAAAAGGCAAATCTCATTGAGCTTGAAGATGACAGTAACCCTGCAAAGAGAGGAATTCCACACAGCCTTAGTGGCCTTCAAGATCCAGCTGTGGTTCGCATGTCTATTTGCTCAGAAGATAAGAAAAGCCCTTCTGAAAGCAGCCTGATAGCAAGTAGCCCTGAAGAGAACTGGCCAGCTTGCCAGAAAGTCTATAATTTAAACAGAACCCCTAGTACAGTCACCTTAAATAACAACAGTGCTCCAAGCAATCGAGCTAATCAAAATTTTGAAGAAATACAAGGTATCAGAGATCCATCTCAAATTATCCTGCACCCTGGCTCAGGTTCCAATCCAACTGCGGTTCAGAATGAGAACCTGATGACGGTTGCTCACAAGCGGAGCCAGCGTTCAAGTTACACCAGGCTTTCAAAAGATTCATCAGAGCTCCACACCGTTGCAGGCTCAGAGGGGGCTGGTTTTGGAGAAGAGAGAGAGAGTATCCTGTAAAACGCAGCCAGGTTAAAAAGAGTTTGCCCATGAATTGTAGCTTACTTGGAATTTGTTGTCAGTCTGTGGTTACATTAAGCTTTGTAGTTCAAGCTTTCAGTATTGTAGTAGATGGTCTAGATTATTTTAGGTCATTTTCTTGGAGAGAAGGAGTAGTTTTTACAAGAAGCAAACTACTTCAGACCTTCCCCACTTATAAAAGCTGTACTTGTCAGCATGGAAAACCAGTTCTTTGTTAAGATATTGTGCAAAGGTTTGGTCAGGGGCAGATGTTACAGGGTAAGTATGGTTTAATTATGAAAATTATGATGTGATTTCTGTTGGGATATGTATTACTTATCCCATCTAAACATTCCCGTTAATTCTGCGTACTTGCAAGTAAAGTTAATACTGTCCATCCTTGCCATATGATGTATGAGATGCCAAACATTAATATCACAACCTGTGAGACCCTTATCAAACTTTGCATTGATTTGTGGATTCATGTGCACAACATATATGACATATGTTGAAATTTGAGTGTTAAAATACTTCTTTGGCTATATGTACGCTTTTACTCTTTGTATGTTCAGTAATTGCAGTTGGCTTTGTGATCTTTGGGTAGAGTGGTGATAAGGTTTATAAGGAACATGGTCTTGATGTGTCACTGGAATTGGCAGTTATTTATAAGGTAATACCTTATCATTGACTTAGTGGATCTGTTATTTATTGTATGTACGTAATTTTGCAGTCACTAAATAGATGGTCTCAATAGATGCAACCACCTGAGCTACATTAAAATATTATAAGGATAAGGTATGAATATGATGTCTGAATTTAGGAAGCATTTGTAGCTATGTGTGGTTTTTCCTTGGTACAGTGTTTATCATTTGGTTATGGAAAGAAGAATAAGCAGTGTTTGCCCTTCTAAAACTAATACATACTTTTTGGAATCTTGTCAAAGCTGTACGCCAGCTTCTTTACTTCTGAAGTACAGTGTTTGAAGATTTTTTTATCATCTTAAGTAATGTACCTGAATGATGTTGTAGCAAATGCTTGTACTGTCCAGCGAAATCTGCATGGTTTTGAGGAAGAATTGTTGAAACTAGAGTCTGGTAGTAGAAAGAGAATAAAAAATAAATTGGCACGTTAGGCTTGTGTCCAAATTTCTTTTTATTTGCGGTATTTTGTTTCTTCACGTGATAAAAATGTTAAATCCATATTGTTTTGGTTAAAGTACTTCAAAGATTTAATTTTTTAAAATGCATTAAACCAATATCAATAATAATACATCTAATCATTAAGTATATAAATACATTTGATTGATGAAATTGCCAAAGCAGACATTTCTAAATGAAGTGCTGTGAGCTGCAGAGAAGTGGCCACCTCCCACTAGTCCAAAACAGTAACCCTGCTGTTTGTGGCAGTTAACATGTACTGGTAGCTCTGTGAAGCTTTGTTTATGTCCCGCTGTATCTCCAACCAGATACTTCCCGAGGGACCATGTGGTCTTGGCCCTTGTTATCCAGATCAAGAGGATGCATTTCCATGCCAGAGTCAACATAAAAACTGGCTTTATCTAGGCTGTTTTTTTCGTTCCACGGATGTGTTGTACTTAGAGGACTGGAGATGTGGTCTGTACAGTTTTGGGTTCTGTTGAATTGGTGTGTTATTTGATTGAATTAAAATTTACTCATCAAAGTGTTACTGAAGTACTGGAAATTTGTATGCTCATATCTCTTATCTATTTATTAGATTAACAGTTTAACTGAAATGCCTCCCAAAACAAAATAAGAAGTCCACAAAGCCTGCATAGCTTCATGATATTTTGCTGAATCTTTGGGAACAGTTTTTTGGGTTGGGTTCTTCCTATTAAAAATAAAAGTACATTACTCTGCTTTCAGAAATTTTTGGGATGTGAAGCTTTTTACGTAAAGATTCTTATAAGCATTGTTCTATAAGAGAAAACAAGTGTAGCCTTCTTTGTTTAGACATACCCAGTTTTTATGAAAGATACTAATAATTTCAAATATTTTTGTGTAAGTCCTCAAGTAATCCAAATGCATGAATTACAAATTTCCATACAGTTTTGAGGTCTTTTTCTTCCTGGAAGTTTTCAACTCTTCATAAAATACCAACATTGGGATAAAATAGGCAGCCGAGTAGAAAACTTCAGTGTTTTTATCTTATGTTCACTAATACCAGTGTAGTTCTTTACCATCATTAAGAAACAATAGTTATAAGCAAAGTGTCTGTGTAAGATGGCACAGGACTTGATGTAATACTCCCTTTGGGTATGAAGATCCATGTCACGCATGGGATGTGGGTACCTAAAACCATTTCTGTTCCTAACAGCAGTTCGATCCTGTTTCATTGAACTGCTTCAACTGCATCACATATAATGCAGGCTGTAGTTTATATCATTAGATGTGTTTATGGACTTGATATTTAATGCCTGTCTAGCAAAGTTCCTAGCATAAGGAAAATATGAATCCTTCATAGTGAATTTAAGGATAATATGCCACAAAAGCTGGTTTTTAACAGGGCAGTAAATATAACTGACTCTTAGAATCTACTTGCATAAAAATAACTACACAGGGTGCATTTTTCTTCTCCACTGAAGAACCTTGTAAAATTTTTTTTATACAGGTGTTTGTAAGCTAACAGAAGAAGGTGTTGTACTGTGATAGAGGGAGAGAGGAGAAAAGAAAGAAGAGAGAAATGGAATACTTACTACAGCACAGTAGTAAGAAGTGTCTTTTAGTACATAACAAGTATATGTGAGTTACTGCAAATGTTAAATGATTTTTTCACATGTAAAATATGACAGAATAACATTTGCAAGAATTAAAAATACACTGCAGTTTCCTAGCTGAAATTAGTTCTTTCTCTACCACAGTTTCTATGGTTACTTGCTTGCTTAGTTTGTTGCACAATTCTTGGAGTTAAAAAACCATAAACAATTTCCAGTGTTGAAATATTAAATGTTAGCTATGTGACTTGTGGGAATCATGGAACCCAAGAGTTCCATAGAGAATGGAAACGAATGAAGAGTATAAAACAATAAGACAACTGCAAACTTATTTCTGGTATTCACCACTTTCCAAAACTCTTGTAATGATAGTTTATGTATCCACTCTAAGTTTGAATGGCTGAAGAGAGGAACTTGAAACCATGACTGCTTTGCCTAACTGAACCTTAGGAGCACACTTTGGCTTGTCCTCTTGTTGTGATGCCTGGATATGTTTGCATGGTAAGGTGAAAATAAATCAGTTTTGGAAGGAAAAATTGGATGCAAGTAACATTTCAGGTTTTATATGAAAATCTTATGGCTATTTGCTAGCCTTTTCCAGTGTGGCAGTTTAAGAGGAAGGGGCAGAGGTAAGTTTTTACATCCCACTCATAAAACTTGGAACAAAATAATGGTCTGGTTGCATTCTTGGAGATTCTGGAAAAAAAGGTTGCATTTTGTGCCTGTCCTGGTCACTCTGTGTGACTTAGCCCATGCAGTAGGATATATATGTTATGTTGGTAAGTTTTCAGTTTTTAGCTTTCTTCAGTTTTCTTTTTAAACACTGTTAATTTTTTTGCTTCTTCCCTAATTTTTTTTCTTTATATAATCTTTGGGAAACTTTCCTGAGACACACTTATGATGGGTTTATACAGCATGCTGAAAATAGGTGGTTTCTCTTGTGATCTGGGGTTCAACTGTTCACTTCTGTCAACAGAATCCTCAAAGTCTTTTTCACATTTTCAACTATAGCGGGAAGCTTTGTGGACCTCATGTTACAAATATGGGAAGTTCTATGTATCTCCACAAGACGCACGAGCAAAGGATCCCAGTAGCATCTTTTATCCATAGGCCAGCATGTTGTACCCTGTGGCTTTGATAATTTTGACCAGCTTTATCATCTCTTACAGGTTTATTTAAGTTTCTAAACACACTTGTAAGAAATTGTCAAAGAAAATAATACCTGGATATTTGAGGTCTCTTACATGAAAGCCCGGTAGTGTTCATACCAGGTAGTGAATTTGCTGTTGGGAATTTGGTCTTTTCTGTGCCACATAGTAGCTGTAGTGGGGAGAACTTAGAGCAAAATTCCAGTTCCAGTTAAGCAGAGGAGGCTGGAAAGGCTGTGCTAACCTTACATGCTGTTTTCTGTCAGCCTTGTGGGGTTTTTTTATTTCCAGATTTCCTGTTACCTTTATATTTCATCAGTATAAGGGCAGGATGGGGAAAATTTTACTTTCAATTTTTCTCTTTGGGAATATAGAACAGTTTCGTGAGTTAGACGTATTCTCACAGGTTTCTGGATTTTAACATAAAGGAATAAAAAATAGGAAGGTGGATGCTCAAAAAATTTAATAATATAAAGTATAAATAATATTGAACCATGTTTCCAACAGAACAAGAGTTTTCTAAAGACTAATTGGCACATGGAGACCAAGCTGTTATAAAGATGATTTTAGCTATATAACATCCAGCTATCCTTTTCATTAAAGATGTCTGTCATGCAACGTGAGTATGCAGCGTGTTCTGCCCTTTGGTTTACAAATGGAAGCAGGTTATAGAAGTCAAAATGCAATTTAAAGCTGATGAAAAGTTGTGAGAGGTTTTATATAACAAAAGCTTATAATTGAGAGTTAAGGTATATTTCTTTTTAAGATGAGATTCTAGCAACAGACCATTCTTTTTATGTGAATTAGTGTTGCCTCGACACAGCACAGTGTTCAAGGTTCTTTCATATTTTTCTCCTTTCTGAGTACTGACATTTCATATCCTCATTGCTTCTTACAGAAGTAACCTGGATTGCAGAATTATCTTTGTAAGTAAACCAGAGTGCCTGTATATTGTTACTGGCATACAATAAGTTTATTGTTTATGAAAGAGAAGGGGAGGAAAGGAGTGCTAGTCGTCCATTATAAGATTTTATTTGTGTCCAGGATTTCTCATGGTAGAAAACAAAAGGAAAAGTTTGAATGTTTTGTATGTGTCCCTGGAACCTAGAAATAAAAACAAAGGCATAAAATATTGGCTGTGGGGAACAGTAAAACTAAAATGGAAATTTTGTGATGCCTTTCTGCCTTTCCTCACTAATTAAACCACAGGGAAGCAATCAGAAGAGATTTAACATTTTTGGTTTTGAATATTTCTCTCTTCTGAAATAATGTGATGGTTTGTGCTTGGCTAAAAGCAATACATATTCTTGAATGTGTTTACATATTGCAGCATTGTCAAATCTTAATTCGTTATAGTTCTTGGGAGAGGCAGCAAAATTTTACTAACTTCATTTTGGACCCCAGAAAAATCCTTTCCCACCTCAGCAGTGGTAGAATACAGAATTACTCATATTTTTTAGGAGAGTCAAGAATTGAGTCCTGAGCTTTCACCTGCCAGTCAAATTGGACTTCTGTTGATATCAAAGGTGCACTTTATTTTATGTTCATTTAGACCACAAAAGTTCTAAAATCTAAACTGAAGATTCCTATTAAGTTAACTTTCTCTCATTACTTAGCGTTTTTGTTTTCCATCATCTTTATGTTTCCTATTTGACTGTAAACCTTGCAGCCTGTTTGTAGTCCTCCCCTTTTGGCAAGAAGTTAAAGACTCCAACCTTGAATGTCTTTGGCCTGCCAGTCATTTTGGACTAAGTGTATTTGCTTTCCCTTGTTCTTACAGGACCTGCTTATGTCCTGTCTTGCCCCCACTCAGCGTGTTTGGTGCATAAGTACATCGTGTACTTGGAGCTGTTTCAGTTCTGCCTCACCACCTGACTGGTGGTCGGGGCTTTGGTTCCTGGATGTGTGAGTTCACCTTCTCTTTGACTTTTTCATCATACCCTCAGAACTGCTCCACTCTGCACTTCTTTCCCACTTCAGCAATGGCAGAAAATGCTGTTGTGCTGCAGTGATGGTGGGTGTTTTTTGCCTGGATGGGGGTATTTATTGGGGGGGGAGGGAGGGGCTTATCTTAGAAAGGTTTTACAACCTAGGTAGGCTCTAGGTTCTACAATACACTTTTTCCTCACTTCTCTCCATCCTCTTCCTCTGGAAAATTCACAGAATATACACATCCACAGTCCACAAAGTTGGTTTTAAAATACATTTTATTTGATATCTTTGGACAGTATTGTGGACACATCTAAAAAAAGTGCACTAGTTGATATTTGCTCGTGGAAAGAACCTTCAAACGTTATTCTGTTGGGGAAAATCTGCTTCTTGCTTTCCTTGCAGCTATTCCTGGTAAATAATCATGCGATGCTTGCTCATAGGATAAGCACAGTTGTCAGCTCATCTGTGTTGTAAGTAGTCTGTTAAGATCCTAGAAGAATTTTAAGGTTGCATTAAGGAAAAGTTAATTTTCCCCATGGTTCTCTAAGTTATGCTTGATGCTGCAGGTCTGAGTGACACTGCAAATAATGTAATGTACAGGACATTTTAGCTCTTACTTTCAAGTAATCTGAAGAAAACAAGATTCTACATTTGTTTAAAGACTCAAGAGTCAACCTTTGGTGTTCAGGTATTTTTACTCTGAAAGATAAAAAGAAATCTTGATTTTTTAATTTTCTATAAAAGACAAATCCTCAAACCATAAGCCTATTTAACCTCAGGACATATTTACATCTTTGGAATATAAAGGAGGGTTTAGAGGTTTTGTTGTTCCAGGATGCCTTCTGGTCTTAATTTTCAACATCATCTTCTCAGAGCTTCTTTCAAGGTGTGACGAGGAACCATGAATAATTTCCTCTGTTTTCACCATCTGTGCTACCTTCTGCCTCTCTTCCATCTGATGACAGATTAGCTCAGCTTCATCAGATCTTTTTATATGCTAATATGAACTGGAGTCTTTAATTTTGTTGTCCATGACTACGGTGTTCAGTAATTTTAATTTTTTATTTCTTTACATCAACTCTCAGGTCTCTCTGTATAATAATTTCTTTAAGCACCTGGTGGTACTTTGGAAAATTGAGATCCATAGAACAAATTTATCTGCATTTACAGTACACACTTTACTTCCAAGCAGAAAGTACAATGGTGATTCATCCTAGATTTGCAAGAGAAAGCATTTACGCTTAAAATTCAAATTCAGAAAGTAGTCCCACTTCTGTAATTTTCCAATATAGGAAGGGACTGTTACTTTAATCACATCCTTGAAAATACTTGAACTTTCAGAAAAAAATGCAAATTACTTTTGTTTGGACTAGTTGTCTTTTAGCAGAGGCCTGACAGTGCTGATTAGGACTGCAGGACAGAACCTCGGTGGAGTTTACAGCATTGCCATTCATGATCACTTTTCAGATTGTGGCATTGTTCAGGAGAGCAGGTGAAATCCACACTTAGGACGATCTCTGCCACTTTCACTTCTTTAGATAAAGCATCTGTGAAGTCCTAGAGCTTCACCTCTTCCCAAGTGATTCTGTTTTTAACTAGGGAGTGTAATTTTATGTAGCCTTCCATACCTAGACCATTCTTTCATGACCAGGATGCCAAGAGGGGGTGTTTCTGTCTTCAGAAGATCAAGTCAGGGTCATGTTAATAGCAAGGCAACCCTAGCTGAAAAGGCTGCTAAACAGGATAATGATATATGACATGTCTATGGAGGAACCTGCTCAGTGTCACACTTCATCAGAACTCTGGCAACCCTTGAGGAGAGTGGCCACTGTAGATAGTTGTGAAGCTCTTCTCTGCTCAGAGCAGAGCCAAGAGACTTTGAACCGACATTCAGCAAGACTTATGGCATCACACAGACATCAAGGAGTTGTTGCTAAACTTGTAAGATTATCTGTAAGTCTTAGTATGAGGACTCTGACACCCCTTTCCAGGTCACTGGGAGTAATGCATAGAGATGTTTAAACACACATTTAAAAATGGAGAAAAAAAATCTTAAGTTGCACTGAACGGTAAGTCTTTCTGAGAACTCTGGAATTCTGAAGTGGAGCCAGGACGGAGATGACACAGCACCTGTATCTGAAGTATGTGTGAAGATGTGGTGTGAACACATGCTGTGGGTAGTGCAAAGGTTGAAAATTCTTAACTGCCTGGGAACATGAGCAATTACAATATAAATATGTAAATGAACAACACTTACAGGAAAGTAAATCACTGCTAAAGAAAAGACATTTCAGAAACAAAATTACTGAAGGTAGTCATTAAAGTCTTCCAAGTTGATGCTATGTAGCCCTGAAATTTTATTCAGATATCTTAGAATTATTTGAATTTGAAAATTCTTAAGAAAACATCATCAAAATTCACTCATGCTTAGCTATTATATTTTATTGTATTTCTTTTTAATGCTTTCTGAAGAAAACCAGGCAGAAACAGAAAAATAATTTGAGATAAGTTGACTCCACGTAACTGTTTGGCTTATGTATTTTTCTTTTCTCCATTTATCTTACAAAGCTAAATTAGCAGGACAGTTCTGTAATCCTAAAAAATTAATAATTATTAAGAAAACTTCTGAGATCTGAAATGGGAGGTTCTGAACACTTAGATCTGTCCAGCATACCAACAGGTTTTTTTGCAGATAGTAATTTAAGCATACTTATTTTTCTTTCAGTGACTGCCTCAAGTCAGTATGGCAATTCTGTTAAGCTATTGAAGTTAAGGATCCAGCCAAAAGAATCTATGCACCATGATCAGTTTTCTTGGAGAAAGGGAGAGGCAGCTGTATCATGGAGATAGAGCTATTAGAAGATAGGAGGGGACCACCTGGAACCACATTCAAGGCAAAAAGGGAGGCCCTGGGGAATTATCTTTACTTTGACATCTGCAAGAACTTCATCAAGTATTTAAACTTCAAGTATGAATGTCAATTTTAAGTTTTCAGGAATGATCCTTATGAAATTGCTCCAATTTCCTCCTTTGGCTGAGTTACCAGCCTGCAGAAGATGGATACAGCAGATGAGATGTTTGACTGCACTAAGACTTTTATCATTAAAGCTTAATCAAATCATGCAATGGAGTAAAAGCAGACTGCTTCAAAAGGTAAACTTGGAGTGATTATCAGTTATGTCAAAGTAGGGTCATATGGGGGTCTGTTGGGTCCATTCTTGTTCAGTACTTTAATTGCAATCCTATTGGTGGAATTTCAGTTTACTGTTGTCTGAACCTGCCTTATCTCAAAGGATAGAATTACTTGATGCATAGGGGATTGTAAATAAACATGATGCCATTCACTAAAGGCAAGTATAAAGTGTTGCACTTACAGAAGTGAAATCAAATGCACAAATATAAAATGGATTATAGCCCACTGAAATGCTGCAGAAGACAAAGGGATTTTAGTGTGACTAGTAAACCAGTACTAATCTAGCAAGATAAGTGATACTGTGAAACATAGAGGGGGGAAAAAAGGAAATCTCTGATGGCTGAATTAATAGAGTATCATCTAATCCAGGAGAGGTATGTCCTGCTACTGAAGGTGTGTCCAGACCTGAGCAACTTTAAAAGGCAACTGAAGGAGAACAGCAAAAACATAGAAAACATGACTTACAGGTATGTAATATTCAAAGAGTTGGATTTGGAGGAAGACTGAATGGACATAATTTCTTCCTATATAAAATATTGTTACAGAAAGATGAGAAACTCTATCAGTGGAGCATAAAACAATCAGCTTCTAATTTGGGGTGGAAAAAAACCCTGATAGTCTGAAAATAAAAGCTTTCTAATAAAGCAGTATCAGTGATACCTGGCCAGGTTGTGGAATTTCATTCACTGGGAGTGCTTGAGAGTAATATAAGTGAACAAACCATAACATGACCTTCTGCCACCCTGGTTTGCACTTTTTGGTTTTACATGACAAAATGCACAAAAATCTGTTTCAAACATCTGCTGTCACTTCATTCACCTTGGATGGGATTCCCAAAGGAAAAACAGCATGTGCCAAACCATTTGTGTTCCTGGGAAATTCACTGATGGAGTAGGCCTGGGTGTAAATACCCACATAAGAGGAAAAGTTGCAAAATTCCCCCTCACAGCAGCAGAAGCAGAAGTTCAAATTCAAAGTGTCCCACTTAATACTATGAAAGTGCCAGGTGACAAAGAGGCAGTGGCAACAATAATCCCAGACTGTTCCAGTTGTATGGGATACAGTGGCTGTCAGTTGAAACAGAGGAGCAAACCAGTGTATTTTGCATATCAGATTAATAGCTCCTTGTTCATGGCCTTGATGGCCAGGCTTCCAGTCATAACTGATTTCTGTATTTTGCACAGTGACCTTACACCCTGCCTATCATCATATTGAGTGTTTTCTCTCATGTTACAATGTTATTAACATTGATAATCAAATGTATCTACTTTGGAAGCATTAAATTAAAATGGTTTGCTGTTTACTTTTTAACTTCTTAAGAAATTGTGCACTTCATTGTCCTGTCTCTCCTTAGTCACAGTATCATCCAGGCTCATTTTAATTGCTCCTCACTATTTGCATGATGCTGTTTAATTCCTCAGGGTTCTGCTAAATTTAAATCATTGTTGTATTATTATAGTATGATGAGAAAGGAGAGAGCGTATCTGATGTGCTTATTTAAGCAAAATGCAATCAACATAAAATCATGTTACTTAATCTGCATTCAGGCCAAAGAAACTGCTTTTTGTTTACACAGAGATGTGTGGCTGCCCAGTGCTTATGCTTTTTCCCTGGCTCTCTTTTACTTAGGGAAACCAGGGCTTGAACATTAGTGCTTCCAACAGGATAAGGACCATTCTTTGGCCCATTGCAATGGTATCTCTCCTATTGATATTCTCTCTGTAAAACATAATGCTATCCTGGAAGGGCTTGTAGGCCATGTAACTCCCAGGTTGTGACTGGCAATTTTTTGTGTATGTGGCAAGTACAGTTTCACATGGTAAATGACCAATTTTGGTGCCTAAGATGCTCCCATTTATAGT
>JAWWLV010000121.1:99457713-99471461 GCA_035041135.1 Platyrinchus mystaceus | reverse complement strand
TTTTTTGTGTATGTGGCAAGTACAGTTTCACATGGTAAATGACCAATTTTGGTGCCTAAGATGCTCCCATTTATAGTGTTACAAAGGTAGCCCAGTGTCATGCCCTATCAGACGTGCTGGTTCATAAGAATTCCTGACAGAGAGAGAGAGAACAAAATTTCTCATTTTTACAGATGCCTAGAAACGTGAAGGAGTGAAATGACTTGCAGAGGCCACATACAAAATCTGTAGGAAATTTGGGCTAAGAGCCATGTCTCGTAGCTCCCAGTTCAAAGTCTTAACCACAAGATCGTTATTTCCCCCCCACATCAGTGAAGCCCTGTTTCATCACCTCCAACAGCTGATAAATTACTGTTTTCAGCTGCTTAAAGTCCAGAACTTTGAAGGGAAAGGTAAGAAGTTTTTGTGGCTTTTAAGCATTTTCATAGACACCTTAAATCATTCATCAAGTCTATAGAAATCAAATGAAATGGGCTTTCTTCCCTGACTTGTAATTATGTATTTAAGAAATCTGTGGAAGCCATTAGTTTATTAAAAAAAAAATGTATTTCAGCAATAGTTCAGAGACTAAGAGATAGTAAATTAGTACTTCTAAAACTTGAAATTGATTACATTTATAAAGCACTTTTTTTCTCTCTCCAGGAAACAGAATAATGTCTATAAACGTCTCCTCAGTGAAACATTCAGTTACTCAAAGAGGCATCTCTATCTGAAGATCTTGGAAGTGTGCTTCTTTTGAGATCTTCTGTGATGATTCACATCAAGTTGCCACACAGTTACCTTACACTTACCTTTAGGTCCTATGTTTCAATGTGACACTGTCTGAAAGATAAGGACAGATATCCAGTAACTAGTAGTGTCAAGTATTAGTTCCAAGTATTCCTCTATTGCAGGCCTTAGGCATTTGCTTTTGGGCATGTCTATGCTGCAGTCTCGTGCCATTAGGTCAGCTCATGCAGATGACTAGGACTGAAAAAGTTGTCCAAAGCATCAAGAGCAGTCAGGTTGCAAAGATGTAGGTGTCAGTACAGCCTTGTGTATTTTCCATGGCTGTCCCCTACACTGAGGTCTGTACTGGACAATCTTCTTTGATGTTGGTACCCAGCCTAGCAGAATGAAAGTTTGATTAGGCTCATCTTTACATGCTGCAGTCATGCTTCCCTTGTACACAGAGGTATCCTTTTTCAGGATTGGAAAAATGCTGGATCTTCACATCCACTCCCTCTAACCTTTGGGTTACTGCATGAATTAATGCTCCCCAAAACAGCACTTATAAAGCTGGTTTTCCTTTGTAAATCTGAAATTTTTTATATCAGAAGAACCCACTGTTATGGTTTCTTACTGAATGACTTTCATTGGCAAATCTGATGGACAGAGAAGTTTAGATCACAGAACTCTTGGTTTTAGCATCAGTCCTCCTTTCCTCTGTCATTTACTGAACTCTGCTCATCGTGTCTATTATTTCTCACATAATCATAGTCCTTTTTATCCTTTGCTGCATATAGTTCTGAAGGAGAAAACCCCACTTCTTAGTCCTTGTGTAAGCAACATAAAAAAATTCTCCTGATTACTTATTTATTTACACATTTATTGGTAACCCCATGAAATCGTATGTGAGGTCATGATGTTATAAATACATAAGATTTAATCAGAAATAACATTAAAAAACTTCAGTATGAAATCTGAAAATTTGCCAAAAGTTTGCCTATTTTTTTCTTCTCCCTGCTTTAAGTGAATTACATGCTTCTTACGATAATATTTTGTTGTTACTCTATGCTTGGCAGAATTGTGTTACTGAAGATGATTCATTCATAATTTTCCTAGCAAGTGAACCTGCAGAAGGAAGTTTTTATGAAATACTTTTACAGGTAATTATCTTATTTTCCCTTAATTTCAAATTTCCCTCAATTTGATCTATTGGGGCAGGTATAGGAATCAAGGGTTAAAATCCTAGTTTATTTTCCATAGGTTTTGCAGTGTGAATAATTTACAAAATGGAAAAGAAGAAATCATTTATATTCTGATTGAGGTGCAAGCCCAGCTGAAACTAGCATTTTATATTTGTAAATACTGTGGAATTACAAGAGGGTTTTCTAACACTGTTAAATCTCTTTGGTGATTCTGAAGGATAAATCTGTCCATCCCTTTCCGGAGTTCACAGGACTGTTAAGTTTTACAGGCTTCTGTTCTAATAGCTCTGCTTTTTTTTTCTCATAGAATTTGTGACTGCACTTACTTTCTACATTGTAAATATACTTTTTTGTGTTCTGTCTCTTTCTTACCTGGACAATTCTTCTTTACTTCATTCATTGTATTTTCCAAGTTTTCATTACCTGTAATTATTTGCATAAAATCTGCTTTTCTTCCCTTCCCTGGTAATTTCCTTCAGGCTTTGCTTCTCGGGGGGCGGAGGGGGACAGACGTGGGTGTGTGTACATGATACCACTTATTCTTTCTGTCTTGTGTATCCCTCTTGTCTCATTCTTCCACTTGTAGTCACATTTCCATTGTTTTGTGACAAGGTGCTGTCACTTCACATTTTTCAGCAGAAGTCCAATAAATCCTGTAGTATTTACTGGAAGTATTTTCTTCATTTTTCTCACTTTGATGCCTGGCTTCTGAATTTCTTTTTCTGTTTGAAAAATTTTAGTTCTTTTTGAGCTCATAACTAACAAATCTGCTCCCCTCCAGAACTGCCATAGTTCAGGTATGTTTCTGCCTTTGGATATCTCTCTGTAAGTGCTTCCTTTCCCCTAGCAAGTACTGGTCATCCATCTTTCTTGTATCTTTTTCAAAAATACTGCTCACCTCAAACCCCCTTAAAATAGTAATAAAAATAATACTAAATATTCAAAGCTGCCAAAAGATAACATACCATTCAATATTAGTGACACTCTGTTTCAGATTTTCAGATTCTAAGAATTTTTTCATGCTGTCAATAAACTGTTAATTGCTTGTTGGATGTTGTGTGTACATAACATACAGTTTTTATGTATATGTTTACTACAAAGGTCCAGACTTCTGAGTAAGTAACCCTTTTTCCTCTAAGCATAACTTTTTCTTCTATATTAGACTCTTAGACTTAGGTAGGTGCAGGAATTAAAATAATTCACAAAATTCAACCTCCAAGGAACTCTTAAAATTTCTGAATGACTGAAGAAGCAGATTTACGGTGGAATTTAGAATTTAATTTCATAGATACTGTGATGTGTTGATAGTTACAGGATGAGGCCCAACCAAGACTTCCAGGTTTTCCTGTAAGAGTGGTAAGAGCAACAATGGGATAATCTGAACAAAATGGGAATCAGTAAGGATTAGTAAACAGCATGTGTCCACATTTGTAACACCTTCATATCTATTGGGTGGAAATAGATGTCTGCTGTAAAATAGCTTTTTAAGAAGAGCTAGACTGAGTTCATAGATTAGGCATGTGATTTACTCAGCTTTCCAACTGTTATATCTTTTGAAAAGTACTAATGGGAAATTTACTTGTTGCATTTTACACAACTTTTTAATTAAAAAAGGCAAACCCCTACCAGTGGCACTGTGTTCTCATATACTTATGAGGAGAAATATAAAAGCAGAAAGGAGATACTTTCCCAAGAAGTTATGAAATAGAGCTTAAGCAGTTTTTCTGGACGATAAGTATCTTGTGACTGCCACATTTCTTATAGTTAACCTCCTGCATAATGATGATGATGAGAACCATTTTCTTCCATTTCCACTGAGGTAAGTCTGTGTCTTTCTGATGCTGTATGAGAGTATATCTTTTCTAGAGGGCACTAATATGTTACTGCTCAGTCTGAGCATAGGAGAAATCTCAGCAGCAGCATCTGTTGTGAGCACAAGCCCTCCTGTATTCTCTGCTCTCTACATTGGTTTACAGTAGACTGTAATCACATTCCTTCTCTTCAAATACTGCACAGATTTCCAAGAGGCCACATAGAGCTTGTGGATAAGTAGAGTTGCAGAAAATAAGACTGAAGGACACTTCTGGAATTTTTTTAAGACACTGCATTTCCCTGGGGTGCTGGTATCAGACATAGCCAACCCAGCTAAGTTCTGTACGTGTGCTTGAGTGATGTGGTCTGTCTGGTTTGGAAGTTGAGCTCTCTACTCCAGGTGAAAGAAACTTGCACAAGACTGAAAACACAACTCAAACTTAACTTCATTGCTTTTTCAAGGCCAGATATGGTGCTTTGATCTTTTCCAGTCTAATATGCAGGACATATTTAGTCTTACATTATCTCTGTCCTCCGTTTTTCATCCTGCCTCTCTCTCCCCCTTTAGAGCTCTACACCTTTTCTCAGGATGAGAAAAAAATAAGATGACAGGTATAAATCCAGTAGGTTATTCAAGTTCTGTATTGACAAACTACATCAAAGTGAATCTACATGCCAAAAATATGAGGAGAGCTGTTCTAGGAGAACATGAGATGCTGAGAATACATGGAGGAAGTACCGCTCAAAGCTGATCTTGTACTCATTCCCAAGCATCAGTTACTGCAGCTGTTAGTAAGAGGGCTGCACGAGATGAGCTTCAGTGAGACAATACTGCTGGTCCTGTGTCTGCTCAAATGCAAGATGGAAAGTACCCAAATAATTTGTTCTCTTCCAAATGAAAGAGAAATTCATCAAAAACACAGTCCAGTTATTAAAAAAAAAAAAAAAAGAAAAAAAGAAAAAAAAATCCCAGCTCTGTATGAGCTTTTGAAGTTTTGCCATCAGTAGTAAAACTTAAGAGCTGTTTCAGGCTGTTAGTTTTAACCAGAAATACCTGATGTATTCATAAAACTGTTCACCACAGACATGGTGTAATTTGTGGTGATATTTACTAGAAATTATAAAAACTTATTCTTTTCGGCAAGGAGTGTAGTTAGTTTAATTTTTTCAAATCTGGATAGGTCTTGTAGCTTCATATAATGTCATTTTTTCTATCCATTCATCATGTTCTTGTGAAATAGCAACTAAAGGACTGTCTTCTAGGGCAGCTAGCAGCAGAGTCCACTGAAGCACTTCCTGTGCAATTATTTTTTCTCCCTTTGGCCCTATTTATAGTTTTTGCCCAGGGTCCCCCCTTTTTGAATATTTTTTTCAAATCAAGTAACCATCTGAAATATGAATTCCTCTCAGTTACTAGGATTGACTTCAAAATTGCATTTGTTAGTTTTGTCCTTTGTTTTGTCCTTCAATTTACTTTATCTCAGGCTCATACAATCAGTGACTGTTGCTGTGCAGTATCAGTTTTGTTTAATTGAGATAGCGTTTGCATTTGGCTCCTACATTTTCAAATTATGATAACTTATATGGCTGTTCTAGAGAAGAATTATGGTAATGTGGATAAAACAAATTTGATTTCAAAGATCAACATTTTCATTTATCTGTAGAATCAGGAAATACTGATCCTTTTACAAAATTGTAGTTTTAAAGAGTACATTTGTGAAAATCTTTTTCTGAACAAAATTGAATACCAGCGTTTATGTAGTTTACTGAACCTTTTGTCATGCTACAGTTGCCTTCTGCTATCCCTCTTCCTTACAGCTTCAGTAAAAGCTGTGTAAATCATTTCTTGTTGTAAGTAAGCAAGAGCAGTGGTAAACAGGAAGAGATGCTTAATCACAAATACGATAATTCTTGTTAGTAAATTATAATTTCATCTCTTTTCCATTGTGTGAATTGATCAAAACTGCAAACTGTTGTATGGAAGAATCCTTAACACATACCAGATTGTTTAGAGAATGTGTTTTACTTTCCAGAATCAAATACAAATTAGTGCTAATCAAACAGTGCTTTTCCCCACAATGGTACAAGCAAAGCATTTATTATTTCAACGCAGCTTTTTCTTCACGCTTTCCCGAACCGTATCACTTCTTAGGAACGAACTTCCCAGCCAGCAGAGCTGAATTTGCTAAAGCATCGTTTCCCAGAAGCAAGTACAGAACGGGGTTTGTAAGTACAGTGACGGGAGACCTGGGCGCTGATGGCAGCCCGTGAAGGGCATGCGGGGCGGGTGTCCCTGTGCGGGGCGGGTGTCCCTGTGCGGGCCGGTCCCGCTGAGCGGGGCGGTGTCGCTGCGGTGCTCGCTCGGCCCGGAGGGTGGCACTGGACCTCCACGCACCGCCCGCCCCGCGCGGCGGGACCGAGTCCGGCGCGGAGCGCAGGCAGCTTAAAGGTGCTGCCTCTGCTAGGAGTCAGCGCTTTCGGTCGTGTTTTTTGCCGAAATATTGGCACTGGTTCTGCAAAGTGGCTTCTGAATGGTTTTGGTTCTATAGGCACAGTGCTGTTTTCCCGGGAGCGCGTAAACAAACCCCAGCCTGCCCTCTGCGTTCCCTTACCCGGAGATGGGCCGGAGGGCCACCCGTGGGTGTGAGCCTGTCGATTTCTGGCTGGGATGAGATTGGGAGCTGGGCCATATGTTGTTAAGGGCAATACACAAGAAAAGCCAGGTTGGGAAACCTCTCTTCTAGATGAACAATCGTCTTGTTGCGTTTCTTTCCCCCATGGGGAACTGCCTATAGGAGCATTTGCGACTTTCATCCGTGGCCTACTCAAAAAGATTTTGCAGAGTTTAAATGTGATTGTTGCCCAAAATATTTTGCTATAACATTGTTGACTGCAGGTCCTGATCCACTGTGTTCAGCTACTCAGTTAATACAGCTGTTGGCAACAGCTGTGTCCGGAGACAGTAAATGGGCCAGGGAAAGTGGTGAAAATATCACAGATTTTTCTTATGTATTCTAGAGGGACAATGATAATGCTACAGAATAAAGAAATCCCACATCTTCAAGGGAACTTCACAAATAAATATTAAGGTTTTGGGTACTCAGTTTTGACCTTGCTGTTTATCTTTGAATGATAAAATCTTTCTTAAGAACAATATCAAAGACTGAATCTCTAAGTGAGCACCTAGCTTAAGCCCCTAGTTCTGATCATAGGAATGCATTGTCAAGACAAGGAATTAGTTAATACTGAGAGGAAAATTTTTTTTCATTTCTTAATTTACATTTTTAAAAACATATTTGTTTGTTTTCCTGCTCAGCTCCCCACGCCTTGTAAATTGTGAATTTCTCTTTTGGCTATGCATGATAAGGAAATCGGTTTCATTCTACAAGTGTGTTAATCATCCCATAGTTTAAAAATATCAAAGTGTAAATGCCTTAGTTTCTCAAGGGGTTGATCTTAAAATAATTACAGTGATCTGACCGTTGCAGCTCTTTCATTTTATAAACTGAACTGCAGGTTTAAAGTGATGCTTACTGTGGTCTCACCCTAAAATGAGCAGTAGGGTGAAAAATTAGTTTTGATGGTGAAGTTGGTGGCAATTGCATTAGATTGTTACTAGTTTGGAACAACAAAGATCTCAATACTGTGATTACAATCCTGAATGTGCTACTGTTCAGGGTTAAGTAAAATACACAGGAAAAGGAGTATCTTAGGGGCTGAGGCGTGCTGAGTTGCGGCACTGAAGTATTTCAGTATTGGGCTATCAGGGTTAAGCGTTGATTGCACGAAGCTGGAACAAGCCATGCTCTCCGGGCACTGAGACAGTAGCAAGGGTTGGCCACAGGAGGCACAGCCGGTGCTTGCAGCAGGGAGAGATTTCCCTAATCCCTGCGGGGCTGGGCATGGTGAGATGCAGATCAGCTCTGGGCCGTGTCCTTCTCCACCCCCTGCCCCGTCCCAGCTTTTGCTAACCCTTCTTGTCTTCTGATTGCATTGATCCTCTGAGAGGGCGCGCTTGTGCTTGGGCAGGGCAGCGTCAGTATTAAGAGATCAGAGCTGGCTTTCTCCCAGCCTACGTGAATGGATTTGGTGTCAAGGGCAAGGAAGGCAGCTGCTGCTGCCCCAGAGCACCACCCACCCACCTGTTCGCTGGTGAAAGTGTTACTGGCCCCAGGTGAGGCTCCTGCCTTTCACACGAAGAGTTCCCAGAGCACAGGAACCCTTAACATGCTCCCTCAGGCCCAAAGCATAGTGCCTGCCAGAGAGCTGTACTTACCTGAACCAGCAGTGAAGTTTCTTTTGTTCCAATTTCAAGTGACTCTTAAATTCCTAAGCAGGACCCACAGCTTAACTTCCCATTTCAGGGAAGTTCATGAGTGAGCTTAAATTAGAATGTCATCTGATAAGGCACAGTTCCCACATTTACTGTCTTATGACAACTAAACATATCTAATGGGCAGTAGTTCCATAGGGTACAGTAAGTGTCCCTTGAATAAAGGGATATTATAGCATAGCTTCTGAAGGCAAAAGAGGAAAGAAGAAACAAACCATTGCTGGCTTTCAAGAATTTAGACTCCTATTTCAAACTTAATGTAATTCTTATGGAGAGAGTCCCTGTAGGAGCAGCCAAAGTTTAATCAGTAACACAACAGCGATTTAGCTCAATTCCCAGTATCTTAGTCATATGGAGAAGCTGCTGCAACTGATTAGAAGCCCCATTTCATTGAAATATTGCATGGAAGCATGAAAATTCCAGTGTGGAAAGGCAACAGTCACTTCATCATTCTAGATCCCATGTTAACGCATCACCAACTCTCACATTCAAAGCCTTATTAGAGAAATTTAATCATTGCGGGACTAATAACCACCCACAACTCTGAATTCTGAGTGATTATTGTAAACAGAAATTAACAGATCTGGGCCATTACTACCCTGAACTGAATCATTCATAGGGGTGGGAGGGAAGAAAACAAGCAATACTCCATGGGAATGTCTCAGGATTAACTGCTTTTGTACATTTCCAAACACTTTTGTCAATAGCATCCCCTGTGTAACAAATTCCTCACCTAGTTCCTTTCACACTGCTTACAGGCAGATCATTTAGACGTTTGCAATATACACTCAAATAAAATTTTCCAAGTTACAAGAATTATTCAGTTCAGGTAATTTTATTCTTTATAATCTCTACATATTTTAATTTTTACTTGATAAAAGTCATAACAGAATGTATAAGTATTTAAAAAAACCAAACAATAGAAACACAACACAAATCAAAGCCAGCAAACAGTTGGTCCCCAAAGAATAAAGCAAGCAATCAGTTCAATAAACACACTTGATTTATTTTGTATAAAAAGGGTTAAGATTACAACCAAACTTTTATAAAAAGTTTAGCATGATTAAGTACATCATTACACTTTTTGCAGAAATATATATTTCTGCCACTATACAAGAAAACTCTAATTAAAGAGTTCACAAGGTTTCACTCATATATATATATTTATATATAAATATATACACAGCATTCAGTCCTAGGTTTGTGTCAGAAAGGTAATTTCTGACCACAGACTTTCCTAAAAAACTGAAAACTGGATCCTTCTGGTACTCACGCTCCACCTTTGGAAAAAAAGGCAAAGTCTGCTTTAATATGGGCAACTCCTTGTGAGATTTTTGTTTCGCTCCCCACGTTGGGAATAGTATATAAAGGAAGCCTTCCAACTAGGGAAAGGGTATTTAAGTCTCTTCATAAATAACTAGGTTCAGTCCAAGTTGAAAAAATGGGGTGGGGATAAAGATCAATCTTGATTTTTTTCTTCTTTATTAATTTTAAAAGGTCCTTTTAGTCGAACATGGATCTTCCCCTCCAGATAACAGCTGAAAAATAAATTCAGCACCTCAAAAAAAAAGAATTCCTGTAGACATTTTCTTGTGCAAAAAAAAAAAAACCAACAAAAAAAACCAACACACAACTCATCAGTGGAACACCTGCAAGAGATTGAAAAGAGGCATATTTAGGAGAATGCTAACAGGGCAGAGATCCGGACAGACTGGCGCCAGAGAGGAAGCCACAGTTTGAACATTTAACCAAACACTCAGAGATTGGGCAAACCCTGGCGTCCAGATGCAACACATACACGCTCACACACTCGCTCTCAAGAACACAGATTGAACATTAAAATAACATACACTCCAGGGAAAGGATAGAAAGAGGATTCTCAGTCCAATCTTTATTTAGATCTCTGTAAACGCAATGCTCAGAGGCGCCAGTCTGCCTCTTGGAGCAATTATTTGATTAAAAGCAGTCATTTATTTAACTGATAGCGCAGACAATCCCACATCACAGAATTAAGGAATTGTGCCAAGATTCCCAACTTAATCAGTCACTTTGGCCCGGGAAGTTAAGACTCCAAGAACAGATAAGAACTTGCATTAAGGAGCGAGCAGGATCAGAGCAGCCTGTGTTGCTGGGTGAACCTCAGCGACACACACGCCTAAGACCTTACAACCCAGTTATTACCCTTATTTCTTAGTTATTACAAAGGCATCTCCCAACCAACTTTTAGGACAGAGTTTTGGCACTAACCATCACGTCCCCCGTTCCCCAGGGAGGCACTTTTTGCGCGAAGTTTAGAAATAAGACGCACTGCACTCACCGTTCGGTTCAGCCACAGAGTGCTTTGCTGTCGCCTGACACGAGCTCTGAGGGGAACTCGGACGCCTGCGACAAGATAAGAAGAGCACGGTAAGGGCGAGGTGGCCGAACACTCAGGGAGCCGGGAGCGGGAGTGTCCCGAGCGCCGCAGCGCTTCCCGCATGGCACGTCTGGATACATCCGCGCCGCGGGGACAGGGACCGCGCCGCGGGGACAGGGACCGCGCCGCGGGGACATCGTTAATGCTACCCGAGATTCCCGATCCAGGTCAGCGGGGGAGCCACGAACCTGTAGCGAGAGGATGCTGATGTCTGTGTTGAGGGTGGTCAGAGGAGTTCTGGAGGAAGGATTCTGCCCGGGTCTCTGGTGGTGGAGGCTGACGATGCTGGGGTGCGAGTCCAAGGCGATCTGCAGGTCCAGGATGTAGTCGATGACGTGCTGCAAGATTTCCATCTTGCTCACCTTCTTGTTCTGCGGGATGCTGGGGACCAGCTCCTTCAGCTTGGAGTAACAGTCGTTCATGTTGTACAGCAGGCTCATGGGGTCATCCACGGGGGTCTTGCTGCGGGAGATACCCAAGTTGTGCTCCGAGAGGCCGGTTTTCCTGACGGACCGCACTGGGCTGAAAGCTTTCATGCTGGCAGGCGGAAGAGCGCGATTCCAGCGGACGGACCGGAGCCTGCGGGGCGCTGGCACGACCGTCCCGCTCGGGCGCTGCCGGAGCTCGCTCTGAGAGGAGACGCTGCGCGCCCGCTCTTATATGGCGGCCGCGGCCGGGCCCGGCCCGCGCTCGCTGCCATTGGCCGCCGCCGGCACGTCCATCACCCCGCGGCGCCCTCACTGGTGGGGCCTTCCGCCCGCGCAGCCAATGGCGGCGGGGGGCGTGGCCGTGCGGCACAGCTGAGGCAGTAAATAGTGCGGGCTGTGGGGCGGTGATGGCGCGTTCTTGTTCTCTGTCCTGTACCCTGTCCTGTACCCCGCGCTGCCCCGTGTCCGGGCGGTGATGGCGCGTTCTTGTTCTCTGTCCTGTACCCTGTCCTGTACCCCGCGCTGCCCCGTGTCCCGCCCTGCCCTCCGCACAGACGCTGCAGTGTGCGGGGCTGGCGGTGCGGGACGCGCAGACCGCGCTGCAGTGAGCGGTGGTGCGGAGTGAGCTTTCCCCAAGTCTCCGTGAATTGGAGCATCCCGGCCGTGTTTCTGTGAACCCGCTCAGCACACGGTCCCGTAAATCACTGGCCAGGTCAGCAGCCCAGCGCTGTAGGTTGCGGGTATAAGCGGGAACGAGATAAATCAAGATTAAATAAACCTATAGAGCCCACTGCAACCTCCTGCCCTGACGCGAATGGGACACTGAACACTCCGACAGGCAGGCAGGCAGGCAGGCGCTGTTTCCAGCGCCCGGCTTCCCGAGAACAGGACTACTTCAGATGATACTATTAATTGGAGATCATTAAGCAAATGTGCATATTGGAAGTGCATTTACATGTATTACCCTTGAAAGGCTGCTCATCTGCGCCCTATCAGTGCTCGTGACACAGTACTGACATTAATTATGCATAGATTGTTTCTGGTGACAAACGCAAATACTTAACTACACGCTGTACTTTTAGCAGCTTTTGGCTGCAGCCAATGAAACATCTTCCAGAAACATTCCAGAGGAAAAAGTTAATTTATTTTGTTGTTGTTGTTGTTTAGCTGGAGAAGTGACTTTGATTTTATTTTTAAGTTTAGCTCCAATTTATTTTCCTGTATTTTGCTTATACTACCTGCTATGTAACAAACGGATACAGCCTCCACCCCCCATTTCACATACTACCTGAGGAAAGTTCAACTCAAGAAAAGTGTGAACGTATATATACAATTAATACAAATGAAATTCTGCACAAATCGCAGCAATTCTGTAATAACCACACGGATGCTTAAAGTACGTTAGCGTTCATTGCAAACAAAACCGTAGTAACGGCACACATCCATAAAATCAGTGAGGATTGTGCTGTCAATCATAACTATTAAAAGCAGGCAAATATTGGATATATCTGCACAGTTGTTGCGTAGCTACACGAAGGGAGCCGGGGCTGTGGGGGAGGAACATTACGAACACTTGGAGACAAAGCTGAGAAGAGCCGCATCAGTGTTTTTTTCCAATTAACGTGGCATTCCTGAGCTGATGGTTGGCTATTCTCTAGCAGGACACTTTGGTGACTGTCACACCAGGGTGTTTGCCCCGGGGATGTTCTCCGGGGGTGGACTGGAGGCGGTGCCGAGGCTGACAGGAACACAATTCAACGCGTTTTGAAACGCGAAGGGTGAAAGTGAATCTTGACATTCAATCTGATAGGAAGACAAATATACTGTTCAAGAGCAGTTACAGAAAGTAAATAGTAAGAACTATTGTTATTGTTACTGTTATTATTAGTTACAGTAACACTGCCAATTAACGACTCGATTAAAGTCACCACTTAGAGCGACTTCCATCCTTTACATCGCTATCAATTGGTGGTGGTACTTGACCTGCGGCCGCAGGTTTTAGTCTTGCAACATGCTTGCGTTTCTGTCTACTGAAGGCACCAGTGAAAGAAATTTTGACAATGTTTTTGGTGTAATAATAGCCAACGTAAGTATGTTCATGCTTCTCCCATAACTGTCGTGCTTGGACAGCAGCAGCGCGGCAGCACCGGCCGGGCGGGCGCTGCAGATGATCCTGTGGTAATGCTTTTGGTTTTCTACACCGAGGGCTTTTAGAACACCGGGAAGTTGTGCGGAGAGGCTAACCTGGACATTTTCTCGGTCATAAAATGATTGTCATGTGCGCTTTCTGCACGCAAAGTAGAGCCCGCGAGCAAGCTGCGCTTCCCCCAAGGGAACGGCTGAAGTGGCTTTTTCCTAACATTTCATTCCCACAATTCTGATCTTTTAGCCCTGACAGCTTTGGCAGGGGCTCACAAGCTCTGGAAGCTTTTGCGCTCCGACGCAGGTTCCACGCGCGGTCCCGGCAGCCGCGGCTCTGCCGCTGCCCGTGGGGGGAACTCCGGGAGGGCCCCCGGAACCATCGGCGCTGCGAGCTGCTCCTCGGGGGCTTTTCCCCACGTCCCGTCCCAGGCAGCTCCGGGTGCCTCGGGAGCCGCGCGTTCGCCTCTCCGTAGTTTTCAGCCGGGATTTTCAGAGCCGGCTCCCAACCCCCGAAACGCCGTCGCTGCACACATCTGGCAGGACCCGCGGCCGCCCAGAGCCGCGCACAAAGCGGCGCTTTCTCCTTAAGAAAAAAAAATCCCAGGCGCGGGGCTGCGCTCCGCGGGCGCGGGGGGCCCCGGCCCGCCCGGCGCCAAGCCCGGGGCGGCTCCGGGTGCGCGGCAGCGGCGGCGGGAGAGCGGCCGCCC
>JAWWLV010000121.1:99361306-99457605 GCA_035041135.1 Platyrinchus mystaceus | reverse complement strand
TGGCGACCGGGGCTGCGCCCGCGGCGGCCGCCCGGCCCCGCTTCCCCCTCCCGGGCGCACCTGCAGCGGGGGCCGCTGCCGGACGCCCCGCCATGCCGCGGGGGGGGGAGGAGGGAATGTGGGAAGGGGGGAGCCCGCAGAAAGGAAAGAATAAAACGGGGAAAAATCGCGGAGGGATGAAGGGGGCGCGTCCGCGGAAAAGGTCCCGGCGCCGCTCGCCCCCTCCCGGCGGCCCCGCGGGCCCGAGTCGCTGCGACCCGGGCTGGGGTGCGCTTGGGTCCTGCCACACCAGCAACACCCCCTCAACCCCCCCCCCCCCTCCCAAAAATGTATTTTCTACGAGGAAAAGTCACGGGCTTTTTTGAAGGCTGCCTGTCCTTTCGCCTTCTAAGGTATTCTCAGCCCGTGGTTCCCCTCCGGGGCGTGTGCGGGGCGAGGGGCTGCGGGAACAGCCCGCGGGGCTGCGCGAGCAGAGAGTTCCTCCGCGGCCGCGTCCCTTGCCTCTAATGAAATTTATCTAAAACATCCAGTAATAATGTAAATGGCTTTAATTGCCGCGTACTTAAGCCATCAAACCACACTAAAAAAAAAAAAAAATCTGTTGAAATTGGCCCGTTTCCAAGTCATTGACACCAACTAGCCTGTCCAAGTGGGGTGTCCCAATATGTTTTGATACAGGAGTTTTCAGTGTACCAGGTAAAATATTTCGCTAAACCCGGCCGCTTTTAACTACCCGCTCCCTTTTGTTTGCCTCCCGTTTCCAATTCATTCAAAGAAAAGTTTTAGAAGTTTGGGGGTTGGCTTTTTTTTTTTCTTTCTTTTGAGCGGGAGAGAGAGTAATGCATGCAAAATATTTAGTTACAACTTCTGCGAAAGGCACCGATCTGTAACAGCATTTTCTACTTTCACAAAGGATTTTCCTGTTACTTTTGTTCCGGTCACAAAATTAAAAAAAAAAAAAGGCGAAAGAAAAAAAAAACTTGGGGGAGAGATAAGGTCTGGAAAACAATCTGGAATTGCCAGGCTGTTGGTGGGAGCTCTGCGGGGCTGGCGTCAGGAAGTCTGCGCCGCCTTCTATTACTGTTGATCCAGCTTTGTGCAGCTGCACTCAGTACAATTAGCTTGTAGAAACAATCCTGCTGTAGGCAGCCTCTTCCCTTCAAAGTGCTTTTCTATACTGATCCCCTCACATCATGATGCTGGAAATCAAGTCACAAGCCGACCACTGTTTGGCCAACATCATCTGTGGGAATTCATTAACCTCCATCGCAGAGATGCAACAAGAGATTGTTTGTCCAGAACTAAACTTACAGCTTAATATGATGTAGCCCATAGAGGAAAAAACCTGTGTCCTCATTTTTTTCCTTTTTTTTTTTCCCTTTTTTTTTCTTCGCTTTTTTTTTTTTTTTTTTTTTTTTGTCCATAACAAGAAACATATTGTGCAGCTTTTTTTTTTTTTTTTTTTTCCTTCAGGGGGTGGGGAATGTAGCTGAAACTAGACATGAGCCGGCTCCTGCTAAAACTTTGCCATCAAACTGTTTTTTGGTTCATCGGGCTGTAGTTTCCATAGAAGCAACTTATCCCCGCGATCATCTTGTCGGGTGCACTTCGCAAGCTCATTTCCCGTCTGAGCTTGCTCCGCTGCTCTCGGATGCAGCAGCTGACACATTTCCTCCCCGTGCACTTTGCACCCACCTCATCCTTGCCCAGATGCTCGGGGCTGATTGTGCCTAAAAGGGGGTTTCAGCGCACTCCACAGCTGCCTTGGGGGAAGGGCCTTTTTTTTTTTCCTTTTTTTTTTCTTTTAAATTTTATTTCTACTTTTCCCTACCTCATTGCTCACTCCTCTCCACGCCGGCAGCGGCCCTCCCCCTGCCCCCGTCCCCGGCGCTGCAGACCCGGCTGGCAGGGGCGCGGCTGCGGCCGCTGTCCCTCGGCCACGCGCGTGTCCCGCGTGTGCTGCCGTGTGCGACCGCAGCCGGTGTCCCCCGGCCCCGGGACACCGCTGCTGCCGTGCACCACCGGCTGGGGAGCGGGGCCTCTGGCTTACATCCCCCTGCTCCCGGGGCGGTTTGTGAATAACAAACATGTTGGGAGCATGAGTCGTGCTTCCCGACACGGGCTCTCAGGGCGGTAGGGCTGGGCGTCGCTGCTCCCCCTCACTTCCAGGTACCTTCACTGGCCAAGAGAATACCCATTGCTTCCACCCACCCCACTCTGACCCCCTCCGTGTTTTGCATCAAGTAACAGATGGATGCACCTTCTCTCAGTCCCATTTCCAAATTCCATTCTTTTCTGGCCCGTGTTTGCAAATGCCATGGATCTGCCAACTTTTAAGATCTCTTTTCCTCTCCTCTCTGCTTTTGAGTAATATTGCTTTTCTACAGTATCATTCCCTTCACCCCCACTTTTAGGCTTCTTTCCTCTGCTGCTGTTAATCCCAAACTGCATATTGTTGGAGGCTTGGGACATATTATAGCAAAACATAAATGTTTTTTCGTTCTTTTGAGACATTTCCATTTTCACTAGAAGTGTTGGACTATAGGATGGGCAGGTTTTTGTTCAGATTCTGTTTTGACATTGTACCATTTTATGATCAGGTTCCTAAACTATTGTTTTGGAGTTAAGTGCCTTTAACTCAAACTGTTTTCTATCACCACCTTGGAAAGAGGGGTGTTTCAATGTCAATTGCATGGTTTTGCTGCATTTATATCTAATCCAAATTCAGAGAGTTCAATTCTAATGTTTTCTTCTGATTTCTAGGTTTTCTCATTTCTGCAAGTAGGACCAGTGTGCTGAAGGCATTTCTACATAAACTGTCACCTGTAAGGGGTTGTTACTTACCTGATCCTACTTGAACAACAATGACATGAAATCTTTCTGAGACCAGCATCTCTCTATCAGAATAAGTATTACTGGTATAAGGTGTATTAGATCCGTGTATTAACTATGGTGTTTTTAATCAAAGCCAAATACATTTCTTACATTTTTAAAAATATTTAACTATTTTATTAATGCAATATCTATGTTTTAATTAAGTTACACATTGTGCTCTAGAAGTGTTTATAGTGAACCAGTTAGGTGGCTCTCTAACTTAACATAGTTGCGCTAAAATCTGGGATCAAGCAAGTTCACTTATTAGCACATGCCTTATGTAGCAGATGGTTTTCATCTAGCGTAGCTTTTCTAGTGATACCTTTAAATTAATGTAGGTCTAAAATGTTGCAGATTTTGCACTCCCCACCAGTTCTCTGGAAAATCTATTCAGTATAGAAAAGAGAGAGGGGCCAGGCAAGAGGTTACTGACAAAACCTCACATACAATAAGGAATAAACCAAGGAATAAAAATGGCCTTATTCTTTCTTTTGTTAATTGTCTCACTGGTTGGTCCAGCTTCCCTCAGTCTCCCATTTTGGCCTGATTGCGATTTTTAGGTATAGGCCTATGGGAATAAGATGAAAAAATGCTTGGCATAATTTCACTGGAAAAAAAGGAGGTATTGGGAATTGAATTAGTGGGAGAAGATTTTGAAAATCTGTTCCAGGTATGGTTTAAGGCCACCCCCCTCACCCCTCAAAATATAAAGTTATGACAATTTCAAATACAGATGTGTTTGTGTAGTGTGTTCTCTGTGTTTTGGTTTTGCTCAGTAATAAGGTTTCATGAACATAGGATAAATTGAGTCTGGACTGTGATTGGCAGTAAGGACTAGTGACTAGTTGTTGGTCAGTCTATAATCTCTCCTTCCTGTTGGTTTCAGGAAGAAAACCTCAGTTCCATGGTGGAAAGCCTTGTAGTATTAAGCAGGTAGTACTAATTTAGTGCTTTAGCAAAGCTATTGTGACAGGTTATATCAAGACAGGATCTACAGCATTCTCAGTCCTTTTACAGTAATCTATAGACCATAATTTTCTATGGTCAGGAAAGCCTAATTTCACTCAGGGTTTGGGTACTGGAAATGCAGCTTAGCAAAATGCGTGTGCCGTACCCCAAATGCATGTGCACCCTCACGAGTCCTGCCGAACCATGTGAGTTCCAGGTTCGCAGGCTGTTAAAACTTTGCTTCTTTATAGGCCCAGACTGAGCATTATCTAGGTTAAGCTGACTTTCTCAGTGTCTGTCGCCTGCATAAACCCACCTGGGAATCACAAAATAGGTATGTGTCTAAATCTCTGGAGAGGCCTGGTCCAGGAGGTGTGCTCAAGATCATGGTTAAATGCACACTGACAGCATGGAGCTTAGCACAAAGCACAGCAGCTGGAGCTGCCGGAAAGTTCAGGGGCAAAGAAGGAAAAGAACTGCTGCTTTCTCATAAGGAGTTTTTCTCATGAGAGCACTTGTCCTGGAAGTGAGAGATTCAGATTCAGTGTTCTCCTCATCAGAGATGATATAAGCTCCCTCCTGCTTGCAAAGCAACCCAAACGACCAGAGATAAGGCTAAGGTGGAGGACACCCACCCATCCTGTTCAAGCTTGCCACAGTAAAGAAACAGATGCAAATTTCAAAGGGCCAGAGGGATTATAAACAAGAGGGAGCCTGACACTGTAGCTCAGGGGTAGAGGCATCTCCTGGATGGCAAGAAGCCTGAATGCAGGGCCTGGCCTGGCAAACTTACCCATTATTGAGGGTGAGGTTCATCTCACCTTATCTTAGCTATTTAGAGGTTTTGTGTCTAAGCTCTCTATAGTCAATGGGATGAGAGAATAAGAGACACCTGCGGAGAGTGAGTGATTCATTCTGTGCCCATCCAACACCTTTCTCAGGATGGAACAAATCTCCTCACTGGGAGCCATTGCTCTCCATCAGTTCTCGGCAGAAGATACACAACCAATTTCAACCTGAAGCCTGACTTATAGATGCCAAGTGAGGTGGATTCCACTGTGGATGACTAATTTTTCTGATTCATCATACCTGAATTTAGCCTTTAAAATTTGGGTATGTAATCAAAGTTAGTTTTTTTGAGTTCTGTCTCTGTACCATGATCATTCCTTCTGTGGGGAGGCTGGACATGGGTGGCTGGAGTGAGATATTTTGGGATGAAGTATATATTTTGCTGAGCCTGTAGATCCTAAAAGCCATGTGTGCCCCTAGTTTGCACTTGTGAATCCTGGTGCTGGGTGTCTCAAATTTAAGTGTGGAACTATTAAATGTCATTGCGCGAACTTCTTTTGTGGATGGTCTAAGTGACTAGAGGCACTATATGCTGCTTTTAAGAGAAGAGTTAGTTGCATAAAATATGCATAAAAATATCTGAAGATACTACAAAGTTACAGTTGGGAATTCCAAAAAGCTGAAAGGCTTCTTATTTAAATCAAAGAAAGTGAAGCACTGTGGAAAATGGACTAAGTGCGTACTGCGTGTTATGCACTTGAATACCCAGAGAAATTTGTCTCTAACTTCTAAACCTGGAGGTTGGATGCTTTTAAAAATACCATATTTAACCCTAGCCCTGAAGAGATGAGCCTGTAATTTTCAGTTTCAAAAAGCTATAGTTTTTCATTTTTGAGAATATGGAGTAGTGCTGTGGTGTACTTCAGGATAAATCCCAACTATGTACTTCATTGTTTCATCAGAGATCAGCAAAAGGTCACTCAGCCTTCTTATCAGATTACTGGAGTGCAAGTGTTTTTTGTGCTGGTCTAAGTTTGGTGCACGCATATTCTTTGCAAATGGATGATTTCAGAAAAAGGCAAGCTATGTGTTTTTATAATTTAATGTTTGTTAAAGGTCACCAAAGGCTTATGTACAGTCATTTTGCAAATTTTAGATTGTAGAAGCAACAGTGGAAAATAAGTGTCCAGTTTGGCAAAATTTCAGTAATATGTTCTCCTGATGTGTTTCTAGCTACAAATACAGTTGGAGATGATGGCACCACATTGTTCATGTCAATCACTCCATAAGGTTGAATGCCTTAAACTATTCCAAAACTCTTGGTTGAAAAATCTTTCTACCTCTTTTATCAAAATACTGAGGATATATGTTTAAACTTGGCATTGAGAAAGCAATTGGGAATTAAATTACTTAAGGCCTCAAGCTCTTGTTTACAGCTGAGGCAAGAGGTCTGAAAACATTAAAAGGATGCAGAAACTTGTTAGAATATTTTGAGCCAAAACAAAACAGCTCGTTTGTACCTAGCTGAGGATCTCAGTTCTCCATTGAACAATCAGAATTTGGACTTTTAGCGGTTTCTTAATTTCCTGCCTTATCACTCGGCTTGTTTTCACTTCATTAGTAATAGTTTTGTGTTCCTTATTCCCTTTCACAGCTCTACAGGTCTCTTGGCTCTGGAGATGGTATTCAACTTGCTTGACTTACAGCATGTGTCTGATTGATGTCTACATCTAAGCTGTCTTTCAAGACTCAGTTTACAGACAATTTAGAAAATCGTTGCTTCTGTGATAACTTATCTCTATGTAATGCAGAAGTCTAAAAGCCTAACTCTGCCCTTGATACTGTCTTGATTTCTGAGTCCAGCTGTCCTTAGCCCAGCCAGTGTATGGTTCAATTAGACATCCAGGTCTTGATGTGGATGGCCCATATCAGGGTTGGTTCTCAGACTTTCTTGATAATTTTACACTTTTTTTTTGTGTGTGTGTGTGTGTGTGTGTGATTCGACACATCTGGCAGCAGTGACAAAAATGAGCAGTGACTAATATACTTTCACCAAGAAGTTTTTCTGGCTGTGGTCTTGTGAAGTACTGGGGATTTACAATCCACAGTGTGTAACCTCTAGGCTAGATGCTCATAGTTGTATGCTTTGTGCATTTCTGTGCCATAGTTCAGCCTGTTGTTAACTGGTAATCTTTGCTAGCAAGACTGTGTATTGCTTTGGGGCATAGATGTGACTTAAATAGTGAGGGAGGTTGCTTTCTGTGGAAGTCTTACCTCAATTGTTGTAGAAGGTACACAAAGGGTTCTGAAAGAAGCAAGATGCTCTCTTAAAACAGCTGAATTCTGTTGTGGAGGGCTTAACTGAATCCATGCCTCTGCAACAAAGTTTTTTTTGTGAGATGATGGACAAGTCATTTAAAGCAGACATTTGTCAGGAGACTGTTTACCACATGGGAAGTCAATGAGAATTTTTCTTAAATACGTAAAATGTGATGAAAATGCTACTCTGAAGTAACAGGTCCCATCGGTGACAAGTTTGGCAGCCAGAACTAGAGTTACTAACCAGAACATTTTCTGGCCGGATACTTCACAAATGACCAAAATGGTTTAAAGATAACAGCTTATAATTATTTCTTTTTTTTTCCTGAAAAGAGAACCCTTTGATGGTAGGACAGAGTATATTGTAGTAAGTGTGGGAAGAGATTCTGGGGTAGCAGAAGTAATAATTGTAACAAGGAGCATTCTGCTGCCCTTTCCAGTAAGCTTTTCAGGGCCTATAGAGTGATTCCAGCTCCTGCTCTCCATCTGGGAACTCCCCAGGTGGAGCAGTGCCAGTAAGGTGACCACCAGGGACCAGTCTCAAAAAGTACCAGTCTCACCTGGATGAAGATTTGGAACAGCAACAAGAAAGTCTAAGAATTAAAGGGGGGAACAGGAGAGAGTGGGAATTCAAGTTTCAGATCTCTGTTCATCAATTTAGGTTTCTTTCATTTGAAATTACAAGCTAAAATAAGCAACACTATCCAGAAAGTGAATGCTTCTGAAGAAGCTTCCTGTATTTCTGTCTCCTGTTAGGACAACTTGTGAGGTAAACTGTGGTGATTTTAGCCCTAGCTAAATAAATTTCCTAGCTTATGAAAGACATAGGTTCATGGTTGATCCAGTGAAATCCTTATAACCCTTACAGAAGAGACACTTCATAAGTGGTTATTTGGGACATTCATCTGGTACAATGGAAATTCTAAGTTGCAGTCTGACCTGGGAAGAATGAGATATGAAGCCTTGTTTTTTGACAGACCTTGTAAGCATCAGACCACTTCTTTGAGAATTTCCTGAGAAAATGTTCAGAATAACCTTGGTTTTCTTCTGAAGCATGATTGTATTTTATTTTCTTTTTTTTTTTTTTTTAAATATGAGCTTCTGCTTTGTTTTCAGTAGTGTTTTTATAGATTCTATCAAGGGAAAAAAATGTCATGGGAAAGTTTTAAGTAATTTTTTTATTGACTGTTTTTTGTTGTAATGCAGATGCTCCTTTTTTAAACCTGGTGAAGGCATTGTCATCTGAGGATGTGCTACTCCCTGCTCTGTACTGAGATTAGAAACACACCTTGAAGAATTATTTTAAGAAGCGATCTGCTGTGTGCCAATTTCTCTCTTTTCTGCTATTTTGGTGGTGTTTTGTGGAGTTAAGCACATGTACATAAGCTGCAAATGTACATTCCTGTATAGAATAAGCAGGCTGTCTGTGTGGATCAGCTGTTATGGGGGTGGCTGTGGGTAAGACATGAAACAGGCTGTGGAAACTCCTTTGATGGAGACTCAGTAGTCTTGATGCTTTACACATATGGGCCTGATGCAAATCCAGTGAAACCCAGGAAGGCTCTCCCTGTCAGTTCACAGCTTTGGATCCAGCTTCAGGTGTGTTTGTGAATGTGTGTGAAGGATGTGGCTGTTTTTTGGCGAGTATAACAGGTGCCTGTGAGAGCAGAGAGGAATTTGTTTCACTGCTCTGGGTTGGCAAGTGAATTTTATCTAAAGCTTTACACTTGCACATAGCCAGCCTGCTCACGTTCTAAATAGATTCTGCCCTCAAACTGTAAAGAACAAGATAATAACATTATGTTATGTACTTGAGAGAGAAATTATTTTAAAAGTCTGAAATTAGCAGATAAGGAGGAATTTATTTGCCAAATACATTTCAGAAGCAGCTTGGGAAACCTGTCAGAGCCCATCTTTAACTGCTTAACTAGTGGCTGTTCAACTTAATAGCTCTGAAGTATGCTTACAGTATGAGGGAGACCAAAACAGAATCCCAGGATGTGTGAGATTTTCTTCCAGACAACAAAAAAACACCGTCAATTCAAAAACCAGATAGTTAAAGAGGAAAACCTGCACCTACAACCACTAACCTCACTTAACATCCCCTGTGCTCCAGGTAAAAAAATCCTTGCTCTTTTTTTGAACTCTTTATCCATTCTTTCCAGCTCTATTAACTTAGTGCATAGTTGAATATGAGCTTTGCTCTGCTAGTGATGCCAGCCTGTACCATGCGTTAGTCCTTTGACCACACAGATACCTTCATGTGTTCCTGTATCCTGTCCTCCATGTGTGGAACAAAGGTCTGGAAAATTCTTTCCAGCCTTTCTCCTTCAAATCACTCCTTAACATGCACTTCACCCTTGATGCCTGTGGGGCGTTGCTGATAATAGCTGGGCAGAGTGAAAGTTAAATTGTTTTCTAGGCAGCCTGTGTGAAAATATGCTCACGTTATTTCTGCTGCAGATCTGCTGTCAACCCCTTTCCTGCTGGGGAGGACAAGGCCATGATGCTGTTTTAGTAATCACCAGCTGTCATTGGAAGCTGACATAGAGAGGAGCAGCTCTTGGCTCTGCTGGTTGTTACCTTCCCTCTCCTTTACTCGCAACTCTACCAGTTTGCTTTTAGCCACCATGCTGCTTCAATCCTTCCTGACTCTTGAATATCTGTGAATTCAGCTCCCAGGCTTGGTTGAGGGACTGATGCAGAGTCCACCCTTTCAGACTCTGTGAGCACATTGTGGCTTCAAGCATCAAAGGTCTGTTTGGGGGGCGTGGTTTCTTACATATGGAGCCACAGATCTTAGCGCTTCAGCATGGCAGAAAGGCTTCACTCCCAGTTGTTACTACTTGCCCAACTCCGTATGGAAGGGGCAGACATTCTAGCTAATCAGAGCTTCAGACAGGCAATTCTTCAAATTGTTTTAGGGTTTTTAATTAATACTGTAAGCTCCAGCATCATGTGGCAGAGAGCCAGTATCAGTCATCTGACAATAGCCTTCACCATCCATCAACAATAAGGGAATTCCTCGGCGTATGCTTTGGAGGCTTCTGAAACGGGTGAGATTGCAGTTTGCAAAGCATCCTGCAACATTCAGCCTTGCAGGTCTGCTGATTTTTAAATTATATAAACAAAACCCTGTAAAATCCGCATAGCTCAGAGATAGTGACTTCTGTTTATACTGTCCAGATCACAGATGCTGAGCGTGAATGCATGAACAGTCCTTTTGTGTGGTGTTTGACACTTTCTGCGGCTGTCTGCACTGTTTTTTAATATACAGAATCCCTGATTCTCCACTGCCTTGCACCCTGTCTATTCATTCTCACCCCTGTGAAGTGAGGGTAAAACACTATCAAAACAAAATGGTACCATTTTGCATGTTTTCCACTCAGTTTGTTCAGGTGTAAATAACGACAGAAAGAATGGGGCAGAGCAGAACCTGACCCGCAGTCTGTCTCTCAGTGCGTCAGGGGTCTTGAAGTGGGGGGATGACAGAACAAACACAAGCTGTTACCCTGCCATTTTTGCTAATGTTTTAAAACCAGGCAGCTTGCAAGGATGACAGATGCAAAAGTCAGGCAGTACTTTGTTCCTGTAATCCTCACGTGATGTGTTCTCCTAGAGCAATAGAAGTGTTACCCGTGGTGTGGATAGGTGCTTATGATAGCTGGTATGGAAGCAGAGTTATCAGTGAGAGTCATCTGTCTGAATTGTTCAGTTGCTTCACTTAGTACTGGAGAAAGAAAAATCCTCTGTACTTTCTGCTGTTTGTTACATTACCTTGGCTTTTGTAAACCCTGGTAATGGAGAATGAGCTCTTCAAGCTGTGCTAAGCTTGCTGCTTCGTCTCCTGGGTCCTGGACGTGAACAGCACTCAAGTTTTTTTAATTTTTTTTATTTTGTTGTCATTATAGCAACGGAAGACTGTACTCATCCTAACTGACTTTCCGTCTTCTAATACTTCCTGACACAGCTCTGCAAGTGAGCACCCAAACCTTCTTCTGAGAAATCATAGCTCTTTTTCCTTCCCATCTTTCTCTTTGCACAAAGCCCAGCTCTGACACCTTCCTTACTTTCCTGAACAGCACTTTAGACCATCCTAACCCTAGTGCCTGTTTTTACCAGGACACAAAATTTAAGTTTATTTATGATTTGTTGATAAGATATCGCTATTACCCCTTGTGGTGTAATGCACTTCACCATTAATGTAAGAAAAATAATGTTGTACTGCACAAAAAAATTCCAGCCTCCCTTAATAAAGTCCCCAAACAATTAAAAAAAAATCTATATAGATAAATACTGGCAAGATCTGAACTGAACAAGTGTTGCATAAACTGTTGTAGTAGGTAGGAATAATGGGCAGAAGTTAAAGTCCCTTTTGAAATCAGAACAGTAAATATTTTTGCTTTTCGTCAATTGAAATCTCAGCCTTACCATTACATTAACATTTCCACTCATTTTTAGAAACTGAATTTTCATGACTCATTTGAGTGCTCTGTAACTATTTGTATGCAAATGTGACTCAAACATTCTCACATTCACATGCTTTACCCTCCCATTGGAGTTCTGCATAAATGGGAGTGGTGGTGTTCCTTCTCCTTTCAAACATTACTTTTCCTAAACAGTCTTGTGCCTTTCTCACATTTATGGTAACATTTGAAGAAACACTTGTTCCTATAATTTCAGAGTTAATTCAAAATTGAAGGACTCAAAAAGAGAAATAAAAAGCACATTGTATCAAAAGCATTTTTGTTAAAATGTCGTGTTCTTATATCTAAATATGAGATGTCTGAGAAGGAGCACATGTTTACTTCTGACTTTCAGAAAAAAATGCAAGTTCAGGCCTGAGAACAAGCATGAGAAAGTTCAGCTGGAAAGGTAATGTATCCATCAATGTATGCAAAGACTTAAAATGAAATTGCCATCTCAACCATGACTAGAACAAACACAGCTGATGAATAAATGTATATTGACTAGAATAAATACAAAGTGTAATGCCAGATGTGGACAATGCAGAATGCAGAAAGGCAGTAAACTGAGTAAACATCAAATTAAGGATTAGCCTTAATTGTGAGGAATCAATTCCAATGAGAAACAGAACTGGGGAGCTTGTTCGTCTAAAAGCAGTTGAGGTACCTTCCTAACTAGAAGAGAAGCTGCCTGATCTGTCACTGCATTCCCAGCTGAGGCTCATCAGCAACAACCTGCTGCATATAACACACAATTCAAAGGCTGCCTTTACTTCTGAATGTCTCTGACAGGGTTGTAGGCTTTACAGCCCAGCAAATTTGGTTTGCAGTTTTTGTCTGCTTTTCCAGAGTGCACTTTCCTGTTCTCCGTAAATATCCATAAGACCTTCTGTAGCCACACCCCTTGCACTGCAATCACACAGGGTGTCTCTTGTCAGTGGTAGCAAGTATGTTTTTATATTTCAGTCTCACAAAGTCCAAATGACTCTAATGGAGTCTTCCAGAGTTACTTGTTCAGAAGCAGTATTTTTGGAGTTCAGATGAGACAACTCATAGAATCATAGAATGGGTCAGGTTGGATGGGACCACAGTGGATCATCTGGTCCAATCCCCCTGTTGAAGCAGGGTTGTCCTAGACCACACTGCATAGGATTGCATCCAGATGAGGGAGACTCCACAACCTCTCTGGACAGTCTGTCCCAGTGCACAGTCACCTGCCCGGTAAAGTTCTTCCTCGTGTTCAGGTGGAACTTTCTGTGCATCAGTTTCTGCCCATTGCCTTGTGTCCTGGTGGTTGGCATCACCAAGAAGAGCCTGGCTCCATCTTCTTGGCATCCTCCCTTTAGATATTTATACACAATAATGAGATCCCCTCTCAGTTGTATCTCCAGGCTGAAACTTCAGATGTGTTGACTGCTTGTATTTGTGTCTCTGGGGAATGTCTAAGCTGTTGCCCAAATGTGCATGTCTGCCTTTGAGTCAGTTGCATGGCTCTGTAGTCTTTGGCCGCTAACTTAAAAATTGACACCTACAGATAGACACTAAAATTGTTTCTCTTATCCCAGGAACTAATTTCCACCCTATATGTAATTTGTTTGCTATACTATGCCTTTCTGGATAGGCCTTGACACCCAGCACAGGGAGACAGGCCAGTGCATACCCAACTGTGCACCCACTCCAGTGCCTTGTGACATCCTGCTGGTTCTCAGATGCTTTGCTTATTTGAAACTTTTTGTCTGTTTATCTGCTTCTGGTGTTGCTGCCATTAGGAAGCAGCCCTGGCACGGGTACCCTGGCTCTGCTGTGGCTGCAGTTAACGTGGCTAAATCAGCTAAATGCGAGTGAACTCAAGTGTCTTGTTGTTGACACACCTCTGACTGAGCTGCACGATCAGTTGGTGACCAACTAAAGTTTGTAAGTTGATGTGAAATTAAGCAAGCTGCAAAAGCTGTAAACAAATTGTTAAGAAGAGGAAGTAGGAATTCGGTACCTGGTCCAGCTGCAAGTTCCAGACTGATGCATAACCTGCCAACATGAAGTTCACTGCAGGATTGGGTCTTATGAAGGATGCACTCCCTCCTCTCCTAATGACAGCATCATTAGTAGTGTAGGTATATAGATCTCTTAAATTAATAGTGCACCAGATTGTTCCTGCTGCACTTAACAAGCGGTTCAACATAACAGCCATGAGCTAAAATATTTGCAAGTTTGTGTGAACTTCAAAGCAAACTTTGCTTCTTTCTAAAGAGTCTTACAAACAGCTAAGCACTTTGTCTCCTACCTCATCTTTAAAGAAATTACAAAAGAATATATACAGCAGGCCTGAAATTCCTGCCAGTCCTTCATCTTGATTTTCTTGGCATATTAGTGAGGAATCTGGATGCTGAAATTTACTGTTAATGAGTACCTTATTTTATGGATGTGTTCTGTGCGCTAATGCTTATCTGAACTGTTTGTGCTCTTATGGAGGGCCAAAAAAGACACCTAGAAGATAAATACTAAAGTAACCAGTGAAATATTTTACTATTTTGGTGGAGTTTTTTAGTTTGGAAAGTATGGGTGGTCATTAATCAAACAGAATTTCTTTATTGATTTAGGTATCTGTTGTTTATAATTCTACAAATTATCTGCAATCTTCATTTCAAGCATCTCCTGTGGCTTGTGATGGATTAAATGTAGAGGTAGCAATTATTAGGGAGCCGTTGGTCATGCAAACCAAAGTGGCAGGTCAATTAGAAACAATGATATAGATGAAGGGTACCTAAACACAAACGTCAAGCGGAAAACAAGACTGTAAAAAGTGGCAAGGACAGCAGCAATTCTAGAGTGGCACAGATGAGGGGAAGCTAAAAACACTTGCCTTAGAAATGAAAAAAAACAAACCCACCCAGCAGTAGGCTGGAAGGATTGAAAAAAGTGAGATAAAAATTAGAAATGCTGTGCACTTACTGCTAATTTCCAAGAATCCCTAAGTGATTGTTGTTGGAAGCTGAACTAAAAGCAAGGGAGATGAAAAGTCAAAGGACCCTTTGAGGGGAGAGTAAAAGAACGCATTTGCCCTTTGAAAGAAAACAACAAAAATTTCTTCTGGGTTCATCAGAGCAGAGTTGAACCCTGTGATCTATGGGGAAAAAAAAATCAGTGTTTTTATCATGTTATGGTCCTAAATTTACATATGTGATTAATATGATGTTTTACATTATGTAAATTGAGTGTTTATCCTTAGGAAAATTTTGAGGACTGAAGACCCTGCAATGTCTTTACTCATTCCTTCACTGGAAACAGCAGCATAGTCTTCTCCATACTCTGTGCTTTTGTGCCTCAACCCCATGGGAAAATCTTCTAGCCTCTATGTCTGCTACCTCTTGCCCTCCTAGAATCACAGAATGGCGTGGATTAGAACGGATCTTAAAGATCACGTAGTTCAAGCCCCCCTTTTGTGGGCAGGGACACCTTTCACTAGATCAGGTTGCTCAAAGCCCTATCCAGCCTCACCTTGAACACTTCTAGAGATGGGGCATCCACAGCTTCCCTGGGCAACTTGTTCCAGGGCTTCACCACTCTCACAGACTTCTCCCAGTCTGCACTTGTATCTGTGATTGCCCTGACCCAGCTGAAGCACCTTGCACTTGAACTTGTTGAACTTCATGAGTTTCTTGTGGGCCCACTTTTCAAGTTTGTCCACATCCCTCTGGATGAATTCCCATTCTTCAGGTGTGTCAGCTGCACTGCTCAGCTTTGTGTCATCTGCAAACTTGCTGAGGGTGCACTTGATCCCACTGTCTATGCCATTGATGAAGATATTGAAGAGCACTGGTCCCAAGACATATCCCTGAGAGACACCACTCGTCACCAGCCTCCACCTTGACATAGAGCCACTGACCATAACTTTCTGGCAGTGTCCATCCAGCTAATTCCTTAACCTCTGGATAGTCCATCCATCGTGGGCCCCTGGGTTCGCAGCAATCCCTAGGTTAAGGCATCTCCTCTTCTGAGGGGCTAAGCCCTTCTTCATGTTGGAGATTATTTTCCAGCTCATTTAGTAAAACTAGAATTAACGATTATCTTGCTGCATCAAATCCCTGAGTAGATGTGAAGTAGATGCTGTTTCACCCAGGGTAGGATGCATTGACCAAGGCTGTAAAGGATTCCGCCTTCCTTTACAAACTCCTGTGGTTCTTATTCCAATCAAAATTCTGTTTTCATTTGCTTTCATTCATTACAACTCTAATAAGTGTAATTGAGGAGCAAAGTGTGTCTAACTCCTGGGAGAAGAGGAAGAGAATTTTTTTCCTATCTCGCGTAGTGTCACTTAATTAAACAGCCCATAACCGTACAGAAATTGCAGTGGAAAGCACTGTTCCTTACAGGATTACAAGAGGGAGATGGAATACAGGTTTTCATCTGTAGGTGTAGGTCTCCTTGGCTGAGGAGGCAGATTTACCTCTTTAGTTCCTCCTTATCTTCTGGCTATTAGAGCAGCAGAGAGCAGGACTGAGCAGCTCTGACCAAGGAATGAACACCATTATGATGAGGTGCCAGTGTCCCATTTCAAACCATCAGCATTACCTTTGGCATACATCTCCACGAGTTTGTAGGTGAGGGCAGACAGGGAGATACTACATTGCAATCTCAGAATGTTAGGTGTAGTCATTCTGGGAGCTGTTCAGAAATGTGAATGCTTGTATAATGTGTTAAAAGACTTTCAAGCATGATTGTTCAAGCATTGTTCTTCATAGTAGCCACTAGGAAGAAGCAAGCAGGGAAGATGCATAGTACCTAGATAATAGATAAGCAATCCCTTTGCAAATATGGGTGAGGCAGTTACAACACAATGCCATACATCCACACCCCAGGCTGCATTTAAACAGCTATTCCTGAATAAAGAGGTCTAAAGTGCATTGAATAGTTAAAAAGTTCTTTCCAGGAAAGGATCAGATCAGTTGTCAGTAGGTGTCCCAGACAGGGAGAATGGCCAACTTCCTTAACATTTGCCCTCAGATACTCAGAGCAAGGGCATCTTCCTCACTGACATTGAGGATTTTTGTCCCTTTCCTCCTGCCCTCCATTGCTCTCCAAGGGGCCATCAACAACTCAGCTCTCTGCTATGCAGGGCAACTTGACTTTAACCAACTTGGAAGCTCTGCTGCCTGGAAAGGAGGAGACAGTATGTGTGATTTCTTGATAACGTTTCCTCTTCATAACTCCCTGATGCCAAAGGGCACCAGAAACCCTTGGTAGAAACCATCCTTTTGGTGTGCGAGGTTGCCGCAGCAGGATTTACTAATCAGGACTTGAAACTCTCCTGGGCTTTGCTCTCAGTTCCACATTTTTGCCACAGCAGTTGTTGCATCAAGGTCCAGTATCACTTCACAAGATGGGGTCCTGTCTGAATTCAGAGGGATCAGAGAGGTAGTGTGGCATTTGTCTTTGCTCTGTATGTCCTGCTTGAGCACTTAGCGTTGTGTTAAGTGGTAGAAACTTCAGTTAACTTGAAAGCCAAAGTGTAGACAAATGGAGTGGGCTGACTGACTCAACAGCTGGTTTTCATGGGTAGGTAAAACAAATTTATTGTGTGAAGGGTATTCTTTTGCATAATCTACTGTAAAAGTTACATATGTTTTTTCTTTGCAATGTTTCTTTGCAGATGTTTTTTATTCTTGCATTTCTTTCTATTTATATACAAGCAGAAAGTTTTTTTTCCTGTATTTCCATAAGTATTTTAAGGAGATGTTGTTCATGTTCATCAAGTGCTACTTTACTCTTCATGGGACTGTTGTCATTTGTCCCAGGGCATCTCTGAGTAACATTTCTGAGTCACTGTGCTGGTAGAGCTGTCACTGTACCTTACAGCTGTCTATCCCTCTGGAATGATAAGTCTAAAAGGGATATCCTCACACATGGACCTTTGTATCCTTAAACATGACAGATTTAAAGACCTCAGGATTAAAGACATGTTTTTTTGGCTAGTCCCACTAATTATGAGTTAATTCACCCATGAGCAGCATATGTGTCCTATCAGTATTTTTTGTTGCTCCTTTTCCAAAGGAGTAACATATATCTCAAAAATCATGATGGTGCACCTTACTGCACTAAGCACAGACAATAGTACTTTAGCCCAGGAACTAATCCAACAAAGATGCTGTCAGTGACTATAGGGGTTCCAGTCTTACCCAGTTGGAGCTCCCCCATTGGACAATCATTACTTGTCAGACAGTAATAAAGTGTGTCTTATGATACTGGAGACATTATGAAATATTTGTGTCAGATGACAATAACAAATCTCTCCATTTCTGCTTCAAAGCAGTTCTCGATTCTCTATGACTTAGTCTTGTGCTCCATCTGCCTTTAGATGGCTTTACTTTGAATAGCAGATCTATGGTTGATGCTGGTTTTGTCAGAGTCCTGCAGTCGTTGTTAAAGTAGAATGAACACTGAGCTCTAGGATCTGAGTGGTGGCTGAGTGACATTCACAGGATGTAAAAAAGAACTTGGTAATGACACTATTTGGGTCAGACCAATGTTCAACGGCCCAGGTGTTCTGTCTCCAAAAGCAGAAGCAGGAGATGTTATTTAGGAAGACCATACTAGCCTGGCCACTTTCTGCAGCTCATTCGCCTTGACTTCCCTCCCACACCTGGAGCAGTTGTGTTAGGGATTTTAGAGTGTAGCCCTGCTTAGCCCTTTTAGCATCTGCTTATGGACTTTTGGTCCATCAAATTATCTCATTTTTTTTGATCCTACAGCTGCAGTTTCCCTCCTCAGCCTTCTACATCAGCAGGTTCCACAAGTTGCTTTGAAAAGAAGTACTCTTTTAAATTGATCTCTTACTGATTTCATCAAGTGACCCCTTGTTCTAGAATCGCAAAAGTTCTAGAAGAGTTCTGCTGCCAGCTTTTCTACCACCTTTGTGATTCTAGAAACCTTACTTTTATTCCCGCTCTCAGTTACATCCTCTTCAAATTGGAGTTCCCAATCTTTTTTAGTTACTTGTTCCTTCTTTGAGCAACTGTTCTATTAAAACAACTTTGTTTTAGTTTTTCTTGTCTGTACATGCAGTGACTCTACTGCACCTGCCTTGAGGTGCTGGGACTGGCATTGTGAAGAGTAGTCAGGATTTGAGAGGGATACCACAGCCAGTTTCTCTAAGCAGATTCTTTAGTCACTTGCCCCATGAACCCACCGTAATTCTGATCCTGAGCCATTGTCCACTTGTAAGCCATACTGCTTCCCTCTTGGTGGTGAGGTTGGATGGATGTTATGCTGTGGTAAAGAAGGGGGACTGTGTGTGCTATACCCATCTGCTTTCCAATCCAAAATGCCGGATTCTACCAGGACACAGTGTTAACTCATACAAAAAAGCGCGTTAGGATACATACAGACCAGAAATGGAGCATACATTGACAGACCATCTCAAAAATCTGCAGTAACTGTAAGTAACAAACTATCCCTTTCTCTTCAGTCAGCATATGGCTAAACTTGGACATACATACACATCTGCAATGATACCTATTTTTATAGATCATATTTGTTCAAGTACATTATTGCTACAAGAAAGACATAGGTTTCCAATAAAGATACTTTGTGTTGTCATACCAAGGCAGTATCTCTATATTTATTGCACATGGCATATTGCTGAAATAAACTTTCTCATTAATAAATCTTGAACCATTGCTGTTAAAGCAAAGCTCATACATATGATGAACTGAAGGAAACTGTTAGAACGTAATTGCCATTAACACAGACTGTCTTAAGCAATTTTTTGTATTGATAGATAATCCATTTTGTGGTTAAACAATTTTTCATTCCAGAATATTTCTATAAGCACTTTCAGATAGAAATAAGAAAAAAAGAAATTCATCTTGTACATCACTACTTTGGACAGCTCTATCTGGAGAAAAATAAATATAGCAGATATAAATTAAAAGGGGATGAAACAATCTGAGCTGGAAAGAGAAGAGTGCAAGTTTATTTTATTTCCTTGGTTGTGTGGGAGTCTTGTTAACCAGTATGTAATGCATAGTCATGTAATAAAACATGCTAGACATTAAAAGGCAAAAACCCAGTTCACAGATGTTGTAATGTTATGAGATAATTTTAGGGAGTGAATGGGGTGAAAAGGCTGGATTTGTTAGAGAGGAAAATACCTATGGAGGCCTTTTCTGTGAGCAATACCATGACTTCATTACCATGTCAATTCTGGGAAAAGGCTCTGATTTAACACAGCAGTTGGCTGGATCCATATGGAGCTGATGAACCTCTGAATGAATAGTGAATGGAAAAACTGCTGGAATCTGCCTTCAGCTTTGTTCCCAGGATGACCAATGTAAAAGGCCTAAGAGCAATACTGCACAGATGGTGTAAAGAGGTAAGAAATCTGCAAGGTTTAGTTTATGTTTTCTTATTCTACACTGTTTGGTGTTTTATTTTTTTAACCATGTTTCAGTTTCTCCAATTCTATTTGCTTAAATGTCTTTACTCAAAAAAGGTAGGAAAAAGAAAAGCTTTCGGGAAATGAAATTAATTCAAAAAACATATGTAGCAGTAAACATTTACATAAAAATACAATTTAAAATGTTGAATTTTGTATGGTATAGAGGTAATTGAAAGCATAATTATGAAATCTTGAGAAAAAAAAAAAAACTAGTTAAAAGTTTAACAAAGAACTTCAGAATTACTTGTTCAATTCACCCTATGTTGTGGGAATATGCAGATGTTCACATTTACACAGTCATGTATGTCCACTAGGGTTACATGCTTTTATAGTCTGAAGCATCATCACAAGTGCCAATACAGTAAATCAAAAGACTCTCTGGCATTATCTAGTTTCCTTTCTGGCTTTAAAAGTTAGAACAGATGTCACAAGAGAGGACAAAATGGATTTTACCCACCGAGAGGAGCTTTTCTTGCCATCATTAATAGGAGGCTCCTTGAAATGCTAATGTACACAGTTTGTGTTGCCGGGTTTGCATAGAGATGGTGGGAAACAGCTCTGATCCCAACAAAACCTTTTGTTATTAATCAAGAAAATCTGCTCTTCTGAAACAGCAAAGCACTAAAATGGTGTGGCTACTTGCAATGCAGAGATCTCTATAGCAATCTCCAATGAACAAAAATGTAATAAAAACTGTTCAGCAGCTCTGCGAGATACGGCACATGTAGCAATTTATTTGCAGTGATTTTGCATACACCTTCTACTTTCCTTTGTCATTTCAGCACGGGTATTTACAGTGGAAAGATTACACCGTTCCTGTATTTTTTCCAAATCTCCACTCATTAAAAATCTTGTTTAATTTCATAGCAAATCCAAAAAGCAAGCTTGGGGCAGAAAGAACTTTGAAAATCAAGCTTTTCTTCATGAAAAAAATCTATTACAGAGCACAAGTTTCTCTTCAATTTGATGTTAATACCATGTAAGATATTTTTACTTTGTTAGAATATAGGATTATGAGATACTGTGAACCTGTTGTAAGCACCAACATACTCTGCAACAGTAGGACTAGTAAGCTTCTTCTGTTGCAAATGGGACTTAATTAATTTTAGTAATCTCTAAGAGAAGAGGTTCAGACCCTGGCATTGCTTTGTGACATATGACCTCTTACTTTTAAGTGCAGTTAAATCACTAAGTACTGACTTCTGTCAGACGTTCATTGCCTTCTACAGGATGCCTCAACAGAAGCCTTCTTTCCCAAAAGTATTTGGGGTACGAATTAAAACAAAAAAATTAAGGAAAGCCTGAATTAAAATGTAAATTCTTTGCCTGGCATTACTCATCACTGAAATCTCCGACCCAGTCTCTTATCAGAGTTACATTAAATTCCCTATCAATTTATTGTACACTTGTTCCACAACACATTATTGTGTCCTTTCACAGATTCATTGTACTGAGACTTCAATATATGGGCACAACAGAATGAATAAGGGATGAAGCATTAGCTCAGAGTTTAAGCCTCTTTTAATTTCTTTGCCTCTGTGTATCTAAAACAGATAGTTAACATTTTGCATTGCCATAGATTATTGTACTTTAATTCCTATAGTGCAGTTTTTTAAGTGATGGTAATAAATAGATAGTATAAATAAATAAAAATACCCTGTTATGATTAATGAAAGGTGTTTGAGATGATCATTGTGTAGTTATGGGATAAAACAATATATGTCATAAGTTTTAAAATGGAAATGTTTATTGTTCTTAGCTTTGTCTGATACAAATTTGGTAAAGCCAACAGGAAATAAGGAAGTGGGATAAGAGGGGATGGGGAGCTTATGTGAAAGAAACCCAAATGAAACATCACTGATTCTATCACTGAGGAGCTGTTTCAGCAGTAGGAAATACTGTAATGGGCAAGCAGGTAAAAACAAACCTATGAGAACAAAGTCAGAAGTGCCTTTGGCATTGGAAGAGGTCTATAAATGAAATGACCAGGGCTGTCTCTGGGTACTTCTACAAAAGGATTATCTGTTCTCTACCTTTTGATGTATAGAGTTTTTCCCAGTCTCTATATTTCTTTCAGCTTTACAGTTAAACTTCTGATTTCATAAAAGCTGCATATCAGAGGGGCCCCAAGTTCCTGCAGCCCTGTGCCAAAGGGTCTCCACTACCTGTGCTGCTGAACACAAGACCTCACTGCTCCTGCAAGTGTGGCCAGATTAACTCGTATGAGGCTGCACTGAAAATACCAGTATTCAAGGAGGAGGGACTGTTCATCCAAAATAACAAACAACAGCAACAAAAAAGCCTACTGAGAGTGTTCGTGAGACCTGCAAAGGCTTTTGTAAGGGACTAATGACTTTGACCTCACTGTACTGTCGGGGTAAGGATGAAGACTATCCTTGGGAAAAATTTTGATTAGGAGTGCTGAGCTGTGTCAACAAAATACCCTACAAACCCCTTGTCCTAAGAGCACTGACAAAGTGAGTCCATTTGAGCAGAAATATAGTTAAGGCATATCTTCTTATATAAGACTATTATCTACCTGTAAAGTTTCAGTGTCCTTTGTTTTTCAGAAGTATTATGCTTAAAATGGTTTCAAAACTTTGCAGAAGTTCAAATGTATAGATTTCAACCAGGCTGGAAATCTACAGTTTAGCTTCTGTTGCTGAATTATGAGCTAAGATGCTATATGGCAGTCTGAAATATATCCATGAAAGGGCTTTCAGATAAGCTGTTTTTAAACCAGTGTAAATTTTTTGTATGGACTCTCAACCTTGAACATTTTCATCAAGGATTACATGGTAACTGACTACTTCCCTGTACAGTCCTTACCCAATTTTGTTCTCACTTCCTCTGGTCCTGAGTAACTTCACTGCATTTGAAGTGGTTATTCTAAATTTGTCCCAGTGTAACAGACCAAAATTTAAGAGCCTCTTGGAGGAGCATTGTCTTCTGTTGGTGTGCTTATAGATTTTTGGCTGAGAATCTGGAATAGGTGAGCAGTCCAATTCAGGTGTGAACCCTTTCCCTACACTGCCTTGTAGCGAAATCTCCTTGTCTTGGTATTTATATACACGAAAAATTGGTCTGACCTGATATAAAATCAGATCTCTTCAGTTGCTCCTTTGGTAACATTTTACGGCCAGCTTAAATAGACAAAGTGCAAGAAATCAAGTCCCATTTCCCATGTGGGAATTGTTGTTCCTGGCAGCAAGTGTTTATAAGATCAAATTCCTTTTCATGGGGTAAAAATAATACTTTTTGAAGTCAAGCTATATATTTAAATTATTTAGGGATAGATCTTCAGTGAGGTTTCTAAAATGAAGCAAGTATTTATGATATGAGGGCCTTCAGGCTTTAGAGTACTGTATATGGGCAAACAGCAAAAAAAGGTCAATCTTTTTGTATATTTAAATCGATCTCCAAGTTACTTTGAGTCTTGTATCATTTCTGCTTTCTCTGTGTCTTTTTCTTTAAACTTCCAAAGTCAGGTAGCACCCTGCAAGCTGCATTGAATCCAACACCTAAGATAGCCTTATAAACCCTGCGGACATTAAACTACTGGAAAACAGATTGGGTTGGTAAAAATAAGTGTGCATGTTCTCACAGAACCTGAGAAAATCACACCTTTACTTTGTTAAAAAAAATCTGTTTGTGCCACTCCAGTAATCACTTCATAACTGGTGGGAGAACAGAACATATGTCTCAGAAGTGGTGGAATATAAAAGGCTCTACCTCTAATCCTATTTTCTTTAAGAGAAAAAAGAAAAGCAACAAAAAACCCTAACCTTTTCAGTATGTCATCTATAAAATCAATGCCAAGGGTTTTCTGCTTAAAAATGCCAAGACATTTTGTGGCAATTTCTGTGAAGCAACATGGTTAATCCTTTTGCAGTTTTATTAGCAAGCGAAGTCCTGGAGAAGTAAAGCAGTGACAAGAAGGGTGTTGAGAGTGGCTTTTGTAGCCTTGCTACAGGTAATGAATCCTACGTGCCTGCTGTTCCTGAAGCATTTCTTGATTAGTTGTTTATGAGGGCTGAAATCACCTCTTTTCAAACTTACCTTTCGGACTCTGAGCCAGTGTGGTAAATATTAGGTAACAGGATATTTACAGAGGGGTCATTTCCACAGAGAGTGGATGGGACCTGAACATTGACCTGAAGGAGAGGGGAGGGAAATAGAAAGGCTTCTTTTCCTTCAGGGGGTTGGTGGTTAAATGGTCAGTGGCATGAATGCTCTAATGTGTGGCAAGGCTGCTGCTTGAAATAAATGTTGAGAAGCAATCTCAGTCTAATGCTACAAGCATAAAGTGGAGATGATGGCAGTTTAATATGTAGTCTACAGGACAAATGTATCCCACTTTAACACCATTGAAATCAGCGTGGTGACAGATTGTGTCTGGGAGGCTTTAAATGTGAAAATGCAAACTAACTGCTGACATTAGACACAGGGGTCTCAGGAAGGTTGTTTTAATCAGGATTCAGTTGCTCTTTCATCTTCCTTACAAACTCCTTCCCTCTCCTCTCTTCTCCCATCTTGCTAATGAGGGAGGTCAAAGAATTGGAGATCCCACCAAGTCTGTGTTAGGCCCTAGAGTTGGCTTCAGATGTGACTCAGATAAATGGAGTGACTTGCACCATAAACCACACCAGCTACTTTTTAATCTTCTCTCCAGCTCCAGACCTGGCTTCTCTGGTACAGGCCAACAAACAGTCTAAGGATTCAAAACTTACCTTTAAAATAATGCTCTGCCTAATATATCTCTTAGAATTGATATAGGGCACATAGCTCTTTGATAACTTCCATTGCACAGTGAGAGTTCATAGATGGTACTATGTGGAAATGAAAGGATGCACCTTGCTGTGTGTATTCATCATTTCTAGGGAGTTTTTTATTCAGGTAAATAAGATTTTGCTAAGCAGTACTCACTATGCTTAACCTTTATTAATAAAAGTAATACTTGGTGTGGTACAATTGCTTAGAATCAAGCCAAAATAGCAGCAAAAGAATAGGTGGAATAGATGTCAGGAGGATTATAGCATTTACATTCTGGTGATGATTATATATTCAAATGCCAAATCAGATTGTATTATAAAATTCTAAATTAAGAAAATCTTGTACCTGGTTCTATGAGCCATTATTTTAAAGCAGATCTGCTTGAAAAATAGTGGATTTTTTGCTTTAGAATAGCTATTATACAGCCTTGTACTCTGCTCTTTTTTGCTTCTTTCACTTCACTTTACCTTTGTTCTTACTCGGAGCCCAAGAAATAAGTCACCAATTTCTGCACACCTTTTGTACAAAGAGGACAAAGATTCATATTTATCAGAGCATCATACAGCTCTTCTTCCACCTCTCCTTTCTTTTCAGGTAAATTCTACATAGCAGTTCATTTCTGTTTAACCTTGATGGCTTGCAGTACCCTGGAAATTCTCATTAAATGCTAGTGAATAGCATAAAAATAAGTAAAGCAGAGCTGTTTTTCTTGCTGTGTCTTTAGATCTGACCTTTATTGTTCAAGTTGCATTTGAAAAAAAGGAAAGTGTCAAGTTGTTGAAAGATAGTGCACTCCATGCTCAAGGCACAGGGAAAATCCCATTGAGGCAGGAACACCAGCCAGTGTTTACAATGCTGCATTTTAAATGCATATTGGGAAAACAATGATAAAAATGAATTTCCTGCATCTAAGATTTCTGTAGTTAAGAAAGCATAATTGCACCAAGTGCCAGGATTTCTTTTCAACAGCAGTCCGGTTTGCCAGTGGTTGCAATGCATCACATTGTGGCTTGAGAAGGGACATTTGTTCTGGCTGTGTGCTGGTACTCCTGGGTCCCTCCCGGCACACATATCCAAGCACTGACATGGTTGGGAGAGGAGCTTTGAAGGAATGCGGCCACCTACTCTTGTCTCATCTCTTGTGTGTTTCCTCTGACTCACACTATTGTTTTGAAGTGGATTTCCTCTCTGATCCCCACCTAGAAGATCTATTAAGAAATTGAAACATATATATGTGTATATATATATGTGTATATATATATATGCATATGCTCATTTTTCTTTGCTTCAGGCTTCTTGATGAAGGGAAAGATCATTTCATACTGCTTAGAGTTGTCAAAGCAAGTCAGGCCTGCAATAGTGGTGGTAGTACTGGAGAAAGATGTTATTTTGCTGGGGTAAAAGGGAAAAATAGAAAGAGGATCTCAAATTCTGAAAGCAAGCTTAGTGTGCAGGAAAACTTGAAACTTTTCTAAAAGACATACTGAGTCAACTGGAAACCAAGTTACTATAGTCTAGAGCTTATTTGAATGACATTTGTGAATAGTTTTTTTCCATTAATTGTTGAATAAATGAACACATTTGCCCCTCTTTGACAAGTTTTATGTATGGTTGAATACTCTTTTCCAAATAAATTATTCATAAATTTTGAGCAATCATTGAATAATTTATTCAAAATATTTTTTTCATTATACACTCCTCCATCCAATGGACTGTGAGTGCAACTCTGACTGTGTTAAAGTTAGTGAAAACATTCTCAATGATTTGACCAGTGCCAGGACTTCACTCAATTCAAAGTGTCTCAGTTTTGAGAACTAAGTGTTGCAATTACATGTGGAACTTTGGTTTAAATATTAGTGGTAAACTTGCCTGTGACTTTTTCAGTGCGTAGAAAAGGAATTAGAAGGAATCACTTCAGCTTTTATTAATCTAATTAATTTGTTATCATTCGAATCTGGATGCGTGAATGCTTTTTTTTTTTTAGACTTCCACAACATGGTATTTCCTGTCATCTAAAGGCCCAGTTTATGATGAGTAAAATCCTACAACAATTGTTGAAGAGGGCTCAGTTCCTGGCTAGTTTCCAGTTTTGAATATTATTGAAGGTATTCAGGAGTACACCAATTTTTGTAATTTTTTTTTTTTTTAATTACAACAATCATTGAAAGTGTTCAGAGTTTGGGGTGTGTCTAACTATTCTCTTGACCAGATAAAAATTGTTAGGGTGTTTCCACAATTCTGGAAATAAGTGTGATTTCTTTTATTTCAAATTTATTTGCATTTTACAACCAGTTTTGCTAATTATAATTCTCCAACCTTAATTCTCCCTGGAAATATGACGTGTCTTCACTTCCTGTCTTAAATTTGTATTGTGTAACTTCATGCAATTAAGGCATGGCTGGCATTATGCCATTGTTCGTGGGTGAAATTATTCCTATGTAAATACTTCATTTTGTACCGTTAATTGGCAAATGGTATAGAGTGCTTTGGGATCCATCTGGAGAAAAGTTACCGCATATGCTTTTGATCATTATTACTGTGTTATCTTGTTCCTTTAAGATACACAACTGCTTTATTATTTGCTGAGCTCCAGGAGAGTACTTGGTACTGATCAGATATACAAGGAGAAAATGCTACTGCCCCATGGAGCCTCCAATAGACTTGGCTGAGTGAGACAATAGGCATTGAGCTGTGTGAAATACATGGGTTCAATACCCACATTTCTTATTAACAGAGATTTGAAAATCTCTCTGTAGCATTATGATGAAGATTTGTGGGAGAAATGCACTGCAAGTGAATGACAAAAGAGGAAAAAAGTAACTTGGTGAATAACAAGAGAGAGAGCACAGCCTAAAAGAGAGGGGCAGGAAGATGAGAATGGGAGGAGGATTCACATGGGGCATTTTAGAGATAGCTTGGAAGGAGGGAAGAGATGTTGCCAAACTTGTGCTGTTGCATAGATATGATAGAGGGAGGGAAGGGAGTAGAAAAGGAAGATAAGCTGGTACAGAACAAAGCGGAGCAGTGATTTTAGCACTGTGATTTGTATTGGGAAATGTGGGTTGCATAATGGGAAAATGATGACTACTGATGTCCAGGGATGGAGAAAAGAAGGAGAGGTAAAGATGAGTTGGTGAAGCATAAAACTGAATAAGGTGTAGTTTTCAGAGTCTGTGTAATAAAGGAGACTGGATAACTCTTTTGAGAAAAGGGATCTGTTTGAGGTAAAGAAAATTCAGAGGTTGATGATGTGATATTGTATGAACGGGTGATGTGAAATTTCACCGAAAGAGAAAGAAGAATTCAGGAAAAAGGCTGAGTTTGGGTGTGGGTAACTGAAAATGTGGCAACCTTTTCAGGAGATGCCAATTCATTAATTAACTAATTTATTAGTTGGCTTTAAACTCACTCAGTCCTTTCTCTAGAGCTGGAATATTCAGCCTGGCCTTTTCTTCTGAAGTAAAGTATGAAAAATCTACTGAAAATTTTTTGTTTAAATATTTTGATGGAAAATAATTTTGTTTTCCTCTTTTGCTCAAAGATGTTGCTATAATTGAAGGCCCTGATCAGTAAGACATTGAGGTTTCTGTGTCTTTGGAAGCACATGCAGTAAGAAGACATCTAAAAATTAAGGTACCAAACCAAAGTTTGATTGAACTGAGACCCATTTCTGGTTTGTGTTCGGTGTCTGTTGGGGTTTTGGACAAGTCACCATTTCTGTGTGTCCTTTCTTCGTACTAAATAGACATAACAGTTTATTTCTGTTCATAATTCTGTTCATTCATCTGTTCATTGTGTTCAGGATATGAGCCCTGGAAGATTTTTGTCTTGGTTTTAGCTTACCTTATCAAGAGATTGGCAGCTCCAGACTTGATTTATACCTGAAGGTATTGGAGTGATGCTCTCGAGGTGTCTTTGTACCCTTACTGGCAAGACATCGATCAAAGAGAGACTGTATTCCAGAGATGCCTGTGTTGTATAGGGTTAGCTCATATTTTACTATGTCTGTGCAATGCAAAGCATGAACAAGAATAGAGTCTTGGAGTGTTTAAATTCCACTACTCTAATATAACTTCTCTTTCTTGCCTGCTTATGGAGTCAGGTCTGAAAGCTCTGGATTATGAGTGATCTGAAGGGAATGCTATTCTCTTGAACTTTGAGACTGCACTGGTTGTGATCCCTAAGTTAGCCATATACAGGTTGAATATGATCCTGCATCAAAACAAAAGTGGTGCTGATATAGTATGGTAATCTGAAGATTCAAAATTAAAAAGACAGGCTATTGAAATCATTATCAGATGTTGTATTTCAAATACCTCCACTTTTCTCTAGAGGGAAAAAGGGTTGGCAGTGCAGTTGCATGGTATCAGTTGTCAACCTTTTAGCAGAAACTGATGTATAAAGTCTTTTTCTGATGTGAGGGTCCACACAGGACATTCTTTTGTAAATACAGAAGAAAACATTCATTTTAGCAGTAAACTGTATCTTGTATAAGTAGGCTGTGTAGATTGATGTGGAAGGCTCAAACAAATGAGAAAAACTGTTTAAAGTTTACAGTTAAGTTTACTTAATATTACCTTGATTAATGGTAGATTTTTCATGTATCGGATCATTTTGTGCTAATTCAGTACAACAGTGTCTATCTAAAAACAATCAATAGTAAATAATTTTCTGCTTAAATATCAATTGAAAATCAGTGATTTTCTGCTTCCAACTGCACTTAGTGTCAGTCATTGCACATGGTGCCGCTCAACACAAGTGATTTGTTTGTTAACCACTTAGCATGCACACATATATATAGATATATATTTAAGTCTGGTTTCACCAGGCTAGATTCTTGAGAAGTTACTCATATTGCATTGTACATGACTTGGTTCAGTGCAACAGTCTCAGTCCAAATGAAGATGCCATTCTGCTAGAGAGAGCATCTCCAGACCTGGCCCATGACTTATTGGATCAATGATTAGAACAATCCTAAAAGGTTTTTTTACTCTTTAGTAGATGAAGCTCAAATCCTATAGTGTATGAAACTCAAATCTACTTCAATTATTTCATTTTGGAATATAAAGACTGAAAAGCTGACTGTCAAAAATGTGGCAAAGAGATGCTTGTGAAAGGAAAGCTTGGAAGTATTTTTTATGACTGCCTTTTCTTGTGATACTTTACTATTTTGCTTACAGCCCATTTCCTTTTGCTGAAAGATGAACCAAAATGGCTGACAAAATCATAGGCACAAGACACACATGAGGTGGCATTCTGGGCTGGAAAACCATCTCGCAGTGCTGCAAAGTACATCATCCCTCTTTCCATATGTCTTTGCTTACTAGTGAGGATGAGTAGGTGTTGAAGTAGGAAGCACTACCTGAATCATCTAAGGGAGTAATAAATTGCCTGGGGAGGCAATTGCCCATCATCCTATCTGCAGGTAGACAGGTATCTTGCTTTGGAACTGCTCAGGCTCTGTGTTGAGAAATGTATTTCTTTTGTCTGGCTTTGTTTTCAGTTTCTGAAGTCCCTCTCCTAGATGATTACACTCCTTTGGGGAGATCTCTTTGTTAGTCTCAAGCAAGACAGATGCTTTGGCTTGAGCTGGTAATAGTGCTGTTTGGCGGCTGACAAGCTGGGTGAATTTGCAGTGTGGTTGTATACATCCTCTTCAGTCACCGGTGCTGTGTGTTTAACTTCTCAATATGTTCCATCTGTGGTAGCTAACATGGGTATGGAATTTATGACTGTGAAGACTATAACATACCACAATACAGGAGTGCCTCTTGAGCTGAAATGATGTTTTTAATCAGTACATTAAATGTTGCGGTTGATTGACAGATTGCTCTTTCTATTTTCTGGAAGGAATGTACTCAAACTTAATTGTAACAAGGATATCACATGTTGTATAAAACCTTTTACACTAACAGGTATTACAGAATTTTAAAATCCATGTGCAAGGAACATTTCATGCACCATGGAAATGCAACCACCTTGGGTGAAATGCAGGGAATTTAGGTAGAGAGAATGTAATTACCCAGGGTGGAATTTGGCCAGCACCCTGAGATTAAAACCCCTAATCTTGCAAGAGTACCATGGGATCTCTAATGAACACAAATGGTCAGATCACAATTTTATGTCTCTGGCTGTAATGCTTTACTACAACAAGGGTATTTTCAACTGTATAGTGCATTCATTGTGATTATGCATCTAATTTTATTCTCGTTGTAATTTCCAATAATAAAGTTACAATAGTGCCATAAAATGTACGAACAAAATGGTATGACACAAGGTTATCTTACATACATTTTAGGGGCATATTCTGCTCTCATTTATAGTGGTATCTTTCCTTGAAGCCAATGGAATTCCTCCAGATTTGTGCTGGAATAACTGGCAACAGAAGTTGTCTTTCCAAGAGAGCATTTTTTATGCAGATATATTATAGATATGTTTGAAAAGTTAAATATTTATATTCTGTCCAAATACAGGAGAGTCTTTTTTCTTTTATTTTTAAAACCATAAAATTGTTAACAGACCCATGAAAAAAGAATATTATGGCTCCATGTCTGTTGGTTAACCTTCACCACAAAAATTGATCTGTGGGAATTTCTCACAGTGTAACATACTGTATCCAATTCCATAGTTATTACTGTAAACCTATTAGTGCCACCTGGGTTTGCATATCCGCAATGCTGTCCAAGTGAAGACAGATTAGCTCTATCACATGTTATGCCAGAGGGACAGCCTCACGAGGAGTCTGCCCTCAGGGAGAAAAAAAAGGGCTCAGACCTTTAATGAGAATACAGTGCTTTATAATAGCATTTGGTGGCCTAGAGATTTTCTGTCAAGTCATTTCAAATTAAATTGGCAGCCTTGCAATGTTCAGCCCGTATGAGTTTTTGTGTGGGGTATATCGTTAATGTTAAACCAATTCTCCCAGAAGATCAACAGAACATACAGAGGCAATGTTTGCATCGGTTCCTCTTTTTAAGTCTGGGCCCTTATAAGCTACTAAAAAAATGCTTTTTCCAGCGCAAAACCTAGCTTTGGCCTGAATTATTCATGTGTAAATTCAGGCAATTTATTTGTGAAATTATTTGTAAATAATTACACTTTTTTATGTAGTGTAATAATGAAATTAGTACGAGTCTAGGAGTGAACCAAATGACTTTGTTACCAATTAGTGTGACTCCACTCCCACTTCCACAGGCTGACTCCCACAGAAAGGGTGTAGAATTTGCCACTGAGAACTCCATTTATTTCTGTTACTTCCAGGACTTTCCTTTTTTAAAATGTAACATTTATGTGATATTTTAGTCCTTCTAGTGTCTGAAAATTTAAAAAGCAGATGATACTTAAAGCTAAATTGCTATCATTATGCAGGAAGTTTTTTCCTTAAGATTTTCTCACATTTTTCATTCAGAGCTCAGCCTGAAACACACACATTAGTAACCTCTTTCCATGATATATTGAGGGTTTATTTTTGTGGGAGACTGGGGTTCACATCCTCAAAAGTAGGTAAATACCTTGTTCAGTGGAATTCAAGAAGAACTGGGCAGCTGAATATTTATGAGGATCCCAGTTTGCATTTCCAATTGTGCAAAGTCCTAGGAATACCTGCAGGATTCTTGAAGTTTGTAATCTCTGTTACATTTAATGATAAAGGAAGTAGTTTTGCAATTTCTAAGCATAGCGCATTACCTGTAACAAGTGCAAGATAATATTAGAGGAAAGTTTGCTTTCAACTCGTTTTGTAGAGAGGAAAGTCTAACTCACTGAAATGAGTGAAAAGAGGGGTTAATTGTGTGTTTGGAGCTACAGGTTATCTCAGTCCATTATTATACTGATACTAGGTGAATAAGATGAGTCATGTAAAAATAAAAACAGGTTTTGCTTTTACTAGGAAGCATGCATTTTCCACATTTTTCCAAGAATGCTCCTAAGACTTTCCATCCTGTATTTGATATGTTCACATTTGTAAATCAAACATGAGTGATTACTTTTGTGAGAATTATCTAAGTAAAACTGAAGCATCACAGTCATGAAACAAGTTTGAATTTCCCTTTGTATTTAATATAATCCTTGTTTTGGGATACAGTCCAATACTGTGATTTTATAACGTCCCCTACCCTCTGTATTCTGTTTTGTAATTGAAGGAAAAGTGATGACAGAAAATCTTCCTAATGTGATCACATTCTTATATGTAACTGTAAAAAGAAAATTTTGCTTCTTCAAATTAGAGGAGTAAGTCCACTGCATTTGGTAAGAGATTTACACTGCCAAAGCAAGAATGACTTGATCCTGTGTGTGCTGTAAGCTTATTTTTCTTACTTCAGTGCACATACCTTGGGTAGAATTTAGCTCAATTTTCTTAATTTGCAGTGCTGGACCAAATTCATCTGTGCTGTGATTCCATTGACCTCTTTGGAGTTACTAAATAATTGGATTTGACCTAATATACTCTTCACTGAGTGCCATCTTGTTTTTCATGGAGGTTAACACAATAGCAGTTTTCTATTTCTGCACTCAAACATGAGCAGCCCTTTTTTTTCCTTTTAATTCCTGCTAAAGAAAGGAGAGTAGACAAATTGCTGCTGTAAATAATGCTGAATAACTAAAGGGTATCCACTATTGCCTTGAAACCTCACTTTGGTAGTTCAGATTGATAGCAAAATTCCTAGTGGCGTTAGTAACCATAGGTGATTAACTCCAAAATAGCTACAAATAAAGAAAAAACAAGCCCAAGTTAAACATTAAAGTACCTTGCCACTATCTCTAGTGGTGCCTTTGAAGTTCTAAGGTGGGAGAGTGAAGATCTTCCGTATACCTTGAACAAGCTATGTCCAGTATGGGAAGGTGGATGAAGCTGGGCTACATGAACTGCCTTATGCTGAGTATTTTGGCCTGACCTCATCTATCACCATTTCATATGGTGAATCATTGAAACAATGAGGTATGCATTAAGTTTTGCTATGTGTAGGCGACACTAGGGTTGCATAAAATACTCACGTGCAGAGCTTTTTGTTTCTATGTAAGTATTTGCAGGTTTGGGGCTTTAAGTGTGGACAAATTCACACTGGCAGTGTTAGTGAACTTGAGTGTGTGTTTTCTGAGAAAACACAGGCCTAGGAGGACAGTATATTTAATAGAATTTTAAGGGCCTAATTTGAAATTTATTTCTGTATGCCAAAATCAAATATGTATTTAACAGATCATATGAGTTATAGTCAATTGATTGACCAATTATTAAGATTTGAGACATTGGACCTAATTCTGTACTTTCCTTAAGTTTGTGTGGTCTGATTTAAACCATATAAGATGTAAGGTATTATTTCCATTTTACCAGCATCAGTGTTCATACCTGATGAAAAACCTGGAAATTAAGACCCTAATAGTAATGTGCCTTCCATCTGACACAATGCAGATTGTGTGCCCACATTAGCAAGTGGTGCAGACAGATAGCAACACATTGGCAGAACGGAACTGTCATGCTCTGGGCCTGGTACCCAGGCTGAACATATTTCAGGAGGGTACTTGAGGCTGATGCTAGTCTAGTCCCATGGACTGAGTGTCAGTAAACTCAGTGAATAAATAGGGGCTCTCAGGAACACTTCTTCTTAATTTAGCTCTAAGACCACCCTGCAATGTGAGCTCAAGTGCAGTAAATGGGTATGATTGGGAGGTTTGACTCAAAAGGGTCCTTGTTGTCCCAGCTAAAACAATAATACAGATGCACCCACAGGGAGTAATTTGTGGCTCTCTTCAAGTGACTGCTTTTAAACCTTAATTTGCTTTTCTTGAGACTTTGTATTTAATTCTTGTGCCATCACTAACCTGTTCAGGAAGAGTCAGTGCAGGTGCGTGGCTCCTGAGGGCATCGATCAAAGGTTTCTACCTCTCTGGCCTTGTTGTAGAAGTAAATCAGCACAAGCAGATTAACAGTGATGATATGAAATGCAGCTGTGTGATCTGACTGTCCTTATTGAGTAGGCTTTGATTAGCCAGTCAGCACAGTAGTGTATTTTAAATCATTTTTTTCTCCTTGTGATGTGTATTTGTACCTTGGTTCACTGAACACATCCCTGAACATATCACTCTTGAATATCATGAATACTCATACTCTGCTTGGATTGCACTCAGGTTTGTGGTACTATATAGATGCAAACCAGGAAGAACCACAAGGTGGAAAATAAATTTCAAACTGTGTCTCACTGAGGAGTGGTACTGCAACTAAAAAAAAAAAAACAACCAGTATAGAAAGTAGATTCAAACACATTGCTGATTATTCCTCTGCAATTTGCCTTTAAAACTTCTGATGGTCTTAAAACTGTTGTACTAATGTTTCAAAAGAAATGTAATTTTACAGAGTGACTTGTCTGGGAATAGAATGAGATGGAACATCTGTCCTTCTGGACTGTTGGAATTGCTTGGCTGAAGCAAATACAAGATGAAAAAAACAGATAAAAAACAGTTAAAAAAAATAGGACTTGTTAATCTTTTCTCAAAAATACATACTAAACTTTTCAAATGAAATTTACTCATACTATTTCCTGCTATTTTATGCTACTACATCTTCCCACATAACAATTGAGTTAAAAAAGGAAAAAAGCAAAACTGGTTTCATTACTGAGATAACTAGCATATGCTAGGGCAATTGAAAAAGTCTGATGCATTTTCTGATCACAAAAATACAGTTTTATTTTTTAAAATGATATGGATGAAAACATTTAATGATCTAAGCTCTTGATTCATATTGTCAGCATCTCAGCTAATTAATATGATGATCCTTATTTTGTTCTAAGGTGACATTCTAGGAAACAGAACAGAATAAACCAGAATAAACAACCATTAAGTCTTCCTTGCCAGAAAGCACTTTAAGACTAGTAAAAGGTAGCATTGTCTTTTTAAAATGTTTTCAGCAGCCAGTAATCTATTTTCATGGTGTTCCCTAAACCCTATTATCAAGGCTGCAGATTCCTACACATGACCAGTCTTCAGTAGTGAACAAAAATGGCATCTAAATCCCAAGTGACACTCTTAAGTACTTGGCAGCAGAAGGGCTCTTCTGAGGAAGATTAAGTTAATGGAAGCGTTTGGGTAACATCTGCATGACTCTTCATCCTGGTATGGCCAACTCACACTGCTGCAACACGTGACAGAGGATTTCTTTGATTATCACTTAAGAACAAAACTGGCTGAAGTTCCTTTCCAGGCATTTGTCAGGCTGTAATGTATGTCTTGGAATATATATGTGGTATAAACAGGCGCAGTTAGAAAGGGTGGCCTGTGCAGACTTTGAAGAGGACTTAATAAAAGTCTGATTACTTGTTTAATGAAAAGTAAAAGAAACTGGGGGGAGTTTTGTTGTTGTAGCTGCTGCTTATTTGTCTTATTTACAGCAAGATGTACTGTCTTTTCCAATCGAGTGCTGCTGCAGGCACACAGAGCCTCGCTAATACAGGCGATTAATGCACTTGCCCTTCACCTCAGTTGACCTGGGTTTCAGTCTGTTATTTTGTTACGAGTTAGAGGAGTTTATTGGCCTTTCTTTAGCCCCTAGCTAGTGCCTTTCCACCTTGTAAAATCACTTCACAATTTGGCGTAAGAGCTGTATTCTGGTGTGAAAAGACCCAGGGTTGCAGCAACAGGGCAGAGGCAGGTCCCAGCTGAGGGGCATCGGCAAGGGGGCATCTCGTTTGAGGCCTGGCTGTGTTGGATTGGTCTCACTTGGTTTTGCAGACTTTTGTTTGAAATCAGGGAGATCCTTGCTTGTCTGCATAATGCAGCATTACCTTCCATGCCTAGGCTGAACAGAAATTACCTGGTTTCATTTCTGTAGGCCTAAAATTAAAAGAAGAAGGATGACTGCAACATGAAGGAGTCAGTTATACCAGTGTTGAATGGCAAAAATTACATTTGTTTTGAGATGTACTGACAGTTTAAGGACAGAGTGGAATAGAAATCTTAAATTCTTAGAAAAGCTTTTTATTCTCTATTGGGTATTCCCACTCTTTCAAGCCTTCATTTCCTTTCCTTTCCTTGCTGTCACCATGAGGTGTTTTTCATCGAAAGCTACAGGGGGAACCTACAGACCAATGCGGCCTCCACAGAAGTGTCTCCTGCACTCTACTTCAAGATCTGGCTAATTGGAAAATTGTCTTGAATACTATTCCCAGATTTGAAATAAAAGGTGATGAATCCCTGCAAGTTTCAAATGAGATCCATGATGAGAAAAGAGAAGCTCAGATTTTCTTTTTTCTTTTTTTTTTCTTTTTTTTTTTTTTTTTTTTTCCTCCCATAGAAAATGAGTGTTTTAGAGGAAATTGGCATTTTACAGAAGAAAGCCTTGGAAACTGCATCTGAGATTTGTGTATATGAACATAAGACTCAGCTTTTCCAACAGTTATACAGAAAAGTAAAATCTCAAGAACATAAACCAGTCTGAAATAAAAAAAGAAAAAAACTGCTTCCAGAGTTTCACAGAAAAGAAGCAAAAACCAAGGCAAAAAAGTTGCTGTGGCCAAAATTTGCTATCAGTTACCATTCAGGTCTGAACACTAGAGAAGTGTAATTCAGATCTATCTACTGAAATTTACTTTTTCCTTAGCTTCAAATTCTAACATTACCATAAGAGAAGTCAACTAGTTGTTAATAATTTCCAGAACATATTCATTTTATCCAAGGTATCTGTTCCTAGAATTTCCCCAGATTTTTTTTTAGGTAAAGGAGTAGTTTTTCACTGCAATTATTTTTTTTTGAATCTCTTTCAAAGGAAAGACACTGGCAGGAAACAAATGGTTTTGCCTGCAGATTTCATTTGACTGATGTTTTATGTTTTAAGATGTGGTAGACATCCACTGTAGAACAGCACACTAGTTTCAGATGTTCTTTCCTCTTTGTTACTGGTGACCAACACTTTTTTTCTATAATGCCATTGCCCCAACATAGTCATTTGGAAAGAGACAGTGAGAATCTGCTTCAGGGTAATATTGTCCAGTTTAAAGAGCTTTCCTTGTGTAAAATTAACCTGCTAGCCTTTGTAACATCAATGAAGAGGAGCTCTGTGGTAGGGTCAGCTACCTCTGGCAGGTAGGGTAACAGCAGTTTCTTCTGCTGTTTACCACCACTTGTAAAGATTTTCAGTGTTTATACCTAGAATTTGCTTCCACTAATGACACTGTTTAATGTGTCGTCAAATTGAAGTGCTTCCTTGGGTGGTAGGGCTTGGGATACATCTCAGGGGCCTTCTGTTTTCCAATTAAACGTGCAGGGAGTTAAGGAGTTTATATTTCTTGAGAACGAACAGATGAATATATGAGTCCTCTTATGAAATGATGTAGTAAAAAACCCCCACAAAAACGCACCCAGACTGTATTAATAGCAGATTTGTAAACTTTACTAAACTTCTGATCCTATTGACCTACCCACTTTAGTGATTGGACAGAAAGACAAAAATACTCTGTTGTTAAACCAGATCCTTCTCAGTGCATTCCCAGCAGTTTCAGCATGGAGGCCAAGCATCTTATCTGGGAAAGCGCAGTGAGGATGAAAGTGGTACAACTGGGGCTTGTTGTGAAGCCAGGCCGTCTCTCAGACACAGCCACAGTCTCACCCTCAGCTCATAATCTGCACTTCTGTGTGGTGAGGTTTGAAATCTCTGATGAGATTCTAGGCCTTTAGTTTGGTGACTGAAATGTAATAACTTATAAACCCCAAACACCAGTGTCTGGCAGTATTGTGTCTTAGCATTGTCCTGAACACCTTGCAGATGAGCTTAATACGGTTCTTATTATATAAAAATGCTGAACTAAAGTCATGAACTGTCATGAACTAAAGGATGTTAATTTAAAAAAGAACACTAACCCTGTTAATCTGTCAAAAGGTACCTTAAAACTGGTACTTTTCACTTTCTGATGGAATGTATTCATTGGGTCAGATCCTCAGGTGCTGCAGAGAGTTGTGCTCAAGTCAAGCAAGCAATAGTAGTTTGCAACAGCTAAAACTTAGGGTGCCTGAGGGTGTGCATGTATGTTGTATGTGACCTGGATATTTACTATGGGTCTGAATGGCATGCAGGGGATCTGATGGTGGAGAAAGAAAATTCTCTTTCCGTGAAGTGCTGTCAAAATACTGCTTTTGTACTTTGAATCATCAGGGCTCTAGCTTTCAGACTTGAAATTGTTTAAAGATGTCATAAATATTTCTGATATTCTGTTAAATGCAGTCTGCTTTGATTACCAAACCTAGCTTGAGTATTGCGCTCTGGGGGGTAATGATAATATTGATTTACCAACTTATAGGGTGTAGTATATCAGTGTTATCAGGCATGACTTTATTTTAGTGGAAACTTTACAATACAAATCTAATCTGATAGTTTTATATGATCTCTGGCCCTGGAAGTTGGAAATAGGTTGCAGCTTGTGTTGTAATGGTTTTGTTTAACATAGCACATGGCTTTTTGAAAGCATTTGAGGGGTAACCTTTGCTCAGGATTTTGTTCTTGCCCACAAACTGCCATTTTAATGATGACTCACAAGAAACTGTTTGAAATGTTTCAGAAACCTGTTGCCCTAACTTTGATATTCTTGTTTGAAGCTCACTGTTTTAGAGTCAGTGAGCTGTGTCATACTGTCTGAAGGATTCTGGAAAAAAACCTGGTGCTGAACAGGATTCAGAGTGGCTTAGGAGAAGAAAATATCTTCCCTTACCTGCTGCCTATTGAGAAGTGACCCTGCTGTAAATTATTTCTTGCTGCTCCTAATAAACCCACAAGGGAGAGGAAATCTTTGCTACAAGCCAGTTAGCAGAGACCTGATCCTCAGGGAACTTGGTTACATAGTTACATGGTACAGTCTGGGGCCCAGTTTAACTTTGCTTCATCTTTCCAGCAATCCCAGAACTCTTCAGAAATGTGGGTGGAGATCCATTACACATGCTTACTATGGTTACTCGCCATGAAAAACAGTATGAACGGCCAACACAGGCTCCAGGTGGTGGATCAGCATTAATCATAATAGACTCAGGGGCAGGCGGCTGGCAAGATACCATGAGAAATGATTGTACATCCATCCCCTTGAACTCCATTTCCTTCCACAGGGGACAGGGATATGGTGGTAAGTGGCAGTGCCTCCGTCTTCTGTTTCCAGCTATCATAAACCTTGATCTGCTATATGCCCATGCCCTTTAGTCTGCAGGAAAAGGGTGCATGACATAACTGTGGTACAGTAGACCTAGAAATTTGGGGATTTTAACAGCTTTCATGAAAAAATAATGAAGATTTAAGTCTGTCCTTCAAATCCAGTTGGGTTTAATAGGAACAACTCTTTAGCACTATTGCATGTTTGTGAGTACACTTGGCTAAAAAGCAATCTAAATGATGAGCCTGAAAGGTCCATCTTTTCTCCTCTTTCCTCTCCTCCTCTCTAATCTATTGCGTATATATTTCTGCTCATTTGAACCAGAAAGGGAAATGGCATGGATATGGAAGAGAAGCAGGAGTGTTCAACATGTTCACAGCACGCTAACAGCAGGCCTGTTGTGTGAGATACAAGTGGTGAACCAAACTGCAAGAGAAGAAGTTTGGGCTTGTGGTTGGCCTTGCGGCTGAGCTCTCTAGCTGGGGGAGCAGCTGCAGAGGCAGCCGGGGCTGAGGTGGCTGTGAGGAGATGGGGAAGTAGGTGGGCTCTGGTCAGTGCCCATCCCTTCCCCTTCCCTCAACACAGAGTTGTGCAGGGAGCTCTTTTGCTCAGAGGATGCTAGGACACAAGTGATGCCTCCACTGAACCACAGAGAGGAACAACTACCAGAGTTGCTGAAACAGGGACTGTTAAATGCTGTGAGAGCTTGCTGTACTTCTGGAGCATTTTCTGCACCCCATCCTCTTTCGGTGGAGCTCCGTCTCTCTCCTTTCTGCATCTTACCACTTGCTGCAGTTCTTTCACTTCATTTTTGCTCCTTGTCTGCTGTGTTTATCTTAGTCTCTTCTGACCTATTTCTCTTTAAATCTTTCCTTATCAGTCACTTGTTTCTTTTAGTTCCACACAACCCTGCTAAGAAGAAAACAATGAGTGGACCTTCTGTGAAATTGTTTCTATCACACAATTTGCTGGCTGTGGTACTGTCTTTCCTCCAGCCTTTCCTCCATCGTTCTTTGTTTTGGATGTGAGAGCTCCAGACAGGGCCTGGCTGCAGTGCTGTGTGCAACAGAGCCTGGTGAGACTGAAGGTACTCTATTCGCAGTAGTTCTTAGGCACTGATGTTGTAAGCAGAATTAGTAGCAATTTGAGTGGGTGCAATACCCAGTGTGGCCACAGACTTACAATGCAACTGTGGGAAAGTTAAGTCTCCTGATGTCTCTGATCACTATCTGTAAAATAACACTTTTCTTTGAGTCTTTAAATAAGAATACGTGGTTAAAACTAAATTGGATATTTAAATCTTTTTCACCATGAATAATCTTCTCTGTGATTAGCAAGACAGTTAGGTATGCAGATATTTTTAAATGGTAGATTTTAGGCTTACCTGTCTGCTTCTCAGATGTTACACGATTCTGCAGTGTGATGTACTGATTTGTTGCTCATGGATCCACATGTGTATACAAACACATTCGCATTGCAGTTCTGTTGCTACTTCTCCTTTGGAAGATCCCACTGGACAATTACAAGAAATAGGCATCTGGGGAAAAACTATTGCAAGTGTAGTTTCCTCCCACCAACTTGTATCTTTTGTACCTGCACAGGTAGGGAAAGAATAGCAGTGGCTACTCATGTATGTATACATGTTCACATAACTAACACATTGGTAAACTAGAAGTAAGGCAATAATCAGAGCTTGTTGCTATTGCATGAGCCCACTCAACAATGTTACAGATGTGAAGAAGTGCATTGATAGTAGTGCAATGTAGTCTATAATCATACTTGCATAGCTCAAGGAAATAGAGAATGTGTTATTAATTATGGATCACAAATATACTTTGAGATCCTCTGATTAAAGGCAGTATTGAAATATAATGCATTGCAACAGAACTATGCATGGTTCTATGGGAGACCCTTTGTGGCTGAGTTAATTTTACAATTTATTAAGTTAACATACCTAGCACAGCAAAGCTCATGCATCACAAATTGCAAATCTTCAGTGTATTTTTACAACAATATTATCTATGTTAGTTGCTTACAATGTTTAACGACTTCCTAGTAGTTGTCAGTAGCATCTGTTTTATGAAAATCATTGAAATCTTATTCTCAGAGGCTGAAAGGGGTCAAGCGTGTGGGGATGATGGGGAGAAGTTAGGGGTCCCTTTCTTCTCTCATTTGCACACTGTCTGCTCACCACTGCTGTCTAACTTAGCCTGTTGTCTCTTCTGAGAAGTACTGGAAAAGCCCCTGAAACCAGCACTGTGGCCTAATTAGGGACTGTTTAAAAGAGAGACGTTTTTGTATGTATTGCATGGTGTGCAGAAGAGTGTGACTCGTACTATGCTATTATTGATAATACTTGATAGTGGCCAAGTAATAGATGAAAAGGTGTTTTCTCTGTAAAGCAGGGTTTACAAATTTGGAAATAAGGTCATTTTAAAGTAAAAGTAAAGATCTTTAGTGTCTGACAGAAGGTAAATTTGCTCAAATGAGACAGATAAGGTTTCAGATGACACAGCTCTCAAATATAAAATTGTCATGGATGTGTTAGTAGAGCACATGCTTGCTGCTAAGTTAAAAAAACACTCTTAAAACCAAACAACTTGGTGAACAAGAAAGTCTCCTAAGCATTGGGATATGACTGTCTCAACCTGTTGAAGGGTCTAGTGCGCAAGTCCTATGAGGTGCAGCTGAGGGAACTGGGAATGTTTAGTCTGGAGAAAAGGAGGCTCAGAAGGGACATTATCACACCTGGTAACTATCTGAAAAGAGGCTGTAGTGTGGTGGAGGTTGGTCTCTTCTCCCAGGTAACAAGTGATAGGACAAGAGGAAATGGCCTCAAGTTGCACCAGGGGAAGTTTAGATTGGCTATTAGGAAAAATTTTTTCACCAAAAGGATTGTCAACCATTGGAACAGGATGCACAGGGGTGTGGTTGAATCACCATCCCTGATGGTATTTAAAAGATATGCAGGTGTGGTACTTAGGGACATGATTTAGTGGTGGACTTGATAATGTTAGGTTTACAGTTGCATTTGGTGATCTTAAAGGTCTTTTCCAACCAAAAGGATTCTGATTCTATGTAATCACCCTCAAGATTAACAGGAGACCATCTGAATTTTCTTTGAGCTCAGCAAAATGGGAGTATGTCTTTTTTTTCTGCCCAGCAGTGCAGTATCTCTCTAGTCCCTCTGACCAAGACTCCTGGCAGTCCTGCATTTTGTATGTCTTGCTATTCCAGGAAGCCCAGGCATACATGCTTAGCATGTGTGCCAAAGCCAATAGTTTTTGCAGTTTCCAGCACGCTGGTGGTTGAGACTTCATTTTCTGCAGCTTAACACTTCACTGGCACTGATGGCTTTGCTGTACAGAGTACTCCTAGTACAGAGCAGGTAGCATAGGCTGTTTAACCTGCCCTTCCTCATGCTGGACAGACATCTCTTTTTTAGGAAGGGAATTCTCACCCTCTTCTGCTTTGACCAAGGCTCTATGCTGATACATTACTCCTTCTTCCACCCACAGGGAAGTTGGTGCTTCCCTTGCCATCGGGCTCAACTTGGTGGTTGGTTGCCTTGTGTCCATTACCTTGTCCTGAATCTAGTTATCTTGACAAAAAACAAATCTTGTCCACAGCCAATGTATGTATAAAATAGAAAATAAAGCATGCATGCTCACGCTAATAATTTCAATCATCAGGCTTAGCTAGGCTCTAAACCAAGTTAGGTCCTGTCCTAATCACATTGTCAGGAGGCCGTACATGCTGACACAATCCATCCATGTTGCTGTCTGTGTGGGTGCACCTTAATGCTTTATATAGTTCTGCTTTTTCATCCCAGAGGAACCTTCTGCAGCTCTTATTCTTTCTTGTTAGTTAGCTTATATTTTGGTGCAAATGAAGGGGAACAGCCACTATCTTGTTTTACTGTAGTGTGAGGAAAATCTATTTCAGTGCCTGAGGAAGGAACTGCTGGTTGCAGGTGTTCACGAGAGATGTGTTCCTCTTTGCCCCTGTGCTCCTGGAGGGGAATTCAGCAAAAAAGGACCTGCATGTGGAGCATGGTCCCTGACTTCCCCAAAGCTATATAAACACAGCACGTATGCTGGTGGGCCCCGCTGTGCTGAGGGTGTGTCCCCCCGGCAGAGAAGAAGAGAGGCTTAGGTGACGTGCTGGGTTTATATATGTTAACCTGTGAAATTTTTACCCTTTTTGTTCATATATAGTTGGTGCTGGATGTTTGTGGTTCACATCTAAGTTTACCAAAATTTTCAAGACGATGAGCAAAATAATAACAATAGGTAAATAATGAATGAATAACAAGTAGTAGTCCAGCATGCTTATCCATACTAGTCTTGTGGTATCTCGCTGGCTGTAATTTGTCCACTTACGCTCTGACCTGGTAAAACCCTTGAACACATTTAGGAGTGTATGAATAGTTCACTAAAATATTTTTTTGTTGCTTCTTAAAATTAGACATGTCAGTAGTTCCCTGTGAAGATGATGTGTTTACTCACATGCTTATGGGCAGTGCATTAGGCATCACTCTTACACATACTCACAGAAATGCTTTATCTCTGGTGAAATATGTCACCTCCTTTCTCGAGCTGAATGTTTCATTCACTCACAGATCTAATACCACAGCAAATTAAATGTATTGATGAATCAGGACTGAAATCTACAGTGAATAAGGTTGCTTAAAAATAATTCCACCAGATGTAGTTTGGAGATGTCATTTTCTGGGGGCACGTATGTTCTATGTATGGATATATAAAACAGCATGTGGGAATGAGATGCTACTTAACTCATAAATGGAGAGCAGAATTTTATTGTTCATAGTAAATATTTGTTCAGGGAAAAGGAGCGGAGGTGAGAACAATCCATATGAAAAGAAAGCACATTAGTACCCAGAACACTGAAAATATTGTTCAAGGACAGTTTATCCTTGTGGAAAATATGACCCCCTGTAATGCTGCTGAGTCTGTTTGCAGATCTTTTCAAAATAGAGTCCTTGCATTTGCCATTTGAGTTTGTTTTGGCTGTTGGTGTCCAAACTACATTCCTAGCAAATTGCATGAAGTGCTTATTCCATTATTTCTATTGTTATGTTTCTCAATAGAATGTGGTTATCTTTAGCTAGAGTCATGCTTTAGTACATTAGCACTAAAATGCACTGATGATACTGCAAAGAGAGTGTGAGGCAGCTGACATTGAACTGGTACCTTGTACCTTGTCTCTGGAGATTCCTAAACCAGAGATTGCTTTCAGCTTAAAATGAAGAAAGAATATTTGCATTTCTTCATAACCTGGTCTACTCTTGTGAAACTGTGACCTGTGCCAGTTCATATGTGTTCTGCTCAAACTCTGTCCAGGTGCTGGGATTTGCTTGACTGGTCCTAACTGGTTTTTGGATGAGAGGTGCTCTAATCTGCTCTGAATTTTTATTTTGCATGGCTTCAGTTTTCACATAATGAGCCAGCTTTATCTGTCATGTGCACAGTTCTGCTTTCTTCACGTCCCAGTTCATAATTTTGTTACATGCCTTTTGTCCATAGAAAATAAAGGAATCAGGGAACTGAAATTGAATTAGACCCAAAACGTGCTTGAGTTTCCTGTTTTTCTTGTATTAAAATACTTTTTCTATTGAGACCCATCATGCGGCAGTTTCCTAACCACAACCACAGGGACTGTGAGAACACCCTGAGTTTTGTCACACAGCACAGGGAAAGGAGCAGATCTGGAAGTGGGCTGGGGATGTGCTGGGCAGGGCAGTGTGGGGAGGACGCTGTCCTGCTGCACTGGCAGCTGCCCTGCCGCTGGTGGACAAATGAGCTATTTTTGTCCTGGACACTGGCAATGACTAGGTTTGTGGTTCACGCAACGTCCAAGTCAGATGTAATCTCTCTCTTTCATCCTCCTTCCCCGCTGTTTTTTCTGCTGCCCATTCTTTTCTCTCTTTTTTTCCCCCTATCCTATCCCACTCATCTTTTTTTTACTCTGTCCTCATTTCTTCTCCTTCCTTAGCCAAACAGACCTACTGAAACATAAAGCCTGACGTCATCTAAAGGGGAGGATGTCCATTTTCTTTTTAAATTATGCACCTGCCTAGATGTTTTCAGTTGTGTAATTGCTATAGTCACTATTGGGAACACAGATAGCCCCTTTAATACAATCACTAAAAGCCTTTTGATTTAAAATTATGTTTTCAGTTTTACGGCCTTTCTCTGCTTCTGGTCGTATCTTTCTGGAAAGACTAAGTGGAAAGACAAAGGAAAGCAATGCAAGATCTGCCTCCAGCAATATTTCCACAGCCCTGTTACTGGGGAGGGCTGCTCACACTGAGGTCACTGCTAGGAGAGCTCATCGCTGAGTGTAAAATAGATTCAAAAATTACTTTATTATAAGAAAGATTAACAGCTCTATCATGGAAAGCAGCAACATTTCCAGGCTTGTGGAAATCAATTCTAACCCAGGATGTCCTTCTGACACTTTTTTTTTCCCTCTGGAAGCAGTCATAAATTTGACCATGGTACTTGGAGATGAGTTAGACCCCTTTGGAATACAGCGCCTTTGAATCCACTCTCTCTCCTTCCATTGTTCCAAGAAGGAGGAGCGAGCTCTCTGAGTCTTACATCCCTTAGTAAACTAAAGGATATTTTAGATATCTTGCTGTTTGTTTTGGATTAAGTGGTGCTGTTTAAGGGAGTAATGTTCTTTTCGGTGTGAATGGGAAGAGTAGAATTTGTAGTTCCTGTCTCGAGAAAAAAGATATTTTCACAATAGATAATGAAGGGGGTTTTCTTTCATATGTAGGAGGGGGAGGCATGCTACGAGATCAGAGTTTTGGATATCTCCCAGTCTAAGGGAGCTGTGATTTGGGCATTGATAAAAACCCCTATTCTTAATGGTAATAAAAACCCTCCCAAACAACAACAAAAGAACCCAGAAACATGATTATATTAAATTTGCAATAATTTTACTTGTATGGACAAATTCTTTAATACAGATTAATCGGATCCTTAATTTAGATGCTAATTTTATGATCCACCCAACAGTGAAAGAAAGGCTGTTGACTATTTATCCATTATTTCATATAGAAGACAAACACAATGTTATTGAAGTAATTTGCATACTTTCTGAAGTCAAATATTAATACACACATGTCTTTCCCAAATTTCATCCCATCATTAAAGCTCTGTGATCTTCTTCTTACAATAACATTTTGGTCTAAGCTTTACTGCATAGTAAGATAAAACTACGTTACACAATTAGGCAAAACACCACTGCTGTGTTGAATAGTCATTTTCTGAAGGTACTGAATGCAACGTTTAATTAGTATTTCATCTATGTCCAGGTTTAGTTCCTTGAATTAACCCCAGTAATATTGCCAACTCCCAGCTTTCTTAGAGGTGTAGTTTTGAGTCTATTTGCTTGTTTGTGGCCATGTCTAAAATTACCTTTTTCATTTATAAACCTAAGAAAACAAGGAGGAGTAATCTTCTAATGTCACACAGAAGTGGGCCCTGCACTGGATATTTTATTGTGCTCTCTCTCCTTGTTATATTTGCATCATATCTTCCTTAATTGCTTTTGATATGGGCAATTGCTTTCCTCCTTAAAAATCTCAGGGTCACAGTTCAGTCTGAAGGCTGTGTGTGTTGACTGGACCTGTTGTTACTGGGGCCTTTCCTACCAGCACTGTTTTCCCCTGCTGTCGAATCTCCCCACACCTATTCATTCCACCTGCTTAAGGCCTGTTAGACGCTGTTGTAATGACTCCCCTTGGGAGATGTACAATTGGATTTGTAAGTTCCCGCATGGCTCCTGCTTTTTAATGTTTGCTCCTGAGTCAGCATTGTATGCATGGCTGACTGGAATAGAGTGAAAACTTGAGTAATTTCTGTTCTATTTCCTGGATTGTATTGTTGTTTGGTTGCAGAGAAGAAATGTACTTCTGAAATGCTTCAGGAATCTTATACTTTCACATGCAATTATTTTGTACTATTTTGGATGCCTGATCTTTCTATTTCCTAATCTTAGTAGTACCTAACCATTTTTGTTAGAGAGACCATGACTTTTACAAAAGCTTTGTAACTAAATACAATGGGTGATGGATTTTTTTTATCACCTAGCAGCACCCTTGACAGCCAGTACAGGGTCTGCTCCAAGTTGTACTTGATCATCAAATATGTAGCAGTGTGAGGCTAAACTTGAATGCTGGTAGTACGATGGCCTCATAGCTAGATGGTGGGGTAAAATTAGCTTTGATCAAATTTACATTTTAAAGCAGGGATGAATGCTTGTCCCCTGTGTCCTAAGGAAGGGAATGCTATTTCAGGGAATCTCTGGATTCCACAAATGCTTCTGGAGTTCAGAATCAAATTATTGCTTTCCTACAGACAGTGCGGGGGTTCGTGTTTCTTCTGCTTCAGCCAGCCATGATGGGTTCAGCCCTACTGTACACACAGGCTTGTATCCTTATATTATGTGTTGATAATTCTCATTCTGCCTTATACTTTGGCAGGGAATGATGCAATCTATCAGAAACTCTGTGCAATTATCTTCTTTTGGGTTGCACATCCTTAGTAATCCAGGTAGCAATTACCCAATCAGAATATTTGGCAAGTAGTTTGTAATTCCTGTGGAGAAAGCATATGCAAGCCTGTCTCTGACCTGATTAACTTTCTTAGCTCCCTGACTTTACCATGCAGTACTGAACACCTAAGGGGAACTAGCATGTTCCCCGGTACCTCTGTCCTGAAGAACATCAGTGAATGCTAATCATCCCTTCTGGATTTGGTGCTCCCTTTCATCTTGGGCTGGCTACATCCCAGGTGGGTGCAGCTTTTGGCAGCATGCCCTACAAAGTAGGTGTTATTCTCAGAACACAAGTAGTGGGCTGCCAGATGTCCAGTGTCACCTGCCCGAAGGAAATTTTCCTTCCAAATCTCCGAGTGGATCATTTCACCAGGTGACTGCCCTTGTTGCAGTCTGCTGATATGACCATGTGACAAAATGTACTGCTGGCTTCCGTGTTCAAGGGAAGTGGAATTTTGACTTGCTCAGTTGTATTTTGCAGCTGCAAAGAAGGAAAAAAATAGAAGTAAGAGTACAGTACAGGATGGACCAACACGTGTCTTATTTCCTGCGTTCTGGCAGCACTCTCAGGGAGGAGGGACACAGCACCCTGGCGGTGCCTATGGGCCAAATCTTCATGAGTTCAAGTTCAAGAGCTGCACTGAGGCGTGGAAAGAAAGCTCGTATTAGGACCACTTTAATCTGTAGGTGATTAAGAGTCTTGCATACAGAAAGCTGTTCAGTTCATAACAAATCATGTTCATTTCATGGTATTCCCTTTTGCTGCTTTTTAGCTATGGCTTTGGATGGCTTTATAATTTACTAAAAGTTTCTTAGCTTTTTTGGACACGGTTATCCTGTGATTCTTTGCACACTGTCAGACTTAAATGAGATATAAACATTGCTGAGGGCCAGTTTCCTGCAACATCACCTTCACATTCAGGGCTCCAAACTTTTCACACAGAAATTTATCTGATGTCACTAATATGAAAGGGTCTGGAGATGGCTGAGTATGTCCCTTTCCTCAGCCAACCTCATTTGTCTGATGCGTCCAGTAGCAGGACTGGTTGCTCTTGACTCATCAAAAGGGATAGTTGATGTTATTTTGAGCTGGGTTGTCAAAGGCGGCCCTTGATGAGTCTTGAACTCATTCTCCCTGAGCTTTGTGGATGGTTTAACTGCTCATCTCTAGACAAAAAATCTGGTAGTCAGAGTCACAGCAAAGAGGTACAAGGAAGTTCTTTTAATCTTCACGCAACTTCATGGGTGAGGTCAAGTTCTTACCCTATGATTCACCAGCAGATTTCATCAAGTTTAAGAGGTGAACATCGGCTCCCTCATGCTTCTTTGTCAGTTCCCATATATCAGCATTCCTCTCCATCATGGCATAAGGAAAATGGATGTGACTCACACTTCACAGGTTTCAGGTAAAGCAGAAATCAGAACATAAGAGCTGTTGAAGGTTGTGACAGTGTTACAAGTGGTGGGTCACTTTTCTTCTTAGGGAATCTGTTTAACTCCCTTAGACTTTTTCAGAAAAGAGCAAAAAAGGAACAAAAAAAGGAGAAGGGCAGTAAGGAAAGGCAAAGATGCTCTTGTTTTTTGTGGCATTACTACACAGAGCTGAGCTGACAGGTTAGTTAATATCTGCAGGGAGACTGTGGTTAGTAGTGGTGGTTGACTGGGTGCCATTGCATTCCTTGCAGCGGGACTCATGCCAACAGCATTACACCATCAACTCTGAGGGATCATCAGTAACACAGACTGCCAATAAGACAGGAAAACACAACAGAGTTTTTGATACCTAGGAAGGATGAGCTTTAGTGACAGTCTAGCAGTTCTCTTCACTGCCATGACCATCCCTGGAAAATGAGAGTGTCAACATGCCTGTCTGCGGTCTTTTCAGCCTGTAATAGAATGGTTGGTGTCAGGAGTAGTAGAATGTAAATATTTGTAGGGTTTTATGGTTTGGCTTTTTTTTTTTTTAACTATAAATTCTGTCATTTTCTTCCTTCTCTTTAGCAACAGGCTGTGGGTCATTGGTATCAATAACTCATATCTCTCTCATGCCACACCTAAACTAAATTGTCAATAGGAGGTGTTGTAGAAGATTCACACATCATTCCAGCAACTGTAATATCTGTTGGGAAATGCAAAAACACCAGGTGCATAGCTGCTGGATAGAGTTTCCATTTACTTTACCTGGGGCTTTTCTGTAACATGCAGCAATGTACGTCACATGCAGAAAAAAAGTAGGTGGAAGGTTCCTTCCAAACCACATTGACTGAAAGAATGTATGTGTCAGGTAAGCTGTATGCTGACATGCTCATGCGTTCTGCAGAGGAAAGGGTTACCTTGTCAAGGAAATCTTCCTGCTGCAGGTGTTCATCCTAGTAGATTCATTCAGAGACTGAGAGACGAGAATGAGCCCTCCCTCAACTGACATGTACAAACAGCATTTTACCCATTTGTCTCCTAGGACATTTGCTAGCTGTCTCGTTAATCTTTTACTCGAAGTCAGACATATGTATTAATGGAAAAACAAACTATAGACCACAGACCCCCTGCCTTGCATTCCTCACCTCCTCAGAATAATAGTCACTATAAAACTGCACAGACAGCACTGATATTTCAGTGGGTTTGTAGCTGCGTTTCCTTGCTCTTCTAAAGAACCTCTTCCACTGCTGTACTTGTAAACTCTTCTTCTTATTTATTATTTGTACTGTTGAGTAACCACCTACCCTCTGCAGTCCATCACATACATCCCCTTCCTCATTTGCATTTTGTTTGTGTATGATTCCTTCTGTATCTCCAAGGTTATGGTGGGAAAAACTGGGACTGGAAATTTCCTCCTTTTAACACTAAGCCACAGGGTGCTTCATGCACCTCTTGCGGACCTTCTGGAGGCTTTATAAGCACCATTAATTTTACTTTCTTCTAACAGAGCAACAAAAATTCAGGGCCCAATCCTGAGCTGGGTGAATTTTTTTTAACTTTATTAAGAGGGATTAAGAAACTTGTGACCCAGAGCCAGTGGCAGAGTATAGAAAGGGAAGTAATTTCAGGAACAGAAATATCTGTAAAGTTTAATCTCCAGTTATCTTGCCTCTGACTTCATCATCATCTGGTTCCAACAGACTTTGTGAGCTAAAGAGAGTCAGGTTAGCTCAGTACTTAAATAAGAGAGCCTGGAGGTGTTGTCTTGGTGGTGTTAAATAGTGATCTTCTATCTTACCCAAGCAAGCAGATTCTTTTTGCATCTTGCATCACTGCATTATCTGAGCCTTTCTTGCATGTTTGCCTTCAAGCCTGCTGGGCTGATTGGTTGGGATCAGTGCCCTAGGTTTTCCAACGCTTATCTTATTTTTAATAGTATTTATTTTCTCCGACAAAACTCTGCATACTCACATGCTGCATCTCATTTTAAGTGAGGTCAGAATTTCTTTAAATAGTAATTATTTGAAAGGGAAAAATACCCTCCAAGTCCTGTAAGAATATTGTTTATAAATATTTGTGCTTTGCATCTCTGTAAATAAAAATTACCAAAGCAGAACAATGATTCATTTTCAGTTCTCTTTAATCTCAAATTTATGCTTTGTACTGTATGACATGGGGTTGACCCTCATGGGACTGTATCCAGTCTGAATTCATATCTCACTCAAATCCACATTTGTACATTGTTCAGGGTGTTTGGTCAGGAAGTTTTACCCTGTCTGTTTCAAATAATTGATACGTCTAGTGTTCAGTCTCAGTAAAATCCCCAAGAACTCTACTAGGCTTTGTAAACACTACTTCAAGTAAGAATGTATTCTTCAATAGGAATTTAAGTTTGGTACCATGATAAAACATCTCCTGTTTCATTTCTTCCTAAATATTTTTTTTTTAGCTTCTAGGTTCTCTCACAAAAAAATTCCCAGAAAACCTTCATGCAGTACCTAGCACAAAGGTGCTGGGATCATAGCTTGTTTTATAATACAAATCACCACTTAAGAGTCAAAAAGATAAATAAGGACTATTGACTCTTCTCCAAGAGGTAGTCAAAGGTTTGTAATAGCTAGTTCAGTTGACAGCCCAGGAAAGAGAAGTTCTCTGTTCTGGAAGCCAGTGTTGGTGATGATGGTGTGACCTTTGCCGTGTTGTCCTGCTAGATCCTACAACACTGGAATAAAAGCAACTACTTTTAGCTGTAATTCAGTTGTCAGTCCAGCTCCATCCTTAGTCTTGCTATGGAGGTCTGTCACAAAGCCACATCCTGCTGTGGTGGTAGCAATACTAGAGAACTAGTAGGAAATAGCGTTTGTGTAGTGTACTTTGAGAGAAACAGTTAAATTATGAAGTTATTATTATTACAGATATAATAATAACAGTTTGTAATAATCTGAGCCAGATTTGAGTTTATAAACCCATTCTGAAAAGTACATTAGTCTGTCTCTAACCCTGGGTTGACTGAAGACATTGAAGTTCAACATGTAGGTTAAAGTAAAAATTGCATTCAGTATTGGATTTTGTACAGACTAATTTGTTGGCTGGGAAGCAACAAAGCTCAAGAGGAGGCTGAAAAGCTAGTGAAAGTGCTGTGGCAACTCACTGTGAATTTCTAAGTCCTTGGCGGGGAGACTACATCCAATTGTTTTTAGTTCTCATACACTTAGATCAATGGGAAATTCTTTGGGGAGTGGCATCATTGTTTTGTTCTGTATTGTGTTCATGGTTAGTCCGTGGCCTTGCCTCCTGGACTGAAAGATATTGTTACAATACAGATGGATCCTCTCCACCTCTGCAAGTGAATTGAGAAGGCCAGGTCTGGCTGCTGTGCCTTGGGTGAGCTGTGGGAGCAACCCCCATGCCTTCATCCCTGTGACCCTGCTTATGGAGGTGCTGGAATGCAAAGGAAACAAAGTGCCAGTGCATCTGCCAGCCTGTCCTGCCTGGATGGATTTCATTGTTCTTCTCTTAATTTCATCCAGTATTTCATTCAGGGAGCAGTAATGCAAAACTTAGCATTCTAGATGATTTCTCGCTCTCTTACTCAGCCTCCGTGCCCTCATTGGGGTCATCACTCTCCAGATATCCGCAGCCTACCATGCTCCACTGCCTTTGTCTTCCATTCCCCCAACAGCTTGCTGTCCTTTAGCCAGGTTACACATATTTTTTCATGGTCTCTGAGCACAAGGCTTAGTGGAGTGCTGTGCTGCCAGCACTGCGAGACACCCCAAAGGGAGCCTGGCTGTGGCTCTCCCTGTTTTCACACCTCTCTGCAGATGGACGCTGTGGACCCTGCCCCCTCCACGGCGCCCCTGCCGGAGCCCTGCCCACCCCTGGCCTCTGCTGTCAGAATGACTTGGGCAACTGCCACTGCAGGATTGCATCACCGTGCGTGGCTCCCAGGTGGCTGCAGCTCTCAAACTCTTCTATCAGCCTGTCTATCTGCTATTAGGTTCTTATCTTGCCTGTCTATCTGGGGTATCGACTTCTGGGCAGCTTTTGCAGCTTTAATTGCAGTTTGGGCACGGCAGCACTGGGTTGTGGGTGCTAGGTCAGCAAACATAAATCCCGTGGTTGTTCAGGCTCAGACCACACTTTTATGGCGTTGCAGGAAATGGAGGTTCAGCAGGCTGAAGAATGCGGGAAGTAAGGCGAGTGCAGCATCCACTTGCATGCCTCAGAGGCAGCTTAGGGAAGGGAGCAGCACAGTTAACTGGGACCATGAGGACATGCCAGCTTCCCCTCTGTGATTTATGAGGGGTTTACAGTGGGGTAGGACCAAATAGGGTCAGTAGGAAACAGGCTCACAGAGTTATGTGAGATTAGTGAGGAATAGACAGAGGCAGCACAGGACTGGGCAGGGGACCTGCATATGGGACAGCTCAGCCACAGAGGCAGCTGGCACCAGAGCTCTGATAAGGAGGAGAAACAGATGGCCACGCAAGCCCTTACACATGCCTTCCTGGTAGGCCTGCTGGAGGCTGGTCCACATCCCTTACTCCCCAAACAGAAATACATCTTTTCCCTTCCCTTGTTTGAAGAATTCATGTGGCTCATTAAAGTTTACTGCCATAAACACTCTCTTGCAGTCTTAGCCCAGATACATTGATGCTGCTTGTGAATGGCACAGGATCAGTCTCGTTTGTGCCTCTACCGTGGTGTTGTAACATGGTTACAGAGCCCTTTCCTTGATGCTGCAAGTCTGCAATGTTAAAGAAAATTTGAAAAAGGACAGAAGGAGAGATACAAATTTTGTAAGATACCCCCAAAACAATTCCAGAATTGGTCTTGATACCAAGGGGACCATGTAGCAACTCACAGGTGTGCAGAAGATAACATGACAGACTGCTGAGTGAAATGTGTTTCAGAGGTGTTCTGTGTCGTAGAGGTAAGAGTGGTGCAGTGGGAAGTGGCAGTTGCCTGTGGAAACCTTTTGGCTATATGGCAAAGAGTAGAACACGGGGCAGAAGGTAAGCAGAGCCTGGGTAGTGCCTAGGTGTAGGAGGCAAAGCTCCAATATTCGGTGTCTTCTCTCTACTCTAGTTCATTTCTTGCAGGCTCGTGTTATGCAGCTCTTTCTATTCTCCATTACTACACAGCCACCATGGGGATGAGGTTTGGAAAAAGCACAAAATGTTTCTAGTAGTGCAGATGTTTTCAATGAATTCACCCTTCAGAACTGAAAACGAAGGAGGCCTGGAAGGGGAAGAGTGTTTGTAGTGAAAAATATTCAGCTCATCCATATGTAGACCCAACGTGAGCCTGGGAGACTCTGAGTGCTCCCTGTGAAGTGACAAGTGCCCTCAGTCTTCACTGAAGTTCTGCTGAAGGGAGTGGGTACGTCTGCATAGCAGTGGCAGCAATGACTGCTTTTTGGCTGGGTAAATTAGCCTTTGTGGCTGCTTCGGCTCCTACAGTATGCACGCTTCAGTATCTCTTTAGAGGCTTGTCTGATGAAAAGGGAAAACATTCAGCATCTTGCCAGATCAGGGCCTGGATTTTGAAATGTTTTTGTAGGTTAAAATGAGAATGCATATGCATGGGCTTGTTTTCAGGCAAAATGAGCACTTGTAGCTTACAGAGTTGGGTGTAAATTTTAGATGTTCTAAGTCTCTAGAAATCAGTCTCAGAACATATTTTCTCCTGATGCTATCCTTATTGCCCTTGCTTCCACCTACTCTGCTGTTATATAGTATTTTAGGTATGGAACTGTACTATTTAAAGCCTTTATGACACCATTTGTTTGGGAAACAGTATAAAATCTGGTCTATCTATCCTATTTAGGGGTTTGCACTGCTACTCATCAGTCTAAATCCCTGAGTGACTTCCATGTAAAATGACTCAACGATAGTGAAATCTAGTGGAAAGGCTGTGAATGTCACTCAAAATAAGGCCCCCTTTCCTCCACAATTGCTCTGTCAGCCAGTGACCTGGAATCTGGTCTGTTTCACTTGCTGTGAAGTATTTGGGTTCAAATTTACTCTCTAATATCTTCCAAAAAGAAGCCCCATGATCCAGCCCGCACAGCTTTCACATTTTAGAGAATTGGTAGAGATGGAAAATTTGTGTGAGGACTCTTGCCACTTTAGTATCTTGAATACTAACCTAATTCTACAGAGTATCATCAATTGTAATCTTATGTGGACAGGCTTTGTAGTGTTACAATATTTCTGAAGATATTTAAAAAGGTGCTGGTGTATATACAAAAATTTGGGTATTGTTATAGGTCTGTCTATCTGTACTTTTTATGCCCTCCCTCCTTATCCCCACATCTGTTTCCAAGAATGCCATACCTGGAAAGAATCATTTCAAATTAATTCAATTTGTTTCAAAGCAGCCTAAGCTTCATCCCTCACAGGGACCACTCAATCATATTACTGCTCCTGTGAAACTCCTAATGGGACACAAAACAAGTAAAAGTAGATTCAGGTGATCTTCCATATTAAACATACTAATTAAATCTGGCAGCAAAATGACTTTGTGAATTTCCTTTAATCCTGTTTTTAAATTAGGCCATATGTATTTTGACTCTAGATTTCATGTGGTCTCTTTTCTATGAACTTCCTTTTAACTACATCCTGTGGCCAATTCACATCCAATTGTTTGAAAATCAGTATTTGCCAATAACTCTGGATTATTAAATATAAAGTGTCTAATTCTGCTTTCAAATTGACTTGTTCCTTTGAAAAGCTTAGTGCATATCTCACACGAGAGTTCAAAGGTGTACCAATCTGACTCTCTCTATTAAAAACCCAAATGTGCTGGATCTCTGTGTTTTATGAGAAATGTTCCCTAGAGGAAAACTAGCTTTATGAAAGTGGAGATGCTTGCTTTAAATCAGTAGTACTTTTCACATTGTCACTTTATAACATTGCCCATAGGCAAACATGAACTTATTTATATGTTTTGCAGTCACATGCTGACTAAAAAGAGTAACAAGGGGCATACTGACTAACAAGGGCTTCTTCTTGAAGTCCTCTTCTGTAAAGTCTTGGTATTTAACCCACCCTATAGAAAGTTTGGCTTGCTGTTCAAGGAGGTCTCTGTGGTTAGCCAAAATGTTAGTGGTCAGTATCTACTTGAATACATAACTAGCCCTGATGGGTGCACTCCCATGTTGGGCACATTCTAACTTCACAAAGTCAAAGCTTCGGATGGCATCCAGGATATATGACAGTATCTGAATGGACTCTTTTAGAGGATGGGAGGAAATTCTCTGTTACTTCTGGGACCTAGAATATGGGTGACATTTTGATCTCTCATGTTTCCTGTGGCTTTTTATGTATTTCAGGTGGGGTGTGGGGGTGATGGTGAAAATGTTCACAGTGTTCACAGGCCATTCTGGACAGAACATCTGTTTATATAATCTCGGAGGAACTGGACTTGGTGAGCTAGGTGGTCCTGCTCCTCCTCATTGAATGCTCCTGACTGCACAAGTGACATAAAATAATAAATAATACAATCTATAGTAGCGTTGCTTTCACATAATAGCTATGGCAGCAAAATTCTTTCCTGGAGCAGCTTTCCAAAGGATCTGAGCCAACCATTCAGTGGGTGTAACCTGTTACAGCTCTGTCAAGTTAGACAGGACTCCATCAGTTCATTGCAGCAGCAGATTTGGCCACTTTTGTTCCACTGAGAATTAGTGAATGGGAAATTTACCTAGACATACACACAGACATGCAGCAGTGCACACCCAGAATACATACCAGCACATACTCATCAGACCTCCTGTTTTGCTGGGATGAAAATTTAGTCTGTGAGACTGTGTTTGTGTCAGCACAGTTCTCTTGATCTCCACGCAATGGGCATGGGCAGTAAAGTTGGATAAGTGGTGTTTGTGGGTATGCAGACATGCACCTCGCACAGAGAAAATAAGTGGCGTTGAATAAACGTCCTATCTGCAGAGGTGTGAGGTAGTCACGTTACTCAGGAGTCTGCTGAAATGATTGATGCTAAAAATGTTATACCAATGCACTTCACACAGTGCACATTAAAGAAAAGCCAAGTCAGGGCATATTAAATTTTATTGAGAGTGGGTTTTGCAACTTTTTAAGAGGCCATGTGCCATGCTTCCTTTTTTAGGATCCAACTACCAAAATTAAAACCAGTAAATCTTTCTAAAAATAATCTGAGAAAAACTTTCCCCTCTGTGAAAATGAAGCATGTTAATGTCCTCATGTGCCTTGATTTTCCACAGAAATACTGCCTTGTTGGAAAGTGCAGTCTATTCCCTTTGCATGATACCAAACTCCATGTATCACCTCTTTGCCTTGTTGCCAGTGGTGTGAGACTGGATGTGACCAGTCCTGGGGTTCAAGCCAGTAACATCCATAGGGATGGGAGGACGCTTTCCACTAATGGAGACAGAAACCCCTGTCTGCAATACGCTGGCTGAAGAATTGAACAGGATTTGGACCACTAGATCTGGGGAGGATGGAGTTGTGGGAAGGTGAAGGATTTAAAAGTTAATGAGATACAAATTTCTTGCATGGATTTTAATGAGGAATGCATGCTTTGTGAGTATAGCTGTATGCATACTCACTGTTTGCATTCAGTGAGCAAAGACACATGTGAAAGGTGTTTGCATAACATGAATGGGAAGTAGGTAGGGTAGTGCTTTCTCACAATCACGCTCTTTCTGTTTATATATATACGCAATTTACATTTATTGAAAAATATTATGTACTCAGACTGTGGCATATGTTAGGCTTGCTATTTCACTATTGTATGTTGAATTCTTGGGGAGAGATGGAGAGGCAATAAAAATAAGCAGGGTCCTGGGAGGTGATAATTTCCAGTTAAAGGGGCATAAGCAATAAGGAAAGAGATTATCTTATTGATTCTGGAGAATTTCTTCTCTGTGTTCTTGGAGGTGGAAAGAGAAGTGCTATTCAGATATTTTAAGACTGTGCCTTTGTGTCTTCCTCTACATCTAGAAAGTGCCCTGCCCAATTTGTTCAACTCTAGTTTGAACAGAAGAATAGTACCATTTCTGTGCAACTGTGTCTATTTGGTGGGGTTGGGTAGCGAATGGTGAACATAGAGGGAAGCTCCTTTGCTACTGCTATCTAGAACCAAACTGTGAAAACATGGGTTGAAAGGGCAACCCTATGTGAACTCCGATAGCTTTCCCATCTCTTCAGGTCTCTCAGCCTAGATTTTAAGAACTGTTTCCTGATAAAATTGTGTGAAATGCAGGCAGGAAGCTTAATGCTTTCTGGAAAAGATAATGAGTGAAGGCTGCAGCGAGCACAAGAACAGCCTTTCCTTGCTTCAGCCCACCCTGCCCAAATGAGCACTTTCTCTGCAACTATTGGCAGTAATAATTTAATCTTCATCTAAAACATCTCTTGTTACAGCTTTTATTGTATTGGCAGTAAGTGCTGAACAAGCCAGTGCTATACTAATAATTTTGTGCTGGTAAAAACTCAGTCAAGCCAAACACAGAAAATATTTTTTTAAATGTGCTCTGATATGCTTTCTTGCAGTGCTAAAAGCAGTTTACAGGTGATGACGAAAACAAAGTGCAAGGTGCAGACACCATGTGTTTGCTTTTTAAGACTGGGATAATATCTAAGAAGATCTTTGCTTTCGAAATATGCCTTAAAGAGAGGAGTAGTGACTTTGTAGGCATGCAAGTTCCAGCAGAGCAAATGGGGCTGGACCTGTTTGCACCAGGAGTCCGTGCGATCTCAAGCAAACCTCCATGTGTGTTTGTCTGGCATCAGAGGGATATTTGCCATGAACAGCTCTAGGAGTTAGAGCCAGGCCCCCACAGGGGCTAGGGCTTCTCAGGGATCTCTTTTTGTTCATCTGAGCCACTTCTGCCCATTTCAAAAATTGTGGCCAATTAGCTGTAAAAACAGATGTGCCTGTGATATTTCTCTTCCTCTAAAGGTTACAGCCCAGATTGCTCTTGGTACTTGCATGGCAAAAAGGCAAGAGGCGGGGAAGAGGGGAAGGAGCAAGAAACCTCTGCTCTTGTATTTGCACATCCACTGAGACAGAAATTTGGGGCCTGAGGAGGAATCAGGCTTTTTGTTGCCAATGACAGCACTTACAGCAGGAAGGATAGGGGGAGGGCTGAGGGACAAGAAGGTTGTTCTTTTGTCCCCAGCATCTCTGTACCCATCAGCCTGAGGAAGCCAGGCACACAAACAGCAATGCAGTTCCTCAGGTTTCACTTCATCCCTCTCTCTGAGGCACTGGTATTTTTGGGGGTTAATCTGAGCCTTGAGAAGCAAATAACCCTAGCTGTCTTGGACTAGAAGACATCAGCTGACAGTGGATGTGCTTCCCAGGATGTGCGCTGGGAAGGGGCCTCTGTGCTGGCTGTAGAGGGAGCTGGAGGAAATGCGCACCTCCGAGGTGAGGTTGGCCACTGCCACATCGACCTCGGGTGGAATGGGGCAGGGAAGGGGCAGCCCTGCAGCGCTCCCTGTACTGCTGTGCGTCCCCATGGCCAGCCAGACTCTTTCCTTCGGCTGCTGCGTGATGTGGACACTCACCCGTAAGGCTTGCACTTGGGGAATCTTTCCGGCACTCCCTGGGTGCTTCTTGCCGACCCCCGGGCCGTTCAGCTGGCTCCTCGGGAGAGCTGGACGCTTTGGAGCCGTCTGCCGATTCCTCCTGTCACCACCTCTTGTACTCTGCATGTGGCATCAGAGCAGCCAGCAGGATGTAATTGTAGACTCAAACTGTTTAGGGCTGTCGCTGCTGCTGACCAACACGCACAGCAGGTTGACTCACAAAGGAGAAGGGATTCTTTTTTTTTAAATGTAGTTTTTCAGGCTTAAGCTTATGCAGTGGTCACGGAGTGTTGCTTAACTAGAAAAGCTGCTTTTAGAGAAAGTTTCCTCATTTTATTTTATGGTGGGTGAAAAAAAAGATTGTGCTTCTGCATGAAATATGACAGGAAGGTCAGAATCCCCCTGCCAGGGCTGGTGGGACAGGGCAGTGGTGTGAGTTGATATGAGCGAGGAGACAGCCTTGGGCACTTCTATATTGCGAGGGCTGGTAAAGCTTTGGATCCCCTCCTGAGTGCAGATCTTCACAGCAGCATTCCTTGTGTGACAAGCCTTTTTCACATTTCCCCATTCAGCTGATTGTGGGTGCTGCGCTATTTTAAACCCGCATGGAAGTATGTTTTTAGGACCATCTGCTACCGGCCCTAACCCAGATGATACAGTTAGAGCCTGCCCACAGCATCCTCCCCTCCTTCAGACAGTTCCAGGAACAAGCGGTGAGTCAGTCCCGCAGCTGAACTCATATTTAGCTAACCCTGATATCCTGCCTATCGGAGAGAAATGCACAACGGCCTTCCCAGGTGCAAAGCCCCGTTGTTCCCATTATTTAGAGGACTCTTGGAATTAAAAAAAAAAAAATCACCAAAGCAAATGTCAGATCAGTTAGTGCATCGACACCTCTTGTTCTGCAGAGTGAGGAGGAAGAAGTCATGTGTCACCACACCACAGCTCTCCCCATTTGCCTTTGCTTCCAGGCTGAAGGACAATTTCTGCCCCTGACCGATGGGGGGGCTCATAAACCTTCCCCTTGTCTCTCATGCAGGGGTGCTGCCAAGGCAGCAGTTCTCCTTCATGCTGAAACATCTCTGCAAAGCTGGAGCGTAATTAATTCTTCCTTTGGATGCTGGCGGTGAACGTAGGCATCTCCTGGAGCTGTCTGAAGGCCAGTGTCACCTGTCAAGGGCCCTGCCTTCTCCCATTGAGCAAATGTTGTTAAACACACATCTGTGGGTCTGGATGAGGCTTTTTTTCTCCACCTTAGGAGCTTCCTGAGCCTGAAATAATGTTTCAGCTAGTGAATCATCTGAAATAGCCTCCTGGAGAGCTGCATGAGTAAGACCAGTGTTTATAAGGCATTACTTGGTGTATTTTAAACTCCTGCTCTCTGATCCCTGCATGATCCAGCAGCCACTTTCTGGCTGTTTGGCAAAACCAGCAAAACATGCCCTACTCTGTCATCACATTTCTTCTGGATCCCCTCGGCATGCTGAACCGTTTGCCACCCAGCAGGTTAATGGCCCGTAATTACCTTTATCATATAATGAGGAAAGTTCAGTATCTCCACAGCAGATACACTAGCACCCAGCCTCGGCACAGCCTTCCAGTATTAAATGATACCTGAGGCCCTGTCCTACTCCTGCTGAAGTGGAGGTAAATCCCCCACAGTCTCCACGCAGCTGCTGACTTCCCAAGTCTGTGGCACAGAGAAAAAAACCCTCCCTGACACTGCTGGCAGCTTTACCTACAAAATGCGTATGAAACATAAACATTGTTTTATTTAGGCTATGCAGTGTTTGTGTGCTCCCATGTATGCTCAGATCAGGCCTGGCTCTGAGGAGCTTTCGCTGGTATCCTGTTTTGATCAATGCTGATTTAAATAAGCATCGTTAACCTAATTATTTAGCGCCGCTCATATGACACTGAATTTACTGTGATACCCTTGAAACAGGCAGGCTTTATCCTGCTCAACAGAAACATCCGCAGCTGTACCACACTCTGCCTCAGGCTCCTTGGAGTTACTTCATCGTTGCCTGACAGCTGTGTCCTCTGACCATTATCTGGTGGCCGCATACTTTAATAGCGGACTGTATGTACTGTAGGCACTAGACTACAGTGTGACCTGACAGCTTGGCTTCCTCTCCCAGAGTATATCTTCTGCTACTCTTTAGCATCCTACAGTTTATCTGTGGTCAGCTTTCTTACCCATTTCCTGCCAGCTGCTACTGGTCTTTTAGTCAGCTCCGCCAGGCACACAGGCAATGGTGAGCTTGATGAGCCTTGTGTTGCATTATTTCTTGGATGCAGGCTCTGCAAAGGCTGCTCTGCAGCTTTCTGTACAGAATCTCTTCCTATGTAGTGTCATGGCAATTAAAGAATGTCACTCTTAAGAAATACACCTCCTATTTCACACACGGTATCAGTTTTATTTCCATTCTTGAATTGTTGCAGCATTACAGCTGAGGCTTGGGGAGCACAAAATTGTTTCTAGCAAAAATTATAACTAATTTAATCAGCCCACAGAGCCCAGAATTTGGTAATCTTTTCCCCTCCTTTGCCAAGTTGTTCCACAGAGATCTTAAAGCAGCTGAGGGCACAAATCCCTGCTCTGGATTCAGAATTTGGTATTTTACAGGAACATAATTCCTCTGCCTAAGCCTTTTGGAAAATGGCTTGTTCTTCAAGCTGGGACTGAGCTGATGTCACCGTAGGTCATGTGCTGAGCTCAGTTTGGAGGTGTCCCCATTGCCATAGCAGGGTGCAACAGCTGCAGAGGGTCAGTATTAGTGATGTGTCCTTTGCTCCTCTTGCTCCTGTCAGAGCAGGTTTAGGTTTACTGTTGGGGCTATGTTGGAAAGCACGTGCTCTGGGGGAGCCAAGTCAGTAAAACTCAGGGCTATTAAGTGAGGGTTTGTTCTCTGCTCTGACTTCTCCTTCATGGGAGCTCCCTTCCTGGGAGCACCCGAGTGAGCCCCAAATGAGATGAATGTTCAGTGGGGCAGAAATCATCTTCCCAGACTTTGGGGCTCCAGCCTATTGAAAAAGAATGGCTTTAAAACAGCAAAATGAGAAGAGCTCAAAGCCTTGCCCAAATATTTTTTTTTTTTACAGAAAAAAGTAATCATCACTTTAAACTTTTTATGAAGTTTATGAGCCAGCATGTAATAGATGTGATAGATTCTATACTGGGGTATGGGGCACTGTGGGAGTTCCTGAGATTTCCTGTATGCTCTTCCCTAAGCCCTGATGCATACCATCAGTAGCAGTGTCCTTTGTGATGAAGCATAGGGAGGGCACGGATAAGGACATGACCATGTCCTGTTCAACCATGCAGCCTAACTGCACACCTGGAAACAGGAGTGCTTAGGCCAAAGGCTGAGGCAGATCACATGGAAAATCAAGGGGAAGAAATTTGGCTCACACAGTGGAGTTCACGGCTGAGTGTCTGAGAGACTGAATGTTCATGACAAAGTCCCTCAAATGAGACGCAAGGCAGAGATGTTTTCCTGCCGTTCAAATGGTAGGAGGGACTGTGTGCTTCTTTACCCTTTCAACATTCATTTTGATGATAGCTGTTGGTAAGGGTTATGTTCTTGCTCTGAAACACCTTTTGGAGGAGACTGTCAATCTCAGCAATATGTTGAGGGTGCCTGGAGAGGTTTGTCTCAGTATCCTAGAACTAGAACGTGTGAATACTCTGGGTTGAAATGCTCAGCATTGTTGCCTGCTTCTCTCCTGGTCAATTTAAAGAATCACAGAATATTCTGAGTTCAGAGGGATCCACAAGGATCACCAAGTCCAATCTTAAGTGAATGGCCCATACAGGGCATTGAACCCATGACCTTGGCGTTATTAGCACTAAATTTTAACCAACTGAGCTAATCTTACATACCTAGGAAAAATCTAGTCCAACTGAGCACCACAGAATGTTAAGATGGAATTTACCTGTTAGGTCTTTCTGTGCCTGCTATGGAGTGCCTACTGTGTATTGAGTGAGTTGCAGATTTTAAGGCATTGGTGCATGTGGCTTATTAAAACTCAGGTTCCAGTGAATCTACTTGACCAAGTGATGCATATCTGTCAGTATGACTATTTTTCTCTCTGTCATTTGGTACTCCAGTAATTTTGAAATGAGATCTTATGTTGTTATCTTTCAATAACAACATTTTTTCATTTTCTCCAAATAATTGCTAAGGATAGTGAACAGCACTGGGCTAAGAGGTTTCCGTGGGATCCCATTAATATCTTGTGATGGTGGGGATGATTCAGTTAGGATTGCCTTTTTGAGCGCTTTTGGCTCACCAGCTTTTAATTGATTTAATATGAGGTACATTAATTCTGTATAGTGCTAATTATTTTAATCAGAATGCCATGTGGGACTGCCTTAAATGCCTCACAGTTTTGAGATCCATGCCATAGACACAGCTACCTTTATCAGCTGCCATCTTTAAGCCTTGTTCAACTCTGACCCACACGAGTCCATCTGAGCAGGATGAGGGTTCAATGCAAATGAGACATGAAGACAGAGGGGACTTAAGAGTTGATTCATCTCTAGGCCAGGAGCTGCAGTGGATAGTACTAGTCATGAAAAGATGGTGGGGGAATGAAAAAGACTGTTACCTCATTAACTCGTCCCATTAATCCACTTGATTCCTTTATCACTGTAAGGCTAACCAGCCTGTGGTTGTCCAGACTGCTTGTTCTACCCTCTGTAAATAATGATGCCATATGAGCTTTTTTCCAGTCTTCTGGAAGTTCTCCAGTGGTACAGGATGTGTAAAAAAATCAACACAAACATTTTGGAAAACTCTTTAGCACATTTCTTTAGTATGCTGAGGTGCAACTTACCAAGTGCTGCTGATTGAAAAATGTTCAGTTTTGATAGTGGCTGTTTAACTTTCCTCTAAGTAACTGATGGAATAGAAAGTGTTTTCTTATCACCATGAGATAAGAATACATCATCCCACTACTTTCCAAATACAAACCTGAAATATTTATTGAATATTTCTGCTTTTATGAATCATGACTGACAATTCTGAGATTCCTATCTAGCTGTGGAGCTATCCCATTGTTACAATTTTGTTTGTTCCTGATACATTTAAACAGTTCCTCTTTATTGTTCTTACTGGCTGCAGATTTGTGTGTTGGTGCCTTTAATTTCCTATGGTAATTTCCTCCCTGCTGATATATGTACACCCACACTGTCAAATCCAGATGCAAGTCCAAAGTCCAAACTACCAAAGTTTTAATTAATCTGGGACCCTGATTTTGTCTTGACTCAATACAAACAAGCAGCTATAAAGCTTGGGTTAAGGTTTAATTTCTGAATTTTGTGTCCCTTCTCTCTGATTCCAGAAGAACTGGCATGTTTCAAAGGCACCTCTTATTCAGTGGCTTTCAGTCTTTCAGAATCAAGATCAGACTCCCCCCCCCTTCCCCCCCCCCCCCCCATTCCTGTGAACCAGGAATGAACTGGTTTGTACTGCAACAAAAATAACTAGGTTATATTTTGAGAGGAGAGTATGGACTTGGCTACAGATGTAACGGGTGGATGCGGCTGGTCGTCCTCTGCTCCCCATGCAGGGCTCAAACCTGCAGAACTGGAGACTGCAGAGGCTCGGGGATTTCTGCAGGTAGGGAGCAGCTTTGATCCAGGCACTGCTGCAGCATGTATCAATAGGGGCGTGTGGGAAATAATGGAACAATTGGGAGAAATGAATTAATTGCATCAGGGCTGAGGCTGTGCATGTTCCCGCTCTGTCCTGCTGAGCAGTCCCTCGCAGCAGCGCTCATCCCAGGCAGTGTGGATGGGAAGGTAAAGCCTTAGTGTTGCCCTGCTTGGAGTTCGGAGGTGGGTGGCAGTGGCTTCTGGAGACACTGTGTGGGATGAGTGGGACTTTCTCATGCTTCTCTTCCAGCTGCTGGGAAAATGTGAGACATTTTTCACTCTTCTTGTTGCTGTCTGAACCAGTGCACTGCTGTCTGCTGCAGTTGTGCTCTGTGCCCCAGGGGCTTAGAAATGCCCTCTGGGTAACAGTAGATGAATTGTTATTTTTGATTGCAACTGGGTGACCATTTATTGACTCTTCAGCTGGGTAAAGTTATTTAGAAAGTTATGCAGCTGGAAGAATGCTGCAAGCCTGGCTTACAACTCTCCTCTCTTTCCTAGTAATAGACTTTGATTTGCTGTAGTTCATTTCCCTCTGAAGTCTGTTTTTTGTAGATAACATAAAGCACTTGGCATAGTGGTTGATAACTGAATGTATGAAGCATGACATTTTCCTAGATACAGTATGCCACATGAACACTTGTCTTTTGTATCGGAACCCATAAACAAGAGTTGACTGAGGGCAAATAGCTTGCTCAGGTCCTGTGGAGAGGCAGGGAGTGAGTCAGTGTTGAGGGGAGTGTGATGTGGTCACAGCTGCTTGAGGAGGGCATGAGGCAAGAGAAGGCAAAGCCCAAGGGCAAATAATCCCTGTGAGCCAGCTGGTAGCAGGTGAGGCGACTCATGATGTGGATAAAAAAAAGTATTTTGGAAACTTAATTTCCTCCTTACTTGTTTTTCTGCCCAGTGATTAAAACACTGACATGTTTTTCTGTCTCTGGAGCACAGCAATCTGCCTCTCCTCCCACCTCCCCCAGACCAGTGAAACCTCACAAATTGGCATTAAGGACTGGGACACTCCTGCTGGGTTTGCTTGTTGGCAGCCATGTGGAGGTAGATGACGGTGCCCATGTCGAGCCCTCAAGCAAAGCAGTTAACCTCTTGGTTTCTCCCTCACCACCCACAAAGAGAAGCTAAAAATAGTAGCCAGTCTTACAGAGTTCTGGGAAACTTAATTTCTTGGTAAGAATAAAGCACCAGGCTTGGTGGCTGGAAAGCACTCTGTGCTGTACGATGGAGCATTATGTATACCAGTGAATATGCAGAACTGTCTAGTATATTTTAAAAGTAATGAAGCTTCACACCTTCAGCTTTGCTATTAAAGCATTGCTGAGAGCTGGATTCACACTGCTGTGCTGCTGAGAGTTAGTAAGGGTGTGTATGCAATGAGGGAAAATGACTGCCCTTCTCCTTCACAGTCCTGAGGGGTTTTATACTACCAGCCTGGTTCCAGCCAACACGGGACTTCCACAGAAAGGTAAATGAGAGAGAAACTTTTTGTGTCATGAAGGGCAGCTAGAAGGGTATGGGAAGTGCACAGTTCTGGTGAATTAAATTGAAGATACTTGGGGCTGAATTTTTGAGCCTCCTTCCCTGTGAATGCAAGCTGCAGGCAAGCAAGTATAGGCCAGAGACAGCTCAAAGAAATGCTGACTTGCTCATAAAAATGCAGATTTTACAGTTGTGTGTGTAAGAACATTCGCATAGCAAGTAAGAAGCTGTGAGCTTCTTCCCTTGTAGCAGACTGAGCTTAGCCATCTTCAGACTCAGTTGTGAGGGAAAGTAAGCCACTTACTGATTATGTATGAGAATCAGGCATCTGTTTGCATCAAGTTTTTGCATTCTGTTTCAGCCATACATTTATGAACTATCCAGAGGCGCGGGAACTGAAAGTGAAGAAAATATTTGTGGGAATCCACAGAGGCGGAAGCTGCCACTGCTTTGCACGTGTGAATTTTGCCAGTGCATTTCGGTGGCTTAGAATGAAAGTCTGGTGCTTGCTCATAATGAAAGTTGAACCTAAAACTCGCCAAATCCAAATTCCCAATGCCCAAAAATCTGGAGCATGAGGGCTTAAGGCAGAAGAGAGGGGCTACACCAGGTAAAGATGCTATATATTTATTTTAGTGCTTAGAGTTGATTAGACTTGGGTGAAAATGATTAGCTGAAAGGATTCTGAGTAAACCAATTTAAAATGTAATTATGAAGGGCTCAAGATAGTGTATGTGTGTGTAATTATGTTTCTTGCCTGTGTGCACTGTACTCAGTGATTTTGTTCTGCAGCGAGAGGAAGGGGGAGGAAGGGATGTACAGAGGAATAGCTGCACAGGGAGCAGCCACTGCCGATGGGCAGCTTGTGCTGGGTTTATCCTCTGATTTGGAGATGTGCTTTTAGCCGTGCCTGAGCTAGCGTTGAGCTGGGTATCAAACACAGCATAGCCATAGCAATGTGTAGTTGTGTTTCGGCTGCTTGGAACTGGGAACAAAGCTGGGCGGGTGGTTGCCGTGAGTTCCTTACTGCTCTCTTGGGATTCTCACAGCCTGTGCCACGGTGTGCTTGTACAAAACCAGCTCAGGGCTGCCCATGCAAGCTGTGGCATAGCTTGGGATGAGACCACTGACATTCTGGCTGGTGGCATTTCAAGGTTGTTCATATCACCCTTGGGACCAGCAGCAGAGAGTAAGCCCCATCTGGTCAGGGAGTTGTTGCAGGCCAGCCCGCATCCACGCTGTTGGGAGTGAAGTCAGTCTGGGATGGGCTTGCTGCATCTGCACTGATCACTCTTGAGTGAGCTGAGACTGTGTAGAGTGGGTGTATGAGTGGGGGTACTTGTCCCCTTGGCTATGGTTGGCTCTTCTGTCATATACTGGCCTGGGGTGAGCAGACCAGGACAGCACTGACACTGGGCACATCCAGGTGCTGCACAGGGCAAGGCACACGGATGGTCTGGAGGCACCTTTCTGAGGCTGTTGCATCTGGGCTTTCATCCAGATGTTTTTTGTCTGTACTCTCACATTACTGAAGGCATAAAAGGTCAGGAAATGTTCCTACAATCCCTCTTACATTAAACAGGGAACACAGTGAGGAAGAGAAGGGAGAGAAGAAACTGTTGGAGGAAAGTAGGCTATGACAAGGAAGACATTTTGGGGGTAAAGTCAGGAGTGCTGAAGGGTGATTTTCTGTGGGACATGGTACCCAGTGAGTGTGTGTCTGAGTTAGGTAGCGAGCTGTTCACAGAGGCACATTTAGGATAGAAAGTGAAAGGACATGGTCTGGCTGACTCACACACTCATCCACAGCATGAGAGTGATCCCTTTTCTAAGAGACACAGCCATGGTTGGGCAGCAGCTGCGCCGCACGTGACTTCTTCCCTTCATCTGCCATGGGAAGAGAGGGCAGGAAGAGCCCCCTGGGACAGTGTGCTCAATCTCTGCTATCATATCCTGTAATTCTTGATCAAGCACAATCTTAAAAAATAAAAAAGCAGTATTATGCCCACGTTGTTTTATCATTTCCTTATGCTCTCTGTATGTCTGCTTTCTGTTACTGCCTTAATTGGATTGTTAGCTGCTTGGGGCAGCAGTGGTCTCATAATTTGCTGTGGTGAGCCAGTTACTACACAGACTATCACATCAGCGCTTCAGGTTTTTGGGCATGGACTGCAAGATAGAAATGTTCCAGTGGGACAGGCACATTTTCCTATGAGGAAACCTGTGTTTCTGTTTTGTCCTTTTCTTAGTAGGTGCTAGTGTGTGTCTGAGGTTTCTGGAGATTGTTCAGCACAAACGACTAATCCTTTTCCTACTTAATCATTCAGTCAGCACCAATGTGCTCCGCTGAGTAATGGCCTAAAGACCAGAACTTCTAGCCAAATCTTGTGTTTTGCTAAAACCACAAATCAAACTTGAAAAATAGGTGCAATAAGAAATAAAGCTTCCCAATAAAGAGAAAGAAATATTTCAGCTCCTGTCATCTTAACTCTTAATACCTTCTTGCAGGAAAGAACTATTTTTGGAAGATGGCAAAGGAAATGAAAAGAGGTAGCAGTGCCTACAGCTGATAACACTGACCTGTTTTCCTGGCATTCCTCCAAATGCAAGGCCAGCTTTGCTTGAAATATAGGTGATTCATCAGCTGAATTGCAAGCAGATAGTGTGGTGCAGAAGCACAGTCAGAGACACATTATTTCAATAACCTGAGTTTTAGCTATTCCACTTTAAAACCTAATGAAGCAAATAATGTTGTGACACAGATGTAGGCAGTGAAAATGTGTCAGAGAAAGGCAATTAACCTCTGTACTAATAAAGTCTGTCAAATAAGTAAAATATTCTTTATATATTATAATAGCTAATAAGAAATATATAGGCCATGAGTATTCAGTTCCTCAAGCTTTGTGGATTCATTTATACCTTTGAAATTTACATGTAAACAGGAGGGTTTTGTATCTTTTTTTGCACTTGTGTAAATGACTAAAAAGTTGTAGGTTGAATTTTGCTGGGGGTCTGTTGTGGATTTCTCAGGGCTTGTTGGCATCATGTCCCTCCTACTGCAACTAAAGTTGGGCTTTTATTTTCACATACAGGCATCCCGTAATTACTTACTACTTACTTTATCAATTCTCTGCTGGATGTTCATGGGGCATTCTGAGCTGAAATATGATAGATTAAAAACCAAAACAAAATGGATTGTGTAGTCCAGCTACATGACTGGAAAATGAGATGGATGCCTGAAGCAGGAGAGGATTCTTTCCCTTCCTGGTCCTCTCTCATTCATGTTTTCTCCCTCTGAGAGATAATATGAAGATGATGTTGAATGTGAACTGAAGCTAGATCAGTTAAATGCAGGCTTGAAATTCTTTGCTAAATTATGTAAAAGTTATTGTGGACAAAACGACTGCTTCTATTGGAAGAAACAGCAATATTTTTGAAACCACATGAACTTCTAATGCATTAATGTTGTAGGTGTTGTGGTGCTACAGCCATAATTTAGCTGCTTTGTCTTGTATTTAGATCAACATAGCCTATTGGTGAGCATCACATCTGCAATTCTGTCACATTGCAATGTCACTGAAGTTGCTGGATGCTCAAACATTGACAGTACAAATACACTTAAAAAGAGACTGACCTTGTGTATGTCTTCTAGGATACACACTAATAAAACATTTATCTTGTTTGCAAACACTCAGACAAATGCATTAAGGCACTACAAAGTTAAACCTCTTTATTACTCCAAGAACAATCACCTGCCATCTTTTCTCTTAAATTGAGACCTTTACAGTGTTGTCTCATATTCAGAGTCTTACATAGCCATACCTTGTGCTGGTATATGTGCGATAAAACCAAAGGCTTTCATATCTTAACTGTGTCCCACCTCTATACCTATAGAAGTGTTACTGTTAAAGATGTTAAATAATATTTAAATATTAATAATTAACAACAAACACTTTATATAAGTTATCATTATGAAAGGGCATGTGCTACTGATTATGGCCTCCCTCCTTGTGCTCCCCAAACATACCTCTTACCTTGCACAAAGGACCTTGCGTGTGCCTTTGCTTCCTGCTATGGCCTAGACTTCTTGGATGGAAGTTATTGCACTGAAGAGCAGTTCAGGCGTGGACCTGAAAGACAGCCTTTCCTGTGGACAGACAGCCTGTAACCATCTCCCTTTGCATACATAAGTCCTTCTTGTGGATCAATTCATATGACTTTGACAAACGAAGTGATTGATCTGTCCACTCCCATGACCTGCCACTTGGGTGCACATCACATCTTGCATAGTATATGGGAGTGCTGGTGGCACCATGTCACAGTGACAGTTCCTGGTACAGACAGCTTTTGTCCAAGATGTCATCGAGCTGTCTCTTGTTAAATTGTATTCATAGAATCACAGAATATCCTAGGTTGAAAAGGACCTTAAAGATCATCTAATTCCAACCCCCTGCTGTCGGCCTTTCACTAGACCCCCATCCAACCCGGCCTTGAACACTTCCAGGGATGGGGAATCCACAACCTCTTTGGGCAACCTATGCCATTGCCTCAACACCCTTGCATTAAAGAATTTCTTCAAAATATCTAATCTAAATCTACTTCCCTTCAGTTTGAAACCATTCCCATTTGTCCTGTCACTACATGCTTGTAAAAAGTCCCTCTCCATCTTTTTATGGGCTCCCTTCAGGAACTGGAAGGCCATAATTAAGTCACCTCTAAGACTTTTCTTTTCCAGGTTGAACAATCCCAATTCTCTCAGCCTTTCCTCAAAGGAGAGGAGCTCCATCCCCCAGGTCATCTTGGTGGCCCTTCTCTGAATTCACTCTAATATGACAGTGTCCTTCCTGTGCTGAGGATCCCAGAGCTGGACACAGAACTCCAGGTGGGGTCTCATGAGAGCAGAACAGAGGGGCTGAATCACCTCCCTTGAGCTGCTGCCCACACTGCTTTGGATGCAGCCCAGGACACAATTGGCTTTCTGGGCTGTGAGTGCACACTGCAGGGTCATGTCCAGCCTCTCATCCACCAGCACCCCCAAGTCCTTCTTGTCAGGGCTGCTTTTGATCTGTTCATCTCCCAGCCTGGATTGATACTGGGGGTTGCCCTGACCCAGGAATAGCACCTTGCACTGGGTCTTGTTAAAACTCATGAGATTCCCATGGGCCCAATTCTTGAGCTTGTCCATGTCCCTCAGGATGGCATCCCATCCTTCAGGTGTGTCAACTGCACCACTCAGCTTGGTGTCATCTGCAAATTTGCTGAGGGTGCACTTTGTCTATGTCATTAGTCATTAATGAAGATATTAAATAACAGTGGTCCCTTGAGGGACACCACTCATCAGTGATGTCCATTGTGACTCTGAGTCATTGACCACTACCCTCTGGATGCAACTGTCCACTCAATTTCTTATCCATGTAACAGTTCACCCATCAAATCTGTCTCTGTCCAATTTAGAGAGACTTTACAGAAGTCCGTAACTTTATAGAAGTCCAGATAAATGACATCTGTAACCCTTCCCTTGTCCACTGATGTAGTCACCCCGCCATAGGAGGCCACTGGGTTGGTTAGGCAGGATTGCCCTTGGTGAAGCTGTGCTGACTGTCTTGAATCACCTCCTTGTCCTCCATGTGCCTTAGCACAGCTTCTAGAAAGATCTGTTGCATGATCTTCCCAGGCACAGAAGTGAGGCTGACAGGTCGGTATTTCCCGGGGTCCCTGGTATTCAACAGGCTTAAACTACAAAATGTGAAATTTGACTGAACTTCATAGAAAGAAATGGCAGAAACCATGTTATTTTCACCACGAGTTGTTGCCTTTGAATTTGTTCTAATTAAACATAAGGCCAGATTAACTACTCAAAGGGTCTTGCTTTTTTTACCAGGTCTTAAAGTAATGAATAGTTTGGTAAGTTTTGAATTCTTTTAAGCAGCTATTTATTTATTGGAAAAACAGCTTTTTGTGCTTTTTTAATTACACAGTGGAAATTATATGAAAAGTTAATTTTTTTTACTTCTTATCTATATTTTAAGAAGCTTTGAAAGGATTAATTAAGCATCCAAACTGCTTGCTGAAGTAGGTAAATGTTACTATCTCCACTTTTCTGATGGGGACTCTGAGGCACAATGCTGCCTGAATCCACCATACCTCCACTTCAGAAAAAGACAAGGTGGATCAGCACCTGCCAAGGAGCAATTAATAGATTAACAGAATCAGGTGAGAGTGGCTTTCCCAAGGTCAGACTATAATGTCATGGGCAGACAGTTGCAAGCATTTGAGTTAATCAGTTACCAATGGTGAGCTGGACTGTGAAAACTCACAGAATACGTGCTCCTACTCACAAGCGATATACCTGACAGTACAAACTGCCATGGAACAGTGTTTGTGGGGCATCAGGATACCCTTGTCATGGCTTAGTCAGATTTCTTAGGCCACCACAGCATTTTGATAGCTGGTGGCCCCGTGTCAAAGTCCTCCCCACTGTGATGTGATCTGTAGGAGTTTCAAGATCTGCTGTGCAGATCCAGTCATGAGAAAAGGAGCTAAAGGAGCCAGTTTGGCTCTGGTTGTTGTCAGAAGTATCCATGGTCTTTGATGATTTCCACACCTGAAATCTGAAACATTTTCTTATTCTCAAGGAAGTTCTTCACTTAAAAAGCACTCAAATCCAGCCTTCCTCTTAAGTTTAGTAGTTTTTACTAAAAAGACAGAATTTATCATTCGTCTTTATTTAATGATAAGCCCCTACAAGAACCATCACTCATCTCTGAGCTGAGAACACTTTCTGCTCTTTCTGCTTTCTCTTCATCTGCATCCCAGTCCTCATCAATGGTTTCCCATGGGAATTGTTACATTAAAGATGTAATGACAGAAATGCTGTTTTATACAGGACTGTTCAGGAAAATGATGAATGCTGTGCAGATGTGTATATTGAAACCTGTGTATCTCTAGGAAATACACTGCTGTGTTTTCATAGGCTTCTCTCTAAAGCTGTAATTAACCACAGTCAGCAGCATGCTTGAAAGGGTTAAAGGAAAATGGATTTGAGGAAATACTCAAAGCCATGTGTAGGTGCTGCACAGTTGGTCATGCAGTTGCATGTGTGCTTGCAAAAAAACACAATGGGAAGTGTGTCAATTGCCTCCCTTTGCAGACGCACGTAAGTCTGTGTAGCAAGATGCTGGTTACCACATAATTAGACCACAAGGCTCTGTCCTAATGGCCCAGTTTCTGTTTGTAACCATGCAGTGGCCTAGCATGTGACAAAGGAGAAAGCATTCAGCTTCTTCAGGTCAGTGTCATCAACAAAGCAGGGTGGTCACACCTCTGATGCTGAGTACAAAGCTCACTGTTAGTCATGATGTTATCGTCCTTGCTGTTAAACTCGGGTATCTGCTATGTCCAGTTTGAGATCTCAGAGCTTATCTACAACATATGTTGCAAGAACACCTGATAGATTGTCTAAGGCTCTGTAACAATTATTTACCTTTTTTTGCTTCTGCTAAAATTTCTCAGGTTCCTACACAAGTCTTGGAATAAATTTCAGTAAAATGTGTGAACTACCAGAAACTTGGATATTTTGCTAAGATGCAGTTCTTCAACTCTGCCTTCAGTACTGAAAGTAGACATCAATAACCATATTATAAAAAAGTTATATATAATATATGAAAGCATAAATGCATTATACAGCTATTTTTGAAACATGAACTGCATATATTCATATTTATTTTCATCTATGAAGATTTCTCCATGGGAAGAGAAGAAAAAAAAGAAAGATCAATGTGTGACAGATGCACATCAGGGAAGTGGGTTGTCACACTGCAGGGAGGTGTTGAGATATCACAACGATGGGCATGCTACACAGACCTGAGCAGAACAAAACACGCTCTTTGGAAAATTGAGCAGACGTAGAAATCATTAACTGACTTAGTGAGAAGTGGTGCTGAGGTGAACTGCAATTTTTAAATAATGTGCAATCTGGAGAAGTCTCTGTGAAACAGGTGTTAGAGTTTCAAGTTGAACTTTTTACGTTTGTCCCTAAAGGCAGATCTGTTAAGTTTCTTCTTTGTGAGGGTACAGGCTTGAGGGGAATCACCTGTACCACAGCGGTATCCTTTGCTTTTAGAAATGGAAGTGCAATCTGCTGCCTGGGCTGTTCTGAACTGACCTTTGAATCTGCTCTTGCAATCCAGTATCTGCTTTCTGAGCCTAAGCTGTAAGTCACAGGCTTTGCAGCAGTCTCCCCAGAGAGCTTTGAGGTAGTTCGTCAAAGCAGGTAGAAGGAAGAGTATGTTGTAATAGATCTTTCATTCTTGCATATGAGTAATGAGGAGGAACAAAACATGCTGTCTGTGGACATAATTTTTCTTTAGAAACCAATCATACCAGGACTATAAATACAAGCAATATATTGCAGGTGCTACGTACAACTTTAAAATATTCTTCTCTGGTGCCAAAGTGTGTGTATTGGTGTGATTTTGTTGTGGATGGAGAGAAATACTGCCTTTTATTTTTGTGACAGTTCAGATACTGTTTAAACAAATTATTCCCAGGACATATCAAATGTTTTTATTGTTTGGGCGGCTCAATCCAAACAATTAGTTTGTGTTCAGTTTTCTAGGTAAGTTAATAAACTTTTTAGAGTACTTCATGATTGCAGTTTAACTGGTGTCTCAGAATTTATGCTTCTCTTTTGCCTGCTCAGAATTAACGTTGCTCATTCACTAGTCAAACACTTACTTCCTAAAGTAGCCCCTTCCCCTTCTCAGTACCTGCACTCTGTGCCCCCTTGCAGCTTCACTTTCCTGATAGATTTTGCATGTCCTGAAGGATGTGTACCTCTACCTGGGATAAATTATTCCTTACTGGGCCTATTCCAGCAGCATTCAAGAACTTACAGACACCATTCAGAAATGAGTATGAAGTTGAAGCTAGCCGCTCTGCTGCCTAGGAGATTGAGTTGCTGTCATATTGCATCTGACTTGCATCAGATCAGAGTTTAGGATTTGGGTGATTTGTTCTTTAGATTAATGTCAATCTGTTTTAAATTAAAACACCCTGGGGCAAATCCTTTGCTATGATCAATGAACTGTCTGGCTGCAGTCAACCAACATTACAACAGACATGAATATGGCCTCCTGGTTCATTGCCTCATCCCCTACATCACTTTCCTTATGTGATTCAGACGTCAAACCTTTGATCGTATAAGTTTTGACCATCTTCCACTAAAATCAGTGATAATTGAGTGTGCTTCAGTGTTCAACAACTTGTTGGTTTGGGCACAAGAAATGGACCACATATCTGCTCTACCTAAAATATAATTATGTGGTATCTGTGAGTGGGCAATCTGCTTTGCACCTGCTTTACTACAGGAACAAAAGGCTCAGGAAATATTTGGAAAATGAGGAACACACCTGTATGTGAGTGTATAACAAAGCATATTTATATATAATCATTTGCTATAAGTCATTTCAGAGTTGACAAGCTGTTTTTCAACTTCATGTCACCACCGCCTGATGCATCTAATTAGCCCTGTTCTCCAGCTGACAAATGTCAGCTGCTCTTTCTAAAACATGGTTTCTCCCTTAAGTACATCCCTCTGGCAAAGTTAAATATTAATGTTCCTTTTTGGTTTTTAATTTTGTGATTGTTCATGGGTGCTAATGTCACTACACAATGAATGGATAAGTAAATACCACAAAATATTAAAAGTGTTGTTTCTGAATCTCTGCAGCAGCCAAGATGTACTGAGCCATTCTAGAAATGAATGTAGCTGTGGTGGCTGGGCTGTGCCAACAGTCACACATGTCAGTGGTGAGACTCAGAAGCCTGTGGTTGCGGGATGTGGGCCTGGATGTGGGAAATGTACCTTCCCTTCCCAGCTCAGATGCTGGCCTGCAACAAATCAAATCACCTTTTACTCTGCATACTGAAATTGCAAAGCACAGAACAGCATGGATACTGAAGTGACCAGGTCCCTCTTCAGGTCTAAGCTGTGTGGACTCGCATTTTGCTGAGTATTTGGATGGTGCTAGTTTGCTGGAGCTTTTTGGGGTCCTGCTGTCCTCCCTTCAACTCTGGGACAATGATTGTGGGAGCAAGTGTTGAGCTCAACTCTCTGTCATGCTTTGCTCTACAGCATCAGTAATGCCCTCTTTCCTAGTCTGCTGCTGCCTCTCAGACAGAAGAGCACAGTCCTCCACTGAGCAGATGTGCATTCCCATTGTCAGTAGGCAGCTATTTCATGTGATCCCATTTCTGTTTGCTTTCTCTTCAGCAAAACGCAGCCAGTGTCTGTAACCCTCCCTTTCAAAGCCAGCTGTCTTTGTGTGGTGGCATTCGGGAAGATCCATATCCATGCCTTGTGAAACGATCTCAAAAGCAGACACTGATAAGGAAAATATGTTGTAATTGTGTTTCAGAAGCCCACCCTATGACCTCTTTAGCGGTTCCCACAAAAACGAAGTTGCCCATCTTGTCCACTTTGTTGCCACACTGATGTGATGGCTGATGCAGTAATTTTCTTTCCTTCTGGAGGAAACTTTGTTCTGTCCAGCTGGATTTGCAGCTGGACCCTTGCAGGGACTGATGTAGTTGTGCAAGCCCTTATCCTTTGTGCCTTCAAAACATTATTGGCAACTTTGAAGCTGTTCTCTTCCTCAGTTTGCACTTCAGGGTATGCAGGCTCACTTTTATCTCAGTGTCTTTTGCTCACTGAAGCTGCATCCTTCCTGCTCTCTGTGTGGATCAGAAAGATGCTGAAGTACAGGAGGATCTGCTATTTCTGCTATTCCAGTTTCTCATCTTACCATTGACCTGACTTTCTGACCCACCTTCTTTGTGACTGTTTTCTAGCATGACTAGCATTTTCTTACCACATCACAGAACCCATCATGTCTGCAGCCCACGTTGCTAGACTTGTCTTGCCTCGCTTTCTGTAGCCACTGAAGTAGCTGGAGTTTGGTTGTTTCATTGAGCCAGACCATAGGACTAAAATAGCAACTAACTAACTAGAGCTCAGGCTAACATTTTTGCAATATGTGAAATTAAACTTAGTCCTAGAGCAGTATGCCTTAGAAACCCAAAGTGTTAGTGGATATAATAGTTATAAAGATAAAAATTACTAACAATTGTTTGCATTGTGAGTGCCCTGCCCCATATTTAGATCATGGTTTTATTACATGAAAATTTCCACGTCTCTCTTGTCTTTTTAAGTATTTAAAAAAGTGACATCTGATGGAGCATATTAGATACCTGCTAAAGATCCAGCTGAAAGAAGCTGAGGTGGGTAGCATCAATGTGAACATGAAAGCTCCCAAACTGGCAGTCATGGAGAATATCCAATCATTGTAATTATTTCCAAGTAATTTAGCATATCTCTAATTATAATATGAGGTCATCTTGATGCAAAATAATGTCTAATTAGACACAATCCCTTTTCAGATACTCATAACAGATTCCAGAAGAAAACCTTTTGGCTGCTCTTATTGTGAGCTTTTAATTCTTAAATTACAATTTTTTGGTAATTAATTTTTTGAGCAAACAGGGCAAATCAATCTATTTGAATTAATTAGCATTTCTTCCTTGGTTTCCTAGTCTCCCTCTCTGTTACTCCTCTTTTTCTTCCCCTTATTTGAATATTTCTCTAATTTATTCACTTGTGTTTGCAAGTAGTGCATAATGATTTCAAGCCATAGATGAGCAAGAGACAGCAGCACAGGAAAGGCTGCAGCTCTGAGAAGGAAGGAAGGTCTGCAGAAAGGTTGTGCTGGTCACCTTCATTTAGTTACAAACACCATATTGCGTCAGGACTGATAAGGGCAGCGGCGGAGTTAAGCAGAACTGCGGGGCTGAGGTGAGACAGGGTAGCAGAGCAGTGGAAGGAATCACTGCAACCACAGAGAGGAAAGATGATAAGCACCCAAGCAGGAAAACTGACTGATCTGCATTTGCTAAAAAACGTTATAAGCTGAGCATTGTTTCACCTTGATACTTTATAAGAAAGTCCCTATAATATTAGTTTTGCAAGGTACACCTGGGCAGCATTCATTGAAACATATCTCATGTTTGTTAGTCACTGTTTGTCCAGCCAGTTGCTTTTTTCATTGTTTATACATATCTATTTTTTCACCTAATGCAGATGTACTGTAGGAGGCAGATTTCTGCTCTTGTGCTCACTTGTCCTTTCTCCCCTTCAACCTATGAATCTCTTTGAGCTGTGAGAAGCAATACTGTCCAGTGGTTTGAGCTGTAGGCTGAGTGCCAGCAACTCCTGATGTTGTCGTGTCCTGGTTCTTTTTGTTGATGATTTTAGGAGCTCTCTAAACACAGACACAGTCTAGTTTAGAAAGGAGATAATGTTTATTCTGTGCAGGGTGCAAGGTGGAGGTTTCTATGGACCAAGCACACCAAGGGGTAAAAAGTTACATCTTTTATACAGTAGGATTTATATGAACCTGCTTATCTGATACATATTCTCTGCATACCTAATGCTTATTTATTTATGTGATGTAGTCTTATGCAATGCTTGAAACACAAAGTTCTTTTCTTTATTAAGCAACTTCTGTTGTAGAAGCTATCTGATGACATTAGTTACATTTACAAAAGGTGAGAAAATCGCCTCAATTCCTTTTGTAGAAGTTATCTGATCACATCAGTTGCATTTAGAGAAGGTAAGAAGATTCAGCCTGGGGACAGATAATTCAGCTTGAAGACATCAATTTCCTAATGGTCTGTATTTTCTGCATCTATCAAGCAGTGGAAACCTTTGTCAAGACAGTGGTGTCACTGGCATGGCTCAAAAAATGAAGAAACCCTAAGTAAGCAGGTGATTTTGTCCTTGTTTACCTCATCTGTAAAAGATGCATAACAATGCTTATGTACCTAACTGCCTTGGATATTGTGAAGATTATTTCATGTCAGTAATGCACTTTGAAAATAGAAATTGCTAAGTAGCATTAACGTAATTAGAAATTGTTTTTCTTTTAAACAGGATCTTTATCTTTCCTATAACTTGCCTCTGCTGATCTCAGCTTGTACTTAATGTATTTGGAATTAAATCCAGTAGGAGAAGCTTAGATTCAGGGGCAGAATGACCATGAGAGAGGAGGCGGGTTTTGTAAGATGGTAGATTGCTGCTTGGAGATGCAATCTACAATTTCACTTTGAGGGCCAGATCAAGGTGAAATAGCGGTCTGGCCTAATAGATGCAGTCGTCTAATTTTCTGGTCAATTAAAAATCAGCCCAGACAATGCATGAAGACTGGGGAGATTAAATACGCTCTGCAGAAATATCTCAGGGAGCAGAAGAATACAAAGAGGTTGAGTTTGCTATGTTGGAGCAGTTGGGGCAGTCCTGTTAAGAGGCAGTGCCCCTTCTGGGAAGTTCTCTCTGCTGAATGAATTGTGGTATTCAAGATAGCTTCCACACTACTGAATAAAAAAGCTCAGGCAACTGCTCATTGGTCATGAGGCCAGCTGGAGTGTCACTGCTTTTTGACCATAAATTCTCTTCCTCTCCCACCCCAACAAGGTGGCCCATCCAAGCAGTGTACTGCCGACGGTCCCAGGTTATTGCTGAAAGTGTCTGGGCAGTGTATGAGAGGGCTGGTTGCCTGGGACAAGTCCGTGCCAGTGCCGGCACTGAGAGTCGAGCAGCACGGTGGTGCTGTGCCAGTGCTTGGGCCCATGCCCTGGCCCTCTTTGGTTGCCTAGTGCAGATAGCCCATATGCCTCTGACTCCTGAACACAGCCTACTGTTCTCTCAGCCCTTCCTGGAATTCTTGGCTTAAATTCTTGTTTTATTTGTTTGCCTCAGAAGAGCACTGCCAGGATCTGAGCTGCCTTCTGGAGTGGGTCAGATCACCCAGCCCATCACCGGCTGCTTAATGAGCAGAGGGAGACGCAGAGTCTTTCGGCACCGTGGGAAGCACAGGGCTCTATGCTTGGCTGGACGATGTGTGAAGAGTAAAAGGGTCAGTGCCCTGCCTCAATACACTGGTGCTTGTACAGACCATGATGCAGATGCATTCACAGGGCAATTCTCCAAACTGTCATTTCCCACTCATAGCCAAGCTCTTAGGCTGTAATAACTTTGAAGCAAAGGAAGTGGGTCTCAGCTAATAAAATATCTTCTGTATGCAGAAGGCAATAGAAGTTTGGTAATGCTATAGCTTTGAAAAGTGTGATGGAAAGCAATTATGAAACCTAAATAACTTATTCTAGAAAAACTAATTTCTTCTAATTTGCAAAGTGAGAGAGTGTCATGTAGATCATTTGTAGGTTTCTGTGTGTAGTTACACATGCAAGTGTATTTATTTGACAAAACACTGGGAAAATTGGATGATGATCTAAAATAAGAGGCTGACTCAGATGACTGGAATTTAATTTGTCAACAAGTGAAAATAGTAGCAATGAATAGAAAACATAAAATTACTTTATCAAATTTCCTGCACAGATCTTGTTTTACAGAAGAAAGAATTTACAACATATAAAACCAACTCAAAATATTATAATAATATAAAATGACAGTCACTTTCAGCATATATCAGACATAAATGAAAACAAACAAACAAACAAACCCATTGCTTTCTAGAAAAGTGCAGATTGTCTCAGTCATCGTTAAGCTCTCCCAGTTTGTATGAAGTATGAGGAGAGGTGTGAGTGTACAACCTTCTTGTCTTCCCAGAAAGAAAACTTTTCAGTACTGCAGGTTATCAGGTCACACAAATGAGACACATACTTATCCAGAACTCATCTCCAGAACTGGGCTGCCTTTTGCCATAGATGACAAGTTTTACATTATCCCAAACCAACCTGCAAATAACAACACTTACTGTATGTCAACTTTTGTTTTTATTTAGGAGAAAGTTGTTCTCCTTGATGAAAGAAAAAGGAACTTTCCACTCTTGCATGCACCTCAGAAAGGTTCTCTTCAGAAAGGGGACATCACAGGATGAGGCCAAAATATTCAAAAGACTTCGACAAGTTCTCTTTCAAGTTTGGGGGACTTCTAAATCACTGTGAAATGCATAGACTCTTTCTCTTCTGCCTGTAACAATATGAATTGTCCTGTGATCCATATTGAAAATAGCAACTGACAGATGATCAAAAGTCTAGCAGAAATCTAACAGTTTTTAATTCCTTGTAATTTTTAATTGAGATCGAATAAATTTAAGAGGACAAATAAGAGACTGAGAAACTTATTAAATGCAAACTGAGCTGGACTGAATATGATATCTCCTACTGAGACACCTAAAATACAAAAGCCCATCTAGAAGCTAGGAACAAGGGCTGGGCTGTGGAAAGAGAGAAACCAGCATTCCTTGGCCAAGGATGTTAATCATGAAATGATTGTAGACTTGAAGCATTATTCTTCTGCGGGTATATGCCCTCTAATTGACCTGGAAGATTCTTATCTGTTTTCCCTCCTAAAGTGCGCATATATATCTAGATTACTCTTACAGATTATTTTGCTTCCTTTTATGCTTCAAAACCTATGTTTTGCTATTGTGAGGAGGCCTTTCACTTGTGGTTGCAAGTTGCTGTGGAGACCATTCCAAAGTAGACCTGCTGGCTGTATCCAGATTGGATATAGGTGCGTGGAGATAGGTGTGATCATCATATTGAAGACACAAACCCAAACTGAGGTTAGCCAGTGGCAGACTACCGTGCTTGGGAGCATTTATTTTATTTCATTGGGATACTTACTTATATGACATCCTTGCAGCACTGGCGGAAGCCTTTGTGCTGCACTGTGTGTGAGAGGAAGAAGGGGAAGGTGGCATTGAGTTGTGAACTATGCAGGGCCCTGTGTCCAAGGCTTAACAACCCGTCTGTCTGTCTGGCCCCACTTATAGCATAAGAAGTGTCTCCAGTTCCTTTATACCTGAAATTTTCATGGCCTAGTTTGTACTTGTTTTGGACATCAGAAAACCAACCTAAAACCCTGACTGTTCTCCTCAAAAGGTGATCTCATGAGTCTATCACATAGTGCTGGCTCTACCACCCCTCTGATGCCATAGGTTAAGAAGGCAGGAAGGTGCCAGCAATCTGGCTGGCTTTAACTCTCCTTAAAACTGCTGCTTTAGTGCTCCTTTATCACATCTTGTAAGATGTTAAAACTGGTGGTCCAGTGAGTACAGAGAAGTCTCTGATGATTACAGAAGCAAGGTTAAAGCATACAGAGTGGAATTCTGAGGAGCTCTTTGGGCCTGAAGATGTGAGTAGGTAGCAAGTGAGGGGCCTTCCAGAGACCCACCCTGCTTCCCTGGCAGGGCGAACAGTAAGGAAAGGAGCTGGATAGTGAAAAGGCACATAGGTCCCTTTCATCCTGGTCTGCCTTTTTCTCCTTTTGGGAATACCTTGAGCGGACAGGGTCTCCTTCTTCTCAAGAACATGTACACTGTTGTATGTTGCTTAGGATGAGCAAAGACAGGAATGCTTTCTTCTGTCCAAAAACTAAGAACGGTCTTGTTTTAAGAAAAATTTTGTTAAATAAAGTGATGGAAAAAGAGTCCCTTGATAGAAATGGCTGAGACCCTTATTGTGTTATAGCCAATTCCCTACGACAGTGTGGGATACAATTTGATCACATGGTTGCTAACCCTTTCCCTCTATTTTTTAAGGTTTTTAAAGCAAGTTCAAGTGTGCTTAATTCCAGAAATATTAATACAAATGACATTAAAAGATGTTTCTTGTGCTCCTATTTAGACTGTTCTTGGCAGAGGGCTGGGGAGTTCAGCTAGAGCTGCCCAGGCTTGCCAAAGCCAGCTGAGCAGCAGGTCCTCCCTCCTCCTCCCTCTACCACCAAGAAGGGAAAAAAAGTCTGTTGATCCCTAAATAAACTTTGAAAATGTTAGCAGAAAGAAGTGGAGAATGGTCTAGAGGCCAGATGTGGTGGGGAAAGAGAGGAAAAGATCTGGACAGTTGTGAAATGGTAGAGGGGAAGGGATTTGTCAAGGGATGGTAGGAAGGGCTGCAGAGGGGATTAAAAACAGGCAAGTGAACATTACTGGAGGCTGATGATATTACAAGGGAAATAGCTACTTGCTGTTGGCTGTGTAGGAGGCTTGTCAGACTTGGGGAAGTAAAAGCATAGTGCTTACATTAACATGTTTTTTTTTTTTTTTTTAAATGGCATTTGGTCCTGTGTTGTATTTGGGCATGATATTTAGTGGCCTACCTATATGTGACACATTTGCTGTAAGCAGTGTTGCCTGCTGCAGCTGGCAGGGACAGGAAAGCTTGCAGAGGGAAGCTCTGGAGCATGAGTGCCAGTACTGTCCAAACCTTGAACAGAGGTGTCCCACTGGTGATTTAAGCTGTGTGAGTTTCAATGTTCCAGCTTGAACTTTAGCTCTTGGGAGCCGCTGTACTGAAAAGAAAATGTGTATTTCATTATGAGTGGAAAGGAGTGCCTGGGCCATCTCCAGCTATTTGAAAACTAAAAGGATTTGGTTTGGCCATTTTGTTGCACAGAAAAGTGGGGCACAGGGAGGGAGGATCCCTGCCCTCTCCAGCTCTGTAGCAGCAACCTGGGTGCAACCTGGAATTGCTGTGACCACACAAAGGCCACAACCTGAGCCTGGGCTTGGCCACATTCAGTGTTGGCTAACTGCTGAGTTTTTTCCCTACATAAATAACCCGGTCTAAAAGTCCACAAGTCATTTCACAAGTGAGGGAAGAGACCTAAGTTGTGCCTTGCTGGCTCAGAGAAAACTGAGAAACTGAGGAAAAACTGAGTGGACCTGGGTTGGGATGTAAATGGGCATCTAGCAAAGCCCTATCTGGGATGAAGCCCAGCTATGGCTCCTTGGTTCTCTGCTGCATCCCCAGTGTGGCTGGGTCAGCTCTTGCACACCAGGGCAGGTGGATAGATGCCAAAGGAGAGTACCCAGAATGAGGTGCGAGGCAAGCAGTGCTCTTCTGCGGCTCACCTGAAACCACAGGAGGCTACACTGACTGCATAAGCTGTGGAGATCAGCCCCATCTCTGTGCAATCCCTAGGAAGGAGTGAGTGAGCCCTAGTCCATCAGTACTGCAAGAACTGACCAGGAGCTCCATTCAGTTTTGACTGGAGCAGCCAGTTTTGTAGAGCTTTTGCTGTAATTTTTAATCAGGCTGTGGCCCATATTTGGGATTGCTTAGATCCTTTCTCCCCCAGTACTGTTCTTTGGCACTTGTGTGTTGTTTTCCTGATAGTGATGCTCTGCTCTTTTCTATAGATCCCAGCCGGCATTTGCGTATTGTGGACAAAACAGAGAAAGTTCTCCAAGTCCATTTCAGAACATCATATGCCTTTAAAGGTTTGAAAGGGCTTATCAGTCAGTGACTTAGCAAGAGCATTTCAAACCCACTGCCAAATTAATGGATCAGCTAAATAGTGAGTGGATGTTTTTTACTGCTGTGGGTCACAGACCCCCTTCTGTTTCACTGGGCCTGGAGTTTTATTGCATGAAAAGGGATTGGACTGGATAAACTAGCATTCTTTCCTGAGGACCTAGCACAGCAGGATAATCACATAGTATTGTAGGCAACAGGGTGAATAGGAGCAATTGTATCCAATACCTGAGTTACTGGAACATGCCTGCCTGTTTGTGTGAGCCAGGAGAGAAAGATTGTTTTTCCCTTCTGAAGAGGGAAAATTGGAGGGAAGCTGTGCCAAAACCTTTCCAGGTTTAGAGAAGTGGAGGAAACACCTGCTACGCCATCAGCATTCTTGTTAACAGCGACTGCATGAGTGACAGAATCTGTCCTTTCCGGAGATGATTCAGACTCAGAAGACTCTTGGTAGTGATGACACGAACGCCTGGTAGCTCCTGAAAGCAGAACTAATGAGCAGTGCCACTCACTTAGCGTATGGTTTGACAACAGATGCACATGTTGGTAATTAAGTATTTGGCTGCGTTACATTATTTTATTTTTGGATTTCTCAAACACACCCCCATTGCAATCTCTAGACACATTTGCATGATTTAAAAGCCTTAAACTTATAACAAACATAGAAAAATCAGCATAGATAAACTATACCCCACCTTTCAGAAGGGCTCAATATCATATAGGCCTTCCTGAGTACCCTAAGCCTAGAAAACATAGGCTCTGTATGGCAAAAGTATGCACAGGGAATAATCCCAAGGACTTCTCCCAGACTGAGCAGAGCTATGTCTGTGGTTTCAGATCAAACCCATACACAAGTCTTAGACTAGGATTTTCTTCTACTGTATCATCAAATCCATCACTGTTTGTGACCCAGCAAAGGCTTGGAATGCCTTTCAACTTCATGGACTTCAAAAATACCTGAATGCAATTTGCCTTGCAACAGTTAGAGAGCAGATTCAAATACTTCATCTTAGAAAAGATCTTCTGGAATATGTTATTCTGTTCTTGCATGCCAGCAGTTACTGTATGTCAACATGTTAATGCTGACCTCAGCCAGAAGCTGCAAAATATGTACATAATGGTTCTTGGTGGAACATCCTGCTCCCAAACTGTACACCTCAGATACTTAAGAAAGTTCTCCCTTGGAGCCCATGCAGCATTGCTCTATGTATCAGATGTACTGGAGGAACAGTTGCCCTAGAAATGATAGAATTCCTTCTCAGCCCACTCTACACAGGTTTCTGTTGTGGGTTGTTAAGGAGGAATTAGGGTGTGTCATAAAGGCATGATGGAGAAAGATATGATAATTTAGAAGGTGACCTAGTCCAGGAATAATGCATGACATTATGGTTTTCCCTGGACATTATGTTACAGGATAATAATTTTCTTTTGCATGAAAGTTAAGAGCTGAGCCAATTATGTTGAACTTGAGTTTGTTTTGAGATTCTGAAAGCAGCAGAACTAGTGAGAAGACCTGGTCTTTATCCTATTAGCAATGGTACAGAACAGAGGCCCAAAATCTACTGGAATATCCTTGTAAAGCCACCTATAAAGTTGCTAAATATTGTGAGTGTCTGGAGTCTTGTCTAGAATTTCTCAACCTTGCTTTATAATTTAAAGAAATTTCAGGAACCTGTCCCCACTGCCTTCCAAAAGCATAGCTGGTCACAGACTGTGCCTGTATCTTTCCGTGCAAAGATAAAGTAAAATCTCTTTGGTTTCCGCTCTATATTTGTAAGCCTGGTTCTAGAGCTAAAATTGCAAGCTGTAAAGACTCCCTTTTACTGACTGAGTCTCTGTGTATCTTTCTGTGTTCCTCTTCATTGGCTGAAAGTCAGCTTGTTTAAACCAGAAAATGACTACAGCTTAGACTGATGTAGATGTCAACTATGCTTAATGAAAAAAATGAATGTTAAGTCAGTGCTGACACTGAGAAGAACACTTAGAATTTTGAAGGAGAAAGACAGAAATGAGAACAGTAAGAGATGTGACCAGGTAGCTCCACCTACAAACTGTAACCCTCGAGGGCAATCTCAGGTTTCTGCTGTGTACTAGCATTCAAAACAGATTACATGCTAACCTAGACTGCAAGCATGAGAGTATTGGAAATCTGTTGCAGGTGTTTGATGGTAAACAGTGTTTATAGCTGCCAGGATGGAAACATTAATGTGTGTGAGTGAGTGCAAGTGGAGGGCAGGTCTCAAACTTTCACCCCATTACCTTCACATTTCAGTTTTGCTTTGCTGAGTAGTAGCTGCCCTGTGAGTTCAGTCTTCTAGTGAAGTTACTACATGATTTTACTTGAGCATGTCCTGTGTTCAAATTTGAAATGCCAGAATCACCTGAGAAGTAGTGGGCTAATTTATCACAGGCACAAAAATATACAATGGAGACTGAATGGAAGAGGATGAGTTCTGACAGGCATGCCTTTACTTTTTCAAGCAAGTATTTTTGCTTGGGTGGGTGGTGCATTAGTTATATATACAACTCATGCTTTTAGCTACAGCAAAATGTGAGAAGACATAATAATAGCTCTTCATGCTTAGGCTTCCTCTTTTTTTTTTTTTTTTTTTTTTTTTTTTTTTTTTTTTTTTTTCAGTTCAGTTAGTTTAGAGTTTAGATTATTCTCTTTCTGAGAACTGAGGGAAGTATTTTTAATACTTCTTAGCGTGAGTGGTGACTGGGCTGCCCTTAGTTTAAGATGAAAATAGCAGTACATTTACTAGGGAGTCAAGCTAGAAGGTTGGTCTTATAGTGCAAGACACCTGATTACTGCTTCATAGTGGTTCCCAGTCAATCAGAAAGATAAAAAAAAATCCATCCAAAATAAAAGGCAAGTTCACCTTTGAAGACTTGGTGTGTGTGTGAAGGGCTAAGTATGCTCTAGTGGTATCTTTTTCCATAGGGAAAAAACGAAAAAGTAGTACTAGTATAGCCAAAAGATAAATGTGTTTACTAAATTTTTGCTCTACTACATAGTAGCTGACAATTGTCCACAATGAAACTGTAGCATGAGAAGGACTAATGAACCTCCTGGTCTCCACCATTAGGGCTGTGTGCAGGCTGGGCTGGGCAATGAGGGGACAAGAGATGTTTACCACAACCCCAATGCACCCACTGCTGGTGTGTTTTGTGGGTGGGGTGGGTATAAAGAAACAGGAGGTGAATGAGCTTGTTCAAGTGATCTTGTGCAAGAGACTAAGGCAACAGGCTGCCTCCATGGGATAAAATGTTCCCCCATGCTTTGCCTTTAGGAAAATGCATTTCTTAACTTCCACTTGTGCCACTCTGGAGTAAACAATATGAGAACATAAAATGGATGTTCCAGCTCTGTCTTTTGACAATGGTCAACCAGATGCCTAGGGAAGGATATACAAGGCAAACCCAGGAATACTTCCTTATAAATTTCCTGCCTTCTTAAGCCACAGAAGTCTGTGTTTAGTACCCAAATGGATGTCTGTCTATTTAATTTGTGTAACTGCATCTTGAAACTATGTACTATTCATGATGTCCTTTGGCAAGGAACTCCTCCATTTAACTACCAGTTCTGCTGAGAACCTCTCCTCACTTCGATTCTGTCTTATTCCCTTTCCTATGTCACTTTTTTTTTGCAAGAATCCTACCCATTCAGTTTCTATTCCAGGAAATGAAACATCTGTGCCTCCATCATGTGTGCACCTTGGCATGTTTGATGGAGGCTGTGATATGGGGCTGCAGGGGGTCTTTCCAGGTGGGATTTCTCCAGTATAGGTTTAAGGAGGTACTTGTCTTCCTCAACTCCGAGAGAAATGGGCAGTCAGGTCGGCTGAGGTATGTTTGAACTCAGGGAGCAGTGAAGAAGTCATCCTCCTTTGCTTAATACATGTAAAAGAGGTGCAGGAATGAGGGAGCACAGAGTGGAAACCATACATTCTTCTCAATTCAGACTCAATAGGTCTGTAAAATCATCCTATTTATAAAAATACACCTTTTGAAATTCTGAGAAGGTACAAGCACTTAAAAAACCTAAAACAGTTAAACCCCGACACAACATAACATAAAAAACCCTTGAATTTGAGTGAGGTAGAACTGGTGAGAGTTGAGGACTGAGGTTTGCAAAGCTTCATGTATGGAGTCCTACCTTGTCTGAGCTGCCCCTGGAGCCCCATGCAGGGCTGGGCAGGTTGAGGAGTGGAGGGTGGAAGCATTTCCACAGTGCACAAGCTGAGAGCATTTGAAAATCAGAATACCAAACTTCCCTTTTTTTCCCCTTAAAATCGGGCAGATGCTTTAAAAAAGCAGACACTTCGTCTTTAATTTGTAGCTGTTAATTCATTTATAAACTACATGTGCTTCACGAGTGATTATGCTAATGCACTTAAGACTATTTAAACCCTTGCACTGATTAGCCTAACCATTCATTGTACAAATAAGATGTTATCTTCAAAACGTGTCTAGTAAAAATCCGTAATCACAAATATGCTACTTTATTGAATGCAACTATTGGCTTTACTGAATTCAGCCACTTACACTTTAATTTTTAACATTCTGTTTGGCTTTGTATTCATGTATACTAATATAGTGGGACTACGCTGGTGGAACAGATTTAATAGTAAAAATATGCAGTTAAATTTATATTTCATCCTGTCTCCAGGCAAAAGAATTTGTGGGGTCACGCTCACCTCATGCATGCAGAGGAGCAAGTGGGCTGTAACCCCTCTGAGGCAGGTGGGATACACTGGCTCTCTGCTGTGAATTAGCACAACATGGCCCTGGCCCTAGTTCCTGCTCTGAGGTCTGCCAGGTGCTAAGAGGCTGCAGGCAAATCACTTAGCCCAGTGGGTCTGGTTTTCCCCATCTGTATGGGGTAGTGATGCTCAGCTACCTTCCACATTTGCTGCTAAGTGCTGTCTGAGTCATAGGCATTGTTATTAAAAGTATCTGGAGTGATGATTTCTTTGGGCAGCTTTGTGCTGAAGGTGGCTGGGACCATTCTGGGAAGATTCCCCTGGGGCTGTCATGGTGTTGGTCTCATCATCTAATGTAATTTTTTGATGAAATGATCCTGGGAATTTAAAGAGAAACGAGGACCTGTGCTCCCTCTGTAGTGCTCTGAAAGCAGCAAGGATGTTTTGATTGATCTTCCTGATATAAAAAACTTATGGCCAGCTTGCAGAAGGTCTTCTGCCAGCAGAGTCCCCGGATGGGATTCTGTTGAGGTAACAGGACTCTCGCCTTTTGATTTGGAGAAGGATCAAACCTTTTTTGCTGTCTTTGAAGAATAATGACAGAACTCCTCGACATTTTTGTTGGTACATCTTTTAAAAATCTGTCTTAAGATGAATTTAAATTACAAAGGTTTTTGGTTGCGTGTTGATACGTGACCCTGACATTCTGTGAAGTCAGGAGGGACGTTCTGCTGGGAATGGGCTACAGGACAGAGTGGCTTTGTCCTTGTCCGGCCTTCCAGTTTGCTTATGGTACAAGGCCATGCACCCCCAAGCCCCGGAGGAAACTGAGGAGGACCAATGTAATAAGGACGGGCACTTCTAAGCCTTTCTGCCCTGGTCATTTTTTTGGGCTGGTTCCTCCTCTGTGAGCTGAGCACTCTCAGCAGCAGCCATTAGAAACTGAGTTAAACTGAACTCTGGGCTTTGTGTGAAGTAACTGCGAAGGTCAGATAGTACAAGTGGAAAAAAAAGTCTGAGACAGACATCTGTATATCTACCTCTATAAAACTACTTTAAGATGTGCTGAGGATGGAACACATGGAAGAAGTTGTGCTACTTTGCTAAAATGTGATATTCTGAGACTAGTTTGCTCAAAGGGGCAACTGCTTATACACATGTGGCCCTGTCAAGCAGAACCTCTGCACCGGCCCGTTGGGAATAGTGACACCTGTGCACGCGGTGCTGACTTTTGCATACACAGAAGCTGCTCTAGGGTGGATGCGTGCAGGCACTCCTCCCTGAACAGCTGCAGGTGCGGCTGCATGCAAAGAGGCAAAGGGAAGTTGAAAGGAGGCAATAGTATGTGCCCTTCTTGGCAAAAAGTCACGAGTCACTCCTCAAAATACTGTAAGATTCCATGTTTTCAGGCTTTTCTCTGCAACCCGGAAGGCCAGAGTTTCAAGAACAGACCTCTAGGAAAGAGGACAGGGAGCCCAGCAAAGTGTGGAAGCTGACAACCCTGAAAGTTTACCCCCAAGTGTCTCAAAACAGCTGCAGCTGAACTGCCCACAGCATAGACTGAGTGTCCTGCTCTGTGACACCGTTGAAGTGGAAACCAGGAGACCCTCTGGCTGTCCTTGTAAGAACAGAGAGTGAAGCAAAAAGCTGCATAGCTTGTGGCAATGCAACTCCCACAGGAATGGCAGCACCAATGCAGGAATGTCACACATCACCACAGCTTGCTTCCTACAAGGGTGTGCAAAGCACATCCTAAAAACAAGTGTGTGCATGTTCTGCTCTGAGATAAGGCATATCAAGGTCAAGCTGGATGCAAAATGGTTAAACACCCCTTTCGTTGCAAAATGATTAACAGTTACATTTTAACATTTACATATTTAGTGCCATAAGAGTGCTTTTTTTTCTTAAGTACAGAGATGCACAGAAAGTATGTTGGTTCTTAGCATGGATTATAGACCAAACTGAAACCAAGTGAAACCATTAGCACAAACCAGGCTGCTTCTGCTTTAATGCCATTAATTAGGGGAGTTAAAAATCTTACCTACTTTCTTATTAAAAAAATAACAACAAGATTTGCACTTATATGAATTTCTAAGAAATTTTTTATGGTCCTGAGAGCCACATGGTATTGCAAGGAAACTTACTACTGAAAGGCAAATAGAGGCATCAAAAAAAAAAAAAAAAAGAAAAATGAGTAAGAAGAGGACCTAGTCTATGATTTAATTGGAATCTATGGGAATTGTGCCATTTGCCTTTAGTGGCAGCAGAATCAAAACTGAAACACCAGCTGTAGTTTATTTTAGGTTGCTGCCTAAGTTTAAATTTCAGATATCTCCACAGGGTTCTTTTTCTTTTAACTATGAAGAATTTATGGCAGCAGTACCTATTCTAAATGTTTTCCTCTACTAGGGGATCAGCTGAGCCTGTAAGGTCTGTAGGTAAGACAAGCCCTTTCCTTTTTTTCTGAGGGGGAGGTCTACAAGGTGTGAATCTTAAGGGAGTGGGTACTGCACTGCAGGGGGACGTGCCTTGAGATGTGCCTCCAAAGCTGCATGAGTGCAAAGGTGAGAGGTTTGAGCAAGTTGAGCTACTCAGCACTTCTCAGGTAGAGATATGGGGAGAAGAAGCAAGCTGGAGATGGAGCAGCCTGTGGCCTGAAATCATCAGGCTGATTACTGAGCTCTAGGGGTGAGGATCCAATGGGAAAGATGGAGTGGAAGTGCCTGATATTGACAAATAAATCCATAATCTCATGGGAAGTGCTGTATTGCCGTGAAACAGAGTACAGTGGCAAATGGCCTTTTATAGGGAAGAAGGAAAAAGTAAGGCCTGAAGTCAAAGAAAGACTTTCAGGGGACAACAGGGAAATGGTATTAATTCTGAATGGATGTAACAATATGTGTAACGTTAACACTTGTATTTGAGTAGCAGTACTCTTCTGGCTGGTAAATGTGCATGATTACCTTTGGGTGATGAATGAAAAATAGTAGTCACTTAGTCTTTGAGAACAAAGTAGTTGCAGAGGTGTCAGCATCTTCTCTACTGCTCTTTAATGGTGGTTAGTGGGTAGAGATCTCTGAGAAGGTTTATACAGTCAGACAGGGAGAAACTAGAGGTGAGCACTTGAGACACCAGGTGACCCTAAGAATAGATAACTTTGTTGTTGTAGGGAGAAGAAAAGTTTTAGAAAACAAAATCCAAGGAAAAACATCATGAATGTTGGGTGAAGGGAAATGTCTAAGGGATCAGGGCACAAAAGTAGCTGCATCCTTGTGGAGGAATATATGGAAACTATCAGCTTTGTAACAGCCTAACCAGGAATCACTAGTCACTAAAACCAGAAGAGGTGAGGTGCATCTTAGAGAAAAAGTTGTGGTTTGCAGAGCTTTAAAGTTTCCTGGTTTACCCCTGCTGTGGGTTATTTTGACTGACAGGTGTACTGTGGCAAAGCACAATGACTGTATTTTCTCCCTATTCCTTTTTCTCTGGTCAGAGGAGAGAAATATCAGACATGAAATAGGCATTCAACTCTGCTCCAGGCCTCTCGATGGCTAGCATCAAGCCATTGATCTAGCCTTCATACTTCAAAGGAATAATGAAAATTCTCACACTTTTCCACTTATAAACTGCCTCCCACCAGTGTGTGTTACTGCAGGTGCCCAGAGCAGAAGCTATCTGATATTATAAAAGAAAGAAACTGATAGGCAATTCTCTCTTCTAGAGGAACCAGAGCTGAAGAGCTAATATAACCTCCTCTAAACAAGAACAAATGATGATTGAGATGTTTCTAGCCCAATAAATTGTACAACACACGCTCTGTTATCCTTCTGATTCCATATTTCTTGATTATTCTAATGTGTCATTGATGTTTAGAGGAGTTTTGAGCATGTCAGGAATGTAGCTGAGGCTCGACAGGTGAAAGGTGTTAGCAAATTATTGCCTGAAGCACAAAGGCCACCTGGACTTATGAGTGCAAAGGTTCCAGTGGCAGTAACCAAATCAGGTTTTGTCGAGTTGCTCTGAGTAGGAAAAATATTTTTGCTTTGCTGAAAAACTTAGAATTTGTGGAGCTGAATTAACAAGACCATTCAAAACTAAAACAAGATTATCCTATCTCTGTCAACTGTTTTGAATAATATCATACTGAAGTTAAAAACTCCCAAACTCAAACAAAACCCCAAACAAACCAAACCAAAACATATTGTATCAATTTTCAATTTGTTACCATAATCTGAGTGTTATGGGCTTTCTGCACCTCTCTGAGCCACAAATAAATAGATGGGATCCATCCCTCAGATATCTATACTATGGTCTCCTTCCTCATTTCAATGTGATTTCATTGTGTTGAAAATGCTTTGAGTAAATACATACGCTCAGATATTCCTACTGAAACCTCTAAAAGAAAAGAACAATTAGCAGAGTAGGGGACCTAACTATTTATATTATCTGTTGTTCAGCTTAAAAATTCAGTTTCTTTTTAACAGGTTTTCTCTGCATGGTTTCATGAAGGATAATTTTTGGAGGAAAGTTTTGCAGGTGGGGAAATGGTTCAGAAGCAAGACAGATCTTCACAAAGTGAAATTTATCTGTTCAACTGTGGACCAAGAGTAGTCATTACCAGCCCAGACTGGGCTGATATTATCAGCCCAGAAGTAAAAACAAAGGAGTTTATTAATGTGGGTGACACGATTGGCATGAAATGGAAATAATACTTAGCATTTATAAAGTATTTCTACTCTTATTAAGTTAAACAATTATAATATAATGGTTCAAACAGACAACATCCTTTTTAAAGGTAGGAAATGAGGCTTATTAAGGCTTAATGACACACAGGGTCACACCACGAGTTTGAGGGATAAGCAGATGAATTAGAAGACCTGACTTCCATTATAACGTTCTACATTAGATGACAATTCACAACAGAAAGAATGAATGGAAATAAAAGAAGACAGATGGAGGATGAAGGGAAACATGCATAAGTGTTTGAAATAAATATACAAACTGGACAAGAATGAAACTGGTAATTGAAACCTTTGCTCACTTTAAAATACAATTAAATGTATTTGCCTGCAGTGCATTTGAAATAACAGGCTTCTGAAAGGAATGATGGGGCCTATGAGAGAAAGTGAAAGCATTTACTGAGGGTGTTGCTAAAACCTATATTTTTGCCTCCATTTTCAGGAAAGAGTAAGAGAACAGATGGCAGAAATTTCCCAAGGGAGAAAAGAGAATTACGAGAGAAGATCAGGATCAGACCTACACAGGTGATCATGAAATTGAAATGCCTGAAAACTCAATTTCTCAAGGTCGATATAACCCATGCCTAGGTAACCAGTTTCTCTGAATTCTAAGGCAATTGGGACAACACAAGAAAACTGGGAGGTGCTGGAAGACTGGCAAGAGTGTAATATCAGTGATGACCTAGAGAGAGTCAAAGCACAGCAGTCCTGTCAGCTGGGTGGTTTCTATTTTATGTGTGTTTCTGCATCTCAGTCATTACTGGAGTATTTGAGCACCTCCAGTAATAACAGCCATGGGGTCTTGGCTCTCTCAGCCTCTCCTCCTGGGAGAATCAGTGTGTCTTGGAGAGCCTTGTTTCAGTAGCTTTTTTTTTTTGTTGTTGTTGTTTTTAGTGTGTGTATTGTAAAATAGGGGACCCCTGGTGGTCTAGCAGTTAAGATGCTGCGCTCTCAGCACCAAGGTCGCAGGTTCAATTCCCGGTCCTGCTTCAGGGTCCCCCGGGCAGATGGTGCTCGTCAGCCCCTAAGGCCATCCATCTAAGAGAAGGTCACTC